>OX421955.2:16255454-16864685 GCA_949128155.2 Xanthia icteritia
TCTGAGGGAACACGACGAATATAAATTATGCCTTCCTAGTGCAGAAAAAATGCCGAAGAGCAATCTGTGGTATCAGTCCTTTAACATCCTGTAGACCTCTCTATTAAATTTTTTAACTTTTAACCTTAACAGGTCTTCTCATAATGCAAGCTGGTGTATTTGTGAAATAACACTCAAATGTTTTATAACGTGCGACTTGCATTCAAATTATACCCGTTGAGACCCAACACGGCTAAGAATTCCTTCACATCAAAGCATATTATGTCATAAAAATAGCTTCATCACAGCAATTATAATCTTCAATAATATTCCAAAAAGAATAAGGGAACTGTTCGGGCGCCTCTGACCACTCGGCAATCTTTGGCTGCTGTCGTGAGATTGCCGAGTGGTCACCCTCTAAAACGCTTTAAATCAAAACTACACAAATGGCTTATTGGAAATTGGTTTTATAGTGTTCAAATTCAAATTCAAATATTTATTGCAAAACACAGTACATATATGCATTTCCAGGTGTTAAGTGAATGCGCAGTCCACTGCATTTACCAATTCAGGCATGCAAAATTTTTAATAATAATAAAATAATAATAAAAAAGTTTATTCATGAAAAAGTAACAATACAATGTGAGATATTCGGTGAACCACAAACTAAGCGTCGCTTGTATCTTGTGGCTCTGGAGTGCGAATTTTTCAAAGTTATAAAAGTTACAGTACAGTTTGAGAGTGTTAGATAATTATTACATAATATTTACCATAACCAAAAGATGAGTGAAAATAAAATAAAATAAAACATTCTTACGAATCTGAACACAAATAAAATACCAAGTGTTAACTTTGGGCTTGCGCTGTGGTGTGTGCATGTATGTATATGTGTGTGTATGTGTGTGATTGTGTGTGTGTAGGTGCTAAATCAAGGCTTCGGTGTCATCGTATGATAATTTTAAAAGAGTTGAAGTTAGGGTTTTTTTACAGGATGTGGTGGAGCAGTCCTTTAGGTCGCAGATTTTCCAAACTTTGTTGTAAATGTTGGGATGGGAAAAATAGGTGCAGCGTCTAGCTAGTTCGGATTTGGCATTTGGTATGGGTACTCTGAAGACACGCTTGTTTATTATGTCGCTATAGTCGGGCCGTTTTTTTATTGTTGAGTGATATTTAAGCGTTGCTTGGAGTACGAATATTTGTCGTACCCTGAGAACTTGAAACTCATGGTAAACAAGGTCTGTAGGGAATCTGAAAGGTTTTTTTAGTGCAACCTTGATCAGTGCCCGTTGTGCTCTCTCTAGTGTTATAAATGTGCTTTTACCAGCACGTCCCCAAATACAGATACAGTACTGTATGATTGACTGGCAGAGTGCGAAGTAGACCATTCTCAAAATATCGATCGGAGTACAGTCGCGGAGTTTTTTCATGACGTGTATTAGTTTTCGTACTCTGGAGGAAAGTGCATAAATGTGGGCTTTGTACGTTAAGTGGTTGTCTATGGTTACCCCGAGATATTTAATCGTGTCAGTACGTTCAAGGGCTATGCATGCGCAGGAACGATGTGTCAGGTGTGGGGCAATATTGAGTTCCTGTGGACAGGTGTGTATTTTTAAGAACATAGTTTGAGAGGCACTGGAGGATCTTGTTTTGGAGAAAGCAATATATTTACTTTTACTAGCGTTTAGTGTCAGTAGGTTAGTGTCTAGGGATTGCGCTATCTGAGAGAGGCCTTGTTCCGCCAGTTGATACACTCGGTCCCATGACGTGTCGTGGAATACGATGGCTGTGTCATCAGCGTAGGATATCACTGTAGCGTTTCTAAGAGGGAGGTTTACTACGTCATTAATGTACAGCGTAAATAACGTTGGGCCAAGAGTACTGCCCTGTGGAACACCGAAAGTGATAGGGAGCGACATGCTTTGGTGGTTGCCTATTTTACAATATTGATATCTCGATGTTAAGTAGCTGCGAAACCATTCTAGAGGTGTTCCTCTTATACCTGTTGCCTCGAGTTTCTTCAAAAGCAGTCCAGGTGACACGGAGTCGAATGCTTTTGCCAAATCAAGAAAAACACCAACACAGCAATCTCCATTTTCTATGTGGTGGGAGACTTGATTTGTCAAAAGTGACACCGCGTCTTCGGTGGATTTTCCCCGGCGAAATCCGAACTGCCTATCGGAGACAATGTTGTGCTTCTCTATAAAATTTACCAGTCTCTTGTTTACAATTTTTTCTAAAATTTTAGAGACTATACTCAGCAAGGCGATAGGTCTATAGTTTTCCGGCAAGTCTTTGGGACCACTTTTGTAGATAGGGGACACTGCAGCAATTTTCCAGGAATCGGGAAAGACACCTGATTCTAAGCTTAAATTAAAGATGTGCGTAAGTGGCTTGATTATACTTTCTCGGGAATGTATTAGTAATGGAACGGTTAGTTGGTCTGGCCCTGGTGCGCTGTCTATTTTCAAGTTGCGAATTATGTTGGACACTTCTTCTTCGTCGGTCGGGTGCAGATAGAAAGATTGTGAGATAGAGCTTGGAGCTATGTTTGATTCTATTAGTGAGTGGTGAGTGGTTGAAAGTTTGTCTAGAATCTTTGCTGCGTGTTTTTCCCCGACAGAGACGAAGTATCGATTGCAATTGTCAAGTGCTGAAGTTGGAGAAATACTGGACGCAATTAGGTGCGATGATGAATTTTGACGAGTTTTAGTTCCACATATATCTTTTATAACCGTCCAAAGCTTTTTTGGGTTTTTCTGGTTACCTTCAATTTCCTGTCTGTGATGTAAGTTTCTGAGTTTCCGAAGAAGTGTGTACACAAAGTTCCTGTATCTGGTGTAAATTAGTTGTTTTGTGATATTTTCAGGGTCAGCTTTGCATTCAAGATGAAGTTTATCGCGTTGTCTCATGCATCTAATTAAACCAGGAGTGACCCAGGGTTGGATGTTGGTCATTCTGCGACTAATTTTAACATTTTCTGTGTGTTTGTCAGCGGCACGTGAGATAATGTCGTTGAAGTAGTTTACAGCAGTGTTTACACAAGATGAGTTCGTAATTGGATCCCAGTTTGATTTACTGATCTCACCAACTACAGCGGTCTAGTCAGTTCTGACGCTCCAGCGTTTAGTGTTTTTAGGGCGTTCAGGTTTAATGGGGACACTACACAAGACTAGGTCGTGATCGGTAATGGATAAGCTACAAACGAGACCAAAAGGTATTGCTGGTGATTTTATAAATATGTGGTCAATACAAGCTCCGCATCTTGTTGGGAGAGTAATAGCAGGGGATAAACCGTGTGAGGCCATGAGACAAGCGTAGTTAGATACTTTGTTGTCACTTGGGTCGTTTATGTTTAAGTTAATGTCGCCGGCCACAATTAGTGTTTCTTGGTTTTTAAGATCAAACAGGGTAGTATCAAGGGAATTAAGAAATTGCTCTGTATTTGTAAAAGAGGGAGACCGGTAGATAGCTAGGAGGCTTAATTTGTTGTTGGTTTTTATTAATATACTGTCGGCGTCAGCAAGGTTAGATTCTATAGTAACAATACTGCTCCTCCAAGCTGTTCTTGTGTAGATAACAATTCCCCCGTTTTTATTTACTTGTTTAGTTGTTCTGTATGCGCTATATCCCTGAAGGTCCTCTATAATGCAGCCGTCAGATAACCAACACTCAGTGAGCACGATAACGTCGATATTCGAGTCTAACCGATTTAGAGCAATTGCAAAGTCGTCAAAATTTTTCTGATAACTTCTGATATTATATGTTAGCACCTTAATATTGTCTTTGGAAGCATTTAGGATACTCTTGCAGATTTCAAGAGATTCTACTGTGCGACATTCTATATTAAAGGTTTCATCTAGGTCGTTGGATACGCTAAGTAAAGCCATTTTTTTGTGTTATAATATAAAGATGAAAACCGAAACTCAGTGAGGAGATTTTATGTAGAAAGTTTGTTGTTGCAAGAGATTTCATTACTTTTATGTTACAGAAGATTCTTCCAAAATTAAAAATTATAGTTAGACAATTTCATAAAATCCAATTAATCGGTTATGTAATGTCATAAATTCGACAGAACAGTGTAAAATAATGTTTTAATAAAAAAGGGATAGATAAATATAAGATAAGATAATGAGTTTTAATTAAATTACTTAATGTACCTATTTATTCTTGTAAGTATTCAAATAGATACAAAACCCTAATAACCAATGTTATTACTATTAGACATGTGTAAACAAAATGTGTAGTATAAAATGTATAAATTTAACATGTTTAAATATTTGTATGCCAGCCCATGGCGAAACATGTAAGATCATAGCTATATTATAAGACCTTAATGTACCATGTTTAAAAAATAGGGAAAAGGCTAGGCAGATTGCTATAATTTCCATATTTCAGTAATCAAGTATTACCCAGAACCGAACTAACCGTTAGATTAGGTTAAATATTTTTACTAGCAAAAAAAGGTTAGGTTAGATCTGTGCGGGTCCAGGGACGGTAGACTAGGGAACGTCTGCCGCCCCCTATCATTAAGATCCGAGGTGGTGTCGCGTAATGTTCCACGCGCGCCCCTCTTAGACGTCGCGGGGGGAGTCAAACACCTCACTCCCCCCCGCTTGACCAAACGGAGCCCGCGGAGGTGGGCTGGCACCAGTCGGGGGCTGCGTTGAAGAGTGCTTAAGTGCCCCCGTAGTCCCCGGTGCAAGTGTGCGAGGGAACACGGGGTGTTTTTAGTCAGTAGAAATCTGACAGACCAGATTCCAAACCGTTACCAAAAAAACTGTGACCTCCAACGCACGAGCCGAGCGAGCAAAGCGAGCGGTGCCGTAGTAGCGGCCGGGGAGTGCTACAAATGACTAGAATATATAGAAAAAGTTGTTGTAGTTGGGGTTCTGAATACTGGAAGGTTTTCCATAAACGCCGGCAGCCGATGTTTTTAATCTCGGCTGCCGGCAGTAGCGTACTGCCGGTTCCCAACGGCGTTATTTTTGGGTACCGGCGCCGGCAGCGGAGGCACTCCCTAAATATGTTTTAAGAATTGTTTAGACTTTAAAATGTACTGTAATAAGAATAGAATAAGAATCATTTATTTGCAGAAAATACAGGTGTTACCAGTTGTAAAAGTTGGTGGTTTAATGTACAGTCCATATTTTGCCTGTTTAGGGCATGCAAATTAATTTTACATTAATAAGTACCTACTTATTTATTAAGTTATATGTACAGAAAAATACCTTTGTTTTTTTTAAATATTAGGAGGTACACACATAACAAAACTTAACCTAAAAATAACATTTTATGTACCTAACAACAATTCTTTAAACTACATAAAGCACATCACAAAACAAAAGGAAACTTAAAATATATTTTTTTCTTTATGTTGCAGATATTCTTGAAAACTATAAAGTAAAGACACTTTTCTATTAACCATCTACGTAGTTTAATTTTAAAATATTTAAATGTTAGCTCCCTTATGATCTTTGGTAATTTATTAAAAATTGTAATGCACATATGATAAACATTATTTTTTATTAGAGTTGTATTACAAAAAGGTACTAAAATTTTTGTTGCGTCTCTTGGTCTCTGTTTTGTGTAATTGTCACCTTTGAATCTAAAGAATTCATTATGTTTCTTCACAAAAACCGATACCTCAAACAAATAATCCTCGCACACTGACTTATTAATTGTGGAATCTTAGGAGGATCGTCTACTTTTACAATGTTTGTAAATATGTGAGCACCATGTATCTATCACATAATTAGTTTGTTGTTGCTTCATTTTTAACTCTTAATTCTTTTTACCTATTGTAGTATAATAATTTTATTCTAGGTGCATCGTCCTCACATATAATTATATAACCAATGTACTTATACAAAATATTTTAAAAGAGTAACGGTGGAGTTTCTTGCCCAATCTTCTCCATGCGAAAACTACCTTTTGGAAGGGGCGACTAGAATCAATTAAGTTTTTTTGTAAATTTTTGACGTTCAAAAGTGCCTTAAACGGGCCTATTTGAAATAAATGATTTGACTTTGAATACAAAAGGTCAAAAGTTTCAGTTTTTTTTAATAAAGGCCTGCATGACTCAATCGGACTGCCACCGCATATAGCTCTTAAACATTTCTTTTGTACAATAAATGTCTTATCATTGTCTGTTGAATTGCCCCATATTATTAGTCCATATCTTAATATTGATTCAACGTACCCACTATATGCTATGCGGGCTGTTTTTTCGTCTGACACAATACGAAGTTTTCTTAAAGCAAACACAAATCTATTTAGTTTATTGCATACGTTAATATGTTGTTTCCAATTACAAAATTTGTCTAGAGTTATACCTAAGAATGTAATACTTTCTGTTTCTTCTATGTTTTTGTCTTTTATTTTAATATTAATACTATCGGAGAGTTTGCTTTTGTACGTACGAAATTTTATGACTTTTGTTTTAGATATATTTACACATAGGTTTATTTTATTTTATTTATTAGGGACAAAAACAGTTACACGCTGCAGATTACAGAGAAATACTTAAACTAAGTTTTAACAAACATGTAAACCACACCATTGTCCTCATTTTAACTAAAGATTAACAGCAGTGCTGATGACAAGTGCAAAAACAAAAACAAACGAAAACAACAAAACAATAGTCGCTACCACAATAACGCTGTGTTGCTAAGATTAGCTTAACATAACTTAAACCACCTCGCCAGTTAAAACATCAAGAGCCATTTTCTTAAATAATTGCTTTGATTGAGAAAATATATCCAGTTATAGGTTATTAGATTCAAGCCATTCTATTACAGACTGTACAGCTTCGTATGTTTTAGTTTCATGGGTTGAACTTTTAGTGTTATTAGGCACTATAACAGAAATATCATCAGCGAATAGAACACTATCATAGTTTATTGAATCTGGTAAATCATTGATATAAAGTAAGAATAGCAAGGGGCCCAAAACGCTCCCTTGTGGTACGCCATATTTATTCAGTCTTGATGAGGATCTGTAGACAGTGGATTCAAGATTAACATTTAAATTAGTAACTTCAACACATTGCTGTCGGCCTGTTAAAAAACTTTTTATCCAATCTAGAGCGACACCACGGATACCATATTTTTCACATTTGTTTAGTAAGATGTTATGATCCACAAAATCAAATGCCTTACTCATATCAAAAAACACTACTACAACCGGGATTTTATCATCTAGATATTCTGTGATCTTTTTAATTAGGGTAAAAGCAAAAGATGTTGATTTATTATGCTGAAATCCGTTTTGCTCCTGTTTTAGAATATTATGCTTATCTAAGAAACTTATTAATCGGTTGTAGAATAACTTTTCAAAGATTTTGGATAACACAGGAACAAGTGTAATAGGGCGAGTTATTTGGCTCTTTTCGATCACCTTTTTTGAATAGAGGCTTAACTATGGAATGCTTTAAATTCTCTGGAAAAATTCCTTGTGACAACGAATTTTCTATAATATGTTTAAGAACCGGAGCTATGACATGTGCAGTCTTAATAATCCGTGTGGAAATAGAATCATAACCTACTGCTTTGGTGTCGTTTAATGATTTTATTGTAGTAATGATTTCTTGCTCAGTGGACGGTCTGAGAAAAATTGAGATATAATGGATGAACTGTACCAATAGCGTCAACGTGGTTGCTTGCTATAAGGTCTATGCAGTTGTTTTGGCGTGTAGGTTCATTTATGTGTAAAGTTAAATTAAAATTAGATAATATGTTTTTTAAGTTTAACGTGTTGTTGTTGTTTAATGTGTTAATATTTAAGTCTCCTGTTATTATAACTTTTTTATTTACAATTTTGTATAGTAGCTTATGTAATAGTATTTCTAATTTATTGAAAAAAGAATTTAAACTAGATGAGGGTATCCTGTATAAACAAATAATAATAGTGTTCATACTAGGAATTTCTACTCCGCAACATTCAAAAATATTATCACAAGAGTATTCCTTGCAAATTTTTATTGACTTACAATCAATTCCACTATAAATTAATATGCACGTACCGCCACGCTTTTGCTTCTTTCTAGAATAGTGACTACCTACTTTATACCCTTTTATTATATTAATATTTAACTCATCTCCTGCTTTAATAAAAGTTTCACTAAAGCATAAGATCTGTATTGGATTTTCATTTGCAAGTGTATTTAGACATAATTCTATAGAATCTATTTTATTTAATAACCCTGCAATATTTTGTTGCAGTAATCTTATTTTTAACTTTTCTTTTACAGCTTCGTTTAATTTAGGAATAAAAAAGATTCGACGTTAGTTTTAGACGGTGTATTATGTGGGATTTGCTTAATAGCACGGAAATAGTAGGGAATGGTACCTTTTTTATGCTACTCGTTTTGCCATTTTGACTTAATCCACGTAGCGTTTCGTTGTTTTGTCCAGGAGGAATGTATTTAGCCTTATAATAGTCCTCTGCATCTATGATTGAATTTATTATTCTGCAAGTATGACTCTGAAAGTATTTATAATAATATTCATATAAACTATTTAGATCCAAAAATTGACAATTACGAAAAGTATGACATGTAAATTTTAAAAGAGTATTTAGTTTCGTTTCATTTAAGTACAAATGTTTATTGTTTTAATGTTCGAGGACAGCGGCCTCCACCTGGATTTTGTATGCCTAAGTACCTACTGCTATCGATAAAAGTTATGTTAGAGTCACGTTGAGACTTATATTAACGTTATTAATGTTAGCATTTGATTTTATGTTAAATATAGGTTTTTACTAAAATTGCTTTTTTATTGATAAATCTGACCCAAATTTAACTCTATTCTAATTTTATTCTGAGAAGTCCCAGGATGTCTCGGATGAAGGACTATTTCGTGAAAATGTGACAATCTGGAGCTATATTGGAGATTTAAATGAGTATAATAAAATAAATAAATAATTTCCATTTTGATGATTATGATTTTACTTTTATTCACCCTTTTCGACCCACATCTGCATCCGCATGAGCTCCGCATTGCGGAGGTCTAAATAAATATTTGTTTTCGCAACATCCGTTCTGTATCTACTCTTCGTGCCTAGAAGAGCAAATTATATTATGTTGTATGTTGTGTACTGCCACAACTAGCCAGATTCGAGAAACAATCTCTTTGTCTTAATTACTTGCAGCTGATTGCACTGAAAACCAAACTAGTAAGAGATTAAAGGCAGGCATTAAAACCGTTATGCCAACTGCCAGTATATAGCCTATTTATAAACTCTATAAAAACCGTTTCGTTTTAGAACAACCCTAACGACAAGGATTCAACAAAACAAATCTGCTACCAAAGGTTAACTTCAATTATTCCGTGATAAAAATCTGACACAGCCACTACAACACACTACGTTACTACGTAGCATTACGAAATATGAACAAACTATTATAGTGTGATTATTCAATGACGATAGTGGTTATGTTACGAATTTCCGAAGGGAAGCCGGTAGGAATCGGGTTGTTTGAAGTCATCGCCCCTGCTACAGGTACACCTCTGCCTAACCCTTCGGGGAAACAAGGCGTGATGTTATGTTATGTCAATTAATAAAATTAGTAACCGTTAAAAAGTACTTTGTGTTGGAATTTAATAGGTACTTAAAAAGTTCTACTTTCCAACCTCGTCCGTTACTTAGTCGTTTTCCTAATATCGGAATGTAAGTACATACTAATTAAAAAGTGGGAGATGCGCCTTCCACTGATGCTGAGTAGACTCCAAATAATTGTCTTCCTACAATGGCGCGTTCCGTTTTACACGTTACGATAAATCGATGTTAAGGGCGTACTTTATGACACTTTGGTGTCATGTATGTCACATTGGTTCATATCAGGTTTCGAAGGTTCTTAAATATTTGGGCCTTCACGATATTCCAAATCAGAATATGGCATGCCAGATACACAATCAAACAGCGGAGGTAGGTACTATTTTGAATGTGTTTCAACCTCTATTATGACCACGCAAGAACTGAAATTTCTACACATTACATTCCATGTGGCAAGCTTATCCAACGCTCAGCGACCCGTCTGTGGGCGTCGAAGGTCGAAGGGAACTTATGGCAACTTCTCACATCACCAGGTTGTAATTCATTATAATCATTACTTGCGTTACATCCATCAGAGGTTAACACGGGGGTTGCCAATTACAATCATTACCCGTTCGTTACGTCATCAGAGAGTTTTCATAGCACAAGGGTTGCCAGTTACGGCGCAGTGTTTGTTTTACTCCAAGGTCTAAATAAACACTCCTTACAAACAATTTGTTTTGAAATAACTTGTTTTATAACTTAACTTTGTTTCACGGTAACTTTGGGTTCGTTTTACTAATTCAAGCCTTCAAGGTAACATTTTATATTTTCTGCTGCGAAATTATAAGAAGTCTAGTAAAGTAATGAAATCTAATATAAAGTTTTCTAGATACTTGCCCTTTCAATGAGATGACGTATAAATCCAAGACATAAATTCACTCCGAGGTTGAACTTAGTACAGTCAACTGTCGACTGATCTTCGTTTAACGGTTTATATGGTACAGTCAAGGAAATGAATTGTTTAACAAACTGACACCCTACGTCAATTTGCCGTGTTATAGCATTTTGTACAACTGTCAATAAATGACAGTAGTGTTTTTATTATACGGACCATTTATATTGGTAGTCAATTTGCTTAAAAGGAATTTCCCTGAATTTACATTATTTAATATCTAGCGGCACTCGGCAGTACAAGTGACATGCATGTTCTAACCTACCTCTTTAACTCATGATCCTGTCACGGCCATCTTCAGTACCGCTGGCCTAGAAGCGTGTAAACTAAACCACTCTACTACATGTGGAATATCTATGAGCGATGACGTACGCTCACCTCTGCAACTTTGATGAAACGCCCGCGCCGGTTCTGCTTCACGTCCAGGTAGAACCGCTTGGACTGGATCTGCAGCATTTTCGTCGCCAACTCCTGCTCCTGTGGCTGCTGACCTGCACACACCAGAAGCACCAGGGTTTACAGGTAGATCAGATAAAGGCAATATTGAATACTAGAGCCGAACCGCCCCCTTCGCACGGGTGCTATGTAGGTACTGATATAGTGACAAGTCAAAACATCGTGATTTCTATGCTGTCTAAGTTAAGTGTTAATGTGTTTATACACATAAACCTTCCGGAATAAATTCTCTAAATGATCGTGAAAACCGCATCGAAATCCGTTGCGTAGTTTAGTGATATACGCAGTCACAGACAGACACGAGAAACGACTTTAATTATAAATGTATAGATTTGTCAGTTTGCCACTGACGATCAAATAATTATGTTAATAATGGATTGCCTCGTAGGTCAAGGGGTCGTAGGCGCGACTACTGAATACGAAGTCCTGGTTTCGATTTTCAGGTTGGGTAAAGTGTTATAGGGGTTTTCGATAAGGAATTTCCTCAGTAACAGCCCAGAATTTCTGTGGGTGTACCTACTACTTAAACATATGCCTCTCCTTCGCGGAATACGGGCGTGATGTTGTGTTATGAGATGAGATAATAATGCAGGTTTGTTTACAATCGATCTTGTACAACCCCCGGAAGGGATAACATAAAACATATATATACATACCTACGTTAATTCGCCCTTTCTTAAACTAAAGTAATGGACTACCTACTTCATCTGAATGTACGAGTATATAGGTAGGAAAGTGTGTGACGTCATGAGCCGTCTCTCTAGATCTGCCAGACATACTTTGTCGATAGATAAGATCATAATATAAAACGTTTACTGGTGAAGATACGAAAACTCGACAGTTTATGAAAATTCAACGGAGTTTAAGATAAATAAATATTTGTACAATACATATTTGTTATGGTCGCGAATCATATTTTAATCAAGATACAACCTGACCTGCAAATTGCAAAAAACCTAAGAAAATTTTAATTTCGCGGGCTACCACTGCGGATCCACCATAAAGAGGAATTAATTAATGATATCAATAATGGTAAGGCGGAGACAAACGCTAAACCGTTACTTACATGATAACAGTTACTATGAAAAAATCAATGCATTTATTCTTTATAATTGCATTCCATAATGTTACTAAGATGTTACAACGTTGTAAAGGCACAGAAACCTATATGCAGACAAAAACCGATCAATAGTACAAATCACGCGTCCTTTGTCAATTAATGCAATATCGAGAAACCAGGCATAAAGGACAAAGAAAGTACTAGACACGACGCAGAGCGCATGTCCGTCCTATCTGCAAGGGCTCCGAGGAATTACACCAAAAACGAGTATAGAGAGCGTTACAACAAACAGACGTAATACTGAACACCGGCAAGGCTTAACAAAGGCAGTGAGTCTGTTAGAAATCGACGTGTGATCGATTCCGATGCACGCAACTCGTTCCGGGCGGGTGCACTGGGTTTCGACAACGCCCCTAATTTCGGCCGGGCTAATTACTAAGTACTGAAGTCTAGCTGGGCAGACGGTAATAGGATAGCTGAAGGGCGTGGCGCGACGCACAATGACGTTCGTTACGATTTCACTCTTGTTTGATATTAGTCAGTGCTTAATTTCTTTACTGAAAATTTTGGTGGTTTTGTTTATTGAATTCGTATTTAGTCTATGTGGAGATGTATGATGCATGTTTTGTTGCCTGTAGCTTCTAATTCTAAAATTAGAAAATAAACTAGGTTAACTGGATGCGGAAGTAAGAGGTCAGAGTATTATGGTGCAACTGCAAAGAGGCCTTTGTCCTCCTGCAGCGGACTGAAGCAGAGTTGATTGTTACACAAGCTTAAAGTTGGCTTTGGGTTTGCTATTGGAACTTGTTTCAGCGAAGCAGAATATTACGGGTGCTAGGACCAGACTGATTCTTCTCTGCACGTCAGAGAAGTGAATCCCCATGTTCAGTTCGGCCTATCATTCAGACAAACTTATGTGTACGTCTAGACGGAGAATATAAACGTTGTAGCTATTAATACACTATTCATCTATGAGAATTAGTCAAGTTCTAAGTTAACATTATTATATTTAGGAAATATAATAAACGTTTTCGTCAAAACAACCTATTACATGAGATGGGCCGTAGCATAACTGGTGAAATGTGGGTGTGAAAGGTAGGTACTCCTCTGTCTAGTCCTTCGGGGATTACAGGCGTGATGTTATTTTTTAATCAGATTCAAAATTCAGGACAATCGCTGTCGTTTCTAATAAAATAATGCAGTTTAAGAAAACTAAAAAACACGCGTTTATCACGCACTAAAATCTTTACTTTTTAGTCTAGTAAATTTATTCTTCATTTAGTTAATAAGTGAAAAATTCTACTATCCAACTCCTGGATCCATCATCAGGCACTCGTTACTAAGTCCAATCTATTCGACTCGTCAAACTGAATCATATGAGCCCAAATTAGAGGGGTTAACTAGTAGCCACTGAAGAGTTCCAATCCACCTTCTGGCTCCATCATCAGATCAGCTCCAAGATACCAAATTATAGTATTGTCATCCGAACTACATATAATAAAAAGCTAGCCACTGTTGACACTGGCACTATACCCAGGTGTCCAGAAGATAATAAATAGTAGATTAATTAATCAGGAATATTGTGTAAAGCGAGCGCCCGTGGGCGTCCGTCTTCCCTTCGGCAACCTTCGCAAAAACCATCGGATGGTTGCATGGCAACCGCGTGATTAATGACCTTGCAGATACGGCGCCTTTCAGGACAGCACTAGGAATAGGACTGAATACCAGATGCTTTACAACTGTCTAGACAACGTGCTGGCCATTTGTATTGATCCTAACTAGACGTTGGGTTTGTAAGAAAAACTATTTCTTTCTCGCAATTATTAGTCGCAAATAGATGTCAAATATTTCGCTGTTTTGATTAATTTGGCAATATTACTGTATGGAAATATGAAATGTGGGTAACTAGCGAACTAGAATATATAATGAATTGCGTCTTTTATGATTTAGTTTAGGAAAGAGAGCTTTCCCGACGGTGTCCTAAATATAAATCAATCAAAACCAATCTAACTAATACGGTTATTTAAAATGATATCTGAATGTAATCAGACCAAATGAAATAGAAAGTAACGCGGCCGTTTCAAAACGATAATAATTGCCATCCTGCTAAATGTATTTATCTACACCCATGCTATAAATCCTCTATAAAAGTTTCTGAAACAGTTAACTTATTTCCAACCAGTGTCATAATAATCATAATGTCATCCAAACGAGTGTTATAAGGTTGTATTAAATTTCATTATGCAACTCCTTTGCTTTTTCGATCCCTTCCTTACTCATCAAACAGCCACATTCTCACTACTCAATTTGTGGTATCTTTATGAATTTCAAAAAAGGAACATTGTCATGCACGCGCATTTCACTACCACAGCCCGGAATTTAAAAAATGTAAGTAATTATTACGATAAATCATTCTATTATTACCTATACATTGTTTGTATTAGATACTCAGCAATTAAACTTTCCATGAATTTACATAGAGTTCTTACAACACTGTACAATACCCTATGGTTTCAGAACCTTTTATAGAGGATTCATATCATGGATGTAGATAAGTCTTGTATGCAACTGTACATAATTAGGTATTAAAACACTCATGTGATACTATTATAAACCCACATTCGAGTTTAAATACCCCCTATTATACAACTGTTGCCTAAATAAAAACTATTAGCATCTACTTTGGTAAAAATATCATTAGACAATTTCCGGCGGAAACGTCTCTTTTCCTCAAGGCTGAGTTGTTGTAGACCCCCACTCCCTACGACCTCTATACCCCGCTCTTCAGCCCCCGCCCCGCAACGTCTACAACCTTCCCTAATAAAAAGGTGCCCAATAATTCTCACCAGTGTTATGATGCCTCGCATTATATTTTAACTCCTACAGATTTCCTTTGAGGATTAACAAGAAAAACCGGCCAAGTGCGTGTCGGACCACGCACAATGAAGGGTTCCGCAGTTGGAATGAATTAATCGCAAGAACAAAATTAAATTTGTAGTTGAAAAACATGTTCTCCCATAAGGAATGTATGGAAGAACATGTTTTTTCAACCGCAAATATAAGTTGGTCGATTATTACTCGTTAACTTGTAAAGCCTACTTAGCTGTGATGGTTTTCATTTTAATTTCGTTATATATACTACGGCCGTAAAATTTTTCACATAGGTACTCAAAACCAACCATTTAGCTGGCATATACCCATGCTAAATTACAGCTTTCTAGTACTAAGAGTCTCTGAACTAAGCTGCGGACAGATGGACAGACAGACAGACGGACATGGCGAAACTATAAGGGTTCCTTGTTTACTATGGAACCCTAAAAAGAGATATAAATCCTAAAATAATATTAAAATATAATTTCATAAATCCAATTAGACAGCCTTATTTTATTGTAGCTAATCAAACAGAAAAATGTTTGGTATTAAAATGGATCTTTTAATTAGTCAACACAACATCTGTCGGACCGACGTTCATTATTTTAAATCGGCCTGAAACTGTCAGGCTGTTATCATGAAAGATATTACGAGTTATTGCACGGCTAGTATATAGAAGGCTCAATCCGTACAAGGAGCTCAAGCATAAAATAAATCTTTAGGACACTAGCTGCTTGACTTTTATTTTCGTTAAAAACAAGGCGTTGTCGAAAATCGTTTGTATTCAAATGTCAACTCTACATGACCCGTACAGAAGGTGAAATATCCCAGGAACATTATTATAATATTACAAACTTAGTTTTTTTGGTCAGGGAATTGTTTCAACGTTTAAATTTTTTGACTTTAGAGTAATACTTCTGTATACGTCATTTATTATGTGGTAAAAAGGTTATTGAACTTACCGGAGTCAAAATTATTCCCGCCAGCGTCCATACTTTGCCCATGATATTCTGTAACACATTGACAAAGACACTTACATTAATAAATATAACATGAAATGTTTTTTTATGTTCAATTTATAACTAAATGGAGACCTCATCGGGCTCTAGGCTTCAATAAGGCGGATACCCACCGCACTGAGCAGAAAGATTGCAAACCAATCAAGAGATTCTATCAAGGTTTAACATTCATTCAAGTTTCTTGCAGAGCAGTTTTTGAGAAGCTGAACTCTTGTTTAGCCACAATAGCAGCTCTAAAAATTGGTTATCCTCCATGATAGATCCAAGACTTGTCTACAGTACGTCCAGTGACGTGTGATTGTCAGTTCATCAGCGTCGCAACTGCCTCGTGCGTCCCTTCCTTACGTAACACTGTTGCCAAATGTGCTATCTGTTGCCTTGGCCTCCGCCGCCCGATGACCTCCCCATACGTTTACCATAGGGTCGAATAAATTAAACGCGAATATGTTTCCAACCTCTTTATTGGCGAATTTTACAATATTTTACTCAACATCATCATGTTACTATGTGAATCGTGTAGGACAAAGAATGAGTGGAATGATAAGCGATTTATTGCAAAACTAAGGCCAAATTAGCATGTATCAGGCCAGAAGACAAGCAGGCAGGCTCCTTAAAAGGAAGGTAAATGCTAAGCAAACAAGTTAGAAATGTTTTAAGCAACTAGTACCAAAACCATATGTAAATTCTTTGGAAGTGAGACATGACAACACTTAATTTTGTTTCATCATAAACGATAAAATGATGGAAAAAAAACATAGGCCAAGTTTGATTATAGAAGGACCAGAATACATTCAAGTCTTTCTAGATCGTTTATCTTAACCAAAACATAATCAAACTATTAAGGGTACACTAGTCGACGGCTCGAACTCGTTGTGGGCGTGACTAGTATGTGAGTAATCACCAAAATACGTTTGTATGGAAGAATGACCGACTAGGGTACCCTTAATAACGAACCAACAAAGCGACGAACGATTTCTGCTGAACCATGAAACAAATCAAAATTCAGTTACCTATAGCCCGTTTCAGCAAATTCTGAATTCCAGGACGGGTCAGGCAAGTAGGACGAGGTGTGCTCGCCTAATAAACTCGTGAGGCAATTACCGCTGGTGCAGCCGGAGCCGAGCACGCAACACACGCTGCATTTAATTACGAGCGCTCCATTAGCTGATATAATAATTGCAGGTGCTGTCCGAAACATCCTACGGTATGCATCGGCTTTGCATAGTAATGTGATGTGTTAACAAGTCTACGTAATTCGGTACTCGATTTTTTTGGATGAGCTCTTTGTAGAAAGCATGAAGCATGCTTGTATTTGAAAAGCAGCGTTAGCTAGAAGCGGGAATGTTCTGTAGAGCAGTGGTGGCCCAGCGGTAACGGCCGCGACTTACGAGTTGTAGGTCGTAGGTTCGAAGCTCGAACCCAGGCAGGTGCTTTATTTTGTGTAAACTATTTCATCACCACTGCTGTCAAAAAGGTGAAGGAAAGCATCGTGAGGAAACCGGCATGTCAATTTTTGGTTCTACCAAAAATTCGAAGACGTGTGACATCTACCTAGCCGCACTGGGCCCGCGTGGTGGATTACGGCCCACTCCTCACCGTGAGGAGGCCGGTGTGCCAGCAGTGGGCACATTATAGGCTGACTAGCTGCGCCCCGCGGGTACACCCGCAGAAGTCTCGATCACGTGGGTATAGCGGGATAAAAGTATCCTATGTCCTTTTCAAAGTTATGGTCTACCCATGTTGCAAATTTCATTGAAATCAAGGGCCTTATTATGAAGTATTAATGCCATCATTATTCCACTGCGAAAAAAGGATGGTCAGTCTCTCACTCGCACTGGAATAATGGTGGCATTAATACGTCATAATACGGCCCCTGTTCAGCCGTTTTAGCGTGAAAGCGTAACAAACAAACAAACACTCACTTTCGCATTTATAATGTTAGTTAGGGCTATGTTGATGGAGGATTATATAAACAATATAATTATATGATGAGTTAAACAATATAATGTTGTGTTGTTCGCACTGTTTCTTTCCAATCTGTTTTTAGAAGTGAAGACTTTTAATTGGTTATCAGTCTCACATACTATTTGTTATTCTGTTTATTTTAGCCGTAAGTCATCCATAGTTAATAAATAAATAATATTCGATTGAATTAAACTTTTCATCGAATATGGAACGACGGTCTTCGACCAATTGAAATGATACTACGGTTAGCCTACGGTACCACCGGCTAGGAAAGGCTCATCTCAGTTATTTATTTGTTGTTTCCGTGTGGCTATAATGCACCGATTGTTAGGCTTGTAGCTATCTGTCAAACTGACAGGAAAATTCGAGAAAACTACAAATTCTGTACTGCACGCGAGCATAAGAACATGATAGATTAATTATAGTCGCGCAGAGATATTATGGCGAAAATTCGCAAATACATCAGTTGGATATTAAGAATCAATGAACACAGTTGAACACAAAGACTTATACTCTGTCCTGATTTACTGAAGCCCAGATATGTTCGATTGGGAGTGAGAGGAAAAGTATTATAGAAATATTCAACTTTAGATCTAAAAGTACCAATCAAATGAAACCCTATCAATGCGTAGGATAGAGCGTAGAAATAACGCGCTTTGAAGCTCAGATAAGAAATGAAAATGTACGAAAAAGCATAAATCTACCCTAATTGGTTTAAGATAGGTGCTAGCAAGGGGCCCAATCGATCGTGGAGTATAGATCTGCTACAGGAAATGAACAAAACAGGTCTTTACACACAGACAAAAGCGTGTTGATTAATTTCCAAGTGGATGTCATGTGCGAACGATTGGTTTCACGAGATTGGGATGAGAATGAACAAGCGCGACATATTTATTGTACTACCCTCATGAAAATAATGGAGACTGGTTCTGGAAAATATATATGAACGATTTGTACCGCGTTGTTTGAAATAAATTAAAGATGACATTTATTATAACAAAAAGTGTATCCTGGCTCTGTCGAACAGTAACTGGTCGCATATGAATTACAAACGGTACCTGGTATGCCTCAATCGCGCATAAATTGTCTTAATTTATTTCGCCCTAAGCGAGTATGCAAATCGATCCGCCACATTAATTTCTCAATACATGAGTAAATTCCCATAATTTAGGTGTATAAACCTTGATCGTATTCGTCTCCCTGCAGCCTTATGTGATTCTACGTTAAATTATTAAAATTATGTCAAAGAAGCGAAATTTTCGATTTGAGTAAAGAACTTCAACCCTAAATGTGTACATAATTATCCATGTATCGAAGATCTAGTGTGATACATGACAACTAAGAACAACAAATACAACATGTGCTACCTGCATAACTGTATTTTGAAAACCTCCGAAAGTCCTGTTCACTGCGGTTATCATAATATCCAGATCACACCCTCCGACATGACAGCCGACGTAACGAAGTGTTTCTCCCATTTCAATACTGTCAAAAGATCACACGGACATCTACGAACCGTGTCCGGGAAGCGACCTAGACGTAAGATCCGTAGCGCGCTTAGAAATCTGCTACGAAATACGTCCGGGGCACGATTGTTTTGGTATCGACAAATGGCGATACTAATCGTATAGCTCAGCGGTTGGCCAAATATCATGTATTTGCCAGGACATACAATGGAAGGTAGGCTTTAGAACTATGAGATCACCGCGGATTGTAGCGGATACATAAAAGTAGGACATACGCGACTATTCGCTATAATTTCGTAACAGCTAGCTGACATTTTTGAATTGTACGAGCATAGGTCGCTAGCAAGTACTGTAGCAAGTAGGTACTAACTATTCAGCAGATATCGAGAAAGATCGCATACGTTAAAGATAAAGAACTTTCTATAATCTTTTTGTGCACACATACACAAAGCCTTAGTACCCCGTCGACGACGTCTGAAGAATTACGAACAGAGCGCAGCCAAATGTGTGCGTATAGAAAGCCAAGTATATCTGTGGTATCGGCGAGTCACAGCCGACTGGTCAGAGGTCGGCCGTGTAGTGTTACCCGTACACACCGCTACCAAGTTGGCCAAGCCGCAGTCGACCGGCAAGTGCTAAATGTGCCCTGATTAGCGGCCGACGTATTAATCTGCGAAATGCAACAACACTACTTGGAATATGCAGGTATTGTACAAAGGAAGACAAGTGCAATGTGGAAGCGAAACTGAGTAGAACGTTGAACGTGTGACCTTGGGCGATGCAATGGAAACGATCAATGAAGACTGCGACTGCGTAATATGCTGATGTAGGCGCTGCAGCCGACTGACAAACTGACGACGAATCTTATTTGGACTGGATTATCACTCAAATTTACAGAAAATTAAGAACACGTCTGCTGGAGTATCCACCCCAGAAGCGATAGATGGGACCGATTTATGTCCATTAATGGCCTACAGTAGAGAAACAAATAACAAAGATAAAATAATCAGATACCAGTAAATATCTCGTAAAAGGAAATAACGACTAGAAACCTGCACATTCCATTCAAGACAATCTTGAGAGAGATTGATAGCCATTAATGGCTTCAAATCCATTTCTCTTTTGAGCAATTAAAATTATAATTTATAAGTAATTATAATTTTCAATAATAACACCATAAACGATCAAACACGTTTCTCTGCATTGGCGCTTGGCACTTCACTATTTTTACGAAGCGAGTCGCAATTTTATGCCAAATTCCGAAGTTATAATAAGACTGGCCTAGGTTGACATGGGTCCTGTATGCATCAAACCAAACAAAACCAACATCTCCATCAGTCACTCCTGTCATTATTCACAGGTATTTTTCAGGAGACAGGAAGCCTCACTTTTTACGTGCGAAATATATCGCGCGTGCTGTCGGCACTCGGCAGACAACGACGCTACAATTATTATCCATATCACGATAACGACCATTCTCACAGTACTTATAGTTGATTAAACCGTTTACGACCACTTCGTATCGCAAAACTTGAAAAAAAAAAACACTACAAAATTAAAAATAGCTTAAATTTCGGAAGTCGGTGACAAATAACGAAAAGACACCGACTTCCGAAATTTAAGCTATTTTTAATTTTTTTGTGTTCGTTTTGGAAGTTGCACGTATGTTTTTTTTTTTTGTTTAGTAGTTTTTATTTCTCGCTTTATAGTGGGTCAGTTTGTAATTTATCTAAGTTACAAAAGCCTAAGTCAACTACTCATCACCTTTTACAAAATATTGCTTTTCAAGATTCAGGGATGTTAATCGTTAAGGAGTTCTCCTGGTACTTCACCATCAGCTCCACTTCTCCATATGCATTGCGACGAGCATAAATTGCTTGGCAACCGTATTAAAATAATCGAATCGCAACCCGTGAAATGCTTATTATTGAGCAGTTCCAGTGGTCATTGTAGTCTTCATCATCCGTTCCAGTATATCCTTTTAAACAAACAATAATTTCCCAAATCTGTCTTATATGACTGAGTTATGCCCGAATATAGATAATAATATATATATATATATGTGTATGTATAAACATCCGAATTGATAATCTCCTCCTTTTGGAAGTCGGTTAAAAACTTGGCAAATTATAAATCCGTATCATCGTGGTAGCACATTCATCAACTTTAACGTTCCTCTACCATTCCGGTAAACTTTGGTTTTTTACTCAGAAAATATACTTAACGCGAAAACTGTGAGACTGCCAGGGTTAAAGAGATCTTTGAGTCTGAAGCAGACGCTTCACCATACGATATTAGGCTCGTTTGAGTTCACTAGTTAACTTAATCCCTCTCAGGTACTACGACGCCTTAATCCGCTTTGACCGTGGAGTATTTAAACCAGACTTGTGATCCCCAATTCGAAAGCCATAATAGATTCAGTGCTTTGTGTCCAACTACATATTAGCTGTGAAAGAGATCTCTTGCGAAGCTTGTGACGTCGTGCGAACACACGAAATCCTGTCCGGTTGGCACAAGGAAGCGACTTTATCATTAAATGCTCGTCCCACATTCTGGCGTGATATGACGGCTAAACTTAGATATGTTCGAAAGAATTGAGAATCCAAAATGTAGGCCATTACAGACGTAAAACTGAGAGTGAACCGCCGCGATAGTCTTCATGCTAATAGTTTTTATCTTTAAATCTTATCCTTTGTTGCTAATATACAAGTGGCATTAATTCGCGTGCCTCATTCAGGTGCCGCATATTAATAACCTCCTTACGTAGCGCCGCCATGTTCACACCAGGCGTCAATTCTTCACACATTTTTTGCTAATCTACTTGTAAGCGTTGCGTATGACCTGAATAATGGCAAACAGCGCCGTAGTGTTCCGACGCGTCGGCAACGTACGCGCACTACAAAACAAACCTATCAAATCACCAGACAATTAATTGTGAAGTCGTAAAAGCTCTAATAAAAAGATAACTTCCATTTTAAAAGTCGGTTTAACAATTCGAGCGGCGCAGCGAGGCCCGATCTAGGGTGTCTATCACGAAGTAAAACAACCAATAAGGTGTAAGTGTGTGCCAAGAGACACTTAAAGTAGTTATGTAAGTAGTTCAAGGCGGGTCATTGGCAGCAGACGATATTGTTGCAGACATAAGCCAGACGGACAAAAAAGTGAAACCTCAGTTTTTCATTTAAAAAAAACCACAGCCGCAGCACGGTTGGTAATGAATGAAGAAACGAAACGACAGTCACGTTATGAGCCACAGCTAAGAAACGTTAACTTGAAATTCATCTAATTGTTATACGGAATGACCGTATAACAATTAATTACTTCATTAATTAATTTCGAGCTCTTTTAGCAATAATTCTTTTGCAACGATTGCAACACTGATAGGTTTATAGATTAGACAAAAATGGAGTCTATCTGAGACAAAACCCTCTCATGTCAAGTTGATTGAGAGGTGGCTGACGTAATCGCTTATCGCGTATGATGGCAACCTCTGGCGAGACCTCGGGTGGTCCACCTGCATCACACATCATCAAATGGAACGCCTTATTTTGAAATGATACATTCTAAATTCAATGTAAGTATAAGACGCCTGTCTCGACAGCTAGGCCGTTACTACATAAAAACTTTGTTCGGCCTAATAGATTTCACCTTAGCAACGCCGCTCGCGGTTTAAAACCGAGGCTCAACTGAATATACCTAATACCCCTTTGACATATCATTATGTTTTATCAAACTAAACTTTGGAGAATCCTTTGCAAATGTTACTCGCGTCGAAAGTGAGCTTGTGCTGGCTATATCTTTAATGCTAACTTACAAACCGGTTCTAATGAAATAGGATGTCTGGAAGGGACAGTTGGAGCCAGGAAAAAGACTTTTCATTCCGTGAAGAACCTCGGGCGGTAATCAATATTAACTTGACAATGAGGAAAACTACTTCCTAAATACATAGATTACCAATTAATTTGTTTGACTAACAAAGGCAGATCGCGTATAATTTGTTCAGCTAATGTGAATAACTCATTCTTATGTATTTATGTAAGTTGATCAGATACCAAACTAGTCCTCGCTTGTTGTCAAACAAGATGATTAATATTTTTATTATGTTTATTTCAAATCATCAACAAACTTCCACGCCTAAGAAACCGCAGTCTGTATCGTATATCGTCCGCGATGCCACAACCTATTTTCAAGTCATTGCGGCAACATTTTCGCCTCCTCCTAAAAGCGTGGATTCGCAAAAAAACGCCCGTCAATGTTGCCTTAATCGCCATGCTTAGCAAAAGGATTGAGACAAAGGAAATGAGAGGCGATTAAAGATGGCGACAAAGTATTAAAATTATACCTATGCAGGATTGAAAACAGATGAATGGATTCTCTGCAATGACGCGACTTAGGAGGGGCTTAAGTCCAGCAGTGGAATAGGCTGTGATGAAACAGCACTGACAAAGAGGCTTTTTGAGCTTATAATCACAATAAAAGCAGTTTTTTTTTTTGCTCTATCTCTTTCGTCCATTTATGAATGAGTATCAATAAGCAATGTTGCAAAATTACTCAGCCACAAACATTGTTATCATGTTGTAAATCCAAGGGATATTTTTATAGGATTGAATGCATGTCAAAATGAAATTGAAAGCATGCCAATTTCCAATGTAAACGCACAGAGCCATTTTTAAATGGATTCCCAACATGCCTTACTCTTTCTGATGTAAATCTATTTAATTCAATGATTTAATTTTTTCATAATATTAGCAATTAATGAACTACCAGGTTCTATTTAACTTCTGAATAAAAGGTTTTTTGTTTGGTAGATCAAAGCGCTCTGACACAACCCATGGAAAAGAAAAATGACTAAATAACACCTTAGCAACAAGGAAACAAAGTAAAACAGAAGAGAGAAAGCTTTCTAGCTTTTTCCACCTGCCTTCATTAAATGCGACAAATTGTCAAAGAAATTACACCCTGTTATACAAACAAAATTACAATCAACTTCAGTACTGAATGTAAATGGGACCACAGTACCACACCGTTGATAAGACACAGTGGCTAGTATAGTCATATTTTCCAGTTAGAATAACCTCAACTATTGATATTGAACATAAACATTTGTTTTATTATCATTATACATTCAGCACAAAATTGTTAGAACTGAACTGAACCGAAGGTTGCATTTAAGTGTATTCATGCAGTTTATTACTGCATGAATGCACTCATGTATGAATCTGTAAAGTTTCCTCTGCATGCACCCATAGCCATACAATTTTCACTGCAAATTGATAAAAAAGTGCAACATGCAATCATTGTAATTTTAGTATGGAATTTGAAAATTTGATATTTGATGTTAATAGAATTAAGATTCAAATAATATGATGTGTCAAAACAACAATACCCACAATTGATTGACAGATTGTTTCAATCAACTGTAGTACAATCATATCAGAATCTAGTCAGAACAGCACAGCATTCATTGAACAGCTGATTATATTCTAATGTGACAACACACCCCATATATTGAGCACAAAATGGTACATTAAGTTTACACTTATACACAAACTTACTGTTGTCCATAATACAATAAGTGTTGAAAATTGATTATTCTACTGGCATAAGGAGTGTCCTAACAACAATATTAAAGAGAATTACATATTTCAGTTTCTGATAACACACTGAATGAGCAGCGTTCACAAATTAATGTAATTTGATTTACATTGACAATAATTGGTAGGCATGTGATGTTGCACAATAGATGAAAGGAACAAGATTGAACAAAGGTAATATACTAGGAACATGTTCTATGGAAAATGGAGATGTGCAGGATTAGGTTTTGGGCCCTCGAGTGTGGCTGTAGCAAGCAATGAGCAGGTCTCTTTTCAATAAAGCGAAATATCATGCAATAGTACTAATAATCATATTATAACGAGTTACATATTGTAGCTCTAGTAGTTGTAATTCTTCAGTGATAATGGTTCTATGATTAAGATGATGAGGATAATCCATGTATGATGATTGTGCTCAGCACGGGACAGCACTTACTACACACAGACCTCACCGCTACTCTTTTCAACACTTCACCAACTCCCTGGTATGCTTCATGTTACTATGATGACATAGATTCGTCATATCACATACTTCATCAATGCCATAATCCTCTTGTAGATGATCAACACGCAGTTCTCTTTGTTTGAAGCTCAGTCCAAGTGGTTGTAAACTAAACTCTTTGTATGTAGTTTGCAAACAGTCACAGGGCACTGGTAGCACACTTTCACTATTGCACAACTGAACACTGGCGCCGGCGACCGGAGCACTCATCACCACCGCGGTAGCACCGACCACGAGAACAAAGAACTCGCCAACAAGAGGCTCGTCTAACGCCGCATCTGCTGAGTACGGCTCAATCACACCCGGTCTAATAAGATTAGCGAGGTCAGTGGGTAAGCATGGAGAGGCGAGGGCCAGGGGAGGCACGGCCACTGACCTGCCATGGTGGCGCGCCGCTCAGCTGACGACGGACGAGAGACACAAAGCGCGGCACGACGCGGCGCGGAGCGGCGCGGCGACGTGCGGCTCCCGACACCTGCCCGCCTCCGCCGAGCCCGGAGCGTCTCGGCCACCTCGGCCGCCGACACCGGCCCGCCCGACGACGAGAGGTCGCAGACAAAAAAATCGATAGGTCGTCAACCTCCGCCGGCGGTCGGCCGGAGCCGGTCCCGGGCGGGCCGTCGCGCCGCCACCCGCTTGCCGAGGGACCGTCCCGCACGAAGATCCCTCCGAAGCTTCAGCGTCCAAGATATAACAGACCCAAATTCGCCATTTTGAAACGGGAACAATGAGATATTTACTTTTGAACGTTAGGACGGTCGGGGACGACGTCTGTGACGGTTAACGGACGCGGCGCGAAACGCGAGATATCCCAGACGCTACACCGCTGTAAATAAATACGTACTCTGACTAGAAATCCCTTCGTCACCGCTGCCAATATCCGACATCGCAATCCACACCGAAATCTACAGGCGATCCACCGATCTTTTCGGAGACTCTCGGACAGCACAAAATGGTCTATGGTTTCGAAGCCATCAAAATTAAGTTCTTTATGGTGTCGATTTCAAC
Organism: Xanthia icteritia; assembly: GCA_949128155.2. Lineage (NCBI taxonomy): Eukaryota > Metazoa > Arthropoda > Insecta > Lepidoptera > Noctuidae > Xanthia > Xanthia icteritia. Next base: position 16,281,861 of record OX421955.2, read on the forward strand.
AACATAAAGAATATTTTACTTTTAGTTTTATAATATACTATATTTTGTACTTTAAAAAATCAAAATAAACTGTTATGTATGAAAGAAGCATAATTTTATTTGATATTGTCTTTAATCTCGTTTTGCAAACACTCTAATGGTGAACTTACAGTCAAGACAGTGAAACAGCCCTTTCCAGTTTTTGACGCACTCTAGATTTTAGGCTATGGTACTGACATTCTTTGTCAAACATGGGATACTAAGGTCAACTCGGAAAACTCTCGTGTTTGAACACACTTTCAATACGATTTGTGAGATATATTTTGTGTTAAAATGGAAATCCCAACACAGTAAACTAAAGAAAGAAAGAATAACGTTTATTGGGCAACAATTCATGAAACTCATAAATTAACCCTATACATTCTGTTCAATATACGTATTTGTGTGGGTAACCCATTTTTTTCCATAGCCAAAGCCATTCTCATGTCTGCGGTGATTTTTACTGAAGTATTTTATCAAGTCGATTACCAGTACAGTCAAATTGAAAGATGGCACTGTAGGCGAAGAATAAAGGTTGCGGGGCATTTCTTATACATGGCAACACAGAGAACTCAGAGTATCAAGCAGTTTTACCACAAGCTTGCAATCTTGTTCAGTCCTTCTCAAGTTTTGCAATCGTAAAAGCTCAACATTATCCTTTATAATTTTGAGCTTTTGCGATTGCAATCACTCCGGTAACGAGTTTTTGATAAAGTTTATGTAATTTTCAGTTGTATGGCGACTACTTGTCGCGATCGTAGATGTCACTACATGGCTCCGTGTTTCTTCATAAAACCATGTAGATGGCGTTACTAAACTAGAATTTTTACATGGAATTATTATGTACTGTATAATTGACTGATACTTCTCCTGTTTTCATCACATTTCCCTGCTCATCAGTCAATTTACCCGGGGGTCAGCACTGCAGCGTGAACAACAACTGCTAGCGAGATTATAACTAAATAAACACATCACTGATTATGCCTGGGAACGACAACTTGGCGACTAATAAATTAATGATACAATCAACAACGAATGTCTAATGACCCAATTCCGTTCACTACACAAATTAGCGTTTCGGTAAATTTTAAATTATAGTTAGGGATAGTATTTTTTTACAATTAATCCACATTATTGCAGTATAGTTATCATAATCGAGTCATTTATTCAAACTAGGCTGAGAATCCGCCCTTTTTGAACTTCAAAATTACACGAGACAGGCTTCTAAAACGGCCGCTCTTCACTACTTCCTAGTGCTTTAGCTGGGAAAAAGTGGTGCAACAAACTCCCCAGCTATCTATTCAGTAAGAACTTGAAAGAAGAACTTATATTTCAATAAAAACAGACATACAATAAGAAATAATACACAAAATTAACAAACAAAACAAGTAAGACTGACAAAATTTAACAATCAAATAATATGAATGGCTCACTTAGACGCGAGACTAAGCGGACGTGTTTTTTGTGTTGATTATAACGATATTGATTTAAGTAATTACGAATGTAATGTTATTGCAATAATTTGCGAAGTCAGTTTATTGTGTTAGTGACGAGTGTGACACAGTTTATTGTGTTGTGAAAGATGAACCAAATAGTTTTATAGACAATAAGCATTTTCGGTGTTAGCAGCATGTCTAACCCTGGAGATAGCCCCTTCGGCCGCAGCCAGTTGGTACGACGAAGTCCCCCACCAACGCCATCACCTGCCGATCAAAACCAGACAAGAGAACCTGCGCCGCCAGTAGCCACGGAGACTGAATTACCGACTGAAGTCGTCTCTACGTCGGAGATTCAGAGATGGCTTGGGTCCATCGACACAATTTTGAGCGAAATTTGCTCGATTGTGGCGGAGGGTAAAATGAATTCCGACCAAAAACTCCGTGTCACCAATCTCTGTCGGAAAGTCAACCATGGGACGTCTCAGATGGCCGTGCTGTACCAATCCCTGAAGCAGAAATCCATCCAGGCGCACACAACCATCCAGCACCTTCAAGTGCAGCAGAATGTTGCGGAATCCCTCTGCCAGTTCAAAGAAGTCGTGGAAACGAAGATGAGCCGAACCAAACCAGAGAGTACTTCCTACGCTAACATGGTGAAGACAGGCTCTGATAAATTTATTCGCCCAGCAAATCTCAGTTCGGTCGCTATATATCCCAGCGATAAAACCAAAACCAGTGACGACACCAAGTCATTGGTACAAAAAATTATCTCGCCTGAGGAATTAAAACTCCATGTTCGCGGTCTAAGGAAAATTAGAAACGGAGGTGTCATCATTAGGACGGATAACAAAGACGACATAAATAAATTAAAAAGCTCACAGAAGCTAGTTTCCTCAGGCCTTACAGTTGAAGAACCATCCAAACGCCGTCCTAGGATTGCTATCATTGGTGTCCCCGTAGCCCTGACTGAAAAAGAGGTATTTGATTGCATTTACGTCCAAAACTTGACAGATAAATTGCCGAACATTACTCGTGAGTCCTTTTTAGAAAGTATAAAATTGAGCCATAAGTCAGGAAAGAAAGATCGTCCTACTTGTAATTATATATTGGAAGTTCCTGCTAATATCAGGAAAATTATGTTGGACCAAGGCCGAATTTTTATAAATTGGACGTCATGTCCAGTGAGAGATTTCACTATTGTGACCAGGTGTTTTAACTGCCAGCAGTTCGGACACGCAGCCAAATTTTGCAGAGAAACGAGCCCTACTTGCAACCTTTGTGGCGAAACAGGACATTATTTCAAGGAATGCAAAAATAATAGTTCCCCGCCTCAATGTGCGACCTGCAAACGGTTTAAGAGGAAGAATGATCATCCAACTGGTGATGTCAATTGCCCAGCACGTAAATATGCAGAAGACAATTATATAAATTCAATTGATTATGAAGGCGCCTAGGAGCGCCGCCAACTACCTAGTTAATTAAGCACATAGATAGTAGGTTAACTTCTACATATCATATTTTTTATGGCCAATCAGCTTATCTGTGATCTAGATGGGTTTTCCGTGTCTGAAGCTAAAATCTGTAATGTTGAGGAGTGCAAAAACATAGTCTATGTTGGGGATAAAACATTGACTCTCCTTACACAAAATATACGCAGTATAACCCGAAATTTTAACGGTTTCCAAGTTTTGTTACAAAATCTTGATATTGGCTGCGATATTATCGTTCTAACAGAATGTTGGTTATCCAAACAAACGGATAATATACCATCTCTCGATGGCTTTAATCTTCACAAGAGCGATAGAACATTCAACCAGAATGATGGCATAGTGGTTTATATTAAAAATAATTTAAGAACATTAGTAGATGAACCCCATTTTCTAGACTGCAACTGCTTAGTTATTAAAATTATTCCTGATACAGTAATTATGGCTATTTATAGGCCTCCATCCCAAAGTATTGATGGGTTCTTGGATTCGCTTAACAGTAACTTAGGAAAATTATCTTCGTTTAAAAATATCGTACTGGTAGGTGATATCAACATAAACATTGCTGCCGACAAGATCGATACTCATTCACATAATTATCTCAATATTTGCTCATTTCATGGATTATTACCAGCTCATTATCACCCAACCCACCAGAGCGGCTCTTGTCTAGACCATATCCTCATAAAATCGAAAAATCCATCCATAACATTGGTTACTAATTCGTCACTAACCGATCATCAAGCTGTTTTACTAACATTACAAATATCTTCACCTAGAAATAACTGCATGCGCAGCTATACTAAACTCAATATGACGAGTCTTGAAACTGACTTTTGCGGTATTAATTTTGACCCCGTTTACAATTCACTTGATCCAAATGTTTCTCTACAATATTTTGTCGATTTGTTACAATCTACGATAAGGAAAAATACATTTACTAAAGTAATACCTAGAAAGTATAGTAATATTAAACCATGGATTACGCCCGGACTTGTTCGCTGTATCAGACATAGAAATAAACTGCACCAAAAATCGAAAAATACCCCGGCTAATGAACTACTATTAATTACTTACAAACGATATAGGAATTTCTGTAATAATCTTTTGAAAAAGCTAAAAAACCAATATGATCAAAGTCAACTACAGAAAGCAGGTAAAAATAGTAAACTTATATGGAAATTCATAAAAACTAACACTTTTAGGTCAAAAAATTCCGAACCTGCGCTCGATCTTTTGTTTTCTGAACTAAGCCCTACCGAGGCAGTAAATAAAGCTAACAACTTCTTCATTAACGTAGGAAAAAACTTAGCAGAAAAAACCATATTATCTAATAGATGTTTTTCCATTCAAAGCCAAACTGAGACATATGCAACACGAAACTCTTTTGTGTTATTAGATACAGATGTTAATGAGGTAGTAAGTTTAATAGATGGCTTAAAGGAAATTTGTGCCGTAGGATGTGACGGTATACCTAATAGCATACTCAAAAAATTTAAATACGTCATTGCCCCTCCTTTGACTCACATTTTTCAGTTATGTTTAACAAAAGGAATATTTCCTAAATTGCTCAAAAAAGCCGTAGTCACTCCTGTCTTTAAAGCTGGAAACAAAAATTGTGTAAATAACTACAGGCCAATTTCAGTTTTAACAGGCCTCTCAAAGATTTTGGAAAAAATTATAAACAGTAGATTAGTAAATTATCTTGAAAGTAATAAATTACTCTCTGATCATCAATTTGGTTTTAGGCCTAAAAGATCAACAAGCCAAGCTGTTCACCATCTGACAAATTTTATAAACACAAACCTGGATAACGGCATGCACACCATAGGGATATTTTTAGACCTTGCCAAGGCTTTTGACACAATTTCTTGTACTTTGCTTTTGCATAAGCTGGAATTGCTGGGAATACGGGGAGTACAGTTACAACTATTATCTGATTACCTTAGCGACCGCCATCAAAGTGTAAAAATAGGTCAATGCATGAGTTCTGAACTTAAGAATAGCTGTTATGGAATCCCACAAGGCAGTATTTTGGGTCCTACTTTGTTTTTAATCTATTTAAATGACCTATGCAATCTGACACTCCAAAAGGGTGTAATTATGTCATATGCTGATGACACAGCTCTACTGTTCGCAGCTAAATCAAAGGCCGAGGTCTATGAACTAGCACAAAATGGTTTTAATACTGTGTCTAATTGGTTTCATAAAAATCTCTTAACATTAAATACAGATAAAACCAAGTACCTATTATTTGCAATGAGAAACACTAATCCAACGCTTACTAATCTAAACATTCAAGCGCATAACAATTGTAATTTTCATTATGCTGACATTGCATGCACTTGTCCCACTTTAACTAAAACCGATCATATCAAATATCTAGGCGTCACGATTGATACAAACCTGAATTTCCGCAAACACATTGATTTATTATGCACCAGAGTGCGTAAACTAATATACATTTTTAAAAATTTACGTAACATTGCCAACTTTAATTTAATTAGACAGGTTTATTTGGCTTTGTGTCAATCTATTATTACCTACTGCATAACGTCCTGGGGTGGTGCCGCAAAATCTATTTTACTGCACCTAGAACGTGCCCAAAGAGCAGTTTTAAAGGTTGCTACTTTTCGTCCATTTAGATTTCCTACTCATCAGCTTTATATGGCATGTAAGGTGCTAACAGTACGTCAATTATTTGTTTTGAATGTAGTTTTATTCCAACACACTGAACTTTATTTTAACCCAGTGCCTTCAGATAGGAGAAGAAAAGATCTGGTTTGTGCTAACTCTCAGACTAAACATGCTTTTGCTAATCGATTTTATTTATTTTTAGGGCCCTACTTGTATAACCAGTTAAACAGAGTGCTAAAGATTTATAGTTTAAGTTATAATAGGTGTAAACTACTAGTACAGGAATATTTAGCAAAACTCAATTATGCTGACACGGAAAAACTACTAGAAATTTTAAAATAAAATTTTCTATCTATCTACTCTAATATAATTAATAATAGTGTCCACTTTATATACTTTAATATTATTCGTTAATTTATTTAAATATAATATATCTTACATAATCTAGTTTTAAAATAATATTCCCAAATAGTTACTCTATAAGTCATTGAAAATATTATATTTTCTTCTTAATTTAGCTTCTAATAAACTTATTGTTGTCTTCTTTTTAAATGTTTGATGTAAATTGATGGCCTGAAACACAGGTTTTCACAAACCTATATCAGGCAGGTCTTAATTACAGTTAGAATTAAATATTACTCGAATGTAATTAATCTAAATCATGTTTTTACTTTATACTTGAATAAATTTTTATTTTTTTTTTTTTTTTTTTTTTTATTAATATGAAGAGAATATAAATAAATAGTTGTGTGAATTTATATTTAATTTTCTATAACTTTAATTTCGGAAGTCCATGTCTTTGGTTCTGTATTTTTTTTTTGCCATTGACTCCCAAAAAAAAGTTATTTTTCACTTTTTTGTTTTTTTTTTCTTTGTTGGAAAATGTTTTTTTTGTTGACCATGGTTTTGATATGTTTCCCTTTCACCACACCCCTAGCTCTTATCAATAAGCCAGTCCGTCACACTTATACGTATAAGTCCATATCTTGAAAACTACTGAACCGATTTAGATGAAACTTGCAGTTCACTAGGTTAAAGTAAATGTAGGCCAATAAAAAATAGTCACGATCCGATTAATAGTTTTGGAGAAATGCGTGGACAAAAATACATACCTACTTAACTACATACAAACATACGTACACCTATAAAATTTTGTATATCTATTTGTTTGGAAGCCCTAATAGATTACCATTTATGTGAATATATTGCAGTGCCAATAATATTACATACATACGTATCAAATTGGTAACTTCCTTTTTTTTTAAGACGGATAACAAACAAAACAAATAAGACTGACAAATAACAATCAAATAATACGAAGAGAATATAAATAGTTGTGTGAATTAAATTTTATATCTGTTCCGATTGCCTTCAATAATGTTATGAATATGATCGACTTTCGTTGCTTTAAGCTCCATTTACACGGTGCAAGTTTATAGCCTGTGGCATACTATAATATTGAAGCAACAATTGACCGGCACCGTCTAAACAACACGTACAATTATTGTTGCACTTTTAACGGGCAAAAATTGTACCTGGCCAACATTGACCAACTGAGGTTTGATAATGGAGGGCTTGGACAGGAAACCTCCCCGTGTGCCTGTGGGCTGGAGTTCCCTTATGGATGCGTCCGGGGGGAAGGCCAGTCTCCGGGACAGTGCACCCTGGGGTACGGGCAATGGGGAGTCCCATTAGGTACTTTATGCCTAAGGGGTCTCGTTGCCCGTATGCCAATATCCTGTCGGAGGAACGCTCTAACGTGTACTCGGAGAGAGCACACGTTAAGCAGCGTTGGAGTGCGGGCTCGGCGTACACTAACACTGCCGTCGGGCAGGCAGGAGGAAGTCTTTTCTTCTGCCACCGTTGGTCTCGTAGCCCCGAAGAGTGTCAAGGTCATGTCTCTGGCACTTGACGGGGGTCGAGGGTCTTGGCTTAACCGCCCGGGCCGCGAGGAAGAAAGCCTCTATAAAAAATTACCCCAAACCTCCAAGCGGCGGCGCACCGTGAGGGAGGTTGAAAGCTTGACTAATGGGTAGCTAAGTAATTAGTCGCTAGTGCGAACCACAATTTTTTGAGTCAATAAAAAAAGTTATATACTCGTGGGAACAAATATGGACACTAATAACAAAAACAAAAACCCGCTGCATCGGGCGCAAGGAGCTCGAGTCAGAGCTCGGAGCGCGAAGTGAGGGGAGTTGCTGGGAGGAACCGGAAGTTCCTCCAGAAACGCTCCAAACCAGGAGAGGGGTCGTCCGCCGACGAGTTGGTCTCGGGCTCAGCCCATAGGTCAAAAATCCACTCCAGTCGGCGGGGTGCGGCCCGGGGAAAAGTTGTGGGTAGAGGGCTCACCACCAAGAAGGCCGGCGAGCCGAGCCAGGCCAGCCCAGCTGAGCTGGAGAGGCTCGCCACGGATGAGCACCACCCTGTAGGGATCAGCACCGGGGCGGCCCTTACGGAACCCGCAGGTGGTGAGCCGGACGCTGCTGGCGGCTCCAATTCGGAGCAAGCGGCTAGGTTTGCGGAGGTCGTGGCAGCGGCAATCAAGGGTGTGGCCTTGAAGAGGATCCAGTCCTCCAAAGACAAGGCCATACCCGCGGCCATGGCCTCTATTTTGGCGGCAGCGGAGACCTATGTCCTCAGGCCTCCGTCGGACGGAATGTCCGAGATGCGGGCGGAGGTCGCCCGCTTGACAGCCGCCATGGAGCTTCTCCGAAAGGAGAACGAGGAGCTCCGAGCGGACCTGGCAGGGCTCCGAGGAGCTGGCCCCCGTGAGGTGCCGCAGGGGAAGGAGCAGCATGGGCAGGTACAGCCCATGCCTGCTGAGGACCGGGTCCTGACCCTGGTGCGGCAGGAGATGGCCTCCCTGCGGTCTCGGTTTTCCGCCCTCGAAGCCATCGTTCTGCGCCCCCCCTTAGCGGCGAGCATGCCGGCCTCTGGCCAGCGGAAGGCGACATCGTATGCCGCCACCGCAGCTGCCCCGGCCAAACCAGGTTCGTCGGGGAAGACCAAGGGTGGTCCGGCTAGTCAGGCGGCGAGGGCCCCGGCCGTGGCGGCGAGCGCCCCGGACCTAGCGGCGAAACAGCCGCCCCCGCCTCCTAAAGCTACTCCGGCTGATGCTGAATGGCAAATAGCCGGGGAAAAGAGGACGGCGGGTAAGGCAAAGAGGGCGGCCAAAAGGAAGGAGAGGCGGCAGCGGCGCAAGGAGCGAAGCGTCGCGGCTAGGCTCCGCGCCCCGAAGTCCGCAGCTGTAGTGATAACACTACAGCCAGAGGCGGAAAAGAAGGGCGTGTCCTACCGCGACGTGCTCGCTAAGGTGGGAGCGGCGGTGGACCTTAAGGAGATAGGCGCCGCCGATGGCATCCGGGTAAGGGTCACGGCGACTGGGGCCCGGATGCTGGAGGTCCCCGGTGCGGCAAGCGGTCCGGCCGCTGACGCTCTGGCCGCAAGGCTTAGGGTGTCCCTAAATGCGGACGAGGCCCGAGTGTCCAGGCCCATCAAATGCGCTGATATGCGTATTCTGGGCTTGGACGACTCAGTGACGGAGGGACAGGTGGTGGCCGCTGTCGTTAGGACTGGGGGGTGCTCTGCCGAGCAGGTGAGGGCAGGCACCATCCGTCCTGACTACACGGGGATGCGAGCCGTTACGGTGAGCTGCCCTGTGTCGGCGGCCAAGAAAATAGCCGGGGAGGGCCAAAGACTATTGGTGGGCTGGGTCTCCGCGCAGGTCAAACTGCTGGAACCCAGACCTCTGAGGTGTTTCCGCTGCCATGTGGGCAACCACGTGGGAGCTAAATGCACCTCGGAGGTGGACCGCAGCGGACACTGCTACCGCTGTGGTCAGGCCGGTCACAAGGCCGGCTCGTGTGACGCCACGCCGCACTGCGCTGTATGTGCGGCAGCTGGCAAGCCGGACAATCACCAGATTGGGAGCAAGGCCTGCGCCCCACCCGCCAAAGCCAAAGGCAAGCCCTCTGCCACCGCCGTCACGGCCGCAACCGCCACCACCGCCGCCGTTGCCGCCTCCACTACTACCGTCGTTGTCGCCGCCGCAGCCGCCGCGGCAGGGCCCTCACAGGGGGCACGGGAGGGGGCTGACATGGAGTGCCAATAATGGCCCCATTACGCCTCCTCCAGGCGAACATCAACCACTGCGCCGCAGCTCAGGATCTGTTGCTCCAGAGCATGGCGCAGTGGTCGATTAACATCGCCGTGGTCGCTGAGCCGTACTTTGTCCCGCCCAGGGACGACTGGGTGGAGGACCTGAGCGGCTCAGTGACCCTAATTTCGTCGGCCGCTGCCGGTACTCCGTCCCTCGAGGCTGTTAAGAGAGGACGGGGTTGCGTTGTGTGGTAGGGACATCTCGTTCGCCAGCCCCGCTCTGTCGCCGCGTGTAATTGACTGGCGCGTCATGGAGGGGGTGGAGACCTATTCCGATCACCGGTACATCCGGTTTGACGTCTCCGCCCAGACCTCGAGCGCGCCGGTCCGACAGGCCCCGAGTGGTCCGCGGTGGGCGCTGAAGCAGCTGGACCGGGAGCTCCTCCTGGAAGCCTCGATCGTGCAGGCCTGGGTGTCATCACCGGACAGGCCTGCTGACATCAACGACGAGGCGGAGTGGTTCCGGGAGGCCATGTCCGAAATATGTGACGTGGCAATACCCCGGGTCCAGCCCGGACGTGCTTCGCGCCAGGTGTACTGGTGGTCGCAACAGCTGACGACACTGCGCAATGCGTGCGTTGCTGTACACCAGGCACCGCAGGCTCCGTATTCGTCCTCCGGATACGGAAGCCATTCAGGCAGAGCTGTACGAGGGGTACAGAGCGGCGAAGACCGCCCTCCAAGCGGAGATCCTGCGGGCCAGGGGAGTGGCCCGCGAGGAGTCGCTGGAGACTCTGAACAGGGACCCTTGGGGACGCCCATACAAGATGGTGCGGGAGAAACTCCGCCCATGGGCTCCCCCGCTGACGCAGAGTCTCCGGCCGCAGCTTGTGGGGGACGTAGTGAGCGCTCTGTTCCCTTCGAGAGGGGAACATGCCTCCCCGCCCATGGCTCCGCTTACTGCGGTACCCGATGCGGATCACACCGCCGACGAAGACGACGATGCTCCGGAGGTGACCGAGGTAGAGATGAGAGCGGCGGTACGTAGGCTGAATGCCAAAAATACCGCCCCAGGACCCGACGGCCTACCTGGGAAAGCCTGGGTCCTAGCCATGGAGGCTCTCGGGCCTCGACTAAGGGGGCTCCTAAGCGCATGCTTGGAGAGGGGCCAGTTCCCACTTCGCTGGAAGACGGGGAAACTGGTCCTCATCAAGAAGCCGGGGCGCCCTGCGGACTCTCCGTCCACTTACCGGCCCATCGTGCTGCTCGATGAGGTGGGCAAGCTCTTTGAAAGAGTCATTGCAGACCGCCTCGTCGGGCGGCGGGTGCGGGTGGGGCCGGATTTGGCGGAGAGCCAGTTTGGTTTCCACAGGGGGCGCTCTACGGTGGACGCCATCATGCGTGTGCGAGCCCTCATGACGGGGGACGCTGTGGCCCGGGGTGGGGTCGTCTTGGCGGTGTCTCTAGACATCGCCAATGCCTTCAATACCCTGCCCTGGAGTTGCATCAGGGAGGCACTCCGGTATCACCGGATGCCGACCTACCTCTGTCGTGTGGTCGAGGCCTATTTGACGGACAGGGCCGTCATCTACCCCGGTCACCAGGGAGAATGGAACCGGCAAGAGATGTCGTGCGGTGTCCCACAGGGATCGGTCCTGGGGCCGCATCTGTGGGACATCGGATACGACTGGGTGCTGCGCGCCGACCTCCCTAGCGGCGTCAGCGTCGTGTGCTACGCTGACGACACGTTGGTCCTGGCGCAGGGGAGGTCGCACCAGGCGGCGGCCGAACTAGTGACACACGGGGTTGCGACAATCGTAGACAGAATCCGGCAATTGGGACTCGAGGTGGCCCTGCACAAGTCCGAGGCCATGTGTTTTCATGGTCCTCGGAACGCGCCACCGTTGGGGTCCCAAATAACGGTAGGAGGAGTTCACATCGGCATCGAGTCGACGATGAAGTACCTTGGACTCGTCCTCGACAGCCGGTGGAAATTCGTGGAGCATTTCCGACGTTTGGCTCCCAGACTGGAGCGGGCCGGGGCTGCTTTGAAGCGGCTCCTGCCCAATCTAGGGGGTCCAAACGCCTCCTGCCGGAGGCTATACGCGGGGGTCGTGCGGTCCATGGCTCTTTACGGGGCACCGGTTTTGGCACGTTCATTGAGGCGGCGGCCAGCCCGCCGGTTGAACGCGTCCCAGAGGGTCATGGCCACCCGCCTGGTCCGGGGATACCGCACGATCTCCGGTGAGGCGGTGAGCCTCCTTGCCGGATTACCGCCATGGGATCTGGAGGCAAAAGTCCTCGCGCACATTTGGGAGTGGCGCGAGGAGGCGAAACGCCGGGGCGTAACTCCGCTGCCGCGAGAAATCGTGGCACAGCGGACAGAGCTCCGGCGGGATCTCATGGCGTCATGGAGAGTGCGATTGTCGCAACCCAGTGCTGGGCACGCCACTATTGCGGCGATAAGTCCCCTCTTTGAGGAGTGGCTAGAGAGGCGCCACGGCGTCCTCACCTTCCACCTGACACAGGTCCTCACCGGACATGGTTGTTTCGGGAGGTTCCTGTTTCGTATCAGGCGGGAGGAAACGCCCGGGTGTCAACACTGCGTGGATCGCCCGGAGGACACGGTTGAGCATACGTGGAGGTCTGTCCGGCTTGGGCAGAGCATCGCCGTGTCCTCGTGGAGGCGATCGGCGGCGGGGATCTCTCGCGTCCGGCCCTAGTCCAGGCCATGGTACAGAGCGTGAGGGCATGGGAGGCCGTCACCTCCTTCTGCGAAGCAGTAATGCTCGCGGAGGAGGAGGCAGAACGCGTGAGGGAGAGGCAAATTTCGCGCCCTCACACCTCTAGCCGCCGCAGGAGACGCCCTGGGCGTCGGGAATCGCAGGCCGATTCCCGGCCACCGTAGGCGCGGGCTTGCGGACGGTGAGCAATGGGTAGCTCGCCGTCCGATAAGGACCAGGCCCGGGTCGACGGCGCGTTGTGTTCCACGCGCGCCTCAAAGAGATGTCAGCAGAAGTGAAGGGGTCCGATAGGACCGATGCCTGCCGGGGTTGCGGGAAAGTCCGAAAGGGATACCGTGGCCCCGGACAACGTAACAGGCAACGGAAGGAACACGGGTGGGTTTTAGTCAGTAAGAGTCTGACACGCCCTCCCGCTCCACCCAGAGCGGGAGAAGTTATTTGATAATTTCCCACCGAAAAAAAAAAAAAAAAAAAAAGGTTTGATAATAGAAAAGTCAGAAATTGCAAAAAAGTTTTCCCATACATTTCGTAGGAAATGAGACTCCGAACTAATTTTCACGATGGACTGGCTGAAAATAAACAAAAAAAAAAAAAAAAACATATTTCGAACGAATACGCGTCATAATTTTAAACAATAGGTACTCAATACTTTTATTGCACATTCCACATGTAGGTATTCTTAGGAGGTAAACTTATAATTAGATCATATATTATTAAGAACCCTGTCGGGTACAGCAAAATGAGCGAGTTGGAGAGAGGAAGCATTTGTTAATTATATAACATTACTTAGCAAACTAATAATGACGTAGGTATTTTATGAGATAAACTACTAATCGCTTAGACGTATAAAAAAGATACGTCTATGACAGCTACCTATCTATTGAGAGATGTTATGTTAATTAATAAACATAGACGTATAAAAAATCAAATAAAATTTAGTCTCAGGTAGGTACTTAAGTTATGTCTATCATTTATATATTCGTTTACCGAGTAATAGCTTTCATTTAGAAAGAATTTTCAAAAAAAAAAAAGTTAATTTTCTCTTCTTTTTTTATTGGTTTAGTCTATTATATAGTTTAATGGACATTACGTAGGGACTTTTACAGTGCATTTTTAATCGAAAACTTGGTAATTTTAGCCTTGATCGGTATGAGAAAAAAAAATGAGATAATTTGTAGCTTTTGAAAAACTTTTTCTATACAAAGGTTTTCTGCAATTCCTGACTTTTGTAGTAGACAGTCTTTTTTAATGATTCCCATACACATCTGAAAGTTCAAAATTATTTGAGGTAATTTTCTTGAAGAACGTCGGAAATCATATGCAACAAACTAAATATTTTGTTCTCACAGGAAATAAAATGATTCGAAGATGAAAAAAAAAAAATGATGCGTATTCGTTCGAAGTTTAACTTTTTTGTTTATTTTTGTCGTCACAGTGACGCTATTTTATATTTTGATTGTAATCAATTTATTACTGATTACAAACTGACAAATTATACAATGTATTTGCCACCTAGTTGTAGAAGACAAATTGCTAATCTTTTAGCATACAATATACATAGTGACACTGGTACCTGTACTGTACCATCGATTACTGTTAGTAGTGGTACTAACACCACTTTTGATACGCCTTGTAGTTTAAACTATTAGGAGCGACAACGGATGAGCCGCATTATATTGAATGTTGTTCATCAAAATATGCAGGGTCTGTCCGGCAAAGAGCTAGAGTTAAGTTTAATGTTCAGGTGTTATGTTTGACTGAACACTGGTTGAAAGAACATGAAGTAGTATTTATCAATAATTATGATAATTTTACTGTACAAAGTGCGTTTGTAAGAAAAAGCGCCATTCGCGGTGGATCTTTAGTCCTTGTTTCAAACAAGTTGAAATGTAAACAACGTTTAGATTTAGTTAATCTTTCCATCGAGCGCACTATTGAGTTGTCTTGTGTTGAACTCGAGCGATACGTTATAATTTGCGTTTATCGAATCGAGTGAATCGGTTATGGAGGATTCACTCAATAGGTTAAAATCAAGTAATAAAAGTATAATTTTATGTGGAGATTTTAATATTAATATTCTAGATGTTACTCCATTAAGTACTAGACTAATGTCTTTAGGTCTTATAATTTAATTAACTTGTTTTTTGAGCCTACTAGGATCACAGCAACCTCGTCAACTAGTCTTGCTAGTCTTGATAATATATTTAGTGAGTGTGATGCCAAAAATAAATTAGTGTCAAGTGACTTAACGTCAGACCACTGTGGTTTATTGGCTAGTTTCCCCATGCCATTACATAAAAAGCCGCATAAAATAGAATGTAGGCCTTATACAGCTAGTCGTTGCAATAAGTTTAAAAATAATATAGCTCATAGAATTACACCATCTATAGTAGAACATGAGAATCCAAATGAAATCTATGGAGCCCTTTTTGATGTTGTGCAAAAAGAATACCAATCTACTTTCAAGAATAAAACTATTAAAATAAATGGCACCTCCGTTGGCTTTAACCAATGGGCCACTCCAGGTATTTATAAAAGTAGAGCGAGACTATACGAGTTATATGGTATGAAAAAATATAGGTTTGATACTCCTTTCGTAGAGAATGTCAAAAATTATTCAAAATTATTTAAAAAGGTTATTGTTTTTGCTAAATCTAAATTTTTAAGCGATACAATTAAAAATTCCAATAATAAAGTAGAAACCACCTGGAACATTATTAACAATGAAATGGGTAAATCGGTTAAGCAAGATAAACAACTTGAGATTATGGTCGACAATAAATTAGTTACTAAAGCAGCTGACGTAGCTGAGGCGTTTAATGAGTTTTTTGCAAACATACCTATAACTACGACCCGCCCCTTAAATTCGTCCCCGTCTAAAGCTGAAAACCTTTTGCTTAGTAGTGTGTCTAAAAGTAGTTGCTTATTTAGCTTCGAACATGTAGCGCCGCGTGGTGTAGTTAATGTTTTTAACACACTCAAGTCTAAAAACACTGGTGATTACTGGGGCATCTCCATTAAACTTTTAAGCAATATAATAGACATCGTAGCCCCCTATCTAGCTGTTACTTTTAATAAATGTGTTGATTTAGGAACTTTTCCTGACCTCATGAAGCGTAGTAAAGTCATACCATTATTTAAATCAGGTAATAAAAATGACGTTGGCAATTTCAGGCCTATTTCTATATTACCAGCATTTAGCAAAATATTTGAAAAGTTAATACTCAAGCAGTTGCTAAGACATTTTAATTTAAATAGCCTCCTTCATAATGAACAATATGGCTTTACAAAGGGTCGTTCGACTACAGATGCGGGTGTTGCTCTGCTGAAACACATATTTAACGCATGGGAGAACTCGCAAAATGCTATTGGGGTTTTCTGTGATCTCTCCAAAGCCTTTGATTGCGTGCACCATGACACGCTTTTGCGTAAACTGCGTCATTACGGTGTGCAAAATAAAGCTCTCAACCTTATAAATTCTTATTTACATAATAGGTCCCAATGTGTAGATGTTAATGGTGCGAAATCTTCCGGGCTACCAGTTCAGTTAGGTGTACCTCAAGGCTCAATACTGGGTCCATTCTTGTTCTTAGTCTATATCAATGACTTACTATTTAAAGGGTATCTGTGAAGTTTTACTGTTTGCAGATGATACTTCACTTATTTTTAAAGTAGACAGGAATAGACAAGACTTTGATGATGTAAACAGTGCACTCTCAATGGTTACGGATTGGTTTTCGACAAATAACCTAGTTCTCAATAGCAAGAAAACGAAATGTGTAAAGTTCGCCCTTCCAAATGTTAGAAATCTAGGACCCAACATCGTCTTAGATAAAGAGTTGCTTGAAACTGTAAACTCGGCAGTTTTTCTGGGCATAACAGTAGATGCCAAACTTCAGTGGGGCCAACATATATTGAGCCTAGCGGGAAGGCTCAGTTCGGCCGCCTACGCCGTCAAGAAAGTAAGACAATACACTGACGTTGATACAGCTCGGTTAGTCTATTTTAGTTATTTTCATAGCGTTATGTCCTACGGTATTCTGCTGTGGGGCAAAGCTGCTGATATTCAAAATATATTTGTACTTCAAAAACGAGCTGTTCGAGCAATTTACCAGCTAGGTGCCAGTTTCTCTGAGAGATCTTTTCAAAGATATCGGTATCCTCACAGTGGCATCACAATTAATTTTCGCCAACATATAATAATATACACATAATACAACGCATAATATACACTTATATACTAAAAACAGTGATATTCACAATGTTAATACTAGAAATAAGGACAAACTACGTACTCCCTTTCACCGGCTTCATAAGGTTCATAACTCATTTGTAGGGCTTGGTATAACCTTTTATAACAAGCTACCTTCTTCTTTGCTAGATTTGCCTTTTAATGCGTTCAAAACTAAAGTAAAATCCAACCTCTGTTCAAAGGCATACTATTCTATTAGCTTACTTACTGACAGGTTATATGAGTTTATATAATTGTTTATAATTTTACTTTATAAGTCAATTTATTTTATTTTAATTTATTGTTGACATAATCTACTCATTACAATGTTTTTTTTAATGAGTTGTATTGCAATATGTTAGCTAGCGACCTCGATATTTTTTTAATTTACCTCGATGGTCCTAGTTTATCAATTATAACTTCTAGTTACAGCTATTTGTAAGCGGGCACGCCCTTTATGCCTGGAGGCTTTTATTTAGATATTGTTTTCGTTAAGTTATTTTTATTTCTGCTTGACTATAGTTCTCGATGTTTTTGGTTGGTATATTGGCGTGTGCTAGCTTTCATATGGCTATTAATTTTATAATTTAAATTATGTTTTGTGTTGCGTAATGTAAATATCATTTTGCATACTATTATATAGATTCATTTTTTTCTAACTGAACAGACAGTTGTGCTGCTGGGGAGTTTGTTGCGCCACTTCTTCTTCCCAGCTAAAGCACTAGGAAGTGGTAAAGGGTGGGCGTTTTGGGGGACTGTCTTATGTAATTTTGACGTTCAAAAAGTGCTGATTCTCAGCCTAGTTTGAATAAATGACTTTTGAATTTTTTTTTTTTTTTTCGTCTAGTCTGTCCTAAAAAAGTAAGTTGCGAGTTTTTCCTACCTTAAGTATGTTTTTTTTTTTGAGATTTTTTACTTTTCTAGTACTCAAACCTCAGTTGGTCCATTAGAGTTTTTTGATCCTTGTAAGAAACAGGATCGATTGGCATAAAAAAAAATCAACGGGTTGCACTCCGGGAGTGCCGGCAGAAGTGAAAACTGGAATATTAACGTTGTGCATTTGTGATATTTTGTAATGGTTAGGGAATAATTTTGCACGAATTGCTTTAATTATCAGTATAAAAGTACTATAATTTACGTGATAAAATACAATATTCATTTATTGCGCTATCGTACACAAACATGAAAATGTATATTACATAAAAAAATTTAACACTTCAGAACGATTACCATTATTTTACATTAAAAAGTTTATCTTTCAGAAAAATCAACTTCCATCCATAATAAAAGTGATGTTCTTTTATTTTTATACGTCTTACGAATTTTCGATCAGGACACGTGTCCTGACGCGAGTTTAACATTTTTTACCTATCACAAAAAAAGTGCACAACGCAATTTTCACTTCAAAAGTTTTTGTAAAAACTGCCTATTTACTTGCAGACATTTTTTTTTTCAAAATCTGTGAATGCAGATCAAAATGTCTCAAAAAATTAAAGCCAGTCTCCTAAGACCGTTTTCCTGTAGCTACAACGGCTAAGGGCCTACTGCCCATCTCGAAAATCTACTCAGTATAACTTGCGTGCAATTTTATTAAACAGCAAAACTTGCATTCAATTATTATTATATGTCATTGTATGGAAATCGCACGCGTGTAAACACTTGCATGCAATTCTTGAATAGCAATAATTGAACGTGCTTTATAGCATGCGATTATTGCTCTTGAACGTTCCAGAAACTTGCACCATGTAAATGGTGCTTTACTGTACAGCGCAACTGTACATTGTTGCTTTGCAGTCAGGTACCATTGATATATTAAAAAACCCAAGATACACACTTAGCGTCTCAAAAAAAGAGCACTCAATCTAAAATTGTGCGCTCATTTCAAATAGTATCGCGTCGCACGCGTCTTTGACCGCACGTTAAAAATGCCGAAGTGTTGCTTGATTTTTTTTTAAATATTACGTCAAGAACGTTAAAAAAGGATGGGATATCGTACTTTCGGTAACTTAGAGTTAGGTGATTTTGATTATTTTGTCTTAAAATTTCACTCAACAGTTCAAGTATGCAAATTTCAATATCAACTTTTTCAGTGTTAGAAAAATGCATTACAACCTCCTTTTAATTTAGTCGAATAATACAAATCGACCCTTTTTTTTTTTCATTGGAGTCGATTTTTTATTATTATGTTATATATGTTTTAATGATGTTTTTGTATTTAGAATTAAATTAATATTTATATATAGTTTTTAACAGACTTCTGGTTTAAGGAGAAGAGGTCATCAATTCGAAGATTGTTTTAAATGTTTGTATATCGCTTACTTATTTTTGAGTAATTATTTTTATTTTCTATGCAAGATGATGATGAACTTGAGAGATACATGACGGAACTCTTCTTAGAACGATTGCAAATCTTTGGTAACAACGAATTTTGTTCAGTATACATAAACGTGTTGTTGATAACCGCATTCCTAAGTGGGGAGGAAGGGGGTCGAGGTATTAATTCGTCGATTAACTGTCCTAAGTATTATGATAATTATAATTTTTAAGTTTTAACCTAATTAGTTATTTAGTTTCGATAACAACAATACCTATTATTATAAAAGTATAAATATGTGTTTGGAACACTCTTTATAAATTATAAAAACTCTTACAATACTAAGACTAGAATAAAAAACTACTATAATAAATTAAAAGTATAAAAATATATTCGACTCCACTTCATGCCTTGTTCTACCGGCAAATTTCGTTCATACATTTTTATTGGTTTATAAACATTGCTTTGTAAAAACAACTTTAAAACAAGCGTGTAAGGTTGAATTTACAAAAAAGTATGTTTATATCATGACTATAACTACTTATGTATAGTTAGAGACAGCAGCTTTGAGTGTTACTTTTGTTCGAGACTGTGCATGTAGGGTTTTTTGTATATCAATGTCAGGTACAAGGACTGTGCCGCAACGGGTGCGCAACGGCCATCGCTTCTTAAAAGATTAAAATCTTGATCCTTGATTTAGGGATTCAAAAATATTAAATGAATCCTGATTAAGTACTCCTTGATTAGTGCATCTGACGGAAGAAAAGAGGGGATAAGTTTGACAAAGATGTCAATAAAAAAATTAGAAATGATAAAGAATCGTTAGTGGTCGATTCCTATAATTTACGGACCGTTATTTGTTAAAATTAAGTCTCTTGTATCTTTACTGTAGGCAGATCTTTACCAATAATAAAAAATAGGTTTGCATAGTAGACCCTCCCATGTGGAAGTAGCTATCACAGGTACAATTGGCTTACGAATCTATTTATATGCCCAGTTTGGCAATAAAAAATCTACCATTGGTAAGGAACACGATTCGTTTTAATTTATAGGAACCGAGCATATAAGAGCAAATGGATGTTGAATTTCTCGTAAAAATGCTAACGTAGAAGAACACGAAATTTCAACTCAAATGTTTCAATGAGAAACAAAATTTGTTCGAACTAAGGGTGCAATAATTTGATAAATATATAAACGATCACAAAATTGTAGAAGAGTACTTTGCAAAGAACCCAATACTTTGGTGGTTTATGGAGCGGGTTTTGATTTTATGGACAGGGTCACCACAAGTTTCGACATAATGATATTTTGAAAATAATAAAACATCGGAAATATGCATCACAACTTTTACAACCAAAAATGCAGCACTGTCGTGAACAACAAATACAACAACAATTGCACGTTTCAAAATCTTCACACCGCGCACCGTTACGTATAGGTACTACAGATCTATTCTGTAAAAATCTCACCGTGAAAACTTAGGTGAAGTGAGCTTGAAGTGATCTGTCAATAGTGTCAACTCCTAGCATCAGGTGAAATGACAGCGCACTTCAAGCTCGCTTCACCTAAGTTTTCACGGTGAGATTTTTACAGAATAGATCGGCTGTAGTGTATGTCGTAAAGGGATCTGCAGAGACAAGAATGGTGCAAAGAATATTTTGTTAAAATAATATAAACAAAACATATAAACAACAATTGCCGTGTAGGTAATCTTTCGTCTATCGGTACTGATATGGATGTTATTCAAGAAGGTCCATTATCGTAAGTCTTTGTCGGTTGATGAGAGCGGTAAAAAGTTAAGGAATTAATGAAACAACACTATAATATTACAAATGACTATAATTTTTGTCACAATTTTTCCATACAATGTTAATAATAACTTTTTACCTTATATCTATTTATAATACATTACTTATTTATTATTAATGTTGTATTTCAATATTTAAAATTCTTCCTGTTTAACTTCTAATTACATTTCACGGAGTCAGTTTCAGATGAGAGACATTTATAATTTAATTTAAACCAAATATTCCGAAGGATCGTACAAAGTTTAACGTAATTTTGAAAAATCGACCTCGAATAGTTTATTATGATACACTATCATGTAATTCGATTAGATCTTAATATACTAAAAATATTTCTTGCTTAGTCACTACGAGAAGTAGTTTTATCGTTAAAAACTGTACAAACATATCAACTTTAGTGTTACGCTAGCGTAAATATTATAAACGGACACACGAACCAATCACGATCAGATGTGAACATGCGACATCGCTCAACAGTCACGATACTGTAAACATTCGTTAATTAATACAATACAGGTTAAGGTAAATTGTACTTTATAATGCGAACCGTGGGGACGCGGCGCGGCGAGACTTGTAAATAATTGACCAAACGAATTGCACCAGCCGCGCGACCGTGGCGGCGCCGTGTGATGTTTCAAGTGGAGGGCGGCAGTTACTGCTGACACGCCGACACTTCTATTCTTTGCAAAATTCATTGGAACACATTGCATTTCAACGGCGGTCTCCGACCACAAGTCTCCCTTGCGAAGCCCTGTGGCGCACCGCCCCGCGAGCCGCCGCGCGGGCGGCCCGCGCGGCGGCTCGCCACGCCAGGGCCGCGCCGCGCCGCCCACGCTATGATAACAAGCACCGTAATCAAATGCGAGTTGTTTGAGTAATGCAGGCTTCTGGAATAAACCCTTGGCTGTCTCCGCACTGGGATTACGAGACCACTATGATATGCGATAAACTTTACTTCTATGTACTTATAACGTTCAACGATTTAGTCAAATGGAGCCATGAGGCAGCCAAGGTTCAAAATAACTATATTTCAACGATGAATAACAAGCAAGTATAATATAATAATTAATAAAATTGAGCTAGGATAAGAACTCCGCCTTCTGATTGGCGCGCGAGCCCTGCACCACACACCGTGTGTCGCAATATGGACTGTTAAGTACATAATATGTAAATAAGACTGGCGCCTGTAATAGTCACAGACGCCATCATCGTGTATCTCCTTATTTAAAACATTTAAGTATAATAAAGTCAGCCTAAATAAATAAAAGTTCATTAAAATGCAAGGATGAGTGGTGCAGGGGGCGGGTCGCCGACAATAAATGCTATGTGTACGAAACTACTCACAGTGACGTGACAAAGTATTCCGATAAAATAATTTTACTAGAGAGGCGAAGTACAGAGTGTACTGCAGCGTTCACTCGCCGAGATATTATTGCTTTCATTCGAGACTAAATAGTTACGATATTGCTTTGTTACTCCTGCATTTACGTATGTTTTGGCACGACAATACTGAGTGAAGCAACACGGATGAACGCGACGTCACGGCAGACGGAGTGGGCCATAAGCGATACTAATTCACAACCAAGCGGCGCCGGGGCGCGTATCGTACTACGGTAACGGACAGACACGCGGCGTCTGCACGACACTCCTGACATATTGCAGCTCAGTACATTCAATGAGCTACTGAACGTGTTTGTTGAAATGCACGACACTGAACGTGATCATATTACTCTACATTTCTGCCGCATCAAATCTTCTAATTCAAATGCATAGAGTTATTTCATAAATAAAGTTCAGGTAAGATCATTTAATCGTGTGATAATGAAGCCAGCTTCATTACAAATGCTCATAAGTTGCACAGCTGTCGTGCAGACGTGTTCAGACGGGCCTAGAATTCGACAGCAGTGCGAGCTCGTGAGTCGTGCAACTATAGTCGCCAACAAGACGCACCACAGAACTTGAGTTAAAGATCGTCGCTACATTTAAATGCTTCGGAGTTCCCTATAAAATAATTACTAGCTCACCGACCGACACTCAAGTGCTGTCGGTGATCTTAGCGTCGACTCGGATGGTATGCTCACGTTGATTTAATGATACTATAATAATGGGCGAACGAAAACGGAACCAATGATTTTATAACGATTGTACTAAGTTTTAATATTATAGATAATATTTAAAAAATTCATAATATTGCCTCGAGTTAGAGTGAACTTTACAAAAATATACATATTGTACAAATAGTTGAGCGACTCAATGCATACACTGGTCAACCCTACGCCGCGGGCGCGCGGCGGGAAGCTGGCGGACACGCTCGCAATATCTCGCTGAAGACAATAAAGTTAGATCCCAAACCATGTTTGTGCTTTCCTTTCTAAACTAGACACTCGGACAGAGATGTAACTTCATGTAACCCAAAAAAGAGTTGGAAAACATCTTTCGTGTTCAGTTAGGTGTCGTGAGTTTGACCTCGAGTCTTCACTCTCGAGCTGGTCGCAGTGACTCGCTGGCGCCGCCTCGGGTGGTTATGTGTACAAGACTAACACTAACTCGTTGATAGAGACTTACATTAAGCTACAGTTTAGTCCAGCACGACCGACCTCACCACTCGCCTCTATTCTATCATACAAATCTAATCTTTATGCACCTGATAGGAAAGTCGAAAGTCACTCGTGTTAGCCGAACGGTTAAGTGCAAGCGGCCCTTTACGACACTATTATACACGACGTAACTACAATTTAATAATAAAAATATAATAATAACAATAGAGATAATAATTACGAGACAGAACACTAATCTCCCGACATTGCACTCCGTTGCAGGAAGGAATATTGGCCGATAAGTCTTATTCGAGAGATGAAAAACTTAGAAATACAACTAACGTACAGAGCAGACGGTGCAAGTAAACCGAGCGATACTGTCCACCGGCACATTCATTAATGTTAGGAGACAAGAAAACAAACATCACGATTTTGCGCGTTGAGAAGTGTCTCTGATCGTTTTATTATATTTTCTGTAAGGTTACTGTGTGCGTTTACATCGACCGTCTGCGCTGAACAAGATCACGAGCAATGCGAGCGCGGCGCAACTGCGGCGCGGGGCGAGCATCGCACCACCTTGCGCCACAGTCGCGCCACAGTCGCGCTACAGTCGCGCTACAGTCGCGCCACAGTCGCGCTACAGTCGCGCCACAGTCACGCTACAGTCGCGCCACAGTTGCACTACAGTCGCGCCACAGTCGCGCTACAGTCGCGCCACAGTTGCTCCGCGCGGCATCGGGCTTAAGCAGTGGCAGCGTGTGTAGGCCTTTATTTCGTTCACAGCGGACGCATCACGACTATCAAAATTCTTTGCTAAAAACGTTATATTCAAAAAAGTATAAATGATTGATTAAAAGCGCGACGTAGATTGATAAAAACTGATTTAAGTACAAAATTATCGCTTGAAAAGATCACAGCTCGTAACACATGGTATTCAAAAGAACACGAGAACAGGAACATTCGCGTACAGCTTGCGAGCGGCAAACTGTGCGCCAACGTATTGTACGCTTGTTGAGACGTAAGGATCTATTTAGAGATTGAGAGTCGTGGCGCTGCCTACATTATCACAAAAACATCCCAATCGACCAGCAATCGTGAAAGTAATGCGAAGATATACAAAAATACCGCGGCATTAGTATCAAGAGTACTTGCGAACAGGACGCGAACAAAAACGCTTCAATAACATACAGAATACACGACCGCGTTAATGTACAAAATAAAAGCAAAAATATAGAAATAGTGTTATTGTAATATTTATTTTTAAATAAAAAATATAATATCAAAAAAGCGTAATAAAGCACTCATTATGTACAAGGCGTTGTTATTGTGAACAATTGTCGCTCAACGGTCTCACGCGGCGACGCCACGCGCGCGCCAACCCGACACACGAACATTTATTCATGTATTTTGTAGTTAGTTAGAAAACACGTTGTTTAGCTAAATCTCTTCACAACGGACGTTTATATTAGCTGTTACTTATGCTTGGCTTTAGATTGAGTGAGTTCATTATATTCGAGTAAACCACCAAGTTACTAATGAATAACGAATTGACATTATTGTCAGTTTTATGGTTTGTTTCAGCGGTCTTGAAGCACGTTTTCTAGTGTGCCCCGGTTGACTCGCGCGCAGCAGCGACAACAAAACTAAATAAACAAACATCAGTAACACTAAGCACAATGGCGCCGCAAGCACACATCGTTAATAAGTCACAATAAATATAAAATAATATATCTTAAGCAATCTTAAATACCCTGTTGATTTCTTTTTTTTTTAAATTATCATGTTTCCCCTTTTGAATTACGAAAAAAATAATAAAAAGACGCATTGCAATAGTGCTGCGGTACGAACTCGTACGATAAACCTAATCCTAGCCAGACCAGAACGATATTGGAGATCATGTTACATAGTGACGTCACTCTCGCGGGGCTACTACAGTTGTATAAAGTGTACTTCGTGTACCGGGACACTAAGTAGACAGGTACAGACCTTCCGCTCCATACGACGCGCGAACACGCACGCGACGTCAACAAGCGCACTCGCGACCGGCGCGTGCTCGGGTCGCCGCACGCACGTCTACGCGCGCGCTCGTTCGTTGTGTGGAGCGGAACTTCTGCGCCAATTTATTTTGTGCCGTGAGTGTGTGCGGCGAGAGCCGTCCAGTTTAGAGCTGTAGTTAGGTCGCTGTGGGTGTGGTGTGTGTCACGTGTGTGTGAGTGTATGTGTGTGCGAGCCGTAGCCGCGGCACTATGCGCGCACGCAACACATTGAGCACGATCCGACGATCACGAGACCTCTCCGGCGACTATCCCTCCACTAACTATCATATAAATTCTTCCGAGTAAACCTATCATTAACGTATATGTCTTTATTACGTATGTTATTTCGTTTTTAGCTTATATTTAAGACTTTAAGACTTTATCATTTTGTGCAAAGAAAAGACTTTTACTAATTTAAGATTTTTTGTACAAGATTGTTTTACTCCCCGATGTATCCTCCCGTCATGTGCACCCGCCTGCACACGCTTGTATAAAGCATGCGCGGACACGCGGCGACTACTACAACAGGACCCTATGATGTAAGATCTACACACTCTTTACACGACCCGATACCTAATACACCAACAAAATGAAATAAACTTCAACAACACAGTAAAAAGACTGGCACACAAGTACGCCGAGGCGCGCACTGCGTCTCGCATAAGGAAACTATCGAACCCATCAGCACCCTATGTAAACATTATGCATCGTGTTAACGTTAAATTAAATCTAGAGAGGGTATAACCAGTCATACGGTACAACAAGATGGCGCGAGGCTACACCACGTGCGCCGGCGCAGCGTCTGCTGTCACTCACAGCAATATACATTAGATCCGCTGATACGTGACTAACTTAGCTGGTAACATGTCAGTACCCATATACAAATAAACACAACGTCGCAGGAAGCCGACTCACGTCGTCTAGTCTCGCGCGGTAGCCTTACAATAAAATGGCGCGTGTATAATAAAATATAGGTTACAATATTATGTAAAATTATGCTATTCACTAGCGATCCGAAACTAATGTAACTGTTCGGGTAACGTTGTGTAAAATGCACGGCGTGACGTCACGCGCCCGCTGCATGTACCGAGCACTGCGAGTACAGCGAGTACTTCGAGTACAGCGAGTACTGAGAGTACTGCGAGTACAGACAGTTCCTCCGCGTGGCGGTATTTGTGCAGTGGTAAAGGTCATCGACCGCTTACAATAAAATGGCCGCCTCCTGCGACTGTAAAAATATAGTTATCAAATGCTAAAGTTGAATTATAAATAGCGTCGCTCGTGCGACGAATAAGTAAATTAAAATCTAAATAAAGTATTCATAATAATATATCTCATAGGCCGTTGTTGTGACTTAGATAACAAACGAATGGAGCAACTTGCTGGGGGCGGGGGGTGCGGCGAGGGGTACACTTCACAATTTGACTAGCCGACACGAATTAGTAAGTGACTAGAACGCGAAACACATCATTGGCAAGACTTCGTATTACGAGCGCACTCGGCCGCTAATTCCGAACACTAGTTACTTTTCAGTATGGCAATAAAAATGGCCATCATTATTAGTTAGACATCACTGAAGATCACAGACATTCCGAATACATTAAGTACATGTCGCACGCCCCGCCGCCCACTCAAATCACAGACGTGCCCTACTTACGTAAACTAAACCATCACGACAGACCTGATGTGTGATGTAACTAGCGATCGGTTAAATAAAACATGTGATGGACCGAGACAAAAAAAAATACATACAATATTTACAAATAAATCCTACAAATTAAGCTCCTCAGTTTGAAAAAGATTAAATTACATCACTAACGATTGCTTTACAAAACATTCCCTCGCGTCGATACTTCAGTCCAATTTGCTACTTACTCTAGGAAAGTACTTGCCGCGACCGTTCTCTTCCCGCGCACTGTCGCCGACCGCTTACAAAATTAAGAATACCTCCCGCCTCCGCGAGCTCCCCGCGCGACCCCCCGAACCGCACTCGGAACGATCGAACGTCGACAG
The DNA here is from genome assembly GCA_949128155.2 of Xanthia icteritia. Taxonomy (NCBI): domain Eukaryota; kingdom Metazoa; phylum Arthropoda; class Insecta; order Lepidoptera; family Noctuidae; genus Xanthia; species Xanthia icteritia. Next base: position 16,309,220 of record OX421955.2, read on the forward strand.
CTTACGACTCATTCACTATCATAGCTGAGCTACTAAAATTGCAAAATCTCTAGTATCTCCACTTCGACCGAGTCGTGCACGCATCTCGCACGGTCAGTCCCGGACACGTTCGATTCGAACACCGAAGAAGTCCGGTCCCCAGCCCCGGCGGCACTAACAGAAGCCGCCGAAGCCGACGCTGGGCACGGACGGCGCGGGCACGGGCACGCCGGCCGCGTGCTCGGCGCCCTTGTGCAGGTCCATGAGCGGCGGCGCCGACAGGTAGTGCGCCTGCAACACGGGTGGGCGACACGCATATTTAGCTTTGCTAGTCATCAGACACCTAGAAAAGGAAACAAAATTACGGTTCGCGTCAAATAACTTTGCCGCTCTGAAGTAGGTTACGAATGACTGCGCAGTAGTCAATCTTACTTATAAAATAGTAGCGCGCGTGCGCAACCTAACTTCAGTGCGGCACCTGTCTCCGGACACGGTGAAGCTGACAGTGTAGTTTGGTTCTGTTAACAGCACCATAACATCGCGCCTGTAATCCCCGAAGGGTTAGGCAGAGATGTATCTATAGTACAGGTACACCCACATTTTTTCACCAGTGATGTTAAATCCCATGTGTGTGTACTCAATACATTTATTGCTTCCACATGTGAACTTAGGTCGTAGGTTTTACAAAAATATGATCATTGTGGACCCTGTCGGGCACAGCAGAGTAGGAGAAGAGGGCTTTTTATTTTGACTACTTAGTTGATATTATTCTATTTAACTATTGTAATTATTTTATAAAAAAAATTGTCATTTAAATAATCATTGATACTACATATCATGTAGATAACAGAAATAGTTATTTTTGAATGTATTAAATTTTTGTTCCTTCTTTGTTCTATGTGTCTAGCCTGTATTGTCTCACCGCAGGCCTCCCTCTCTGATCTAACATGGGCCAGTTCGTTCGATAGGAGTCAAGCTGGTCCCACTATCTTCGAGGTTTGCTAAAGATCCACGTAGCTCAGTTTCGAATTTCGGACCAATTGAGGAACAAAACAATGCGCAGTCGCAATTTTGTTTTCGATTACTTGTCAGTGTCAGATACTATAGAAACATTTAAGAAGGTTTTTATTAACAGAAAAATTTGAAAAGTGATTAAATTCGAAAAAGCGAACGTCCTTTTTTCTATGCGAATTTTGTGTAAATTGAAGACAAAACACAAACAAATTTATTGAAATTTGGACAGGACGACGTTTGTCGGCTGAGCTACTTCTGCTCGGGACCCTCGGCGCCGTACCTGCTGGTGGTGCGCGGGCGGCGGCCCGGCGTACCCGTTGTAGTACGGCGCGTTGTACGGCGCGTAGCCCGCGGGCACGGCGCCCGGGTAGCCGTACTGCCACTCCGACAGGTAGCCCGGCGTGGGCCGCATCACGGCCGTGCCCCAGCCGCCGCCGTAGCCCACGAACGGCCCGCCGTACCTGGAACCGCACACGCAGGTTTCACATGAGAACGTGACTGACATCAAAAATAATGCAGAGTCGTATAGTACGGTAGCGTTGCACTGCGTTGCACTGCGTCGCCGGTCGGTAGTGACACGCGCGGCGCGACACTGACCCGTTGTTGCCGTAGGCGGCGCCGCCGTAGGCGCCGTAGGGCGGGTACAGCGCCGGCGCGTAGTCGGGCAGCGCGGCCACGGCGGCCGGCGCCTGCTCGGGCGCGGGGGCCGCGGGCGGCGCCGGGGGCCCGGGGCCCGCGCCGCCGGGGCCCTCCGCGATGCTGGGGATCTGGTCCACCAGCGACTCCAGGCCCGACAGCGACTTGGACGCCACGTCCTGCGCTTTCGGCTTCACTGCGCCCGCGTACTCCACGGGCGACCCTGATAAATGAAATTAATACATCAATAATAGAAAGAAAGAATAGAAGATAATTCATTAAAGGAATAAAGGATCATAGTATATGGTACGGTGTAGTGGGCAGACAGCTTTAAGCAGTCTTTAATGCATGCAGTGTAAAATCCCGAGCGCAACGAGGAAGTTCGGAGTTAATTTCTAAGCGAAGTGAACCAGACGGCGGTATTCATTATAATTTTAACAAAAAAAGCAGTCGTGTCGTGAGAATAGTTACAGACTTCGTTCATTAATTAATAATACGAATGTGAGAAAGACTATGTGATCAACACCTGCCTTTCTAATTAAATGACAATAATGTTTTATATAAATAAACACAGACTGCCTCATTATTGTAATCATCTTACGATAACTAAATCGACTGCTGACCGTGAGGTTCGAGGGGAAAACGGTTACTGTTTAGGTTTTTCTGCAAACTCAAAGTGGAAATTAGTAATCTATATGGTTCTCACGTGATCTGACAAAGATTTCGTCTGAACTTTAAAAGAGACCGTGACCTCTGAGTTTATTTCGGTGGTTTTCTCAGAGTAGTCGGATAGGACACACTGACCTCATGTAGTTTTTAAAATATTATCGACGTGAATAAAAGTGTTCGATACCTATTTACAGAAATAACATCTTTATCATTTGGGAAGTCGTGTTTTATTCGTTAGACGTACCGGGTTGATGGTGATGCGGCGCGTGCTCGGCGTGCGCGTCGTGCGCGTCGTGCGGCGCGTGCGGCGTGTGCGGCGTGTGCGGCTCGGGCGGCCGGAACGCGGCCGGGAACTCGGCGCTGCCGGGCGGGGACCTGCTGCCCACAACGACGTTAGCTACTACTTCGGCTGGCCAAACATGAGCGCGACGAGGTTGCGGACACGTCTTATCTCGTGCAGGCGAGACATACAGTGGTGGTCTTATAATTAGAAACACTTAGTGACTTGGTAGTGCTGATTACTTTTTATGTTATTATTGGAATTAATTGGAGGTAAAAGATTCATTAACCACATTAAAATGTTCACTCGTAACTCTAGTTTAAAAACGATTATTAACATTCTGTTTAAAATAAATTATAACTTGGAAAAAAAAATATAAATATCTTTAGTACTGGCAGTCGAACAACTACTTACAAACAAAGTATAACTTATGTTCTAAAATTTAATTGTGAAACTACAATACATGTTTCATAATGTCATCACATTAGGCAGTTTACCGCCTTTTCTTATTCACTTAGCTAGGTACATTCCGAGTGATTAAATTATCAACAACCAGAGATGTGATACAGACACAAGAAAAAATATTGTGAATTTTTATTTCCAACGAAAATGGGCTTACAGAAAAATAGCCGCTCACTTAGTGTTCCGTAAAGATACTGTTTAACGCCATTGCACATTACAAACAGCATGGAACATTGGATAATGTGCCTAGAACAGTTCGGCCAAGGAAGACCACAGTTCAAGAAGACAGGCTTATGATTCGTTAGGCTAAGACGGACCCTTCAAAGGTTCTAAAGAAAAGAAAGAAAATACATTTACTTAAAATATTTTTTTTTGTTTTTTTTTTTTCTTATGTTTTTCGAAAATAAGGATTTTCACTGGACGACTCTCAAAACGTGTCCGTAAGACTAGTCCGTTAACGGTTGGTCGAAGAGAAATAGTTTGGAAAACTTGCTAGGAAAGTACCACTTCTTACCAGGCAACATTATTACAAGTACCATTTACAATGACAAATTATAGGCGTAACGCTTTTTGTATACGCAGTGCAATATTATTCAACAACCTGCCATTGTATCTAGAAATTGATTTATTTTGCACGAGTGCGTTAAGAATCAGGACAATTTTGAGTAGGGAATATTTCAATGGGTGAATATTTGTGGTTTATCACGGCATACCTACCTATTTTTCCATACCTTTCTTGTCTTTAATCCTGTATCACAACTTTGTTATTTATATGTGGAAGCTTGTAATTAGCAATTGTCAGTTGTTCACTATTTGTTACCATTTGTGTGTATTAGTCTGTAAGCTTTCTTAAAATTGTAAAAATAAAATAAATAATAAATAAATAACATAGAGAAAATCGTCTAGCCTTCGCTAGAAAATATGGCAGTTGGACTGTTCATCAATGGATAAAAGTTTTATTTTCGGATGAAACTAAAATAAATTTGGTAAATTCCGACGGAAAACGATAAGTACGATGACCAATTAACGAGGCTTTGAATAACAAGAACACCAAAAAGACAGTTTAGCATGGTGGTGGAAATGTTAAAATGTGGGGATGTTTTTCGGGATACGGAGTTGGTTCCATGAGAAAGATAAGGGCTAATGGATCAGTATCTGTACAGAGGCATCTTAGAGGAAACAATGATCCCATATTTCGATTAAAATTTGGATATTTAAACACGTAATGACCCAAAGCATACAGCAAACAGCGTAAAAGTGTTTCTCAGAGAACAATCGGTGACAATGTGGGATTGGTCTGCTAATAGTCCGGATTTAAATCCGATAGAGAATTTTTGGCGCATCGTGAAGAAAACACTGTCGGATAAACATATCACTAACGTCAACCAACTTCACGACGTATTTGTTGAAGTTTGGAGAGGGATTCCACAGGAAACGAGTGAAAAAATGATAGAATCAATGCCACGTCGTTGTAAAGCTGCAATGGACAACAGAGGCTACCCAACTAAGTACTAATCGGTTATGAATTAGGTATTCGATAATATCCATTTCACGATTTATTCCAATTATTAGTTTTGATTAAGTTTCTCGTATTGATTTCTTGTGTTTCTAATTAGTTGTCCGACTGCCAGTACGATATAAAGATATTGATAATGTTTTCCAAGTTACGCAACTAATTGCAATAATAACTTAAAAAGTCAGTAACACTATCAAGTGACTCTGTGTTTCCTATTATATGACCACCACTGTATATAACGCAACTCGTTTCGGCGCGACATGATGCGATGAAAATTTTGTTTCACTGCGCATGTTAGCCTGGCCTGGTAGGGAACTAAATCTGTGAGAAATAGTCTGAGAGAAATTGGGCCGGCGAATAGAACTTACCTATTAAAATTGCTAGGATACATGGACGAGGGATGCTGATGTAACTGGTCTAATCTGGGACTATCTCCGACGCCAGCGCCTGAAATCATAATATTCTAATTGAGTTACATATTTATCTGGGTGATACAGAAAATCAAGGTCCAAAATGGAGGCAATTTATTTTTTTATTTCGTCATTTTCACTATGGCATTTTGTTTTGTATATTACCATAGACTATATATTATTATATTTCTTTATTTTCTCACCACAATATCCTTACACAATAATATTGTCCAGTTATAAGCTTAGAGAAAAATATTGCGGGAGACTGGTGCCTAAGCTAAGCCGAAGCCTGTATTTCCGTCGCATCCCGAAAACTAAAACTAGACAATAATTTTAATTTTACTTATAGGAAGCAGTGTTCGTGTGGAGCGTGCGGGAGTGCGAGCGATGGAGAGTTTGGTGGGTGTTAAACAGTTCGTCGAATGCCATAGTAGTGTGGTCGAGCATGGCAGCGCGCCCGTACCCTGGTCCTGGCGGTAGTAGTGCTCGTGCTTGTCGCGCGGGCTGTGGTGGTGCAGCTGGTAGGGCAGGCGCTCGGCCTCGTACAGCGCGCCGCCGAAGCTCGCGCCCACGCCGGCCGGCGACATCTCGCTGCCCGCCGACGTCTGCGGGAGTGACGTGTGGCGTACATATTAGAAAAAATCATAATAACGTCTCCTTTCTTTCTTTTTCGTGTGGTTAGTGACTAACCCGGTGTCAGAGTTTTTATGCCGCCCGTGGGCCTCTGACTTGGCTTCGCATGCCGTCGAGAAACATTTCTCAGGCATGCCGGTTTCCTCACAATGTTTTCCTTCACCATAACATAAGATATAGTTAAGACGACAGATAAGTTAAGTTTTTAAAAGTCAAAGTTAAAACATTTATTTCAAGTAGGCCTTCATATGGCATGGCACTTTAAAACATCAAAATTTACAAAAAAATAGAATTGATTCTAGTCGCCCCTTAAAAATGAAGCAACGACAGATAAATTAATTATGTGATAGATACATGGTGCTCACATATTTACAAACATTGTAAATGAAGACGACTTTCCTAAAATTTTACAATAAATAAGCCAGTGTGTGAGGAAGTAATCACAGAATGTAAAATCAATGTAATATATAAAAAAAAAAACAATTAAATTGGCAACCAGTTTGATTTTGTCTAGATTCTAGATTATCCTATGGAGCAGGACCAGCATGTTTCCAAGCTTCTTATCTTGGGTATAATCCTCTAATTTGTAATATGCTTATTTACAAAGTGTACTTTTAATATGAGTTTAAAATTTTCTTTAATTTAATTGCAATATATCACAAGAAATTTTGTTGTAACATTTAACATAGTACCCCATAAAAGATGTATGTACTTTAGATAATCTGAAAAATGGTTGATCTGTTTTATCTTTATTTCTAGTATTAAAATGATGTCTATCACTTATTTTATTAAACAAATGTAGATTTTTTCATACCGTCATAATAGTAATCTTTTTAAATAGTTCCCTGCTCTGACAGCTCTCTTTTGCAAAATAAAGATGGATTCAATGTCAGCAGCCCGACCCCACAGTAAAATGCCATACGACATAATACTGTGGAAGTAACTAAAATAGACCAATCGCGCGGTTTCTATGTCTGTTAACTGTCTTATCTTTCTAACAGCATAAGCGGCCAAGCTTAGCCGCCCCGCAAGAGATGTTATAAGCGTGATTCCTAGGAAAACCGTTTGATTAATAAATTCCAGATTTTCTCCATTCAATATGATGTCACATTCGCTACTTCTTACACTAGGTAATTTAGCGTTGGCTATGAAGAAACAGAGCAACTTATGGTATCATAACTACAATAATAAATAAAAAACTGCAATTAAATAACTTATTAATGCATTTGTTTTTTTTTTTACTTAGTACCAAATTATATACTGTAAACCAATCTGGGACCTGAAGAATAGAGCTATTCACGTCAAGATTTTGTGACCGTCGGTTGATTTTAAAGATCAATATGTGTCATCTGCATCTTCGGTTGATTTTGAAGTAATTGGGGTAAATCAATAATATAAACTAAAAAGAGGAATGGACCCAATATCAAACCTTGAGGAACGCCCATTGCCATTTCAGACCCTAATGAGTTTATGCCGTTTACTTGAACTTTAACCTTTCTACCTTTCAGGTATGATCTTAGTAAATCAAGAGCTGTATTCTTAATCCCACAGTGCTCTAGTTTCAGGAGGAGTGTCTCATGGTCTACGCAATCGAACGCCTTCGAGAGGTTGCAAAAGATTTCAATGGCATTTTATGCTTCTTCCCAGGCATTAAAAATGTTCTTTATTAGGGTGACACCAGCGTCAGTGGTACACCGTCCTTTGGTGAAACCGTACTGTTGTTCATGAAAGATGGATTTTTTATTAAAGTGACGTAACATTTGATTGAAGATCAACTTTTCAAACGCCTTACTGAGAACTTTCAGAATTGACATTTATTTTTAAAGCTTCGTCTCTCATACTGTGCCCGATATGATATCATTAAATTTAAAGTAGACGTTATGGATTGCAATAATAGGGATGTTGTTGGATTTTCAAGCCGTAATTAATTAATGCCTGTTATATATTTTTTTATGTTAGAGAAAACGCCATAATTTTGTTTTTAAGTTTTAATTTGTTCGAATGTGTTTTTTTGGTTACGGTGTTGTGCCAAATAAACATTTTCTTTTTTTTTCATGTATTGTAAATTATAAAAGAAATTAAAGAAAGTCAAATCATTTATTTCAAATAGGCCCTTATAAGGCACTTTTGAACGTCAAAATTACTAGTCGCCCCTTCCAAAAGGTAGTTTTTTCATTTTCTAGATATACATCCAACTTGCAATAAGTATATATAATAACACATAGAATAACATTTTAAACATAAACAGTAAGTACAATACAAGTGTAAACTGTATTTAATTTAAGTCTTCTCATGCTGATCCATGTAACTGAAGAAATCACGACCCCTGTCATACAGGGTGTCCTAGTTCAGGGGTCGAGACCTCATTGATGTAATGAGTTCTGTAGTTTGGAAATAAATTACTATTACTACTACTAATACAATATTAGACACACATTACCTGCTTTGCGGCAGCGAATTAGGTAATCGGCGCGCGGTAGGACTGCCACCTTGTGTGCGGGCCGGGCCGCGCGAGCAGGCCGGCCGCGCGGCGTCGTGAGTGTGGGCGATGAGCCGCAGCGAGTATTCGCTCACCTTGTTGTAGTCGGAGAGCGACGAGTTGGAGTTGGATCCGGGATGCATGTCGGTGCTGCCCATGGGACTGTGGTCCCGCTCGGGCTCCTCGCGCGGCGGCTCGAAGTCCAGCGCGGCCATGCCGGGCGACACGGGCGCCGGCGACGAGATGGCGGCGCCGATGTCGTGCGACAGCTCGCCGCCGAAGCCGGACCCGCTGCCGCTGCCGCTCGTGCTGTTGCCGCCCTGGAGAGACCGACACAGATTAGCGTGCGTGACAAACGAACGCAATAAATCCCGGCATTTGGAATTTTTACGTCGGTGGTCAGTTGGGTATCGTCGCGTTACCTGCGGCTGGAAGTGGTGCGTGTCGGTGTAGGTGGGCGTGCGCGAGGGCGCGGGCGACGAGTGCTGGCTGTAGGGCGTGTGCGCGGGCGACGGCGTGTAGCTGTGCAGCGCGGCGGGCGAGGCCTGCGGGAACGTTACCTGCGGCTGGAAGTGGTGCGTGTCGGTGTAGGTGGGCGTGCGCGAGGGCGCGGGCGACGAGTGCTGGCTGTAGGGCGTGTGCGCGGGCGACGGCGTGTAGCTGTGCAGCGCGGCGGGCGAGGCCTGCGGGAACGTTACCTGCGGCTGGAAGTGGTGCGTGTCGGTGTAGGTGGGCGTGCGCGAGGGCGCGGGCGACGAGTGCTGGCTGTAGGGCGTGTGCGCGGGCGACGGCGTGTAGCTGTGCAGCGCGGCGGGCGAGGCCTGCGGGAACGTTACCTGCGGCTGGAAGTGGTGCGTGTCGGTGTAGGTGGGCGTGCGCGAGGGCGCGGGCGACGAGTGCTGGCTGTAGGGCGTGTGCGCGGGCGACGGCGTGTAGCTGTGCAGCGCGGCGGGCGAGGCCTGCGGGAACGGCGTGGTGCCGCCCACGACCGGCGCCGGCGAGCGCGAGAACGGACGGCCTTGCGACTGGACAAGAACATACGATGAAGCCTCGTAGTCGTGCTAAGTGAAAGTTGGGACGAAACTCGCTGAAAATGCTCATTATCCTTTATTTAAATTTTAATGTCCAACGCTCAATTCAAGATAATGACCATGAAAAAAGCTTCAATAACTGTTGGACATGGGTGCCATTTTTACCGACTTAACTGATATACTAGGGATACTTATACTGATATATTTGTGACACATTTTCGTAATTTTCATGGCTTTCACTTCTATAATGTCAATCTTGATCAAACTATTTAAATTAGTTAACAACACAGTTCGTTAGAGGACGTACCTGAGGCGCGGGCGAGTGCGAGTATGGGTGCGGGTGGTGCGGGTGCGGCGACTGCGAGAAGCGCGCCTGCGGGGCCGGGCTCTGCTGGGAGACAACGACAGTTAGCGGACTTTCAGATATACATTGAGAGTTGTAGACTGATGTTTACGGTGGCTTTGATTTTGCACAGATGTCGTAAATGGTGACTAGTGGTCGGTTGACATCGATCAGTTCATATTGATCGTTTCAAAATATGTCACCTCATAATAAATATCATTAAGGCGCATCCCCGACAGAAACGCCGCGCTAGCAGTTTTTGTGCAGTTGTTTGGAGCTATCAACTTTTTATTTAAAAAGAATTATTACATTACAAATACATGAAATTTCTGATTAATCTTGATTCTATAATGGTAAATTTCTTTTTTAAACGAGTATATGTTTAATTAATCACCTTCCAACGTAACCACAGAAATGAGAAATGATGATTCATGCGCCCCGTATTGAGATTTAGTGAGTGTGTCGCAAGGTCTCGAAGGTGAAACACGTATCGTTTGTCACCGTCACCGCGTCGGCGCACTTGCTCGATCACATCACATTAATATTTTTTTATTGAATGCCGTCCGTATTTGTGAATTCTAACGTCAGTGATTTTTACTTGTATTCGTAAGTTGTTTGCCAGATGGCGCTAGTAATGTTTTACGAAGTATTGGCGAGGTGGGTTGCGCAAAGAGGGAACGAATGCTCAAGTTTTAGGTCAGAGAACCATCTTAAAGCTTCGGGCTTCATTCTGAAAGTTGGCAACGTCGCAAGTGTCAAATACTTACCTCAAATGCAATAATTAATATCGCAACACTGAATATACGAGGGTGCGTTTTTAAGTTCGGGGAATGGCAGGTATAAAAATTCGCAAATATTTTTGTTTTTCGATATATTCACCTGCAAGTCTAATACATTTTTCGGATCTTTCAATAAGCTTATGCACACCATAACAAAAAAAAACTATTTTTGTCCTTAAAATACGCTAAAACTGCGTCCTTCACTTCTTCATCACTTGACAATTTCTTGGCACGATGCTCTTTTTTCATGTTTGGAAACAGTTAATAATCGCGGGGGGCCAGGTCTGGACTATATGGTGGGTGGTTAATTATTTCGAAGCCTTATGTAGGGCAGTCAGGGCAACACGGCTCTTGTGAACAGGCGTATTATCGTGCAAGAACAAGACACCTTTTTTCAATTTTCCTCGTCTTTTCTCTTTGATAGCTTCCTTCAAACGCTCCAAAATTTACGCATAGTATTCTCCGGTTATATTAACACCCTTGTCCTTATAGTCTATCAGCAGGATTCCTTCAGTATCCCAGAAAACAGTCGCCATGAGTTTTCCGGCCGACTGCGACACCTTGAACTTCTTAGGCGGTGGTGTGCCTTTTTTATGCCACTGCATAGTCTTGTTTAGATTCAGGTTCATAATGATGAACACAAGTTTCATCTCCAGTCACAATTCGACTCAAGATACCCTCTTGATCATCGTTACAGAGGTCCACGTGTACTCTCTACGCGCTGTTGCTTTTGCGGCGGTGTGAGCATTCTCGGCACCCATCTTGCACTGACCTTAGTCATACCGAGATGGTCATGAAGAACTTTAAAAAAATGGTTGTATCGGATATTCCAACCATTTCTGCAAGCTTTTTCTTCTTAAGACGAGCGTCTTCCAATATTAATTTTTCGACTTTAGCGATGATTTCTGATGTGGTCACCTCGAGGGGGCGCCCAGGCCGATGATCGTCTTCAAATGATTCTCGTCCTTGTTTGAATAGACGATGCCACTAGTAAACCATGGTTTTACAAGGGCAAGTCTCCATAAACGGAGGACATCTCTTCCGTAATGGTTTGGACGTTTTTTCCTTGCTTGGTAAGGAACTTTATAACGGCGCGGTGCTCGATTTTTTCCATTGTGACTACTGCCTTCCCGATTAAATGGTAAAAATGTATGGTATGGTTTTTAATGGTAATGGTAAATGGTTGATGGTAGTTCAGAAACTAATGAGCCGGCAGTGGCGTGGCGTGATGAAACGAAAGAAGGAAGCCGGAGCTTTAAAAAAAAGAAGAAAAAAAAAAAAATGTTTGTTTAATAATTGTTATGACGTCACTTCAACTTTCATGGTGGCCGCGAAAAGTTACTTCTTGTTTACCTAACAAACGTGTATTTGTATTTCGATTTACTTTCCGAATAAGAGCTTCATGCAAATTAGTGAAAATAATTATATTCCTACCAGTCCCGAACTCTTTACATGCCGCCATCCTAATCCTACTGATCCTATTAATTACCTTTAAAAAATCTACTTTAAATAAGTAATTTCAACTTAATAAACTATCTACTTACCCCAAATACCTAATTACAACGTACTTTTCTTTCACTAAACTCAAAACACATAAACACTATCTTAATCACTGTTCACTCTACAATAATAAAATAATATAAAATTCAGTTTACACTGAGCGAACAAAAAGCAAAATAACTACTAATTTGTAATTTTTTTTCTAATGCGATTACGTCAAAAAACAACCACACATTGTCAATCAAATGATGAGATGTCCGAACTCCGAGCCGAACGCATTACGAAGTTCAACGACAACAACCGAACAACCGAGCGAACTGACCGAACAATGGCTCCTTCATTCTAGTTTCACGACGCGCATGCGTATTCTATCGTAACTCGGTACAGAGCGGTTTACCCGGCTGCTATGAAACCGCGGTGTCACGTGACCGAAGTGACGTCAAGTCGGACTTTATTTTCTATAGAAATTGAATTCACGATAAGCCGGACGCGCCTACGAGTTATTTTAGAGCAAAATGTTTTTTTGTTGGGACATATAGACAAAAAAAATAATGTAGGCGCTTTGTAATGTTTTAATTATACGGTGTATCAAATAGTGATTATTCAATGACGATAGAGTGGTTGTGTCCGAGGGGAAGCCGGTAGGAATCGGGTTGTTTGGAGGCAACGCCCCTGTGAGCCGGTCGTAATAATACTCAGTATTTATACTAATAGTGATTCACTCGACTCGTTGAGGTACTAATGAGACCCCTCACCCCTATTCAACCCCGCCATTCCGCGAACTTAAAAACGCACCCTCGTAGTTTAAGATATTAAAAAAACATTTGGAATCTTTTCGAATGCTCTTTTTACACCTAAAACTGTTAATTCAGTGTTATTATTGCAATTCATTATTCATATTTTAATGCACTACAGAGTGGTATTTCATATTTCACACAGGTAAATATTTGACAGCTATTTACGACATTGCCAAATTTTAGGATGCACGCTCTTAATCTAAATCAAAATTCATTTAATCCAACTTGGCTGAAAATAAGCACTTTTTACACATAAAACGCCCGCCCCTTCACCGCTTCCTAGTGCATTAGCTGGGAAGAAGAAGTGGCGCAACAAACTCCCCAGCAGCACAGCTGTCTCTTCAGCTAGAAGAACTTGGTTCTATACAATAGTATGGAAAGTAATTAACATTAGGAAACACAAAATGATTAATTTAATTATTTGTCATAGGTATATGTCAGCTAGCATAGTAGCACACGCCTATATACCAACAGAAACATTGAAAACACACTATACTCGAGCAGAAATAAAATAAAAATTTAAACAGAACTTAACAATAGCCTCCAGGCATAAAGGACGTGCCCGCTTACATGTGCAATGCTGGATTTGTCCATATAACTGTAATTCGAATTCATAACTAGGACCATCGAAGTAAAATTAATAAACAGTTAATTACTAATAACAAAACCATGATCAGCAAGACGACCAATCACCACAAGCAGCATCCGTTCACGAGCATAACGCAAAGATCATTGAGGGAAGGACGCAACCCGACCCCCGACGCTACCGCAAGCAGTGACATCTAAGGGAGCATGACGAACTTGCTGACGGTTGCTCAGACAGGAATAATATGTCTAATTGTCGAGGTCAGTAGCTAACCACATATTGCAATACAACTAAAAATATTGTAATGAGTAGATTACGTCAATAATGAATGAAAATTAAATTAAAATGATAATGGTAAGTCACGATATACACTACGAATAAGAATGGACCCAATATTGAGCCTTGAGTTACGCCTAACTGAACTGGCAGCCCAGAATAATTCACACCATTAACATCTACAAATTAGAACCTATTATGTAAATATGAATTTATTACGTTGAGTGCTTCGTTTTGAACACCGTAACGACGTAGTTTACGTAAAAGCATGTCAGGGTGCACGCATTCAAAGGCTTTGGAGAGATAAAATGTGTTAGCAACTGCTTGAGTATTTATTAATCTTTCAAATATTTTGATAAATGCTGGTAAGGTAGATATGGGCCTAACGTGACGACACATACAGCTGCTGTTCCCAGATGGATATGTTCTGTTCCTGGTGAGGAGACGTTACCTGAGCCTGCTGGTGCTGGTAGGACGCGGGACTGTGCGCGTACAGCGGGGAGCGGCCGCTGAAGGGCGCGGCGCGCGGCGCGGGCGAGCCGTAGCCGCCGCCCGAGCCCGCGCGCGGCGGCGACGGCGCGGAGAAGGCGGCCGGGCTGGCCGGGAACTGGTGCAGGAGGCTCTGCTCCTGGGAGGGGTCAACAGATAGTATAAACACAACATAACATCACGAAGTTTAGGCAGAGGTGTACCTATAGTACGCCCACATTGCACCAGTTATGTTCGAGTCCTGTGTACTAGAGGGCGAGCCTATTGCAAAAGAATGTTCGCCCACCTGCGGCTGCGGCGTGCCGGCGCGGCGCGCGGGCGAGTAGCCCTGCGAGCGCGGCGACGCGTACACGCCGCGCGGCGACGCCGCGTAGCCGCCCGGCGAGCCGTAGCCGCGCGCCAGGCCGCCCAGCATCGGCGGCGTCGACACGTCCAGCGGGGACTCCATTCCTGGCGAACAACAGAGTTATAAACCACTGACGTCATCACTGTAGTAGGACATACGAAGCTATTTAATATCAAAATCTTAATGTACCGTGTAGTCAGACTTATTTTTTTCGTGTTTTTAGTGACTAACCTAGTACTCAGAAATAAATGATATTCCATATAATCTATTCTATTCTATCTACCTACCTTTTTTCACAACTATGTTAAGGTCGGCTTACAGTCTAACCGAATGCAGCTGAATACCAATAGTTTACATGAAACGACTGCATATCTGACTTCCACAACCCAGTTAATAGGTAATACGATACCCCTTAGTAGAACTTGTTGTCAGACTTTCGGACTCCTGACTACCCGTACCGACTGTCGAAGATCTACGAATGACAGCCGGGACCAACTAAACAAAAATGGCTCCCCCATCCCTTGCGTATATTCTTATAATAGGAATCAGCTTTTGTGTAAGCTTTACCTGACTGTAAAGAAGTTATGTTTTACAAATAGTTATTAACTTAAGCTACCTTTTTTGACTTCTTGAAAACATAACATGCTCTCGTCCTAAACGAAAATTTTAATTTACATATAAGTTTTGATGCTTAAATCTTGTGGAAAAATTGATCTTCCCCACAAGATTTGTGTGTGTGTGTGTGTGTGATTTGTGATATGAATTTTAACTTAATTTAGGAAGATTGAAAATTTTATTAGTTTGGAATAATTTTGTAACAGCCACATGAAAAATACTATAACTGAAGACTGAATAACGAAGCACATCGTGCCAGTCGTAATATTAAAATTACGAAATCCGCCCTTACTAACATAGAGACGATACGATGCCACATTTCTAAAATCTCAATCGACATACCTGAGTTAGCTGGTTGTTGCTGGAAGTAGTTCCCCGAGTCGTTGGTGAGCTGCTGATGCTGCTGGTGCGGGTACAGCAGCGACGGCGACGGCAGCTGCGGCGGGAAGGCGTCGCCCGGCGCCAGGTAGCCCTGCTCGTGGGGCAGCGGGTGGCCGTGGATGGGCTGTAGGGACGACAGTCCGCTGCTTTGCTGGACCATCGCATTCGTTTGCTGAGGGGAAGAATAGATAAGTAAAGTTTTAAAGCTTCCTCTCTCTTACTATTCTGCTGTGCCCGCCAGCGTCCATAACGATGCCGAATGCCGTACTATGCATTAGTAGACAAATAGAACGACATATGTATCACATAGTTACGTTTTATAATTTTTTTCTAGACCGCGAATGTTAGATTTTCCATTGTGTTCAAAGGATTAAAGAATTACGGTCACTGTTCAAAAACAGTGATTATTAAAGAAATTTGATCCTTTATCGATTAGTGACGAAACATACAGAATTGTGTTCGTACGACTTCCGGTTAAAGCAAGTGACTTGAGTCGTCGCGGGACATCTGGCAGCTGTGAAACATCGAAACTATTTCGTGTAGAAAATACGCTTTACGCCTTCAGCACGGTGAGAGGGGGATCGCCGAGCCGAGTGGGAAGAGAGTCGCAGGGAACTTACGAGCGCGTGGCGACGGATTAGATATTTCATATCAAAACAGTAAAACTCGCTAGTAGCTTTTCCACCCTGGATAATTCAATCGGAGAACGTCATTAAATAAAACAATTCCTAACGCGTAGTAGTGTAGAGTGCTACAAAGATATTAACGCGCCTAAATGACATTGACATTGGGCGTGGTGGGTAAACATTTGTGAAATTGTCATAAAAATGATATTGACAAAACAAGCTGGCGGCGTTAGTCCGATTTCGGCCACGCGCCAAAAGAACCCAGGAGCGTCGGGCGTCGCTCACCTGTTGCTGCTGCTGGTGCTGCTGGTGCTGCAGCAGGAACTGCTGCTCCTCGGGCCGGATCTTCTTGGGCCGGCCCCGCTTCTTCTTGGGCGGCTGGTCGGGCGCGTCGGGCGCGGGCGGCGCGCGCGGCTGGCGCGGCTGGCGCGGCGCGGCGGGCGCGGCCTCGCCGTTCTCCAGCTTCACCTTCTTGGGCCGGCCGCGCTTCTTCTTGAGCGGGACCTCCGTGCCGTCCTCCAGGATGATGGTGTCGCCCGGCTCCGGCTCCATCGTCAGTCTGCAACGTGCCTCGCTCACTCGTCTGCTCACCTCACGCACCTACCGCCCTACTCTCGTGCCCGCCCCGCTTACGTGCTCGTCTGAGCGAGACGGCCCCGATATGGCAGTAAAATAGTATAGGCCACTGACAGGGCTAGAATTGGAACTATGAGTGTGTAAATATATTTGTCACCAAACTTAATCCCAGAAATAGGTAGATCTTAGAAAGGGTTGAATCAAACCGACACGTCCGGACAGGCGGTCTCACTACATAGCATGTTGAGCATGCATCACTTGTGCAGTCACCAACAGAAGTACCTTACAGTTACGCAAAATCAAAAAGCGTTTTCCCCGTGAAATAACAGTCGCAATTTTGAGAAAAAGACCTATTTCATAACAGTATGGTTTCGAAAAGACTATTCATACCACCATAAAACATCTATCAATCAATCGCTTTTGTATCTTACGTAGTTGTAAGGTATTTAGGCTCGTGGCTGTACGGGAGCTGTGGAGGACACGCGGGATGCTGTGGACTACTGGAAGCAGCACTTTACAACGTGCATGGCACCAGCAGACAATAGTGGTCGTGGTGCCATGCGGGCTATCAGTACTATGTCTCGGCTAAAACACAGAGATACAACGGTGGACTGCACGACAACCAAATAAAATAGCCAAAAGATAGATAAGAGTTCTGCTATTTACAACTACAGACATGTAGCTCTTGCAATTTTAGCCGTAACATAGTAAGTAACGATCGCCTACAGAACACACAAAGCGTGCAGGTCCAACTCAACCCTCGTCTACAGATTGACATCAATTCCTACGCCAATTGCAATAATACGCACTTTCCATACATCTAGCAAGTTCTGTGCTGCACACAGTGAGCCATCTACTCCTGATAGTTACCTACGGCCTACTCACTAGTCACCGTGAAGGTTATAACTAAAATAATTGATGTCAAATTGTCTGTTTTAAATTAAACATGTTTTGTAATCGAATGTATAGTGAACTACCAAAAGTTATGTTTACTGGCAGCGAGTTATATTACCTGCTGGCTTGGCTGAAACAATCGAACAATTTGAAATAAATGGGCTAAGTTCATTCAGTACAAAAACTAAAAATCTTGAACAAATGGGAAGAGGCCAGCGTGTCGGTACGGGACAAAGGGAACGTCTACATAAATGGAAAATTTTGTTATCATTTCTTTCTACTGTTAAGATATTATTGCTTGTTATTTAATAATTTGGTCTCATTTATATAATTAGTTACAAGGCTAACACAGATTTGATACTAAAATATGACAATGAATAAATATTCATTTTATTTTGGGATTATTATTTAATATGATCAAGACTGAAAACTATAAAGTTAAGGACAGTTGTCTGGAATTGCTCGTGAGCCAGTTTGGTGACAAATCTATCACAATAACGAGAAGGACATAAGATTGACTTACGTTACATACAGAGAGGACACTCAATACAACTACAGAGATACTCTAGGTTAGTCAGGCTAGGTCACTTATCCTACCTACACTATACGCCCTGTCGCGAACTTGCCCACTATAAGGATAACGTCTGCTATAAACGTCACAGGCCGCAAACAGCGTATCGCTGAACGACGAGCGTCGATGGTTGCTATGGGAACTGCCGTGGTCTCTTTGAAATGCTCACTGCAGCTACTCTGCTACAAGGATCTTTTGGCTCTCGAATAACCTAGACAGGGGGGCGCTGTTGTTAAACATTTGTGCAATTGTTTCGTGAAATGTATTGAAAAATCAAGACGGCGGCGTAAATTCCGATTTTGGTCAAACGCCACAAGATCCTTGTACAGCTATAACAAAATAGTAAGTGACGTTTACGCTTACGCCAGAC
Organism: Xanthia icteritia; assembly: GCA_949128155.2. Taxonomy (NCBI): domain Eukaryota; kingdom Metazoa; phylum Arthropoda; class Insecta; order Lepidoptera; family Noctuidae; genus Xanthia; species Xanthia icteritia. The sequence goes on from OX421955.2 coordinate 16,327,478, forward strand.
GACACCGATAGCGTTTAACAGGAGACCTTAACCTAATGGCTAGCCAGTGGCCAAGCCGAGACTAGTGGCACACCACTGCTTTGTGAGCGTGTTTGGCCGGTGCTTAGACGGCTACATGGCGCTATAATATACTATATTGTGATTCAGAATCGGCGATTCGAATGCCAAGTAAAATATAATGCTCATACAGCATGGTATGAAAATTATCTATCACATTCTGAGGCGGCCACTAATGGTTGAACTGAGGTTAATCCCAGTAGCCATTGTGCTGCAGCCCTGTACTTAGTTGAAGGTAGCAAAAGACTGGTTGATAACAAACAACTTGCCACTTTCAAATAATTCCTTTACTTTTATTTGGGACAGAATGTCGATAGTAATAAGTGGGTGCTATTTTGTTTAGAATCAAACTCTACTTCATTATATGTTGTCAACCTTAATAAACCATCTAGTAAGAGTTACTCACGTACACAATTCATACAAGACATCAGTTTCACATACACATACAACCTGTAATGATCCCAAACCAGAGCCATACATGAAAATAATTCTATAAAGTGACCGAACCCAACCCTGCACCCTATTTTGACAATACAACAAAATTCACAGCAAAAATAACGCAATGAATATTGTTGAATTCTATTGATATTTAATTTTCAACACAGATGCTCGAAAAGAGTGTTAAAAACGTTGTTTGATACGCGTGAGCATGTCATTGCACATTTGCATCAAAATGTACTATTTAATATACAAAATATACTATTCTCCGCCTTTACGAAAATCTGGCCGTTACCTACACGGCCTTTTCTACGCTTAACGGCTTCCCTCTACGTCCACTAATGTAACAATGAATTATAATCCCCGAAACAAGTGGAATTTCAATCTCAATCACCAGTAACCCTCTTCTAATAAAATACATTTATATACAGTTTGAAAAGACCCATCATCAAGCCGGAATCCACATATTCCATTAAACTACATAAAATTGAGCAGAACTTATTGCTGGGAAACTGGGACTTCTATTTTTGGGATGACAAACTCTCTTCTAAGTGTAGCGCGCAAAACGTTACGTGTATATAGAACAAAACGGAAAACTCAGGGAGTGTGAAGTTACCGACTTCCAATATCTCCAAAACCAGTCGGTTCCCAGCCTTAGTCCAATACCAAAAAAGAATTGCAATGATGGGAAGATAACTCAACTCAAGAAGCCGGTCAGTCAGAAAGATGAAGTTAATAGTCGCCCATTCCATAGCGTAGTACGTTCATATAGAGAAGAATAATATGTGTCTCTCGGCTTGGTAATAAGTCTTTTTACAGCCAGTATAAAAGCGGGAGGGAGGCATACCGTCGTATCTCCATCTCCTCCTGCGGGCGGCGGCTGGTGTTGTCGGGGAAGACCAGCTCGCTCTCGTCCACGTGCGCCACCAGCCCGTTGAGGTAGTCGCGGAACTTCTTCAGCGCCGCGTAGAACGGGACCTTGTCGGCCGCGCGCGGCAGCTGCGCGCAGCGCGCCGACGACGACGGCATCACCCACATGTACTGCAGGGGCAGCGACGGCTCGGTTACACAGGTTATCATTACATTTATTCATAAAACAATTCATGTTTAATATTATTATTGCATGTAGAAAAAGTTTCATTAGATACGTACATTTCAAAAATAATTATAAACGATATAAGATATTCGTTCTAATATAATAATTTAAATATAATATAAAATCAAGTGATTTTAAATAGGAAGTTCAGCTAAGTTAAATAAATAATGAATGCCACTCGTAGTATTGTGAAAATGTCATATGATAATGTAACATAGTATAAACTTCATCTCAATCATTTCAGATAACCCTATGTCTGATGTCTGACTCCAGTGTAAGTCAACTTGTTTCTACTTACAAGTTAGCACACGGGCTAGGGGCCATCCACACAAAACATTTCTACTTTCGTCAAGACGATTCTATTACTAGACTAGAACACGCCTAAATTAGGCATGGTGGAAGTACATCCTCGGTTGAAGTCTTTCATAAGGAGTATATCTACTAGACCTATTCGTTCGTTTTGTTGCAAGAAAGATTTAAAGAAAAATAAACAAAGAAAATACGTTTATTTGCGGTAAAAATGAGGCAAAAAAAAGAACAAAATATAAACAAGTTTAGGGAAAATATGCGTCACATCCACAGTGTGTTAAATTAAGTGAGGCGGTTTGATCCACAAAGCACCTCACTTACGTTTGCAAAATAATCACAAAACAGGACGGTTTTTTTTACAAGTACAAAAACATATTTAAAAATCATCTATCTTTAAAAAAATAACCAAGTTTTCAATAACATCAACATGCCACTCACAGTATTAGTGCCAGCAATAGTATCGGGCTGTTTCCCGAAGCAGAAGTCCTTCTTCCCTGAAAAGACCTCGTAGATGAGCTTGCCGTTGAACACGGCCACCTTGGGCCGGAAGGTTTGCAGCTTCTCCAGCAGGATGGTCGAGCCCTCCTTGATCTCGCGCCGGGTCAGGTCGGCGCTGCCCTTTGTCGGCCGGGAAACCATGTTTGTAAAGCCGATGCCGAAGTTCAGCAGCTAGAAGGATGGGTTGGTGAGAAAATTCCATTCAATTAAATTGGAATGTAATTTATCCTCTCTTCACAATAGGGTATTTGACTACTATCAAAAATACATATACATGAAATAATACTCATTATAAAGAACTTACTACAGAAGAAAACAGAAGAGTTGTGAAATAAAATAAAAATCTGTGGACAAATGGAGAAGTTACACGCTTTTAAAATTATTTGTTTATCCTTGTCACGCTAAACGATCATTGTACTGAATGGCGCTCCTGTGTTGCGACTTCAGATGCGAACAGTGCTGCTTCTGTCTAGCATAGACTGTACAACGCTTACATCGCCACCTTTTGGTATATTTAAACATTTTTGACTGCCTCGTTGGTCTAATGGTCGCAAGTGCTACTGCTGAGCATGAGGTCCTGGGGTCGATCCCCGGATCGGGCAATGTGTTATTGGGTTTTTCCACCTGGAATTTCATCTTCTTCATCAATTTTAAATTTAAGTAAATACTTTTTGTGTCGTCTAAAACTTATAATCACTTTATTTGTATTCAAGCGACGACGTTCATGTAAATAGAACCTTACAGTAATGCGTACATAATCACTACAGACAGCCTAATATTGTTTGTAAAGGAGTGTCGTACTATTAGTACCTAGTAGTAAAATATGCATGATGAATATTAACTTTAATACCTATACAACTGCCTATGCACCTTTATATAGCGGCGTTACATTTAGAGAAAATAAATAATAATATAAATTGTGATTTCTATAAAAGTTTAATTCTCTCAGAGAGCTGCCTTTCATATCCCATCTCAAATTACCACCCTGTTTACATAACTTTTACCATAACCTGTACCTATAAATTGTACGCACGCCAGAAGTAACCTGAACTACGAAACCCGCACTTACTGCTACGAAATAAACAGGCACTGTCATTGTAAAATTGTCACCATGACCGCGCGGTTGATTGTCACCATTTTTCCTGAACGTAAGTCCGACAGTAACCTACGAGCTAACTACAAAAAAACTGCGTTACAAATTAACTAGAGTTACAGTCCAGTCACACTCAAAATTCCTTGGTTCAATACAAATTGAAATTACAAAAAGAAAGTGACAACAATCATTCAATGAGTTATTCAATAAAAAATGCTTTTTTATAGACTAACTGATAAAATAAAACATAGCCTATCGCCAGCCAGTGTTGAACATAAACCTCTTCTTAGACAACTAGAAAGTGCAGGCAACATGCTGTGCAGTGCGAATGCACTCGTGCAGACTCTAGTTTTTTTGGAGATTATCTCTGCAAATAATAGACAACCCTTGTCGACTTTCTTTGCAATAATAGTAATCACAGATCCATTTTTCACGCGTGGTGATTATAGGAAGATCTTCTTGAGCGTAAATTAACAGTAAAAAAAACATTAATTAAAGTAACAGTTAAAACAGTAGTTAAAGTAACAGTTTTTGACATAATTTATATTCAGCAGTAGACGTTTATTTAAATACCTCAAGGTTAACTAGCTTCTTATTTACATATGTCTAAAATGATGGTCTATAACCCTCTCAATTAAATGACACTGAGAGATAATATTTACGTCATGTGTCAAATGTTGTTTCATTCCATTTTTTTCTGTACCCTCATAACAGCATACGGTTTTAAATACTTACATTTTTTTAAGATTATGCTATGGTATTTTTTTTGAGGATTACGACAATGTTTTATAGTATTTTATAATTTTATAGGGTAAATATATTTTTCTTAGTCAGCGTAGTTGTCGAAAAAAATTACAAGTCATTTCAGATTTTTGTCCCAGGGTTGGTAACTAATGCATCTATCTGCCTCTGGTGTTGCAGATTTCGTTTGTTTGCCATAAAATATAATTTAAAAAATAAGAACAAACCTTGTAGTCTTCATCAGCGCTCATCTGTTCCCGTGTGAGGCCGGACAGGTACAGGCACTTCCAGAAGTGGTTGCCGGGGCCCGCGTAGTGGTGCCCCTTGTACGCCGCGAACAGCCCGGGGTTGATGCCGATCTGTACCACAAGCACTTTTGTAGATATGTGTTTAAACATTTTATAATAATTCCTATGAAGGTAATGTCTATGTAAAAAATCTCTGGGACAGTCACGAAATCCTACCTACCTCAGGGTAAAATTGCAATTTTATTTTACCCTGAGGTAGGTAAACTTGCTATTATGATTGGTCGATGCTATTAAATACTGCTGCTGTATCAAACCAGCTACCACAGAAATGCGCTGTCAATGTTTAATTGATACATTTTTAGCCCGGAATCTGGACTTGTCCCCTGGTTAATGGCAATAGGGTCACCCCTTATTACGTAACCATAACTGGCGAATAATTGTGGGTGCCTCTGCTTGACCCTCCAGGGATACAAGCGTGATGTTGTGTTCTGGACATGTTTCGTAATGAGCGCGTAGTGTGGGAGGCAGTCGACAGCGACACGTGAGCTTTGGAGTGGAAAGCTTAATGGACGGGACACACTCTGTTCTGATTGGCCGAAGTCTTGTCAGACAGTTGTGCTGACCTTTAAATATAATGCAGGAAGGGCAGGAGTATGATAAGCATATTTTCAGTTAAAACGTGATAACAAAGAATGCTCATTTTGCAAAAAATCTAGATACGATTTCCCTGTCCATTATTATAACATTAAAAACCTAAGCTACTGGTCTAATTTATATTTTATTTCTTCTAAGCTGTGTATGTTATCTAACTAGCGTCATCCAATGTACTTTAATGCTTGAGAATTTGAACTGTTGAATGAGTATATAATAATTTTATATAATCCTATATATATACTTTGGTGACTGTTACCTAAAATAAGTTTACTTAATGTTTCTTGTCTATTCTCATGTAAGTGGCTTTTGTCTTTATGAGAATAAATGATTTAAACCTATCTAAGTTTTACAACTTGTTACAACTGGTAGGTACCTAATATAAAAGAGATGCAAAAACTATTTGACTGTAGTCAGTCGACGAATACAAAAAATGTGTCATCTGAGTTATAAATAACAAATTATTATTGTGGAGAAGTTCTAATCGTTTGGCATACCTACCAACATAATGAAGAGTCGAACTGCCCTATCATAGAATGTTGCGTATTATGATAAAACATTCAAACCTGTTACAAGTTAGCAACCCACGGTTCCGAAAGAAATCTAATCTTCTTAATAAATAATCCGGCCGAGTGCGTGTCGGACCACGCACAATGAAGGGTTCCGTAGTTGGGATGAATTTATCCCAAGAAACAAACTTAACATAGTAGTCGAAAAACATGTTCTCCCATACATTCCAACTACAAATGTAAGTTTGTATGCACAATATTGCGAGATTTACCATGTTATTTTAAGACCGTAAACTTCTTATAGGTTTTCTTAAAAAAAAAATACAGATAATGGTTCTTTACTCATAGGAGTAAAGAACCATTATCTGTATTTTTTTTAAATTTTAGGCTTTGTAGTTTCAGAGATAAGGGAAAAAAATATATTTGCCATCCTTGCAACAAGCCCGTTCATTTGATATGTCACACGGTACAGTTAGCAAAACTTTTTTTTTTAGTTGCCCCCCAAAAGTGACCACATATTCAAAATTTATTTATTTACGTTACATGTTCGTGTTTGGATGACAGAAATACATATGTGTACCAAATTTCAACTTAATCGGTCCATTAGATTCGGAGCAAATTGGCTGTGACAGACGGACGGACAGACTGACAGACCCACGAATGATCCTATAAGGGCTCCGTTTTTTCCTTTTGAAGTACGGAACCCTAAAAAATTGTATGCTGTTTGTTGGTAACTCATCACTTGAGAACGGCTGGACCGATTTGGCTATTTTTTTGTTTGAACATGTTCGCAAGTACGAATTAGGGTTTTAGGGAAAGAAAAATTGGAAAAATTGCCCGCAAAATGTTCAAATTCGGGGACAACTGAACGTCCTTCTTGTCAACTCATAGTTCAAACGATGGATATGCGTTATTTATTTTTGTTCTGGTTATGCAAAAGTTACTTAGGAAAAAAAATCGAGAGAATAGGGAATATTACGCAAAAGTCGTTCTAGAGGCCGCTACTCCGCACAGTAACTGGACAGGAGAATGTCTGTCGGGTCAGCTAGTATCAGATAAAAACAGACATGCTGTATACGAAATTTTCATTTAATTTTACATGTATAAAGGGGCTGAATATCAATGTGTCGTAAGCAGCTGGGTTAGCTAAGCACAAAAATATAAATGCCCCATAGCCATCAGTAAAACATGTATGTTCAGAATTAGCATGAACACGGGTACACGGGGCAGGGGTCACACACTGTATAATGTATAATTAGTATCGCTAACAGGTTCCTAATGCGTCGCGTATGTTCAACCAACCAGTTTCCAAAACTTGCTATTTCATGAGCAGGATTTATGGTTTATTGTGTGTGTTATCAACTTATCATACATTTAGACGTTTTCCTTTTCTTGATGTGAGAATAGCAGCTCTACGGAGTAACGCGGTAAGGACAGCTATGGCCCAGTTCCTCGAACGAGCGCGGGAACGCGAAACTGTTGCGATTGATTGAATGATTTATCGACAGCCAATCGAAGCAATCCAACCAGCAACCCAATTGTTCACGTTTGCATTCTAACTTGAATATATTTTTATCTGTTCCGTTGGTTTGGTCGAGGAACAACAACAATTTTCCAAGTGCCGCTCTACACCACTTACGAACTTATATTCATGTCCCATCTGCATAACTATTCACAACCATTCGATACGTTTCCGTGCCGAATCGAACATCAATCAATGTTATCGAAGGAGTCCTCTAAACGCTGTTCACAAATCCGACGACGATATACGACCACTTTTTTTCCGACGGCTATTTGCTGTCGGGGACTAAGCAAAATAGGTAACCTAAAATGTGAGATTTTTGATTCGGAAACCTGTCGAATGGTTTTGAATAATAGATATTCACAACCATTCGACCGGCTTGGAGTGGTTTGTCTGTCTGTCAATCACGTAAGATTATGTTCAGACTTTCAGAAACCGAAGATTATTTGCGGTACCAAAATTAACTCTATAGTTTAATTAATACTAACACTACAACTATCTAATAAAAGTTGCGTCAGTAAACGTTGATCATACTCACAATGATGATGTCGAGGTTCTCGGCCAGGTGGTCGGGCAGCGTGCGGCGCGACACCTCCTCCTCGCTCATGCCGTTGAAGCGGTCGTGCTTCTTGCGCTCCTTCACCACGCGCGGCACCAGCGTGCCCTCCAGACCGGGTTCTGTCTTGATCTCCATGCTATAAAGATAAATTCGTCAGATCTTTGGCCATGTCCTCGGTGACAGTTTGACACTGACAGCGCCTGTATGTCACAGACTGCCGACTTTCGTAGTCCACAGGTTATCACTGACGTCACCTTACGCAAAATTCAAAAGGGTGTTTTACGTGAAATAACTTTGAGAAAAGGCCAATTTCATAATAGTATGCCTCTTGAGAATACCATGTGCGTAAGGTGAGGAAATTTCTTTTGAATTTTGCGGTGTTAGGTTACGTTGCAATTAAGTTCCTTACGATGTAGTGTACATACATGAGAACACACTATTGAATTAGGAAATTCCTGTAATGATAGTGATGATCAGTTAATAAATAAATAATACATGATTTATTAGTAACCGTAAAATGATCGCTGGATAGCGTTGTCCTTATGCAGTCGTGGAAGACGTTGGATCAAAAAAAAATGACATCCAGTGCTGGCCATAGGTCCCTCCACTGACGTAAATAAAGTGCGTACACGTCAAGAAAGTGTGTGTGAAAATTGGTTGGAAGTGTTGAAACTTACCACATCATGTAGTTCACTCCACTAGGAGGGCTTGCAATGTTAAGCATTACAATATTATAACCTTGAGTTCAGTCTTGGTTATTTATGCAATAATATTTAGAAGAAACAAGTATATGTGGTTACGGGCAACTATCCATGTAAACTACGGATGCAATTATTTGCCATCGACACGCTAAGATGGGTTTATCACAAGAAGATGAACATAAGTCTGTCCAAAGCATACTGCGATCACCAAACCATTGTTAGTGATATTGTCGATAGACCCTATATCCCATCGCTCTGGTGTGACCTCGGTCAGCAGTGGGTACTTACTGGACGAGTATGACGCTAACATGAAAGTTACCACCTCTTATTGAATAAGGAGAGCTTTTCCAGTTGTGTTCAGCTAATCAGGCGGCCTGGCGTATAAATTTAATAGATATGCATTATACAATAATGAAATCTGTCGAGTGTCGACTGCAACTTTCATCAGCGGCGAGTTTTCTTTAGAATAGAAATTATCACGACACGATAAAAGTGCAGTTAATGTGATTATAACGAGACTCTTCTAGATGTTCAGTTGTTAGCTAATTCTATCACCATAGGCCTGTGAGTTATGATGTAATCGATTAACTATATTTCTACATATGCCCGCCAGACGAACGAATGTTGGACGATAAAGAACGAAACAGAATTATACCTTTTCCGTTAAAAAAAATGCGTTAGGAAAAGGCATAATTATAATTGTGGGCAGCAAGATGAACCAGACAGAGTAGCCATTCACGATAGTCACGCGACTAAATAGGGGATGGGTTATTCTTTGTCGAGAACCGCCTGGATAATATGTCCAAAAGTAATTGTTATCAATACAATCACCTGCTGAGCTCCGTGACTGTACCTGAGTATTGGCAAAGCCGCGAGGTTGGTGTTTTACTAGATAAGCGGCGAAGCCGGAATTTGACAATGAATAAAGCAGTCGCGAACGGTAAGATATAAGAGAATCGGCCAATACAGAATATGCTTGCGACATGTGGTCACGGTGGCTTTGGCAGCCGGCAGTCGGCCACCAGCGGCAGACACCATTGTCCGCACAACAAAGTGCAATATAAAAGCGTGCAGCACATTTGCATTCGTCGCCGTGAAAGTATTGTCACACTCCGTCTGCCTCATTGACGTTTTTCTTTCGTTTTTCTATTGCATTTTACTTTCTAGAGGCTTTGGTGCAGCGGCGCCCGCGCAAGTGCCCGAACTATGTTTAGAATATTCGCTAAACATTATACGTTTGACCCAGTAATCGTTTCCACGGTTCCAGTGTTCAGCTGTTCGGCTGGGCGACCCAAAATTGTTAATTTTGGAAAGTGTTATATGTAGCGTGGTTGTTACGCTTATTGCGGTTAGCGATACTGTTTATTAGTTTAGTTCACGGTACAATATTTATCAACGGCCGCGACTGCGGAGTGGCCGGCAGCCGGCGCGACGACGGCTCGGCCGTCACCGTGCACAATCGGTTTCCACGTCTGGCTGCCCTAAACAAATAGATTGTGATAGAAAGTGAAAATCATCAGCTTTCCGTTTCAACGATTCTACCTTGATCTGATTATTTTGCTCGGATTTTTGGCTAGCGATAGTGCGGCATCGGTTCCGGTACCGAAATACCCCCGCGACGTAAACACTATGGCGGCGTGCGCGCAGGCGCGGGGCTCTTGCGCGCGCGCACTACAACACAACATCAAACGTTCATTAGCTGGTTGTGTTGACGCTGCTATCAATCGCGCGCCCGCGCCCGCGCATATCACTCCACATCAACATTACATATACATGAATATCTGGGCATGCGTGCGCACGGTTCCACTGTCATTTGCATCACTGGCTCAGCTAAGAAATTTTAATTTCGTTTGATAGCAGTTTTGGCCTCATTCATCCGCGGCACTAATGTGAGGCGGAATAAACGGAGCTAACAGTCACGATGTTTCTAAAACTAGCCTGCTAATGAACCTACTCTTCCAATGTTTGCTTAAAAAACATCAGATTCTTTCAGCAACCGCGTTGGGGGAAGCAATCTAATCGGATGCGACTGATTTAGTTTCAACAGAGCGTTTCCATCTGACCTCCAGAACGCAATCCAGAGGGATCCCGAATATAGCCGCGCGGAAATACTAGACATTATCAAGGTGTTGGTGGCCATGGGTTGGTACATCGTGGTGTGGGGGGGCGCGGGTTCCGTGGGGAAGTGGGTCGCGCGTGCGGATCGCTAATTCGGGCGGGGTCAGCGGCCGACGCACTAATCGCGTCACCATGCTGCACGCCACGACACGCCGCCATGCTTGCTCTACCCTCACTTTTACGGCCGCTGTTATGGCACAATCTTATGCAGTTAATTAACGGTAATTTATAGTGATAAGCTCCTAAGACTGATTAGAGATGCGCAATTTTCTTTGAGCTCACTCGGTTTCTTAAGATTTACTTAATTGTAAGATTTGATCGTTTGTGTGCATAATGATTACACACACTTTTGAGCATCAATTCAGAACTTTGTTTCAGAAAATTTTCATGTTCTGTAATGTATCATTTTTCCTTTTGCTACTATGTAAACTGTAGCCATGATTGTATTCCCTGAAGGGGATCAGGTTTTCTATTCTCCAGTCACAAATACGTCTGAATTGCTACTTTTGCTACTGATAAGAATGAGACCGCCAAGTTTCTATTCCCGTATTTTGCTAATTGATGCTGAGAACTGCGTCCAGTTTCTGCTAAACACCCTAACTTGTGAATTTTTGATCAGAACGTGGTACTGACCCGTTCTCGTCCTTAATCTTTTTCTTGCGGCCCCTCTTCTTGGGCTGGTTGAGCATCATCTGCTGCGGATGCATCATGTGCGCGTGGTGGTCGTGGTGCTGCAGGTGCGGCGGCACGGCGTGGTGCGCGGGCTGGCCCAGCATGGCGCACATGGCCTCCTCCTCCACGAACGAGTACGGGTCCTCGCACTCTCGTTTAATGCCGTTGTATAAATCATCGTCTCTCTTAACCCCCGGCCCGTAGCCGTGGTGCTGACTCATGTCGTACGGCACCTCCGGCTCGCGTTTGAACGCGTACGGGTCACCGCCGTATTTAGGGAAGGGGAAGTGCTGGTACTGCGGCTCGGGTTGCGGGGGCGGCGGCGCGGGCGGCTCGAAGTGGCGGTAGGGCTCCGGCTCGGGGTCGTAGTGCCTCATGAGCGGCTCGTAGGGCGCGTCGGGCGGCGGCGAGGGCTCGGGCGGCGGCGCGGGCGAGCCCTCCGCGCTCGAGGGCTTGCGACGCGCCGCCTCGCCGCTGTTGGACGTCTCGTACCCGTCGTCTTGGTTCTCCGTCGGCTTCGGCTTCTCTTCGCCCTCCTCCCTGGAACACACACAGAACACAGTTAGTTTTACATTCTCACTGCGCTCTGAAATACCGCACACAACTAAAGACAAACGTATCGACATGGTAAGCTCTGTTGCAAGATTTTTTTGACTTGTCTGTCAATATGGTTGGCTTCTGTCACTACTTTAAACATTCGACACACGAATGATGATATATGAATGAAAAGGGAGTTAACAATATCGTGTCAGCTGACTGGGGAGAATGGACAAAAACATTTTGCGCCGCCCGGCGACCCCAGGTAACATGGGCCAAGCGCAGGTAGTTTATGTGCGTATTTTCGTTTATCAATAAAGACCGATAGTTGGGGGGGTATCTCCAGAACTGGGTTCGATTAGTAACCTGCTTGTGGAGTGTAGAAAACGGTAGTTTAATAAATTCTTTTTAAACGTAAACCCACAAATCCTCGTTAGGTCATAAAGTTGTAATAATGAGCAGCGTGCCGCCGCCGCGTTCCGAACACATCTTAACACAGATTACATGCTATAACATAAAATTAATCTTAAACAAATTACCCGCCATTATGTTCATTAAACAAATACCTTATTTTACTTTTATTACCGCAACGAGCAGCGGATTAAACCAACATTTGATTCGGATCGAGTGTATTACAAGAAACGGACTAAAGTAGCTTGAGCCGAAGAAAGCTCGGAGCTCTTCGTAGGTGTTCGTAACGTTTTTTAACCTACACTAGAATTTCTCCAGCGTCGTGGGTGCAGTCAGTCATGAATTCGGTACAAATATCTTCGCCAAACCAACATTTAGTTTAAAGAGCACAAACCGCTGATCGTGTGCTGTCTGGCTGATTTGTGGCGACGGATCATCGTTCCTTTGATAAATGTACGTCGTGGACAGCACTAGCGGCCTAACGTCTTTCGTCACGCACATTTTTCACATCACTCTCACGCAAATTCCTGCCGGTGGCCACTGCCAGTGCACACTTCGAACGAGCGAGAATTATATCCATCGTGACTTTTTAATATACGCTCGCAATCGATTCAAGAGAAGTGTAGGTGATTGAACCAGTTAGACGTCTCAGAGCAAACTTGACCGTGTGGAGCCAGCGTACGACACAAACTCCAAATGGAATATTTAGATCAGCTGATCATACGAGTGCACTCGCATCGGACATTATGCCACATGTAATAAACATAAACGGCGCTGAACGAGCTCCATTCATAAAAGTGTTCTCTTGAATTATTACCAGCTCGCTACTTACTTATTATTGGAATTGATGTAGTAAACACATAGTAAGCGATATTAGTATTCCGTTGTGTAACTATTTATGAACTATTAACTAAAATGAATTGTTTATTTAAATGTTCAGATGTTAATGCTAATTTGTTGGATAATAATGTTATTAAAAGTGTATTTATGGCAATACGAACGGTCGTGGCGTTTAGTAGTGTACCTATTTGCGTACATACATGTAAATGTATAAAATGTGATTGTGGTGGTTGGGTCGCAGTCGGTAGAGTTGTCGGTGCTGCGTGGCAGAGGGGCGAGGGGTGGAATCTGAGAATGTGGCGGCAGGTGGGGTGCGTTTGTAATGTATTTATACATTTTAAGCGCAATACGAGCGTTTCGAATACCGCAGCCCGGTGTTGGGGAATACGTGTGATCCCGGTGAGGGATGGGACGGTGGGAGCAACAGATTTGTTATAATTATTCGTAATAGTTATATCGTAGCGATATGAGCGCAAACGTTTCGCAGTTATCTGTCGGGTCTTTGTTGCAACTTGTGCACTCTTACAATCTTTATGGAGGGCAAATGACTGTTATTTAGTTGCATACTGTGTCAACGCACTCATACAGTTTGATACACATTGTGTTTTAGTTCTGGCAAGACGGAGCAATGGTGGCCAGACTTTTACTGCTACACAATTCCAAGTTTCGCCATATTTGGAAATCTAAACTTATATACTTCTTTTAGGTTTTAAAATACCTCATTTCAATATGCTTTGACCTCCAAGGTCAAGATACAATGCGTTGTGTAACTTGTGAGACTTGTTGTTTCAAGTAAACTGACTTGCTCAGAGTTCTCAGTCAGTCACCTACGTGGATGTAGTGTGTGTGTGTGTGAGGGGGTGTGTGTGTGGATGTACGAGACGTGGCGGGTAGTACAGTGGTACAGTAGTACAGTGGTACAGTGGTACAGTGCAGCACTCGCCAGAAGAGCAACGACCCACTTCTGAGCAGATAACGCCGCAGATATTGACTCGATGATTACACTATACGCCGCACGTTGTGATAACTCGAAGGCGGACTGTACTCAGTCACTACTCCTACAACATTACTTATAGAACATACGGCTGCCATACAGCTACGTATAGATATACCCAGCGAGTCGTCGGCGCTTGACGAACGAGCTCTTTATCTCGGCGCGCGTTGCTAGCAGCTCCACTTGGAATGGTTTCTGCGCACTACAAATAGGAAACCACGTTAAGTTGAGCCTCATTTCCAAACTCTTATTGACCCGCTTTGAAAACGTTGTATTTAGAAGTAGAAATGGTGTACAATTTAATTGCAACGCAGTTCGGTGCGGAGTGCGGACACGTCATCGTCAGCGACGGAGGACACTTCCTCCTATAGATACAGAGCTCGTGTGTGTGCTGTACGCTATTGTTACATCCACACACGCATTTTATATGAACTCAGTCGTTCGCATAGAATCCACAATTAAGCGATTTTTCTAAACGGTTGCTGCGAAGTAAATTAACGTTATGCCTGCCTAGGTACCGTTAACCTCTTTAGTTCGTCAAGATTCGTATGAACATGTTCGATGTTGGACTGTCGGACAACATGATATGCCGACAAATAAGGTAAAACTAAAATGTGTGTTTAACCACCGTGCAAATAGGCTTGGCTAAGGTGTCCAGCTATTATTATTCAATCACGTAGTTGCGGAATGCGTGTGGACGTGGATGTCATTGGGTGGTGTCGGTCGATGCTATGATAAAGGTTTCGTCCTACAAGTGACAGGGAGACACTGGGAGGTGACCGGCCGCCCGTAAAAACGAACCCGGCCGCATCACGCCAACCGCCACTATACACACCTAGCTATAGTACCCACAGCTGTATGTACTCGCACACTATGTGGGAGTGAGCCCGAGCGACCTATACAAACCTATGTCCCAGGATTTCATTTATTGCGCCAGTACTACTAAGGATTACTAACAACGCCTGCTAAGCGGCACCACATGAGAAGCTGTCAAAACGCCATCTCAACTTAAAATGTTTCAAATTCATACGAGTTCATTAATCAAATGATCATTTCAAGAGTAAATATAGCTACTCAAAATATACAAACGAAAGTGCTTATAAAAACGAGCCTCACTTCAGACCCAGCTGCAGATAAAGAAATGATCCCACGATCGTACACCTAAGCGTGACACTTATCGGATTAAAAAACTTCAAAAGGCGGTTAGGTTAGCAACAAAAGTAAAGAGCATAAGGTACCTATCTGCGAATAGTTAATTAGGCAAGTATTCGAAACGATACTGCGTTTCGTAAATGAGTTTTTGCGAACAGTAGTTATGTAAGTAGGAGCAGGCGAGCCGGCAACTGGCAAGCGAGCTCCGAGCCGGCTGGGAGAGGCAATGTGTCTTGTTTCGACGCCGCCGTTGCTATGGTTCGGATCGATGGCGGTCGCCCGATCTGACGGCACACACTTATTAAGTACTCAGTATCTTTGTACCTTGCTGCTGAATATTGTATGTGATAAACGCTGTCCTGTCCCTCCTCACTTATAAATGACTAGTTGTCGTCGAGCCCTGTGTCGGTACGATTACGTAGCTTACGATTGATTGTGTTATTCAACATTTTGTAGTTTTAAGGCTTCTCGGGGGAGTTGGGGGCCCAATTGCGACTGTTGCTTAGAAAAATGCTCTACAAAGTTTTTGATGGACTTCTTTTCGAATTGAATTTTGATACAATGTCCTTTGTTAACGCATTTCCAAACGAATCTGTTGTGTAAGTTCAAAGTTTTTGTATGAACAATTAGAAGACTTTAAAGTGGTAAATAAAAACTTGCTCACGTTCCCAACTTCTAGAACATCAGGTGAAGCAAAGGTTTCATAATCAATTGAAGACTCTACAGCCTACCTAGATTAAGTTGTTCGCACTTAGTGCTGGTAATTGGTTCAGTAAAAAGTTCTCCCGATTGTTGAAATCATTTATTGTATTTTCTCAAAGTTTTCGAGCGCAGCTTACTCGATGCGTACAATTTTCTGAGAGATTTTGCAATTACAGAGCAGTGAACACATACTTCCTAAACTAAAACAGCTGATTTCAATGTAATTTTACTTTTCGGTTCTTGTCTTATTCGTCGTAAGTCTCTCACAAGTCCGGAGATAGATCCCTCTTTAGAACGTACTGTATCCAGCCTTGGACTGCAGTTAGCTAAGAAGACAGATTGCCAGCCTCAGCTTTGCTTCAAAAACTGGTTTTGAGCTCATTAGCAAGTTATAAACACTTGCACTTGGCGTTAAACTATACGTGAGCGTATACAGTCGAGTACATCAGGTGGCCGAAGTAACAAGTCTTCAAGTTGCGCACCTACTATGTGTACGTGTTTGTGTACCTACGAGATGAATACATTTGCGTGGCGGTACGGTTTCCGTTCACAACGGAAAAAGTTTTTATAAGTGAGTCGAGCGTGTGTTCGGCTGTTCGGCACAATCGTGCCTGATAGAGTAATGTCAAGTGTCAAGGGTAGGGCTGGCATTAGTGCGTCGGAGTCTTTTCATTGTCTCATGTCTTGGCTGTAGCTATTAAGCTATTAATTATATTAATATAAAATAAAATAAGTGATAGACATCATTTTAATACTAGAAATAAATATAAAATAGATCAATCATTTTTCAGACTATCTAAAGTACATTCATCTTTTATGGGGTACTGTCTTAAATGTTACAACAGAATACCTTGTGATATACTAGAATGGAATGAAAGAAAATTTTAAACTCATATAAAAAGTACACTTTGTAAAGATAAAAAATTAAAAATGCTAAATGAAACATGCTGGTCCTGCTCCATAAGACAATTTAGACTCTAGACAAAATCTAACTGGTTGCTAATTAAATTGTATAATATTATTTTTTATAACATTGATTTTACATTCTGTGATTACTTGAACTCACACACTGACTTATTAGTACCTATTACTTGTTAACATGTGAGAAATATCGTATAATTTTACAATGTTTGTAAATATGTGGGCACCGTGCATCTATCACATAATTAATTTATCTGTCATTCCTTCATTTTTCATTCTTTTTACCTATTGTGGTATAGTAATCTTATTCTAGGTGCATCGTCTTCACATATAATTATACAATTCATGTATACAAGATATTAGTACTAGAACTAGAATCAATTATTTTTATTTTTTTGTTATTTTGATGTTCAAAAGTGCCTTTTTGTGCCTAATTGAAATAAATTATTTGACTTTGACTTTAAGTACTATGCACACTTCTACAATTTTTTTTGTTAAAATACTGGAAATATTTTTTTAGGTGATCGTTTTACCAGCTCTCTCGCATTCCGAGTATTTTAATACTAATTCCATTTGGACAAACACGCAAAATTTTCTTTCCGCTCCAAAAAGGATCGAGGTCACAGGCTTTCTGCCTAGAATACTGTCTTGTAAAGTGAATTCGTCTGTCTGTGAAAACGACACGACTTTGCGCCTTGGAATACGGTCCTAGGTTTTCTCAATCAATAACTGAGCTAACCACAAAGGCCAATGGCCTAGAACAGCGCAAAAAATATATTAAAAAAAAACTCACATAACACCGTAATTGAGTATCTAGCGATTTTTTTTTATATTGTAACTAATTTTAGGTACCCGAATTCCTTTTCTTTCCCTATTGTTAAGCGTCAATGTCGAGTGTCCCGGTAAACGATTTGAATTTGCATTTTTGCCTAGCAACCCTACTCCGGGTCATAGGCCAATGTCTAATACGAATTAGCGCGGAGAGCGCGCGGCGGAATTGTGCGTTTTTTATCTGTAGCTACCACGTGTAAGCGCTTAGGTAATTGCGTTTCAAGACAGAATTCTGAGAGGCGGACAAGTTCGAACAGCAAGGAGAATGGGATTCGACTGGCGGCGCTCCGCGGCTTAGGGTATGAACAGACGCTGTAGAGCGCGACGAGCGGGAGCTCCTTCAAAGCATGGGGGCTCTATTCAGTAGTTGCAGTGAGAGGACATAATAATATGAGTATAAGCATACGTATTATGGACTATGGAATGATATAAACCGATTCCTTACTTACGCAGTAAATCGTTGTACACCATAGTCGTGAGCTGGGCGACAAATAAATGAAATCCAAACTAGATGAGATGTAAGTATGTTTAGTTTTGAATAACGAACTGGTGAAGCTATGAAACAAGGAATAGGAAGCAGGGAGAATTTGGGAATCGATTTCTGGGACAGTCCTAGACATAGTTTTCATTCACGTAAACCACGAAACGAGAAGAGTTTATACATTTTAGAAGAAGAAACAACGTGTTTATTAAGTCACGCCTTACTTATCGGCGTGCAATACTTGAATCGATTTAGGTGTGAGAGCTAGTTTTATTCATACTCAATGTTTCCACACGTCAACTCTTGCTTATGGGCTAATCATAGCAAGTGGTATCAACGCGAGATTTTTTTTACAGATTGGTCACGTAACGTGCACGCTACGTCACGACAAACTGAATTCGACGCAACGGACCATAAAGTGTTAATGGCCTATTACCACTATTGCTGGCCCAATGTGGTCCTCAATATGATTAGGGACGACACGGAAGGATTCAGGGATGTCACACTGGGAGGAAATACAAAACAAATGTATGAGAAAAACGAATTCCTTACAGCGAAATTGAAGAAATTGTGAGCAGGTCCGGGTAGTAACAACACTCGTGTACCTACGGACTACCTAGCTAGAACACGGGAATAGGACCCTGTCATAAAGAGCTAACGTCTGTGAAATTCGATGGAAGGAGGCGAGCAATTGGATAGTTTATCGCGTAAAAACATGATTAAAAAAACGCATTTAATTAAATTCTCTCATTAAGTTAACGAATTTGCTTTTCTAAAATGAATTAGCATGGAAACTAGCTTCCAACACGTACAATTAATGCTAGGTACCATCATAAAACAGTACCCAAGCTGCCTGCAGGCTGCACACTGACTGGAGGCACCGCGCCTCGGTACATACAATCAGCATGTTGTGACATTACGTACTCGCTATGGTGCATTGTTCCCTGCTCATGTCGCAATACTTTTCAAGAATCTGTGTTTTGTTGAACTTAGGTAATTCTAAATCTTCTTCTAGGTCATTCAGAAATGCAATCACACTGCCATGCGGATTTGATGGCGTCCCGTTACTTCAGGGTCTCATTTCGTGTTGCTACGTCCATTTTGTGCTTAGCTGAGCAACTGTGTGAGTGGGCTTGCGTATTTCTGCCTTTTGTGTAGTTTTCACGCCAAAGATTCCCTGTTAGGGTATTTTGAGTAATACCGATTGATTTTCGTAACACAAATGTACCGTAAGAATGGTAGAGCATTTTCACAAATTCTGACTACCCGCATAAGAGGAATGACCAACATCTGAAGATTTATTATTGCTAAAGCGTTTTCGCACCAAATAAAAGATCTGGGGACCTACTGTGAAAGTTCTCCCATGAATTTGGATCTCGGAACATATTACCTCAAGCCGGCTGGTTGATGTACTATACGTACTACGTACGTATGTGAAGTTGCTGTAAAGGCTGGCCGCACAAAGCGCAGGTGCACGAAATGGGCAGTGCGTCTGTAGACGTGTGCCGTGTGGACGGCGCATCGACATCGACGCGTCTGCATGAGCAACTCTACGCTCGCAAGCTCTTTGTCGGGACAACACAACTATTTCCCAATTATTTTGGGACTAAACGTGGCTGTATATATAACATAACATTACGCCTGGATTCTAGGAGGCTTAGACAGAAGAGTATTGTACATCCACATTTGGCCAGTTTTGTTAAGTCCCATGACTCTCATGTACCTAATAGGGGGCAGCCCTACTGGGTTCACCGGGTACAAATTCAGAGTCTGGACTTAGAAATTTCTAATGGAAAACATAATAACATTTTGCCTAACATGGCTTAATATGTCAGTACAGCAATCTTCAATGATTCCGTCTGAATTTTCGTTCGTAGTTGGTCCATAGATGGCGTTAGTTTGGTCGTTGCGTCCAGCGCGGCAGACGTGTGCAGCGCAATGTGACGTCACTGATGACTTTAGCTCTCCAAGTCATCCGTTATGATTGCTTGGAGCCTTGACGACGCTGCGATGTTTCCAACGCCACTCAAGTTTATGTTATACAGCACTATTGCTAACTGCGTGCGTATGTCTAATTCCAGGTAATTATTTTGGCATTGTGGCAGACACTCGTATCGCACACATCTTGAGTAGATGAATCAACGAATATTTTTGAACGGATTTTACCGCCTCAAGAATGGGCTTTAAAAACGTTTTGGTATCAATTAAACTTACTCTTGCAAGAGATTTTGGTTCTTTTGCGTCATGGGTTCTGTTTCTAGGACGCCACAGGCTATAACATCCGAAGAACACGGCAGAAGTAATTGTTAAACAATAGCAGAACTCAATGACTTGTTTGAATTGTGATTGCATAACAATTGCATTCCGCGATGATTAGCGCGGGCTGACGATTTACTAGCTCTTTGAAAACTGTAAGGGTTGATTTAGAAACATGGTAATTTCAAAACTATGCAGAAAAGTGGTTAGAAGAAACTCCATCCGAGCGTGGCGATGACGTTTTGAATTTGTTTGCCTACTTTGGAACTTTTAACAAAAGAATAGCCTCTACAACTTCGATTACAGCTGTAGGGGAGCCGTGTAAAGGTGAATCGTGAAACGATAGGAATAGGTTTTAGCTTCCAACGTGTCTTACTCGTCTATTGAGACGTGTCGTGCTGCGCAGGTGCACTCTTCAAGACATCCTGGTCAAGTATGCATATCGGTCAAGGCGAAGCAGCTCGAGGCCTTTGTTTCAACTCCCAATTAGATAAGCTAGCGTACACACGAACAAATTGTAAACATGTCCGACACAAATGTCCAAACACGAGTTTTTATATATGTTTGGGTTGTATTTTGTTTCTCTTATCAGATAACGCATAGCCAGCTTATCTCAGGATTTCCTCTCGTTCGCTCGGCGATCGACTAGCAACAATCTTCAGCGCTATCAAACGCGTATTAATATGATCTTGGAATATAATTAAATATAATTACTATATTATGTGAGCTGAGACTTTTGTACATTATAATAATTTCCCAGAGGACAGAGTTAAGTGCGCGCGTTTACAAAGAGTTGGCAATTACTTTTGTACTCTTTCAGATGTCCCATTTTGAACAGATTTAAGCTTACAAGCAAAATCGAAACAATGAGTGTTGTTATTTTGATATAGGCCTTGATCCTGACAACTATTACAGAATATTTGTGAAATAAAAATTAAATTATTGAATCATTATTGTTAAATTACATAAGCCATCCAAGAAAATTGCTGTTAAGCCATTCATTGGCACAAAATATGTACATACAAATATCCACTGTTAAACACACTACTTCCATAAAGACTGCTTTGGTTATAAAATGGTTGCTGTATAAGAAACATCACTCATTTTGGTGTGGTGTATTGATGGTGAAGTGTGCAGATGTACATAAATATACTGCAGCTGCTGCCCCTAGAATCCTTCAGTAACATCGTGACATAGGAAATGTTCATAACTCAGCTAACTAATTGTTGTTTTCATATATTTGTTCCCACATTTTAGTCATAATGAGACAATGAGTTATACCTTAATAAAAAATACACATAAATATGCAAAATAATATGATATACATATTAAACTTTATTATTTTGTGTGTGGATATATTCAAGTAATCTCCTCTTCTCATAAAAAAATAGCAGTACTAGGGGAAATTGATAGTGGTCCATTTCCACGACCACCAGAAGACTGCAATGGGCTGGGTAGATTGATAACAATGGCTTTCATTCTCACATAATTACTACATGGAAATATGCTGCAGGACCACACAGGTATAAAACAAAATAATGAAACAAGCTAACCTGTGAGTGAAATCAGGGGAGAGTTCATAACTAGTTATATAAGTGAGCAGTTTTAAGCAGTTTTATTGTACTTAGTTCTGTTACATAACTAAGTTTCAGCACTAACTGCACTTAGACCAAACACTGATCCAAGTTAGTGTTAGTTTCTGCCTCATACTAAGTTGTGAAAGAAACTGAAATACGCCTATACAATGGCAAAATTATTTTATTTAATGTGCTCCTGCTGTAGCTAGGATAATAATATGTGTATGAGTAGTTGTGTGTACAGAATACTAATAGTGCTAATAATAGTATTGGACTATAATATTGTTGTTTACATGTCATCACACAGAAATTACCTATTAACATTATTTATGTTGGTTTGGACAGTTGTTCAATAGTTATAAATGTTATAATTCAAGAGAAAACTTAGTTCCTGAACATGTAACAATCAGTGAAGGAAAACCATTCTAAATATTGTTTTTGAGGTCGACTTATCAAGTGTTGAAACATTATGTCCTTACGCACAAGTGTCCACTGTATAGGACAATAGGTATACGAAGCTATATTTATAGGAACATGTACTTCTACAAGTATGTTGTGTGTCATACCCTCACTGAGTAGTATATTTGGTGGTACTTGCACTTGGCGAGAGCTTAAGTAATTGATTATAGTGCTTTGTCTGGTCTATTTGCTACTATTAACTTTTTATATGCAGGCATGTCAATTTTTATATATAAAATACCTGATGAATACCTAGAGCTTAACTGGTGTGAGGAAAGGTAAAACTTGTATGTTAAGATATGTCTTAACATATAACTTAATATGGTACATACTGATAATTAGTGTTGTGTTTATTATTTCTTATAGCATGTTCTACAATTTAGAACTTCTTCATACACAACATACTAAATGCACTGACAACTATATTAGAATAGTATCAGTTTGTGCTGAGTAATGTGTGCCAATACTTTGCACATGCATTATGTAGTATTTAGCTAATCATCTGCAAATACAAAGACTTTATATTAAAATATTATGTCAATATGAAAGATAAGCTAGTGTTTAATGTATAGTAAACTTAATGTGCTGTGTGTAAACAAATATTGGGTGTGATTATAATAATAAATAGTCAACTAACTTACCCCGCACTAGGTGCACCAAAAACGGGGGGGATTGTGTTCGAGGAGAGCCACTCACTTCCAGTCAGACACAGCATCACAACACGGCACACACTATATCATCCTAAATATCAATGACTACACATTAGCATTCCTGCATTCTCATCAGATTGAATCACTGCCCATCATCACGACTAATAGACATTAACACTACCATTATGTTTGTTTATATTGTCAATTTATGCTTCATTTACCCAATCATTTATCAGCTGAGTTCTACAAATTGTAAATCAAAATGAACTTCAAATTGATGTTTATTACATCATTAAATTAATTCATAATAACTATAAATCAAGTGCTTCTAATACACATGAATGTTTGCAAGTGATGACTTACATGTAGATTATTTGTTTATAAATATAAACAGTGTAAATTTTTCCTGTATTCTGAGTGACTAGCAGTAGACAGTGAAGTTAGAACTGCTCATAAAATAGATAGATTGAGCTTGTGAGTGGAAAATAAACATGTTCCAAATGTGTTAAATATGCAAAGTGTTGTGACACAGGAACCATTAACATTTAAAGGCTAATTCAAATAATTTAAAAACTAGCCTGGCAGTGGAAGATACTACTATCCAGTTTTACACTGTTCAACAAAGAATGCAGAGATAAAACAACTTTGTGTGCAATCATGAGCATGATGTAACTCAGTCACTTGAAAACCTGTAGTCCTTCTAGTTTTATCACTCCTACCAGTTTGTTAATAGTTTGCTGAGCAGGTAAACGACCTGAGTGTAGGTAGGTACGGAACACAATGCCAACACGCTGCTCGCCAGCCACTACACATCACCTGAGCATGGGGCCGCCGGTGTCACATAGACTGCACACCCTGCTGAGCACGTTGCTGCAAGCTCACTGTCACAATCACATCAAACACTAATTGAAACTGTTTAATGAGCAATTAGCTCGGAATTGCTGCATTTAATAGCTGAGACAACATAAAAAGGCCCAAGCTTACACAACGGCACACTCTCACTGTCCACTGTGACACACTGTAGCACACACACTGCACTCCAGAGCCCCGCGCGCCGGGCTGCGCCGCCGAGGGCCGAGCGCTTCTCCTGGACCACTCGAAGGCGCAGTCACGACCTAACCTCAAAATGCACACTAAAATGAACAATTGACAATCACCCAGATGTTAGCAAAGACGACAAACACACTCATGACATCACCTCCGCCGCGGAGTCACACGAAATTTCACAAAGAACGCGAACGCTGGCCGTGCGAGGCTAGCAGTATGGATTTGTGGGCAAAATGCTTTGTTTGAGTAGGTAGGTACGTACTCGCAGCCTTCACTGCATATAGCTATAGATAGGTAGGCGCGTATGTTAGGTATGTGTAGTGTGTAGTGCACGGGTTATATGCACCTAGCCATAATTCACTCGGGCGTTTGGTGAACGCCACGGTCGGGCCGCAGCGAGGACGAGTGCCTCTCGCGCCGCCCTTTGTCTCGGGGGCGGCGCGACAGGTTTCGTGCGCCCCGCAAAAACTGTAAACACGATTCTGATTTACGATCCCGGCTGGCCGAGTCATTCATACGGGAGGCACCGGGGCTGAGCGGGCGGAGCGGTCACGCTCGGCTGCCGCGCTCGCTGCTCGATCGCTATCAGGCTGGCCGCAATGTCCTCGCCTCGGCTCACGAGCATTAGCGCGAGCGGACGATGCGACCGTTTCGAAATGGCGCAACGCGGAGGCCGTGACGCCGCGACCGCACGAGCGAGAGAATGTCCGCTCGGCGCGAGCGAGAAACGAGCGCGGACGGGCCGTTTCGCAACCTCGGATGGGCTCGCGGGGACCGAAATAATCCACGACGTAAGAACGCGGGCGGAACGAGCACGGCACGCTGCAGGCGATGGGTGCGGGCAACGAGACACGATACTCACGGCCTGGCCACTCGCAGCGGGTCAGCAGCGCCGGCGTCCATGGCGCGCCCAGGCCCTGGCCGCGGCCGGGCTCCGGGCCGTCGGCCGAGCGACGCAACACTCTCTCCGATCTCACTCGGAACGCGACGACGAACACCGTCGCATCATCTTGACGACACAGCACATCAACCGCGGCACTTCTATACGCGTATAAACACTCCGCGAACGGTGTTTTGTTACATCGGTTGACTTTTCTTTGAAAAATCAATATACATTTTCCCAGAGTTTAGAGATACGGACGAGTCGATGTCCAGCGCAGGTTAGGTGCGTGAAGTTTGCAAGCTTTTTTAGCGCACCGGTGTTACCAACATTTTTTTGCCCATTTTTTGTTTTGGGTGTTGTGATTTTTTTTCTAGTGATTTGCGGTGCACTTCACTCTAGTCGCGTAGCGTTGGGTCTTCCATAATGCTCGCGTGTCATGCACAGTGGCGCCACTATTTGAAATAGTCAACTATAGACGTTGATAGTAATAGGGTTTGAGTTATGAAATTATAACAAAGGATTAATGTTGTTAAATATTTATTTATAACCATAAATTATTGCAAACCTGCTTACACTATTTTGTACATATCAAAAGAACAACGTGAAATAATCTTAAAAACTTAAAATTTCCTGATATAAAATATAAAATGTAATAAATAAATGGTAGTACATACATAGTAAAATTATAAGTTAATCATCCAGAAAGAGTACATCTTGCGTCGTTTTGCGTAGCATAAACGTTTCGGAATTAAGTTGGAGGAGTTGAATCTCACTTTAAGCATAAAAAGTGAAGAGATCACACCTCCACTTGATCCTTCACGCGTCGATGGTCAGGAGTCAGTGGCAGGAGCAGTTGTCTAGTTGTCTTCCCGAGTGGCCGGTGCGATGATGTCGACGTCAAGACGAGGCGGCTTCACGCGTGAGCTGGAAAGATAGATCTGGCAGCACATGGCTCAAACTGTCAAGATCCCCTGTCCAACTCAGACGTGAGGCCTAGCACGTGGCGGTGTCCGGTGAACTCTGCAAAATAAAATGAATATTTATACGACATGAATGTTGTCTGGTGCGTGTTTGTTCAGTGTGACAATCGTAGCGCGCGCACTCGATATGGAGCCGGGCGACTCGCTATCACCGCTTGAAAAGGTGCGGCTAATGTTTTCTGATAAGAGCAACGCTTTTCCCTGTCGCGTCAGCGACCCTGCATAGCTGTGTAGCGAATGTAGCCGCAATTTAATTATCGCCACATTAAGAAGATAATTTGTACATACTCCGAGCGGCAAATCACACGGAGTGAGCCCACACATGTGCCATTGGACCACCATATGTTATTACGTAATCTTTGTCGTTTTGTATTAACAGTGACACTAATTCAACCACTATCGGCACAATAAACGATCACGGGGTAAGCAGTGATCGAACATCGCAATAAGTTGCTGGATCAAGTATGGCTGCCACGTCGACAGTTCCCATAGAGTAGAGGCACGGGTACAAGATAAAATAAAAGGTTTGGTATCACCAGGATCTGACAAATGGAACGACACCGTCAATTGTGCACCGGTGAGGAGTCCCAGGTCCCGGCGGCGAGGGTTCAGCACAAGTACAACACGCGCAGCTCGTCTGCACAGTCAATCGTAATCACAGCTCACACTCCGATAGAGACCCGATCGATCGATGGGCCCATATTTATACTTTCGTCGATATCTTCAGATATGATATCGGTGTACCGACACGAGGCACAAACGTCCACCATGATCGTGATAAGATTTGGAGGAACGGGGAATCGATTGGCCCCCGTCAGCCGTATCAGGCGCGCAAACACTCCACTCAGCCAATCGGCAAGGTATCGGTGATAAGCGGCGGTGACGGCGCGGGCGCTACGCCGGCGCCCCACGCACCCGCGCGCCTGGCGACCGCGGCCTATCTGCTGGCGACGACACCATCACCTCGACTAGGTGTCTTGTTTACAGTTGAGATACACCTTTATTACATTATAATTATTATCTAGCTGCTGCTGACAGATAATTTCATCACTTTCTCATAGTTATTAAGAGACACGCGAAGTTTATCAGTAGATGCGAGAGTAGGAAATGCAACATTTATTTCCAATGATTCATGGTGATAACACTATTTCGAAACTTGCATCATAACAACAAATGCAAATGAAAAAATATACACAAAACCAATTAAGTGTCAGCTTCTAGAGTCCATTATTTTGTAGATCAACCCAAAGAAAGTATTATTAATTTATGCGAAAATACAACATGGTTGATACGGACCTACTTTACTAGGATACGCGATACGTGGAAGAATTTCGACACGATAGATAAGGTGGTAAACGCGCATATCAAACGGTGTCATTTGATAAGACACAAGGTGTGTGCTTTCTGGAGCATATCATACACCTGTACGAGTAGGTACACAACTACACACTATACTATCATTTACATATTATTCACTTTGTGAATTTACACGTAGGGTAATAAATCCTTCTTCAGTAAATATTATGAAAGACTCTCTCGCCTCGTTGCTAGTCGAATACTTGGTTGAACTATCGATCAAAGTTTCCTTTCCAAGATAAACAAATAATATACTTATTTAGGTTTTCCTGTGGGAAAAAATCTCAATTAGATATAGCCCGGGATGGAAGTAGAGCCTGATAAGCAGCGATAGGCTTGCCCTAAATGTTGAAATAATATTGCTGAAATGCTGACTGATATATGAACAAGATTTAATTTAAAGCACACACAGATGGATGAATGGAAAGTGCATTCACCAAATGGTAAAAAAAAACCAAAGTAAGAAGTATGAATTTTGTTAAAGATGTAAGTAACTGAAAGAGTGATGAATATTAATAATGTTGATGGATGGAGAGGGCGAGAAAGAGGGATGATATAAAAGAAAAAGCAGGGAATGATAGAGTGACAGCTGACGGGGAGAATGGAAGAAAAAAAGTGTTGCGCCGACCCCAAGTAGCGTGGGACGAGGGCTGAAGAAGATGATGGTGCTGATATGGCTAGGAAACAAGCGAACACAGAGATGATTGTGGGAGATGTATGGAAGGAAAAGACTTGCACCGAACCCAATTGGAACAGGAGGCTGATTGAACCACACTACTACATAGTACTTTGTTAAAACGTAAACCCTCTTATCCACCGCCTTCAATACACTATCAACATGTCCGAGGTCATCCAAAGTGCTGGTTTATTGAAGTTATCAGCTTCTAGATTAACAAGCCGGCGCCCATTACGCACGGCTTTGTGATTAGGACTGAATGTTTCACAATTATTATCCTTTTGTTAAAGGTGACTCAATTTTATCTATTTTCTTTTTTTGGGTGTAATCTGTGTCAAATAAGAGTAAGAATCTATGCTGCAGTGAAACTTAGCTGTAGAAAGGAACGGCGGGCGGCTGAAAACAGGCAAGCAAGTAGGTATTAGTTGTAGTCGTAGTAATAGTAGCCCCGTGACGCCACCGCGCCGCGCCGGATACGAGTTGGTGGAAACGGAATCTGCACTTTTCGCCCGCCCACATTCGAGTGATTTTTTAAAATAAGTATCTATAATACGCTGGAAGAGCACAAAACATTTTTTTTTTGCTACTTTTAAATAATTGTCATTTGAGTTCCAAATATTTTTTTAATTAATTTGTCAAATAATGTCATTGACTACTACAAAACTTCATTCTTCTTAACAAAAAAAGTTTTTAACTAAATGATGACTAAATTCGATATCCGAGTAATAAGGTCTACTTATCTCAGGTCTACGTGTGCAAAGTATGATGCTCTCTATTCTAGAACTTGTTTGGACTACTATTGGCACTAGTTCGTAGAAATTATTATTGAAATCCAAATTCCTGAGTGCCACCTTTAAACGCGAACTGATAAACGGTAAACAGGTAAAACACCGAGTGTAAGATTATGATTTTACCATAAATAAAAAGTCACATGTGTGGTATAATCCTATATATATTATATGTATAATAATCGTTACAGTGTAAACATAAGGTTATACTAACTATTTGCAACGTTCTAGCTCCACATGTTCCCAGCATATTATTATAAAATATTACTCAGAAGCAGTGACAACTTTCTTCGTCAACATGCTGTTTTTGGATATCTCGAAATTTTGTTTCTATTTTCGGATGTAGGCTACCGCAATCGTGTACGACCTTAAGCTAGATACTGAGGTGGATCGAGGGTTCAGACAGTTCATTGAATTCTGGAAAAACAAGCCTGTAGAAAAATAAAAATAAAAGACAAAAAAAAATTAGTTTATTTCTGCTGGATCTACAAATAATCATTCCTATTTCTGCATTCAAAAATCATTGCATTTATTCTATTTCGGTTGTCGTTTACAAGTCTGCTCACAGCCCTAGAGCGAGAGCGCGACACACAAACGTACGACCCCATTCATCATAGAATATAAACAAAACAACTATGTTACGAGGTAAAATCAATCGATGCACTGTCCGAGTGCATTCGATGAATCAAACCTATACAAAATAAGAAATAAAATCGCGAGCAGTATGAATATCGCGAGCCGCCCTACCCGCGAGCGGGCGGGCGGCTGGGCGGCCGGGAGCCGGCGGCCGGTGGAAGCACCGCCAGCACGGGGGTGGGGCAGGCCCCGGCGGAGGTGGGGCGTGCCCCGGCGGCGGCGGCCGTGAACTGGAACTTTGGAAACTTCTGTCGTATTGTGTTTACATTGAACTTTGTTATGTGGGTTAAAGTTAAGCCAGAGTTCACAACGTGTGTGCCGCCCGCTTCACTCGATTGCAAAGTTCACTCTCAAGTTTGTCGTATCGATTTTCATCTCGTGTTTACCAAATGTTTCAAGGTTGCAGACGTTTTCTGATATTAGGTTATGATCGGATGTGATGTAGACATGCTGGCTTCGCAAACTTTTAATGAAAAGTACTTCGATGATCTGCCAAAGTCTAATTTCCACAGAGCCAACTGTAGCGGTCGATGCTCCACATGCTGACGAACTTAAGGTTAGATAGCCAGGTATTATTCCTTTGATTAATTTTAAATTACGGTTAAGTTTGCATATTACTCTACACAAATGCTCGAATAACACCGATGAGCACGACTGCATGAGCAGGTAAAGCAGATAATACTTTCTAAACAACCTTTGAGACTCTAAAAACACGAAGCTGAATTCATTATGAATTTGAGTCAGCAACAAAATAATAGAGTCAGTGGCGCGGCGCAAGCGCATGCAGGTCTCACATCCTTCACAGCTGTGACGTCACAATGACACGACCTCTACTCGCACTCGTGACGATGATTATATTTCCATAACATTAGTGTTTATAGAAAAACCAACATAACTTATGTACAAGTACGTAGTTTTTGTTTGATGCACAGCATGTAAATGTAACCCAACTATAGCATGAAAAACCAGATAGCTGTGTCAAGGGAATAGTTTTGGCTCAAACTCAAACTCAATCTCAAACTCTTTATTTCAATTAAACTATTTACAGGCACTTTTGAATTTTCAAGAAGTCGGTCAGTCAGAAATATGAAGCTAGTTGCCCATTCCAAAACGTAGTAGGTACCTATGGAGAAGAACGGGCAAAATACTCCACGGACACTCTTTTAAATAAAATAATTGATACAAAATATTGGTTACATCATTCATTTTGAAATTATGCATATGAAAACAACGTAGAAAGACGTGTACGTTCGTAAAAGCATCCGTAATAAATAGAAAAAAAAACAAAGAACCATTAAAAAAATTAAAATAAGCCATGGCAGCTAAGATGACCAGTCTCAACTGGCGGCGCCCGTTCACGAACATGACGCATGGATAAGCACCATTCAGCTCAACCATTTTGAAGGTAGCTAAATGATCCAACACACGCACCACCATCAACGAGAAATCTGAGTGAGCATGACATACTCACAGCCGCCAGGGCCCATTCAAGTCAATGAAATACATATTACCCGGTAAATGGTAGCTCTTTAGTACATAGTTCTCACACCTGTGCAATTATATGACACAAAGGAGATTGAGTTTATACAATACAAAGGTGGTCTTACAATCTTCAGCAGATGTACAGTGGTGGGTATCGGCCTACCTAAAGGCTCACAAAACTCTTAAACTCTTATGGTAGGTCAATATTAGTTGAAAAGTGAAGAGTCATTGCAATCATGTGAATGTGCAGCAAAATGCTCACCAACTGTAAACTATCTCCTTGATCTGACCGTCTTGCATACTTAGTATGGTAGGAGCACTAACTCTATACTATAACTGTTGGAGATTTGATTAAGCTTCAATTTGGTATCTTCAAAATTACCATAACCTTAGTCATGAATTGTAAGGAGAGCTGGCTTCAAAAAGTGCTTGCAAAAAAAAAAAAAACGACTGCAGATCTTTCGATGTTGCCTGTCCCATCTTGCAATAGCGTTAGTTTTCTAATATAGTTAATTATCACCCGTCTCTCCACTATTCTATTGCCTACTCACGGATGCATATCCGGTACGGCTCGCAAATCCTTCCATATCCTAAGGGCACGTCTGCCTTACCATTACAGCGTCCCCCGGTCTGCTCCTTGATTTACAATGACCTCTAACCTCTGTAGCCCCATGAAGCATGAGGCTCCAGGGACTAGTGCTTATCTTGGGGTTCATTCGATTTATCAAGTCTGGTTAAACCACGCTGGGGTCGGTGCATTTCATTCATTTATTCATTCATATTCTGGATTCTGCCCATAAACCAAGTGAGCAAAGTAGTGCTCAGTATAGTAAGTACGCCACCGCCAGTCAAATTGATGGAAGCTGATGTGACTGTGCCAAGTGGGTATTTAAAATAAATGCATATGGATTTGTGGGGAAAAAACCCACTACCTATGTCCCTTGAAATAGTTGGAAGTTATCAGTCAGGCCTTTGGCCAGCTATAGGAATCTTCCTATAGCTGGCCAAAGGACTTTCAATCATGGCACAGTGTAATAACTATTGATCGAAAAATGTGGGTTCATGTTCAGACAATGTTAAAAGAATCATTTAGAAGAATCATTTAGTTGTAGAAAATACAGTGGTGTTACCAGTTGTAAAAGTTTGTGGTTTAATTTACAGTGCTTAATTTGTTGTTGTTTTAAGGATGCTAATTAATTTTACATTAATAGGTACCTAGGAGAAACTGGGAACACGTGATCCCTCACTTTTGTATAGGGTCATAAAAACTTAATTTTTG
Source organism: Xanthia icteritia (assembly GCA_949128155.2). Classification (NCBI taxonomy): domain Eukaryota; kingdom Metazoa; phylum Arthropoda; class Insecta; order Lepidoptera; family Noctuidae; genus Xanthia; species Xanthia icteritia. The sequence continues at coordinate 16,359,628 of OX421955.2, forward strand.
AAAGTTGTGTTTTGCCTAACCGATAGACAATAAAGTTATTAATCTTCTGAGGAGTTCATGTTAATGTTGAAAATCTAGCGTAGACATGGTGGTTAAGAGATAATGAATTGTAAACAGTAACAGATTCTGAAAGGATGCTACCTGACAATCGACGTGTAATTGCGCACGGTGTGAACTGTGTCCCTGGCCACATAACACGCATTAGGTTTGGGTGCGAGTGCGCGTATCGTGTGCGCATCGGCCCCGCTACGCTATCTGATAAACGCCACACCTGAACCTATTTTTCCTTATCACTACACAGGTTCCAGATAAACTTTCTCTAAATTACTTTTTTTGCTGAGGTTAGCCGACAACTTTAATAACTTTACTGTAGTCGAATCGATTTTGTATATATGTATATTAAAATAATATGGTACTCTAAAACTTAGTTTTTTAAATCTTATCTTAATTTAATTAAGATTGGAGTAATCTTCACTATGTTGACTATCCAGTAAGTACAAAGTGTTTTATAGCCACGTGTTTGTTCTCATATCTTCGATATTAAATTGAACATTAGAATGTTAAATATTTGCTGTAACTTCTCATGTTTAGATGAAGACGTGATTCGTTTGTTTGGCAAAACTGCTTACAATAACGAAAGAACCAACACTGTGCTGTTGGTGAGTGTATGTACTATCGTGAGTGTGTAGTTTTTAAAATAAACTCGTCCTTGGAACGAAGCTGGATCAGAGTTCATGAGAATACCTGAGGATCGACGCCACTCAAGCGTGCAGATGGAGAGGCCCGCGTCCAGCAGTGGACTGCTATAAGCTGACAGTTATGCAAGAAATTAAACTGTTCTGTATTCAGAAAAACGAAACCAATCAACATGGTAGTGGATTTCCATAGGCCGCACTCTACCAGCCTGCCAGCTGATTCCATGAACCAATTACATTCAAGCAATAAGTATTGTTATCTTTATATCCTTTATCACTGCTAAAAATAGGCAGGCGGAGTGCTACAACGTGTCGAGTATTGTGCTGCGGCTGTCAAGGTTCCACCTTGGAAATATTATTGTAATACAAGTGTCTGCTGAGGTTTTCCCGTTAATTTTAGAACTGTTGCTTTGTTGCAGGGTATCTGCTAGTTTCTCTGAACAGGACAATAAATAAACTAATCAGGCAAGCCACTTGTTGGCAAGTGGTTACTCACTCATTACTGTCTATAATTAAGACACATGGGCGTCGGGAGCGGGGTGCAAGAGGGTGCACTTGCAGCTCCCTGGCTTCAAAATAAAATATAGGTGTAAAAACATTCAGAACTAACGAAATATCTGAAAACGCCTAACACAATAATAGAGAACTTAACCTATCCGAGGACAGATCCTCAAATTTTCTCTCAATTCTAAAGCTTCTGTGCATTAGTTGACAAAGTACCGAACTCATTTCCGACCGAATCGAACATAGGCAGGTTGCTAACATTATTGAGCTTGCTTCGCTCGCTCTCTTGCATCCTACCATCCTATCCTATCTTTCTTATTACTCATAAGCTTCTTTAATAAATCAACACAGTTAGTCCTCTTTCTTTATGAATGGACAAAATACGTTACGTTTTGGAATGGGCAACTAGCTTCAACTTTCTGACTAACTGACCGACTCTTTGACAATTCAAAAGTGCTTGTAAATAGTTTAATTGAAATAAATGCTTTGAGTTTGAGTAAAACCTACCCTAGGTTTATCCTAGGTTTTACTCAAACCTACCCCATCCATTCGAGGCGAATGGAAAAATTGTCGAGCTTTCTTAGCTCGCTCTTGAATCCTACATTCTCTTATTTGTTAAAGTTTTCTGCATAAGTCGACAAAGTTATTTATTTATTTATTTAATACTTCAAGCACACAAATGTACAGAGGCGGACTTAATGCCATAGGCATTTTCTACCAGTCAACCTTTGGGTGATGCAGAGACAAACAGTGGTAGGTGCAATTACGAGAAATTGAAGAATATTTTTTAAAGTAACTATAAAGATACACATATACCTATTACAAACTATTAATTTAATAAACATGCCTAATTATATATAAATATAAGCACACATAAATATACATAAATACACGAATATACTAGAACAAATAAGACAAACAATGGGAAAACATTAACGTTGTAATGATACTGCCAGCTTCTTACGAATGTGCTCGCGAACTTTAACTTTAAAGGATAATCGGTTACGATTAAAGTTATTCCTTGTGTGAATAGTGTTAAGCTTTAAATATGTAAAGCTTATAATTGAGAAGTGGCTGTAGATGCAGAATTAACGTTATAATAAAACTTTGTTTTATTAAGTAGAAGGAATATATTTTAAGGTAAAATTGACAAGACAAAAGTAACTAAAAACATTGCTAAGCAACAACCATCGATACAATAAAAAGGTTGTATATCTTCACATCCACGATACTTTTTTTTTAGAGCTTGGACAAATCTTGAAGTCCAATTCTACAGCTTAGCATGTTCAGTCTTGGTCCAAACAATGGCTTCGTAAACATGTCCGCCAATTGCAATTCTGTAGCGACTTGTTTGACAGCGAATTCTCCATTCTGAATACATTCTCGAATGAAGAAATGTTTTATCTTGATATGTTTTGTTCTCCTATGGAACTCATAAGGTGGGTTCTCAGACAACCTTATAGCAGACTCATTGTCAACGTAAATTGTCGGTTTTTCATTCAGGTCTGTTATGTTCGTTAATTCCTCCAGAAGTTCTTTTAGCCATAAGGCTTCTCTCGCAGTTTCTGTCATGGCTACGAGTTCAGCCTCCGTTGAGGAGATAGCTACTCTAGCTTGTTTTTGGCTTTTCCACATGATGGGACCGGAGAATAGGAAGATCATCCCTGACGTCGAATGGCCAGTGGTTGTGTCACCACCAAAGTCAGCGTCACTGAAACATATCAGCCTCTTCTCCCGGCTTTTCGCGAAGACAAGTCCTTTGTCTATAGTACCCTTAAGGTATCTAAAAATTCTCTTGACTCTCATCACATCAAACTTAGTAGGACTTTCTAAATGCCTAGACGCAACACTCACAGCGTAGCTTATATCTGGCCTTGTAGCGACCATTAGGTATGCCAGGGCTCCCACAGCTTGACGATAGGGAAATGACGAATATGATTCATTATCTTCTCCTTCTTCATCAAAGCCAATTTTTACTGCCGGCGTTGCAGCGACTTTGGAGTTACTCATTCCAAACTTTTCAAGTATCTTCTTAGAATAAGACCTTTGGTTTAAGGTAATACAACCATCTTTGGTTTTATTAATTTCTAGTCCAAGGAAATAAGACGCCGGTTTTGTGGTTATTTTAAACCTATTGTTCAGCTCTTCAATAAAGAATATCCAAAGGTAGACGCATCAAAAAATGTTCTTGACGATGACGAAATGGCTAAATCAGAGCTGATGTTGTTGATAGCGCCTTCAGAACTGAAACAGGTAAAAAACTGTAAATTTGCCAGAGATGTGTGGACGACTCTTGAATCAATCTATGCAAGTAAGGGTCCAGCCAGAAAGGCTACCCTACTAAAGCAGCTTATATTAGCAAAACTAGAAGAAGGTACAGATACACGCGAGCATTTAAATAAATTCATGGATACAGTTGATAAACTAAAAGATATGGATATTGATCTCAACAGTGATCTATTGTCAATCATGATGCTCTATAGCCTTTCTTCGGAATACGAAAATTTCAGGGCTGCAATTGAATCTCAGGACTCACTTCCAGACCCTGAAAAGCTAAAGATTAAAATTATAGAAGAGAGTGATGCACGTCGTCGTGACATCCCTAGTACTAGCGTAAAGAATGACACTGAAGAAAGTTTCTACACCTTTTATATATTATATATTATATTATTTATTTTGTATATTATCTTGTGATCATTAATTATTGCCTTCTTCTTAGTGAATAGAATAGTGAGTCCTACATCAGTCATTTTCCCAACAGATAGTAGATTAGCACACAGGCTTGGTACATAAAGTGCATCAGTTATTCCAATTTTTCCTTCTTCAATTTCTATTTCTGCAGGCCCTGACCCTTTTATCTCTGCAGTTTTGTCCTTTGAAGCGAGTTTAAGGGTTTTTGAAATTTTCTTCATCTCAATAAAAGGCTTATCCGAAAATGTCATATGTGACGTACATCCACTGTCAAGTATCCAGCATTTTTTGGCTTTGTCATTTATGAAGTAGCTACTGAAGAGGTTTGTTTCTTTATCGTCCTTTTTGGTATAGCTGTTCTTAGGCTTCTTATAATTTTTCTTGACTGTATTCTTATTTTTAGACCAGCATTTGGACGTGTCATGGCCTTTCTTTTTACAAATCTTGCAAAAGGTGTAGAAACTTTCTTCAGTGTCATTCTTTACGCTAGTACTAGGGATGTCACGACGACGTGCATCACTCTCTTCTATAATTTTAATCTTTAGCTTTTCAGGGTCTGGAAGTGAGTCCTGAGATTCAATTGCAGCCCTGAAATTTTCGTATTCCGAAGAAAGGCTATAGAGCATCATGATTGACAATAGATCACTGTTGAGATCAATATCCATATCTCTTAGTTTATCAACTGTATCCATTAATTTATTTAAATGCTCGCGTGTATCTGTACCTTCTTCTAGTTTTGCTAATATAAGCTGCTTTAGTAGGGTAGCCTTTCTGGCTGGACCCTTACTTGCATAGATTGATTCAAGAGTCGTCCACACATCTCTGGCAAATATACAGTTTTTTACCTGTTTCAGTTCTGAAGGCGCTATCAACAACATCAGCTCTGATTTAGCCATTTCGTCATCGTCAAGAACATTTTTTGATGCGTCTACCTTTGGATATTCTTTTACACATGCCCATAGTTTATTTTTTACTAAGTATGCTTTTGCATGTATACACCACGTATCGTAGTTTTCCTTTCCTAAAGGTTGGAATTTTACAATTGACATTCCGAATTTTTTCCTTGTCGTTTTTATTCAAATAACTTAAATTTTTCGCTCTGCTACCATGTTAAGCTTTAAATATGTAAAGCTTATAATTGAGAAGTGGCTGTAGATGCAGAATTAACGTTATAATAAAACTTTGTTTTATTAAGTAGAAGGAATATATTTTAAGGTACCTAAAATTGACAAGACAAAAGTAACTAAAAAACATTGCTAAGCAACAACCATCGATACAATAAAAAGGTTGTATATCTTCACAAATAGACAAACGATAACCAAACATATCCGAGGTGAACTGCAAAAAAGATCGAACTCGCTTCGTAGAGTTGACGATGCAACCCCCTGAAAATAAGTCTGCCGGGGCGCCCATGTAACCTGCAATACCAGAAGCATCGCAGAACATCGTTGAACGTCTGAAATGTCTCATGTGCAATACATCCAGCATCCCTCGCTCCCTTCAAACCGCAATGCAACAGTGCTTGACGGTAGGTAAGCAACTTTGTAAGTAAATCAAAGTAAAGATGACTAAGTACATATTTTTGTCAGAAATGAGAGAAGTGCATGAGAAATAACATAGACCCAAAAGCATGTGTACAAAACTTCTGTATCTAACACTTCTGTATCTATCGTAGAACTATGCATCCGAAAATTTACACGATGTCTGTCAAGTGTGGTGGGGATTTTGGTTTTTACTTAACTAATTTATTCAAATTCAAAATATTTTATTTCACATAAACCTACAAGGGCACTTATGAAACGTCAGAAGCTAAGTGCACGGTTCCAATTGGTCGTTTCCTATGGAGAAGAGCCGGCAAGAAACTCCATGGTTACTCTTTTAAAAGTAAATGGTATTTACAATGTTTTCAAATTACAGTGTTAATAGGTATGAGAGGACAGTGTAGGCCTATCAACAAGTACCAGGTACTTAGCAAGATATGGTCGACAGATCTACAGTCTGTTAAGCCTACAACGTTCTCACATTCACAAAATCTAAAAGAAAAGAATCTATATAAAAGCAAAATAAAATAATAAAAATAAAAAATTGGTTGCCTGTAAAGTCGGTATACGGGCGAAAGTTTTACGTGACAACGACTTTGCGTGCCTTTCACTTTTTATGTCTGTCTCTCTCGCTCTTAGGCGGGCTAACCATGCCCGAGTGGAAGGGACGCGTGCCTCTCACTCGCTCTCATTGTGAGCGCATAACGTGAGCGGAGCGTAACGCAGTTTCTTGAAGTGTCACCCGGCAAACCAATTTATAAGACGTTGTCACGTCAAAACCTATTTAAACCAAATGAAATGATTGCCACTACAGCTGTAACAAATCTAAATATAGAACGTTTTAGGTATGCTCGTATAATGTCAAATAACGAAAAGATTATGTCAAGGAAGTATGTGAAAAAAAAAAAGATTAAATAAAATAATCATCATAATTTGGGAGCAGTTAATAGACATTTACATACATAGTTATGCCGTTAATGAGGTACCAGGGAAGTCACATGTGCAGAAGGAATTATTGCCAAACTTCCTTGTCTTCAACATAGTCTTTAATCTTATAATATGCTTTTTTGATAAGGACACGTTTGATGTGGGTTTTGAACTTTCCATCGCTAAGTTCTGTAACCGACTTTGGCAACTTCTTATAAAATCATATACTGTTTATTACAAATGACTTAATAGTTTTAGTTAATCTAAATTTGGGTATCACAATTTCATGTTTGCTATGTGTATTTATATTATGGAAATCGCTTCTTATTTTGAAAAGTCCCAAGTTTTTGCGAACATACAAGATATAAAGAGAAGGCTGAGTTAGTATATAAATTTCTTTGAATTTCTCAGGGACTCGCGGAGACCCATTTTATAGATAGACATATATAAATATAACTAGCAATGTAAATGTTTGGGGTGAAGAGATCACAACGGACTAGCTTGTCCCTAGTTTTAATCGGCGTCTCTCTTTGGAAGGCATACAATGGGCGAAGTCAACTCGCAGAGGCCCCTTAGACATTTTATCTCTGTAGGTATGCAATAATATTATTTATTTGACCCAACAGACGTTGTTCTGCCCAAATTAATAATAACAAAACCCATAAGATCCCATTGAAAAAGCACTTTCAGTTCTTCCTAAAATTTTCCGGACAACTTTTCTAGTATTTCTTTCCCTAAAAAATTGGTTGCCTGTAAAGTCGGTATACGGGCGAAAGTTTTACGTGACAACGACTTTGCGTGCCTTTCACTTTTTATGTCTGTCTCTCTCGCTCTTAGGCGGGCTAACCATGCCCGAGTGGAAGGGACGCGTGCCTCTCACTCGCTCTCATTGTGAGCGCATAACGTGAGCGGAGCGTAACGCAGTTTCTTGAAGTGTCACCCGGCAAACCAATTTATAAGACGTTGTCACGTCAAAACCTTATGGGATATAACGAGCAACATTAAAAAGAACAAATAGTCCAGCCGTTCTCAAGTGATGCGCTGCAGCATTTCATGTTTATTTATAAAGATGTGCTAAGTTGAACTTAATCATTAGGAACTTAGTAAGTTCCTAATGATTGTAATCAGATCCTCCATATCTTCATTTTATTTCTATTAACAATAAAATCCACGTGTATATTTTTAACAGGATAATTTTTATCAATTAACAAAACGTGTGTCGGAAGTAGGTAAATTATTTCATAGTTCAGTATTAAAGGACGACCTAAACCTAATTATATAGATTAGGTACTTATAGTAGCTTCTGTTTTATCAAACATGATGAAGATAAAGGGAGGTATCGATTATTCGTAGTAGTACCAATGACATCATAGGTAAATAGTTGGATTATTATTTATGGATCACCATGTTTCTTTCTTGTATTTCGAAGTTGTCTATGAAAGGTGTCAAAATGGACCATCTTACGAGTAAAAGTTAGTTTCTAAGTACATTGTGTATGAGTCAGTTTCAATGGTAGAGTTAAAGACAGTAGGAGTCTTTGCAGCACTAATTATAACAATCGTCGATCATCAACTCATTTGATGAGCGTGATGGTTAATGTTTATGACACTGGATCAAAACCGATCATTATTGCCAACTTTCCTTTCATCTTTCAGACGTCTGGATCATGTACTGGCTTACCTGTACAAATGTGTAACACGAAATTACGGCCTCTCATGGCCTTACCTACCACCTGTTTCAGCGCAGGCGACGAACTCCTTCCCTTGGCTTGCCACAAGTTAAAAAGATATTAGCCATCCAGAGAAACATATAAACGTCAATTCAGCCACAATGGTACCTACCTCGGCTTTATCTCGTTTTTTACACTTTATTTGCTGAAGGCGCACGATAAAGATAAAGATAAGTGGCAGTCAACGCTTTTATCGCGAGCTATCGCGCGAAAACTACTCGCTTCAGGAAGTTATGCCGTGCTCATTCTAATGTAATTACTTCATATATTATTATGTTACGACTTAAATTATAATTCGCTGTCTAGCTAGCCTGTTCCTGGCCCATGGGAGTGGGACACACTTTGCTACAGAAGTACAGATCAAAGTTTAGGTGTTGTTGTTTATTGCTAGTTAAATCCTTCGGACCTTGCACCCAAGTATGGAGCGGTCACGTGTCATAGGTGTCGAGCGTGCATTAGTCATCATTAAAACTTGTTGACAAACGTGTTACTGGGTAATAAAGATCCACTTCCACATCATCAACCATCCCACTATTTCTGGAGTATATTAAGTAGTTATCTATGTTTCGATTACCAAACTAGGCGACTAGAATCATTTAAATTTTTTTGTACATTTTTGACGTTCAAAAGTGCCTTATAAGGACCTATTTGAAATAAATGATTTGACTTTTTTAAATAAATGTTGTTCTCTAGAGTGTGGCTACTGTGAGTGAAGTATAGTCCTATAGACCTGATTACGTTTATCAAATTATGTATGTAGGTAGTCTAAAATGAACCTGTAATGTGTAGGTAGGTAACTAAAGTCAAAGTCAAAGTAAAATCATTTATTTCAAATAGGCCCTTATAAGGCACTTTTGAACGTCAAAAATTTACAAAAAAATATAATTGATTTTAGTCGCCCCTTCCAAAAGGTAGTTTTCGCATGAAGAAGAATGGGCAAGAAACTCCACTGTTACTCTTTTAAAATGTTTTACAATATTTTGCATAAGTAGGTACATTAGTTATACTTATAATTATATGTGAGGACGATGCACCTAGAATAAAATTATTATACCACAATAGGTAAAAAGAATTAAGAATTAAAAATGAAGCAACAACAGATAGACTAATTATGTGATAGATACATGGTGCTCACATATTTACAAACATTGTAAAAGTAGACGATTTTCCTAAAATTTTACAATTATTAGGTCAGTGTGCGAGGAATTGGTCACAGAAAGTAAAATCAGTGTCATAATTATAATAAAAAATAAAATATACAATTAAATTTGCAACCAGTTTGATTTTGTCTTGAATCTAAATTATCCTATGGAGCAGGACCAGCATGTTTCCAAGCATTCTTATCTTGGATATAATCCTCTAATTTGTATCTAATATGTTTGTTTACAAAATGTACTTTTAATATGAGTTTTAAATTTTCTTTCATTTAATTGCAAACTAATAATAACGCAGTAAAATCTAAAACAAATCAGATAGATTGAAGTTTAAATGATTATGCTACTTAGTCTGTGGATATGCTGTGAGCTTATTTTTTACCCGACTACGGTGAAGCAAAGAGGAGGGTTATGATTTTGACCGGTATGTATGTGGGTATGTATGTTCATCTGTTCCCTCATAACTTCTAAACTACTTATCATCATTAAAATAAAAAAAATATTAATGAGAATAAAAGTTATACTTAAATTGAAGGGGTTTTACAAGAATAAATAATTTGATATAAAAAATAAAAAAAACATCAAATGTCCTTGATCTGAATCTGCACGCCTTTGGTCCAGGAATCAGGCATAACTGCAGAAATATCCTTATAGGGGTAAAGGTTTGATGTTAATAGATTATCATTTTTTGTATTTTGAAGGTCATACATAAATATTTCATGAACAAATCTTCAATACCATCGAGAATTCTTAATAATATAAAGTTAACAGCACATTACGAAAGTTTTCAATGTTGTGAATATTAGCCATTTAACTGAAGTAAGTTAACTTTACAAACATCGTGTTCATTAATCAAAAGTTTGGCGCAGCGCCTCACATCCTCCAACTCCGCCTCCGCCCACCCCTGCTCCTCTCTTGAAAACATATCTATAGAAAATATATTTTATGTTTTAGGTCTCGCACCATACTCTATTCCTCCATATATCACTTGGCAACCCAGACTTTTGAAAGGTCAATATTTGACAAATGGCCGCTATCTGTCACTTTCCTGCGGAATAAACACCACGGACGGATCGTTTATTTATTTTTTTAAATAATAATGGAAGAAATTTGTCGATTATGTTGTTCAACGAAGTTTGTCAATAATGATATATTTGACGAAGAAAATGCGTTGTATCTAAAATTATCGCTATATCTGCCAATAAAGGTAAAATTCGTTGATGTGTCTTTACGTTTTTCATGTGATATTTTAACCTATTTATTATACGATATTATGGTGTTTATTGATAGGTTTTCAAGAACGACCGGCTCCCTCAGAAGGTGTGCGACAAGTGTAGTTGCAAAGTGAACGACTTCTATCAGTTTTGTAATGAAACTATTGAAGTTCAAAATAGGTGAGTGTTGAGTGTGAAACGTTCGATTATCATCAGTTGTTAGCAGGAACCGGTGTACTTATTTTAATTAATTCAGTATTAGTTCAAAGAATAGCATGGTTATAATTAAAAAGCTTATTAATACAGTTAAAACTAACAGTTCTTAGTTAATTTTAACTGGTTAGTTCAATGGCAAAGTAAATTGTTTAATCCAAATAAACTTATTTACAGCCAACACAGTAGTAGTAGTCGTAATAATTGAACATAATTTGCCTCTGGTTTCAGGTTGCGCAGTTTATTCCTGCCATCTGGGGCCTGTATCGATGGCTCAGTAGACCTCACACTCGTCAAGAACAGTGGCTCGCCTCCCCCCGTCCATGCCAAACACTGTGAGAGAAGCACTCAGACAGACAGCACAGATGCAGCCTTTCATTGTAATGTCTCCATACAAGTCAAAGAGGAACCTCCATCAGTTACACCCATCAAGAAAGAAGAAGATTGTTACTATAATATAGACACTGATCACTTTGACAATGGCTCATCAGGCAGTGATGATATATCATTAATAAGCTTGAAAAAGAAAAAGGGTAAAAAATTGGTCAATGGGTCAGTTACGGAAAAAAAAGGGAGGAAAAAGAAGACTAATAACATGAAAGATTGGGGAGAGCTGATCAACTGCCTGCCTGATGCAACAATCACGGTGGTGGATAGAGATGATGGAGGGGTGCCACTAGACAGCATCAAAGAGGAGCTGCTTGATGAGAAGCCACCTCAGCTGAAAGACATAGATTTGTTCAACTGCTGTATCTGTTTCACTCAGTGCTTCAGTAGGACTGAGGCACTGCAGCATTACAGGTAGCATCACAAATGTGCTTGGTACACTAAATAGTTTAGTATATTATGTTCAAGTGTGGTGGTAGAAAATATGAATAGTATCTTGTTGTATACTTGGCTCATAGACAAATAGTCATCACTGCTACCAAATTATCAACCTTTTTTACTAACATATTTATACAACCTCAGCGCATTGATATGACACCAGCAGGTTCGAATGACGTTTATAACTCCCCCCCACTACCCCGCACGGCAACGGCGGGGTGCCGTAGCAGGGGGAGTGTCTAGTTCCAAGCCCGGTGTCGTGTTAATTCGCCCGGCTTTTACATGCTCCAACAATTTCTGAGGCACATTCATACTAGGAGAGGGCAGTGTCTTTTTCCTGAGAACAGCTAAGGGTGCAGAAGTCAAACTTATGAATTTGGAAAAAGCAAGAGGAGTATCCCTGACTGCTTCGTTGATCTAATGGTTGCAAGCGCTACTGCGGAGTATGAAGTCCTGGGTTCGATTCCCAGATCGGGCAGTGTTTTTGGGCTTTACCATCTGGAATTTCTCAGTTGCAGCCTGGAGCCTGGATTGTTGCCTGATGGTAGCAATGGGCTCGCCCCCTATTACATAGGACTTAAACATAACTGGGGAAATGTGGGTGTACTATGGTACACCCACATTTGTGGTGTATGGTGGTATGGGCCCAACCCTTTGGGGAAACAAGGCGTGCTGTTATGAGTATGTCCCACTTTATTTTCATCCAAGACACATACAGTTTTGCCTAGTTTAAGGTCACTCTCGATATGATGTTGTATACCCCCCTACTTTTTGGAGTTTTGTTTCTTCTTTTTTCTTCTAGCATCTTTCGATCGGCTTGAAAAGGCCCAGACTTTGTTCGGGTGACTCTGTAGAACTAAATACGCTACACTGCGGTTTTCATGGTTGTAAAGTGCAGTGGTGTCATTGAATGTGGCAGATAGAATATTATCCGTTGTGGATATATCTGCAGTGTATACACTGAATACAATACATGATACAGAGTAGGGCTCAAAACGGAACCTTGTGGTTCCCCGGCTTTTATATCTTGAAAGGCACATTAGGTGTCATTGATTTTATCTCTAAATATTCTATCCTCCAAATACTATTTTAAAAGCAGGTAAAAGTTGTGTGGTAGTCGGTTCTTCAATTTGAAAAGCAGGACATACAACAAGCATTCGATAAGGTTTGGCACTTGCCAAACCTTATCGAATGCTTGTTGTATGTCGAGAAAGACAGCAAAGCAGTACTGCTTTTTCTCGAGAGACTTTGGAGATGAATATGTTTTATCTTGATGTAAGGATGGTGACACTCCTTGACATTCTGTAGTTTCTGCCTTGCCTCATGGACAAAAAGCTTGACGTTATGTATGTACTAGTGAGCCGCGCCTGCTTCGCACGGGTTTTACGGTCTTGGCTTATTTTAAGTAAGTTTATTAATAATGTATTATGCACAGAAACCTTTAAATCAGTCTTTCCCAACGTGGGCGATAACGCCCCCTTGTGGGCGCTGCAGGCCTAAAGGGGGGCGGTAAGAGACCCAGAAAAAAAAGGGGGCATTGTGTAGGGCAGTGATGTCAAACCCCCGTCCCATGAGATATTTCTTGGCCCCACTTATCAGTTAAGAATCCCCACTTTTTTGTGTAAAAGGCCCCACCAGTCGTTTGAAATTCCCTCTTTTTTGTGTAAAGGGGGGCGTTAAAAAATAATTTATTCTTAAAGTGGGCAGTAGACAAAAAAAGGTTGGGAACCCCTGCTTTAAATGATGGTAAAATCATATCTATATCCTTTGCGTAGTTTAGAACAACGCGGTCACACGGACGGACACAAAAACCAACTTAATTTATAATATGTATAGATAGATGTAAAGACGTCGCTTCTCCTGTTTCAGGCAGCACGCGGCGGAGTCGAACGCAGGCGAGCCGCCAGCCGCGCCGCCGCCGCCCGACCAGGAGCCTCTCCGTTGTACGCGATGTCGGAAGGTACGTGTTTATTACATGGCTTCATAATGCTCTCTTTGGAGAACATTGCCCTTTTAGAATACTAGAGGAAAACCAAAAGAATTCATATTTTCTTTTATATTAATATATTCACCATCATTTCTGTAGTGACAGCGCAGTCGAAACGGCCGCGACTTACTTATTGTAGGTCGTAGGTGTGAACCCAGGCAGGCACTTTACTTTGTGTAAATTATTTCATGATGTCTGTCAAAACGGTGAAGAAGACATCGTGAGGAAACCGGCATGTCCTAGAAGCAAAAAAATAAATAAACGAAGACACGTGACATCCACCAACCCACACTGTGCCCGCGTGGACTACGGCCCACTCCCTCTCACGTAGAGGAGGCCTGTGTCCCAGCAGTGGGGACATAGGCTGAGTATGCTGATGTTTGTCTACACGTGTATTTGTAACAGATAGCTATACATTTGTAACAGATAGCTATACATTTCAACAAGGTTCATGAAAAATTTACAAACAAGCTCAGTACAAACTGAATTTTCGATTACTATTGTAAGAATACCAATAATAATCAGTTATTGTTTGAATTATTAATGTTCAAATGTGGGAATTTCTAGAATTACACAAGGAAGGTCCCCAAATTCCATTTTCTAAAGATGTCTAACAGTGATGACGATTGGCTTGTCATTAGTAATATTCATTCAGATTTTTTGGTGCAAGAGTTTTTCGAAGATAAAAGTAAATACATCCATGTACAAATCGTCCCCTTAGTAACACAAAAACGTATCTCGATTTTGATCAATTTTGAGTTAAGTATACCATCTATCTTAAAATAGGTAACAGGTTTTATTTTGTCACAAAGACACGTATCTCGAGAACACTTTATTTCTAAAATAGGTGATTGACGTATCTATATTAATGCGTAAAACAGAAACAAAGACAGAAACCTATCTGAAGATACGTATGTGTATTACTGGCAATTATGGGTAAAACAGAAACTTATCTAAAGATACGTCTGTGTGTTACTTAGTGTTAAACGACGAATGCACACATAAACAAGGCATGTGTGCGTACGTGTTTGTTGTTTGGTGCGTCACCGCTATTATTATAATAATACGTTATTTATGCCAAAAATTCAAAATATATTATTTCACATAATACTACAAGGGCACTTATGAAACGTCAGAAGCTAAGTGCACGGTTCCAATTGGTCGTTGCCTATGGACAAGAGCCGGAAAGAAACTCCACGATTACTCTTTTAAAAATAATTGGCTTTCACAATATTTTCAAATAACAGTGTTATTAGGTATGGGAGGACAGTGTAGGTCTTTCAACAAGTACCACTTAATAAAATGATGATGGTCAACAAATCCACAGTCCACTAAGGCTACAGAGTTTTCACATTCACAACATAGACAGGAATCCATATAAAGATAAATGAATTAATAAAAATAAAAAGTTATTTTAAACGAAATAACGTGATTGCTATTACAACTGTAACAAATCTGAATAATTATCATGTCCACAAAAGCCACTAATAAAGAGTTGAAATTAAATAGTAGATATATAATGTCAAATAATAGGATGATTATGTCAAGGAAGAATTTAAAAAATATAAACATGGTAATTTGGGAGCAGTTAAGTTGATTCTTACATAATTTGCCGTTAATGAGGTACCAGGGAAGCCACATGTGCAGAAGGAATGATTGCCGAACTTCCTTGTCTTCAACGTAGTCTTTAATTGTAAAGTATGCTTTCTTGATAAGGACACGTTTGATGTGGGTTTTGAACTTCCCATCGCTAAGTTCTGTAACCGACTTAGGCAACTTGTTATAAAAGCGGATACTGTTTATAAGAAATGACTTGCTTGTTTTAGTTAATCTAAATTTGGGTATCACAATTTCATTTCTGCTACGTGTATTTATATTATGGAATTCTTATTTTGAAAAGTCCTAAGTTTTTGCGAACATACAAAATACTTTCTAAGATATAAAGTGAAGGCAGAGTCAGTATATCAATTTCTTTGAATTTGTTTCTAAGGGACTCACGCGGACCCTTTTTATAGATAGCGCGGATTGCCCTCTTTTGTAAAATGAAAATTGAATCTACGTCAGCTGCCGATCCCCACAGCAGAACGCCATAAGACATAATACTGTGGAAATAAGCAAAGTATACTAACTAGGGAATGCAAAACCGGCCGAAATGAAAACCCGTTTTTTTTTCTTTGTCTAAGAGATATTTTTAAACTGCTTGTGAAATTCAGGCCGCCTACATCTTGCATATTTTCAATAATTAAATAGAAACGTATCTATTAAAAAGAAATATTCAAAATTTCAATGAAAACGCAGAAATTTGTTTAAGTAAAAGGTTTATTTGCTTTTTGTGCTTCAGCTAAGTAGGTACAATATTGATCAACAGTATTAAAAATATCAACGAAACATAAGTAATTCTAACTATCACTCATGAATAGAAAGTATTATAAAATACAAAACCAACATTTAACCATATTATAAATTCTTTAATTATAAACTCTAACTTTTAAAATTAAACCCTAACAACAGTCTCAATAGCGTCCGAAACCTTTAATTAACATATAATATAACGTAGAAATAAGTCTTTTAAAGAGATCAATAATAATTTCAATCAGGTTACTATTTTGTTCTAATTAATCACTAGAAATAATCACATAAAAAAAAAGTCATTTCTTAAACATAGATTAATAAATCAACAGATATTCTTTATAAACAATTAACTAAATCGTTTTTGGCAAGAAAGTAAGCTCTTAAGAAAAGCAAAGCATCTAGAGTTGAATCGTTAAGACGAGACCGTATTTTGCTGCAGAAATAAAAAGCCGTCGAAAATGCTCGGTCTCATTCGACACTTGTTGGCTTGATTGTGTGCTTTTGTTAAAACATTGCCACATTAACAATAAACAACACGTCTTTTCAGAATCAGAATCAGAATCAGAATCAGAACTTTATTTGCTAAGAGTGTAGGTACAGGTATAAGATGATAAACATAAATTAATGAGATCGGCTACAGTCTACCTTACGGCAACTGTTGGCAACGTTTGGTAAAACAAAATGTCTGACACCAAATTGATAGTTTTGACTGACACGTGGTGTTGGGTGTTGCCATTTGATAATAATAAAAAAACTCGAAAAACCCGGTTTTTAAAATAATTTCAATTATTCATAAAAAACGGTTTTTAGGTTTTCGGTGAAACCGGTTTGCATTCCCTAATACTAACCTAGCTGTGGCTATATCAGTCAACTGCCTTATTTTTCTTACTGTATATGCAGCTGAACTTAATCTTCCTGAAAGAGTTCTAATGTGGGTGGCACATTGCAATTTTGAATCTTAAGTAATTGCTAAAAAATTAAAAATATAGTTACCGTTATTTTATCAATTTTTTTGCCATCAAGTTTTAGATTTAGGGCAATGAGAACCTAATATATTATTTAGTTTTGTCCGCATTAAGTAAAAGATTATTAGCTGCGAACCATTTTGAAAGAACAGCCTGACTATCGTTGACATGTAAGACATCTGTATTTTTTATATCTATTACAAAAAAAGAGAAGTGTTGTCAGCGAATAGAATTATATCCGATAAGTTACCTATCATGTAAGGAAGGCCAGTGCCGTTTTTGAATATCGGATGTTGTTTAGCTAACTTATGTACAACTTTTTACTTATAATATCATTCGGACAAAACAATAGCGTATCTAAATTATCTTCAAAATTATTTATGCCTGTTTTCACCGACAACTAAGTGACACTTGAATGAATCCCTAAATAAAACTACACTGTTGGATTTTCAACTATCAACGTTGTGCCAGCGTTAAAAATCCAACAGTAACAGTACAGTATAATACGTATTTTCGAAATTTAGAATTGCATTTTTTTTTCGGTCATTCTAGTCACCGTATAAAGTAGGTTGGAGTCTCATTTCCTACGAAATGCAAGGGAAACGTTTTTTGCCATTTCTGACTTTTAGTACTCAAACCTCAGTTGGTCTAATAGAGTTTTTGATCCTTATAAGAAACATGATCGATTGGCATCAAAAAAAGGTTTTGTGAAAATTTACCATTTTCTTATTTTGGATCGTTTTCCTGTAGCTGCAACGGTTCCGGTAGCTGCCCTTACTACCCCATCTCGAAAATCCACCCTGTAATAACTAGTTAAGTACCTATCTATGATTAGAAATAACAAATTCCTATTTCTTTCAGCTCTCTTAAACAATTAAGTTATTATTATTATTATTACTTAAATGACTTTGGACATATCTTGGGACCCTGGGGTCCCGGACCTTTAAAAGGCGTACGAGCGGCCGAAGCCAACTCGCAGAGGCACCTTAGATATTTTTAAGTGTCGAGGCACCAACCGACGGTTATCCCTGTATGCACTATACAGGTGCATCCAAGGACAACCCCCGGTTGGAAAAGGACTATTGCAGAACTTGGAAACAAAACATATTGGGCTACGGGTTTGGGTGGCTATAGTGGATTACAACTATGGAAGGACTATGTCTACTGCCTGATCAATGTTATGTAATACACGAATAAAATGGCAGGGGGTGACTTGCACACTCAATAATGGGCCCCCGAAAACTATTGCTAGCACATAGTGACGTAGCGACAAGGGGGTAACATGTCCTGAGGTGCTTGAGGAGTGGAGAGGCATTCCACGGCTGTCAGAACAATCCCAGAAGATGGTCAAGATCCAACCAGCACTTACTGGAATACTTCGTTCCTCCGAGCACGTTAACTCTTGCGAATCTCCATTCAAGCCGGTCAATAAAGGCAAGAATGAGGTGGGACATCTGTTCCTCGTCAGTGTTCACTCTAGCCGGTCAATAAAGGCCAGCCAGAGATGAGGAACAAGACTTCTCTCGGGAGATAGGGTCCGTGGGGTCGCTACTGTCTAAAAGCTCGCCATATGCTGCCCTGCGAGTTTCTGTATCTCTTGTTTTCTGGATCCTTAACACTATAATAACTTCTTTACCAATATTAATAATTAATAAGAACTACTATAATAGCAATAAATATTTGAATTTGAATATTGTCATACTCTACTCTAGTACTACTTGGTGATTTCTTCAATGTAGCCAGCGACATGCTACATTTATGACACTTTTTTGCAAAATAATGTTGTATTTGGCGGGCTGTCACAAGTCATGCTACAGTAGAGTTTGAAAAGTTGTCAACTTAAAATTCTCAATTCAAAAATCGGGCGTTAAGCTGCGGTTTCCTAGAAGAGCGGCGTCACGTAGCGGCCGCAGTGACGGCTGTCATGAAAATGATGTCACGAATCGCTCTTTCTTAGATAACGTTTTAGTGACGTCATTCGCCGGTAAATTGCAAACGCTATGTGGCGGTCACCGCTCTTCTAGGAAACCGTAGCTGTTGTAGTCTTCATGTGCTAAATAAACAAGTAAACTGCCTGTTGGCAGGCGGTGGCCCGCGCGGAGTGGGCGGCGCACTGGACGCGCCACTGGGAGCGCGACCGGCGCCCCTACCGCTGCGCGCTCTGCGAGAAGACCTTCCGCGACCCGCACCAGATACTCAAACACGGTACAAAAAGGAAATTGCATTTATTTGGGACTTACGACTTTTACCGAACAAAAAAGTAGAAACGAAACGAAAACGAAATTGTTTGTAGATAGGTTTTTATTTGGTAAATGTATAATGAATAAAAGTAGAAGAAACGCACAGTCTCAATCTTTTAACAATAAAAAAACCGTTTAAACTGAAATCACACAAATAGTTTGCACATCATTTTCGACCATTTTTGTTTAAATCTTAATCAACCAAATCTTTCAAAACGGTGAAGGAAAACATCGTGAGGAAACCGACATGTCATAGAACCAAGAAATTCGATGACCTGTGACATCCAACACCCTGCAACTTTTGTTTTCACCCGAAAAAAATAATTTCCCGTAAATCAATACTTACAACTCTTATTCAGAGGAAATATATGGTTCAATGATTAACATTGCACTGTTTTTACTTTTAATCATACTTTTATCAAACAAAAACCTATGTAATTATAAGGGTCGTGTGATCTGTGAAACGTATTGTAACACATTGCAGGCCTGACGCACAACTACGACGCGGGCGCGTCGGCCGAGCCCGTCAACAAGCGCTTCGTGTGCGACCTGTGTCCGGAGGCCTTCGTCTACATGCGGTGAGGCTCATGCTACGATAGCTTACTACTATAGCTGTACAAGGATCTTGTGGCTCGTGGCCAAAATCGGAACTAACGCCGCCATCTTGTTTTGTCAATACACAATGGGTTAAAAACTGAAAGCTTGCCATAGGTGGCAGCATTGTTGTTAGTTCAGAAACCGCCATTGTTGTGTATGTGTTTACTGTTGTGTCGATCACAAATTAAACGATAACTGGTTAAAAATGTATGCGAATTAAAGTGTAGCACAATTAAAAGACGAGCTTAGGTTAGGAAAAGCACTTTTGTAGGAAACAAGATTTTGTTTGTCTCGGCGAATTATTGAGTTTTTCTTCTGGGAACTTTCCTACATAGTTTTCGTCTTTTAAAAACTTTGGGAAATACATGGGTACCCGTAATTTTGCAATCAACAACTGAGCAACTGGGCATATTATTTAATTAGCCGTAGAAGTCGCGTGCTTATTAAAAAACTATTTTACAAAAAAAAAACAACCGACTTCCAAAAAAAACACTTAAAAGAGAAAAATAACTTGAATTTCGGAAGTCGGTGGCAAAAACGAAAATACAGATCCATATAGTTATATTTTAAGATGGTTCGCAGTTCGCATAGTTGAAGCCGTGATATAGTTATATCCCTAGGGAAATAGTTATGAATTGCTTTCATATATATTACGGTAGGTATATTTTACTATATATGTATCTAATAAAATACTATTGTTTTTGCCACCGACTTCCGAAATTCAAGTTATTTTTCTCTTTTAAGTGTTTTTTTTGGAAGTCGGTTGTTTTTTTTTTGTAAAATAGTTTTTATTTTTCACTTTTTAGTTGTGTTTATACCTACCCCGCACAAATTCGTATACCAGTCGAATAATGGAAACATAACAAAAGATTTTTCAAAAATTAACGAATCATTCCAAGCGCCCCGCTGGTGGGGCAAAGAGGAATGCCTAAAAATTTTCAGTGGAATATGCCCCACTAGTTCGACTTGGTGGGGCAGATTCCACTAGTCTAAAATCTTTATGGATTCTGCCCCACTAGGGTTGGCACCTTAGAAATAACTATAAGTCCATGTTTCCTCACGATGTTTTCCTTCCCTGATGTCAATAATGTCCAAGATAAACTCAGAAAGTTCATATGAATTGAAAAAGTCACATTAGAACCCACAACCTCATGCATGAGAGGCGAGGCCTTAACCTCTGGGCCATCATAACATATTAAATTACCAAAAAATATATATTTTACTTAACTATACATTTCTTTCTTTTCCAAACAAATATAAAATACGAGCTTATCCCCTAACCTTCTAACCTTTCACTGTAAGTTCCTATATGTACTGTTCACCGATGAGGAGTTCCATGCGGTATCTTCGAAGACTATAATTAGTTCACCACGGATGGATAGATAGAACCAGCAATTATTTTTGATCTTTAGTACAATATCCAAATCACATTACGTGTACTGTTTGTTTTTGAGGAGTTCCTTCGTTTATCTCCCAAAGTATACATCAAATCTTCACAAAATTAATATGGGACCACCTCAGGAGTATACCCTTACGAATAAAAAAAGAATTTTCAAAATCGGTTGACAATTGGCGGAGAAATCGGTGAACATACATAAAAAAAAAAAAAAATACATACAGTCGAACATATAACCTCCTTTTTTTGAAGTCGGTTAAAAATGGATAGTGACAGCTAACTGTAATATTCTTGGGTTAGTGATAGTAGCGACATTTGAAGTGAGCTAGTGGCAGTTTTTATCCCCATTTCAAAGTCAAAGTCAAATCATTTATTTCAAATAGGCCCTTTGTAAGGCACCTTTGAAAGTAAAATTTACAACAAATAAAATTGATTCTAGTTGCCCCTTCCAAAAGGTAGTTTTCGAATGGAAAAGAATGGGCAAGAAACTCCACCGTTACTCTTTTAAAATCTTTTACAATATTTTATATAGGTACATTAGTTATATAATTATATCTGAAGACGACAATGTGAATACAACTAGAATAAAATTACTATACCACAATAGGAAAAAGAATTAATAAATTATACAATTAAATAAGCAACCAGTTTGATTTTGTCTAGATTATCATATGGAGTAGGACCAGCATGTTTCCAAGCGTTTTACAAAAGTTTTCCAACAACCCTCCCCTGGCAATGTCATTCAGGCGCCAACAGGTCCTTGTAGCACTATGTTCTATATCATCAGCCGCGCGCATGTTTGCCTCGCAAAAGACCTGAAGAAGTAAAGGTATCCTGCAGGTGGCACGGGCTTGGAAACTCCAGAGACAATAATGAATAGTAGACTTATAATAGAAAAGCAAACGGTTAAACAACATAAGCGATCAATAAAGGCGACACTAAGCGACTTTTAATGATTTTATACTGAAGATACGTCTAAACGAGTAGTGTTAATGATTTGGAAAATATATATGTAAATAAGAACAATTTCTTAATAACTTAGTCTGTGAATATTTTAGATTATGTTTATATTACATATTGTTATTAATTTGTAAAATTATGTCTAACGCGGATAAAAAACTGAGAATCTCGCAAACACTATCAAGCGTATTTTTCTGAAACCTTCACCATTTTAAAGATAATTTAATTATATCTTTTAGTGTTTTATTAAAATATCTTTTGATTTATGTACAGTAAATTAGACAAGTGATTTTTTGAAAGAGGTAAATAGCAAAAAAAAAACATTTCTATTCGGAATGGACTCGTCATGACGTCAATTCAAGACTTTCATCGTGGCCGCGAAAAGCTACTTCTTGTTTATCTAACAAAATAACGGTGTCAATAAACCGTTTCATTAAATTCCTATTTCGATCTACTTTTCTATTATGAGCTTCATGCGAATTAACAAAAAAAACATTATTTTCCTACCAGTCCCGAACTCACGAAACAGCTACGAATATGTTTTTAAGTCTGCACATGTCTTTTTGATGAATTTTTCAGATTATTAATGTAAAAAAAAACCCTTTATTCCATAAACTACTAGAATCTGAGAAAAGTAAACACGGGAAACAATACATTTTATTTAATTTACAACTGTCAGTCAGTAATTGATATTTATCGTAAAGGGAAACATTAAAATGTTTGAAAAACCATCATGTCGTTTGTAATTTATAGTCATTACTGGGCGAGCACGGCCTAACTTATTTTAGTTTTCAATAACCTTGAAAAGCATATTTCCTCACAAAGCAAATAATCTACATGCCGCCATCCTAATCCTACTGATCCTACTAATTACTTTTGAAATCTACTTTAAATAAGTAATTTCAACTTAATAAACTATCTACTTACCCCAAATACCTAATTACAACGTACTTTACTTTCACTAAACTCAAAACACTTAATCACGATCTTAATCACTGTTATATACCTAAAAACAAATATTATTACTGATAAATTAATGAATTCAATGAATACTGAGCGAACAAAATACAAATTAACTACATAATTTAAACAAATTATACGGATAATGCAATTACGTCAAAAAAAAAACACACATTGTCAAAGTCAATCAAGTGATGGTATGCTGACCAATTCACGCGCATGCGTTTTTTACTACTATCCCTATCGTAACTCGGCGCGGATCGGCTTAACTGGCTGCTAAGAAACCGCGGTGTCACGTGATCGAAGTGACGTCATGATGGACTTTATTTTCAAGAATTTGTATTCACCATAAGCCGGACGCGCCTACGAGTTATTTTAGCGCAAATTGTTTTATTGTTGGGATATAAAGGGAAAAAAAATGATGTTGGTAGGCGTAAATACATAAAGTGTGATTGTTCAATGACGATAGAGTGGTTGTGTTCCGAATTTCCGAAGGGAAGCCGGTAGGAATGGGGTTGTAAGTTACCCCACATGAATACAGGGCGAAGTGTGCGTGGATGACTAGATCATAAAAAAATAAGAAATAGTGAAAAATAAAAGTGCACAATTCGATGTTAATATGCTTATTTCAATACAGTTAATGTTTATTGAATTTAGGAGAAAATAGGAATCAGTTTACCAAAAATCAACACTTTACTTTGCCGTGTGTTTGTTTTTTTAGTTTGATTTTTATTAGACACTATCGGATGGTTAGTTGAACAAACCAGCAGATTTTTTGAACGTAGCGGTAGTGATGATCTTAACAATGACTGAGTACTATACCTCCCCAGCTACCTGCTGTCGCACCGCACGCGCGCGCACCCGGAGGCAGCCGGCCGGGCGCTCGCGCTTCGCTGCGGCGTGTGTGCACGGCACTTCGCGCACATCAACTCGCTGCGCCGCCACCTGCGCGCGCACTCAGGCGAGCGCAACTTCCTGTGCAACGTGTGCGGCAAGGCGCTGTCCTCGCGCGAGCACCTCAAGTTTCATATCCGCATCCACACGGGCTACAAGCCCAACGTGTGCAAGTGAGTACACACTTGCAGTACGCATTAGATAATTTTCACCCAATCTGAGTATCGAACATTGCTCAGCAGACGCACACATACGTAACTGATTAGTAGGACCAAGAATGCTGCCCTGAAGAACCCTATAGCAATTTTTATAGTACAAAATTTAAATGTGCAACCAATTACGCGAATATTGCTAACTTTCTCTGTGGAGATTTCAACATTAATATACTGGAAAAATCGGCTATGGTAAATAAATTTATAACTTTATTAAAGTCATATAATTTGTACAATAAATTCTTTGAGCCGACTAAAATAACTGCCACTAGTGCTACCTGTATTGACAATATTTTTACAAACTTAAGACCTTTTAGCCATTTAATTATATATGAGCTGGGCTCTGATCACTGTGGCCAGTTGATCACTTTCCCTCAGAAAACAGTCATAGCTCAAAGAAAACTTATGAGTTTTGTTCCTCAAATAAAAGTCGCTTAGGACAATTTAAAAAATAATTTAAAGGAAAAACTACCGCGTTTGCCTTATCACAACGACCCGGATCGATCCTGGATCCTGGATACTTCACTATTTAACCTCATCAATTGTGAGTTTAGGAAGGTTTTCACCTCAAAAACGTTGCCCGTTTGTGACCGCGTTATATTTAGTTATTACGCAACACATTTTTGTAAACAATTACGACAAATTTGTTTCATTTTGACAGTTCAACAACATTCATTGCGTTATTTAGGTTGTAGAAAATTATTTTTTTCGAACCACTGATACAATGGATTACAAATTCCAATTTATCGTGTATTACAGGGTACCTACAGGTATTTACAAAAGTAGGCAAAGGTTATTTGAATTGTATCATGAAAAAATATATAACCATTATGAAACTTTTAAAGAATTTGTAAAGAAATATTCTAAAACTTTTAAGCCTCAGCAAAAGCCATACATATTAACAATAAAATAATATCTTCTGGAAATAAAATTAAAACAACTTGGAATATTATTAATTCAGAAACGGGAAGAACGACAGTACGGAATCGTGATTTCCATCTAAAAATCAATGATGTAGATATTAAGTCAGACGTGGAGGTGGCAACTGAGTTTGAAAATTTCTTCACTAATATTCCCATTTTAACACCCAAAGCTCTGTCATCGTCGTCCTCCACTTCTGCTTACTCAATACTAAAAGAATGTGTACCAGAATGTGACAAACATTTTGTATTCACAATTGCTACTGCTAAAGACATTACAGAATCTTTATAATAATGTAAAAAAAAACTGCAGACTTTTGAGGATTGTCAGTACATGTATACGTGTCTTCAATAATTGATGTTATTTCACCCGTTTTAGCAATTGTTTTTAACTCTTGTATTGCACCTGGTGTATTTCCTGATCTGAAAAAACTTAGAAAAGTGATTCCACTGTTCAAGTCTGGCAGCACAACTGACCCTGCGAATTGTCGGCCTATTTCGATATTACCTACATTGAGCAAAATCTTTGAAACATTAATTTTTAAATAAATGTTAGGACATTTCAATGCACATAGTTTACTACATCAGAAACAGTTTGGTTATGGAATAGTCGTTGCAGGAAGTTTCACATAAAATTGCTGACATGGCTTTTCTGTTCAATTTAGCCAATGGTTCAACCGATTGTTCTGAACTGCTTGGCAGAATTGGGCTACGTGTTCCATCATTTACCTTTAGGAATCATGATCCTCTGTATGTTCCCTCTGTACGGTGTATACATAGACAAAACTCTTATACTATTAGAGCTAGCAGATCATACAACTCGATGTGTCAGAATGTTGATGATCTGGACTTATTCACCACCAGTGTCAGTAAATTAAAAAAAGACGATGTGTAACCGCTTCTTCGAGGATCACTGACACTTCTCATGTTCTATTTTTTATTATTCGCTCCGAGTTCTTCTACTTCTTACTTTCTCTTACCTGTCTACTGTCTCTTGTTCTATCCTAATTTTGCCATTTACAACCTAGGTCCGAGAGTCCCTTTGAGAAAAATTCAAAGAAATAAATATTCTGACTGTAGCCTCACAATATATTTTTGAAAACCAATTGTATGTACACAAAAATATATCAAATTTTAAGAAAATGTCCGATATTCATAGTTTAAATACCAGGAATAAACACAACCTTGCTGTACATAGCACACGTCTCCACAGAATAGGCAACTCGTTCATGAGTCAATGTATACGCTTTTACGAGTACAACAAACTTCCCATTGACATTCGAAACTTACCCATTAACGATTTAAAAGCTGTATTAAAACCACACTTTGTAAAAAAGGGTACTATACAATTTCAGATTATTTAGAAGATAAAAAGCTTGGGGTTGAGCTGCTCGCTCTGCTAAGCCTTGTGATAATATGGTTTTATCACTAAACTTGATATTATAATTATTCAGTAAAATCATCAAAATATACCAGTTTTAGTAGTAGTATGAACATTGACATTGTTGAATATAACATACAAAATGACATGATTAATTGATTACTTTGTAATCACTACTGTGCACCTAGCTTCTGATGTTTCATACATAAGTGCCCATGTAGGTTTATGTGAAATAAAATATTTTGAATTTGAATTTAAAGTATTATATTATTTTAATTTTTGTGAATGTGAGAACTTTGTGGATATATACATATATATATATTTTTCTTAATTTTTTTTTTTCTTTCTCTGTTAGTTTTAATGATGTTCTGGCAGTTTGAGTAATTTATGCGGCCTACCCAAATTTCCTTTCGTTGGTATTGTTCGTTGAGTTGAGCTCCTTAAGTTCTGAGTTGGGCTCCACGATTACTCACAAATGCTTGCACTGACTGGACAGGTCCACTCAAATCTGTGTGGTTGTTTTCTCAAAAGACCATTTTAGACACTAATCTACACGGTCCTCATATGGCCTGGCCAAGATTATGTCTGGACTTTAAAAGAGACTGTGACCTCTGAGTTTGTTTCGGCCTTTCTTCTCAGAGTAGTCAGATAGGAAACGTCGAACTCATCTAGCAAATTCTAAATATTTTTTTAATATGACGTGTAAAAGTGATATCCTATTTACAGAACAAACAATTTCATTTCATAAAATTTCCTCTGTAACATCTATTGCCCTTATTGCAGAATAATTTTTACATAATTCTCCGCATATTTTGCCTTGAATTTGTTTGATTTAGCATTCAAATAGTGTCAAACGCTTCCTTTAAATCTAATAATATTCAGATCGCTCAGAATTTTCAGATTCTCATGTAACTTTTTAAATCTATATTTACTAACTACGGTATTTTTTATTTCAGAACGTGTGGCAAAGGCTTCGTGAAGAAATGTAACCTGACGCTTCATGAACGTGTTCACTCCGGAGAGAAGCCGCACGTGTGCTCGCACTGCGGCAAAGCGTTCAGTCAGAGATCCACACTGGTCATTCACGAGCGGTAAGAGATACAACGCGGTTCATTCATTCATTTACTCGCTTTACGTAGTAACAGTTAAACCGGAAAAGGTATGAGTATCGGTAATTTTCGTATTTACGAATTAACACGAATATCGCGACACAGAGTAACCCACCGAGGCAATTCTTTTAAGTTTTGTACTGCTTCACTTCGTAGTTGTGCACCTATCGTTACGCTTTTGTAAGAAGTTATGTCTCTGTCGGATTACGTAATCCGGTCACATCTCGTCATTTGTGAGTCAAGTTTTTTTTTGTTTGTAAATGCATAGTGTTGTTAATCTATAATTTTCCAACCAATTGTCTGTCAGTTGTCCAGTTGTAAACTTGTCACGGCTCTATATTAGATCTCATCATCGCGCCTCCGTATTTCCGAAAATAGACGATGATTGCCGAAGCGCATACTTTTCCTGGGAAATCTGTATGTCATGTATGACGAGTTAGAACTTTAATATTCTTTGTTAAGTTTTCTCATTAGGTCCACTTACCACCAAAACCATATCAGCACGAACTCGGCTGAACTCTGACCTTTTTCGACGAAAAGTGCATTGTGATTTTACTCTTTTTTTATCGTGCTTGTTAGTGATCCTTATTGTTCCTGTATCCAAT
The DNA here is from genome assembly GCA_949128155.2 of Xanthia icteritia. Lineage (NCBI taxonomy): Eukaryota > Metazoa > Arthropoda > Insecta > Lepidoptera > Noctuidae > Xanthia > Xanthia icteritia. The sequence continues at coordinate 16,387,699 of OX421955.2, forward strand.
TCTGTTTTCTTTTTTACCCGTGAGAACCTGTAATTGACTCTATGTTTCTTATTCAATCGTTATCCTTTTGTTAAACTCGTAGCTGTTGGTTCTCCTGTGCATACATAATAAGGATGTTGACAAAGGAAAAAAAAATGTAGTCCTTCAGTCAGATAATAAAAAAAACAAAAATTTCTTGAAAATTATTAACTGTGGAGACTAACCAAACTTTTTTTAATGATAGTTTGCCGCCTCCTGTTTACCTCTTTTTCCTTTGGACCACTACGTTTGTGACACCCTGTTGCTTTCTTTCAAATGATTCACCTCATTTTCTGAAAAACCGACTACAACTGGTGTTATGTGCTGATGGTGTCATCAGCACATAACACCAGTCATCACTGATTTTTAAAGTAAACAGACATGCGCAGGAGCTTGATGACGTAAACAACGCTATGCTTAAGGTCCATAATTGGTTTACTGTGAATAATTTGGTATTAAATGAGAAGAAAACTAAATGCATAAGATTCGTGTTACCGAACGTTAGAAGTAGTGAATGTCTCGTTGTATTGAATACTAAAATTCGTCGAAATAAAACGGGGTTTTTACCATGTTTTTTGTTTTTAAAAACATGGTAAATATCCCGTTTTAAATAACTTTAGTAGTGAAAATAACCATGCCAGCTTAAAATTCTATAATGAATATACCTATCCAACTTTAAAAAAAACCCGATTGCCGCTTTTGAAACTATTTTACACCTAACAAAACTCAGTCACAAAAAATTTTCGACGGGACCTAACCATTGGCGAGTGACAACGACATCGCGATGTAGCGGTGCACAGTAGAGCCGTCTATTGACCTTATTGTAACTAGTTTTGTGATGAGAAGGTGGTCCCAGGTGGTCCATCAATCCGTACATAGTAATTAAAGGGCCGATTCCACTGCAGAAAATATAAAAGTGAGCAATATAATGCATTTTGAGGAGCTATTCTGCTCATTACGCCGAAGGTCCTCATCAGATCTTCGCCAAACTTTTATGAGACAAATTTAAAGTTACTACCTTTCAAATGAAAAAAATAACCATCGAAATCGGATCTCATTAGGCGGAGATATCAAGCCATCCAAAAGAGGCTCCCTTTTTGGGGGAAGTACCCCTCCAATCAAAAATCCCCGACGGAGAAAAAAATGATAAAGTTTAGTCCAGATTGGTTGTAAAATACGACCTGTAGAGGAGTACTAACAAACTGACACACAGAAACAAATTTTGCCAGACTTGGAGCAGAGACGCTTCGCTCGATTCGCTCGCTCGGTCAATAATTTATGTTGACTTGAAAGAGCATGGCATTCACAGTATGTAATGCTCACTTAAATGTCTCACTGATGGTGGCGCGTGTGTCGGATCATTCGGTTCCCTACAAAATGGTTGAGCTGGATGGTGCTGATCCACGCGTCATGTTCGTGAACGGGCGCCGTCGGTTGAGACTTGGTATCTCAACTGCCAGGGCCAATCTTAATTTTGAAATGCTCGTTATTTTTTTTACATTTATCTCTCACTAGCAACCGCCCCTGCTTCGTCTGGGTGCAATGGCGACATGTCAAAAAATCGAAATTTCTGTGCTATAACTAAGTAAAATAAATTATTATTGATTTATACACATAAACCTTCTGGAATAATTTGTCTAAGTGATGGTGAAAACCGCATAAAAATCCGTTGTGCGGTTTAGAAGAACAACCCGGTCACACAACCAGACACGAAAAGTGACTTTAATTTATAATATTACTAGCTTTTGCCCGCGGCTTCGCCCGCTTGGATGTCGGAAAATATCCCACGGGTACGTACTACCGGGATTACATACCTAGTAGCCGAGGAAAAGGTCATTGAGTCCTACCGCTGCGCCCGCGTTGTCGTCAACCATAATTATTTTGTTACGCGTAATTTTAAATCTGTGATATCTTTTAAAATATTCATTTTAATGATATGATGTCAAGGCATATTTTAATCTGAATTAAATGCCCAATTTAAAATAACATATTTTATTGGATATATATAATACCGATCAAAATAGCTTCGGAAATAACAATGAAATTTTTGTGGGTCATCCTTAGAAGATATGCCATCGCAGACTTTTTTGTTGAACTTTTTAAGACATATAATTCTATGGAACATAATTTTTATTTATTACTCACGGTTTACGCGGCGAACGCCAGTAAAGCGGCTGATTTTTCCCGACATCTTCAACAATAATCGTCATATTTCAGCCAATTTACATAAAACCTTAATGAATTATATACACCAAAATTTTCCTCACGAATCACTCCGTTAATTGAAAACCGTTTGAAAATTTCGGTAGTTTTTGAGTTTATCGCGTTAAGCAGACAGACAGACAGACGCGGACTTTGTTTTATAATAAGTAAGGATAATATTATATATGATGCGCTGAGATAGCGCATAAACAGTTAGAATCACACGTCAACATCCCAATGTTCACATGGTTAACAACAAAATGCAGTGCGAAACTCCAAGAAACTGTCGGATGATCACAAATTATACAGTAACAAAATATCGTTGCGATCACCGCCGAGCGAACAAGCCTTAAAAAAAAAGTGATCTATATTGTCTATGGTCCCACAATTTCTTTAGGTTGAACTGGATATTTGAAAAAAATGCTGAATCCTTCTCCATTAGTGGAGTTTGTAGCGTCCAAATAATTATTAAAGGTTTTCAGCCTCACCCACCACCCCACTGTCATAAAACGGCAATAATCGCACTCTGTGATCGCAGTTCCTTAATAGTCGAGGAAAGGTCACTGACCCTTGTCTGTTGTTGCGCCACGCTGTCAACCATACTTATTTTACTGCATATTTTTAAATCTGTGATATCTTTTATAGTGTTCATTTAAATGATGTGATGCCAGGCATATTTTAATCTTAATTAAATGGCCAATTTTAATAACATATTTTATCGGATACGGATTAATAATATACAGGTCAAAATAGCTTCGGAAATAACAAAAAAAAAAAAAAAACTGTAACTTAAAAATGGTTACTGTGGGTCATCCACAATAACAACATAAATTACAGGTTCCATTGTTTGTACCTAGCTCTAACCCTTTTGGTAAAATCTTTTCTAATTATTATGGAACGCAATAAATGATTAATTTATATTACATATTGACGCAGGTACCACTCGGGCGCGCGGCCGTACGTGTGCGGGCTATGCGGGCGCGGCTTCGTGGCCAAGGGTCTGCTGTCCATGCATCTCAAGACCACCTGCATATAGCGCCTGCTCACATAGGTAACGTATGTTTCCCTTCACCGTTTTAAGAACAGTGGTGATCAAATAAATAACCGGAGTAAAGTGCCTATGGTCTGTTCAAAAAGTATCTGATGAAAATGTAAACAAATGGATCAGAAAATGTACCTGTGTATGCTAATTTGTAGTGCCACTTACAAATTTAGTGCTCCGATTTGATTACTTGAAGAACCCGAATGTCTCATTTTAAATCATCTTATAGTCAGGTTTTTCATTTGGAAATTTAGGTTTATTTTATAACCTAAATTTACGTCGATGATTTTCCAATTACAATTTAAGAATATTATTTAATCAATATTTACAATTAGACCAAATGCTGCACAGCCTAAATGGAGCCTCTCGGTGGGTTGGCCTCGGCATGGATCTGGACAAGGCGAAATTCATGTACAATTCACACGTCTTGCCGAGTCCAATCCACATCGAAGGGTCGCGTCTCGAAGTCGTGAAGGAGTATGTCTACTTAGGACAAGTCATCCAGCTCAGTAGACACAAGAGAAATAAGCCAACAGGAGGATCCAGTTGGGTTGGGCAGCATGGGTTGGAAACTTCGTCAAGTCTTCTCGTCGCCTATCCCGCAATGTTTGAAGGTCTTCAACCAGTGCGTGCTGCTCGTTATGATACGGTGCCGAAACGTGGACACTGACAGTCGGGCTGGTCCACAAATTCAAGGTCGCTCAGCGCGCAATGGAGCGGGCTATACTCGGAGTTCCTTTGAAGGATAAAATCAGGAATGAAATTATCCAGAAAAGAACTGGTGTTACCGATATAACTTGCAGAGTAAGCAAACTGAAATGGCAGTAGGCTGGCCATGTTTGTCGAAGGACCGATGGCCGGTGGAGCAGACGAGTCTTAGAGTGAGACCGCGTATCGGCAAGCGTAGCGTGGGGCGCCGCTTGGGAAGGGCCTATGTCCAGCACTGGACTGCGATAGGATGAGTTGATTGAATCAATATTTGTTGGAAAAACTGGTGAGATATAAAGTGCCTTCTGAATACAGATCAATGTGTTAGTAATGCCCTTTAGTGCGTGATTGCATAAAAAAATTACCTGAACTGGGTTTGCTTACACTTTCATCACATACTATTGGATCAGACCGTACCTAGGTTTGCACCCCCGACCTACAACTCGTAAGTCGGGCCGTGATTACTCGGTAGTCCTAGAACTAGAAATTACAAGACATCTGTTACGTCTACCAACCCGCACAGTGCCGCGTGAGTACTGCTGAGTCGTTCTCACGGAGAGGAAGCCTGAGGCCCAGCGGTGGAGAAATTCTTCAGTTTTTCTTATCGCGAATGAAATGTGTGAAGTTCATCAAGTAGATGCTAACAGCAGCTCCACTGTGATGCGATTTATTTTATCATCCATCATTATTATCGTCTCATAAATCCATAATATACTTTTATCATTATTTCAAATTTCGTAACTGCCTCATTGGTAGTCCTAGTAGTAGCAAGTACGATTGCAGTCCATAGGGACATGGGTTATACCCCCGGGTCGAACAGAATTATTTTGGACATTCTCAGCAGCAGCCCTGCACCTGGATTTGTTTCCAATGATAATAGGCTCGCCTTCTACATGTGACTTAAACATAACCGGCGAGATGTTATATTATGAGAATTCGTTTAGTATGCTTTTAGAGTGTTATCACAGTTCTGAATGTAAACAGCAGTGGTAGTGAATACGAGCATGTTGTCGGTGACATGTTATTTGACAAAAACGTCAATCAAGTTGTAATGTTTGTGTTCGAGAAATAGGATCGACTGCGGCGACCGTAGAACGGGCTGCGTTTATATTGATAACATATTGGACTGTTTATAAAAGTAAATTTTAATCCTCATTTTTTGTACTCTATTTATTTGAATAAATCACAAATAAAACTCATTTTAGAAAGGAAATTGATAGTTATAAACAATATGAATTAACGCAGTATTATATTATATCGCTTTACGCGACGCGAGATTAAGCGGTCGTGTGTTTTGTATTTATTGTATAATGAAATAAACAATTACGACAAATAAATTAAATTATTTGCGCCGTCAGTATAAAAGTAAAGTGTGTCGCGTGTGACGTAGGTTTTTACCGACTTTCAAGAGTGTTATTTACCGAAGTTGCAAGATGGACTAAATAATTTATATAAACAATAAATAAAGTGTTAGTAGTATGTCTCAGCTAGGATCGAGCCCGTTTGGTCGTAGCCAATTACTACGGCGAAGTCCTCCACCAACGCCTACTGAACTATTACCCCCGAGTGACCCAAACCCACCAGTACCCGAAGAGAATGAGTTGCCGAGTGAAGTCATCAGTACGCCGGAGATTCAGAAATGGTTAGGATCTATTGATACAATTTTAAACGAAGTCTGCAGTATTGTCGGTGATGGGAAAATGAACTCAGATCAGAAGCTTCGTGTCTCCACTCTTTGCCGGAAGGTTTCAAGTGGGACTTCTCAGATGGCCGTCTTATACCAATCGTTAAAGCAGAAAACAATCCAGGCCCATACCACAATCCAGCACCTACAGGTTCACCAGAACGTTGTGAACTCTCTCCAGCAGTTCAAAGAGGTCGTAGAAGCAAAGATGAATCCCTCAGAAAATACCTCATATGCTAGCATGGTGAAGAAAGGTTCCGATAACTTCATCCGTCCTGCTAATTTGAGATCAGTTGCCATCTATCCTAACGATAAGACCCAAACGAGTGACGACACAAAGTCGCTTGTTCAAAAGATAATCTCCCCCGAACAACTTAAGCTCCATGTCCGTGGCCTGAGAAAAGTGAAAAACGGGGGCGTCTTGATTAGCACCGAAAACAAAGGCGATATTGACAAGCTAAAGAACTCGGAAAAACTGGTATCATCGGGCCTAACAATAGAAGAACCTTCTAAACGCCGCCCTAGGGTCGCTGTCATTGGTGTTCCCGTAACCCTTACAGAGAAGGAGGTCTTTGATTGTATTTACGAGCAGAACCTTGCAGAGAAGTTGCCAAATATAACCCGTGAGTGCTTCCTTGAGAGCATCAAATTGAGCCATAAATCGGGTAAAAAAGACCTTCCTACCTGTAACTACATCCTGGAACTACCTGCTAGCATTCGAAAAATCATCATAAACCAAAGCCGAATTTTTATAAATTGGACATCATGCCCTGTGAGAGATTTCACGATAGTCACCAGGTGTTTCAATTGCCAACAGTTCGGACATGCAGCCAAGTTTTGCCGGGAATCTAGTCCTACTTGCAACCACTGTGGAGAGACTGGACACTCCTTCAAGGAATGTAGCAGCAAATCTTCTTCCGCTCAATGTGCGACGTGCAAACGGTTCAAGAGGAAATGTGACCATCCAACTGGTGATGTAAGTTGCCCGGCGCGCAAATATGCAGAGATCAACTACATCAATTCAATAGACTATGACGGCGCCTAAGAGCGCCACCGAATACTTTATTTAGTTAGCACATAAACAGGTAGCTTATCCTCTATTTATATTTCCACTTAGTAATAACTATAATGACAAATCAGCTTATTTATGATCTAGATAGTTTTTCTGTGTCGGAATCTAAAATCTGTAATGTTGAGGACTGTAAGCACCTTCTTCCTTCTGGTGGAAAAACGTTAACCCTGCTCACACAGAATATTCGCAGCATAAATCGAAACATGAACGGATTTGAAGTGTTGTTACAGAATCTTGACATAAGCTGTGATATTATTGTCCTAACAGAATGTTGGTTGTCAAAACAGACAGTCAATTTACCATCTCTTGACGGTTATTATTCTTATAAAACTGACAGAAACATAAACCAAAACGATGGGTTAGTAGTTTATATCAAAAATAATTTGCGAACATTCAAAGAAGAACCTGTATCCCAAGATAGTAATTGCCTAATAATCAAAATTATTCCCGATACTGTAGTCATGGCTATTTATAGGCCTCCTTCTCAAAATATGGATAGATTTTTAGATTCCCTTGACGCAAACTTAAAAAACATATCATCTTTTAAAAACATAATACTTTTAGGCGATATTAATATTAACATTTCTTCAGGGAAAACCGATACCCATGTACATAATTATCTGAATATTTGCTCATTTCATGGACTTTTACCAGCTCACTATCACCCCACGCATCAGAGTGGCTCATGCTTAGACCACATTATTCTAAAATCAAAAAATCCATCCAAAACATTGGTTACTAATTCTTCGCTTACCGATCATCAAGCTGTTTTACTAACATTACAAATATCTTCACCTAAAAAAAACTGCATGCGTAGCTACACTAAAGTCAATATGACAAACCTGGAAAATGACTTACGCGGTATAAATTTTGACCCAGTTTATAATTCCAGCGATGCAAATATTACCTTAAAGTATTTCATAGATTCGCTACAATATGCAATACGGAAAAACACATTCACTAAGACAATACCTAGAAAGTATAGTTGCATTAAACCCTGGATTACACCCGGTCTCGTTCGTTGTATAAGACATAGAGACAAACTTCATCTAAAATTTAAGGTCGCACCTGATAACGAAATACTTTCTGTTACATATAAAAGGTATCGAAACTTCTGTAACAATCTTTTGAAAAAACTAAAAAATCAGTATGATAAAAATGAATTACAGAAGGCGGGGAAAAATAGTAAACTTGTGTGGAAATTTATAAAAACGAATACATTTAGATCGAAAAATCCGGAACCTCCATTTGATCTATTATCAACAGAGACAACCCCATCCGAAGCAATAAAGTAAACAATTTTTTTGCTAACGTTGGTAAAAACTTGGCTGAAAAATCTTTAAATTCTAGTAATTTTTCCCGTCAAAACCCGACTACAACATCCTCTACACTAAATTCATTTGTTTTATTAGATACCGACGTTTACGAAGTAGTAAGAATAATAAACGGGTTAAAGGATATTTGTGCTACTGGTTGGGATGACATACCTAATAATATACTTAAAAGATTTAAATACCTACTTGCCCCTCCGCTAACACACATTTTTCAGCTATGTTTATCTAAAGGAATTTTCCCAAAATTACTAAAAAAAGCTGTGGTAACACCAGTATTTAAGTCTGGAGACAAAAACTGTGTGAATAACTACAGACCCATTTCAGTGTTAACAGGCCTCTCAAAAATTTTAGAAAAAATCATTAACAGTAGATTAATAAAATATCTAGAAGATAACAAACTACTTTCAGATAGTCAATTTGGTTTTAGGCCCAAAAGATCAACTAGCCAAGCAGTACACAAATTGACTAATTATGTCAGTACCAATCTAGATAATGGTATGCACACAATTGGGATTTTTCTAGACCTTGCCAAGGCCTTCGACACTATTTCATGCCCTTTACTTTTGCACAAGCTAGAAACACTTGGGATAAGAGGAGCACAACTTCAATTTTTTTCTGATTATCTTAGCGATCGCCAGCAATGTATAAAAATTAATCAGTATACAAGTTCTGAACTTAAAAATAGTGGTTTTGGAATTCCACAAGGCAGCATTTTGGGCCCTACGTTATTTTTAATCTATATAAATGATCTGTGCCGCCTGTTACTCCAAAATGGTGTCATAATTTCTTATGCAGATGACACAGCTCTATTGTTCTCAGCTAAATCAAGAGTTGAGGTCTATGAACATGCTCAGAATGGTTTTAACATTGTGTCTAATTGGCTTCATAATAATCTACTAACATTAAATACAGATAAAACAAAATATATTTTATTTACAATGAGAAATACTAACATACCGCTTACTAATCTAAACATTTACCCACACAATTGTAGCGCGTACGCTGACACTGCATGTTCCTGCCCCACTTTAACTAAAGCTGACCATTTAAAATATCTAGGTGTCACTATTGACTCCAATCTAAATTTCCGTAAACATATCGATTTACTATGTACTAGAGTGCGCAAATTAATATATGTCTTTAAGAATTTACGGAACATAGCCGACTTTAAATTAATTAAACAGGTTTATTTAGCTTTGTGTCAATCCATTCTTACCTATTGTATAACTTCTTGGGGTGGTGCTGCAAAAACAATTTTACTCCCTCTAGAGCGTGCTCAAAGAGCAATTCTAAAGGTTGCTACCTTTCGCCCTTTTAGATTTCCTACGCACCAGATTTACATAGCATGTAATGTACTAACAGTACGGCAATTATTTATACTAAGCATAGTACTACACCAGCACACTGCACTTCCCTTTGACCCAATACCTTCCGACAAGAGAAGGAAGGACTTGGTTTGCATAAAGCCTCAAACTAAACATGCGTTTGCTAATCGATTTTATGTGTTTTTAGGACCTTTTCTGTATAATAAGCTCAACAAGTTACTAACCTTCTATAGCGTCTGTTTTAAAAAATGTAGTAAAATGATATCAGAACATTTAGCGATACTCAATTACACAGACACAGAAAAACTTCTAGAAATCTTGTCATGATGATAATTTATTTACTCGTAAGTATTTACTTTTGTATATTTACATAGGTTTAGTTTTAGATATTAATGTACCAATATGCTTATTCTCATAGTTGTTAATAGATTATTTTATATCAGTTTAACTTTAAATTTTAGTGTTCCGTTCTAATTGAAACGTAAAGTGATGGCCTGAAACACAGGTTTGAATTAACCTAGATCGGGCGGGTCGCTACCTAACATTGTAATTCCGTACCATGATTACTTGAACCTGTTCTTAACATATTTTAGTTTTAGTTTATTTTAGGCACTATAATATTGTTTGGAAAATCTTACTGTTGATTAAGTGTACAATCTTTGTAAACGTTTTATTCAATAAACATTATTTATTTATTTATTTATTTATTTTATTTATATGAATCTTAAGATAAAGCTAAATTTTCTTGTTCCGAAAGTTTATATTGCATCTGTCTGATCCTCAAATAATTAAACTGTTTGTCCGTAGTCTGTACAAACACATGTCGTGCTACAAGGATCTGTTGGCGTTCGAATGATGTTGTCAGTTGTTCTTTTATTTATTTAGGATATCCAACAAAAGATGTACACAATACATGAGACAAAATTAAAGGGCGACATCGGGTATGAAGTAGGTGTACTCCTTCACTTATAGGAGGCCACAGCATGCACAATAACGTTAAAAACTAAGCTAACAAAGTTAAAACATTAATAATGGGTAAACGGAAAATAAAATAAATTTTAAAGGACATTAAAAAACGAAGAAAATATAACATTTAGATATACTTAAATTTAATTAAATTTAATAAATACTTATTATATTTGGACAGAGACTCGCAGATGTCTAAGTTCGTAGTTTTAGCTAACATGTTGTAACATATTGCTTACAAAGTCTTGGCACAGCAGCGTAATGACCGAGGTTAGTTTTTGAGCCCGGAATGTAAAACAAATTGTATGTGTTATGCCTGGGAATCCGAGTCGGAATTTTAATCTCTAATGAGCTCAAAAGTTCACTGCAATCTATATCTTGTGAAGGATGATACAGTCCACTTTCTTCCTACGACTGGCTAGTGTATCCATGTGATAGTATTTCAACCTGTCAGTGTAGCTCGTGAGTTGTTTAGTTGTTAGTAAGTTGTTTTGTTGTTGTGTTCTGTGAAATGTTTTGAAAAAAAACAAGATGGCGGCGTTAGTTCTGATTTTGGCCACGCGTCAAAAATTCTTGTACACTTTTATGTATGTTTGACGCTGACTGTACATCGGCACTTATGAAATATCAAAAATTACACTTAGCTTTTTTTATGAAGGAAAACCGGCAAGATTATAGTAGAGCGCCACCACTGAAGTGCGATAGACGTGGCGCTAGTGTCTATGTCATTGCATCAAATTGCATTAAAAAAGCTGTAGTTCCACTATTTTCCGTCGGACTTCAGAGGTGGCGGCGGAAGCTAACAAGGTTTTTTAATGAATTACTTTTATAATGTGTTATGTAGGTTTATGTGAAATATAATACAAATACAACATAATACAAACAAATTCAAATTTATTTATTTGCATAACAGTACCCTAATTACGTAATAAAAAATAATAATAAAACAACGTTTTAATTCGGACAACTAAGAGATCCATAAATTGTTAGTACTTAACAGGTTTGAACTTAAAACACTATTGTAAGTAACTTAAACTAAAGACGAATTAATGAGAAGACCACCCATCAACTAGACAACGAAAAATGGAAACTAGAGTATGTCTTCTCACAAATTGCCTTATTATGGCCGAGGAGGTATCTGCCGCCACAGCCTTCAGGATGCTATTGTGATACACGTAATACACGATCAATCGGAATTTGAATCGTTTTAAAACAAATTGCTAATCCATTGCTTCATAATTTCGGAAAAATATCTGCTCAACAACGTAAATAACGCAATGAATGTTGTTGAACTGTCGAAAAGAAACAAATTTGTCGTAAACGTTTACGAAAATGTTTTGCGTAATTAGATAGCAGGCTTACATAATATGTTGAATTTGAACTATTCTGACAAAATCCGTTTCGTTGCAGGTCCCCGCGTCCGGAGAGTAGCGCAGACAGACTGATACGTACGATAAGTATAGATATACGTGTATATTATGTAGCGTGTACATGTGGACATTACATAGTAAACTATGTGTAGTGCAGTACTACATAGTGAGACATCACGGAGCTTCATGTGATATAATGTTAGTTGTTCTGCAACTAACTACTTAAGGCGTACTTGACAGTACCTATTAGGGTTGCCAGTTAACTTTGGCAAGACGTCGCTCGTAACTCTTTTTGTTTTTTTTTTAACGTTTTTGATGTTTAATCACTCTTTGCAAACAAAATATAGCTTAACCGTGAATTTATTTCACAGTTTAACTCGTTTTATTTTATTTTTTGGTAATCTGGCAACCCTAAACTATGTATTACTTATTTTATCGCCAGTATTTATTATTTTTGGAGATCTTTGGTTAATAAATGTTCCCAGACTGTCTCCAAAATGTTTTGACGGAAGGAACTTCGCACTTATTTTTTTTTACAAGAAAAGCGCCCATTTACGTTTAGTTTTAAACTAATTGGTTCACTTACAAAACGTGTGATAATTATTTTATCACAAACAGAACGACCAAACTACGGCAAATGTCAGTGATGTCAACAAAGTTATTCATAACAGTGAGTTGAACGTATCGGGGACATCCCATGACGTTTCAAAAGCATTTAGGTCTAGACCGCACTACGATGAAAAATCGCGCGAAATTTTTATCGCAATTCTGTAACACATGCTATCTTATGTAGATACACGCACTGGCGGTATACAATTCTAGCTCGTTGCAATGCCGTGCTGAGGATGGGCTGCATTCCAAGTTACGCTGTAATCGATTTGAGCGTGCTAACACCCGTACCGAATTAGCGTGAGCGCGATAACGATGTGTCTTGAATCGTCATAGATGACGTCATGACATGCGCCATCTTGCGATAACGCCGACCATGCCTTTTACTAATATCATCGTGAGCGCTGTCAAAAATGACAGTTGTGCTGTTTTGTTTTGAGTCGCATCATATCTTTCAACTAACGTGGCATTTTCGAAATTGTGCTTCTGCTTACCGTCGCCACCTAACAAAAGAAGAAGAAGAAATTTGTGGTATATACACAAATAAATATGGTATGCAAATTTTGACGTTGAGCGACCACTGTGAGCGCGATCACGAGCGTGAGCGAGCGTGATATCTTAATCAGAACGCAAATTAGCGATAGCAGCGCTATGATTGATTATGTTCTAATTCGGAAAGCGCTCTGAATATATAAACCGCGCAAATAAAATTCGCAGTGCGGGCTAGGCCTTAAATTTCATGTATAAAAATGTAGCGTCAAAAGTTGTAGACTCTTAAGAAACTCAATCATTTACCGCGACTGGCTTATTTTGTGAAAACAAACTCTTAATAATACAGTAACTTGTACAAAAATTCCCGAGTGTATCTCCACAATATAAGATATCGAAGCCTCAGAAAGTCTCGATAGTTCCACATCGAATGTAGTAGTGACGAGCGAGTGGCGACAGTAGACCCGTCCCGCTCTACTTGTAATATACTATTGTCTTAGGTCGAAAATAAATAATATTGCAAATAGTTGAATTAAACTTAAAAAAAATGTCTGATTTTGAATAAAAACATTAAATTAAAAGGAATATTTGTTTAACAAATTGGAGATAAATGTTCGTATTTTATAATAGTTACAACATTGTGGCCTACATAATTATATAAAAAATCAACTGACTCTGTATCAATTCGTTCTATACCATGGAAAGTATTTATATGTGTTTACTCGACACCAGTACAGTATGCGTGTAGCGACATTACATAACTGAGGCACAGCTTCACTAAATAAATAGGTCCAGAAGGTCGGCTCCATACGACGAGCATACACAGGCGCGCGCACACATATCCGCCTACGTATGGCGATCTCAAACGAAACATTCATCCATTATCTATTTCGTTAAGTACCTGGTACTTGTTGACACTACACTGTCCTCCCATACCTGTTACTCTATAATTTTGAAATATTGTATTGTTTAGCCCATATTTTTAAAAGAGTTACCGTGGAGTTTCTTCTCCGCTCTTCTCATAGGAAACAACCAATTGGAATCGTGCTCCTGGCTTCTGACGTTTCATAAACCAGTACACATAAATAAATAAATAAGTGCCCATGTAGGTTTATGTGAAATAAAATATTTTTAATGCCAGTCGCGAGTGCACTCGCTCTACGTAGGCGCATGTCTATGTACCGTGCATCGTTGTATGCGGCCAACCTTCTGTACCTATCTACTCTGTGGCTGTAAGATCACGCCTCCCCGCCGCTTGCGCTGCAGTCTCTTATCTGATAGCAATAAACAATATAGTCGCTCGTTTCCTATTTTACGACAGTGACGCAACTTGAGATGCACTTGCATGTACCTTACTGCTGGAACGTGTCGTAGTCACTAACATATGACTGACAATAATATTTCTTTAGACTAATGCTACATTTTGACATTGAAGATTTGTTTTTTGTAAATAAAACCCAGTCGAGTATCGAATACGCAGTTTAGGTCCCCTCGGTAGGGAAATAATGAGTCACAACTCTGAAGAAACGCTTTTGAGGTCCTAGGGCTTCACTCGCTATGTGTGAACTGTATCTCACAGGAAATCTTTTTTAAATTGAGTATTACTATCTATTTCCTGAAAACTTTGTAGTTTTTAGTGTTACCAAATTAATTGAATAAGTATAAGATATCCAAAACTGGTACATTTACAGATATACGGTTTCTGCTTATACGGATTGAATACTTGCCTACATAAATATAATTTTTTTTTATGTCATGTTTAAAACCTTATAAATGAATTCACGACTGTCTGTAAATTGAAGCGCACAAAATTTTAAATTAATTTGTATTATAAATATAGTTTATTAATAATTAAGTCCAGTCCTCACTAATAATAAGGAGTGTAATTACATTGTTAAGTCACTTAAATACGTACCTACCGGTGTACCTAGCGTTATGTAGATAATAATGTATATTACCTGCAGTTTGATACATCTGACAAAACTTCGAGAGTGTTCATTTGTTTCATTTAATCAGAAACAATTAGAAAGAAAAAACGTCGTTGATTTTAGAATTAAGAAAAACTGCATTCTAAGATTTTTAACGGATCATCCTGTATAGTGGAATGTTAAAATGTGATGATTTTATTTGAGGGTGTTAGATGTATCAAACCCCACCAAATGGGCATTTGACTACTATTAATATCGATAATGTATAGAAAATTGTCAGTAGTCACCTTCCTAACTCGAGTGGGATTAAATAAAAAATAAGTGAATACAAACATAGTATTTAGAGACAAGTGCCTCACCATGTGATAATATGTAAATTGTGTAGTTGTGTTTCTGGGAAAACACTATATCATGGGAAGCATCTCTCCTTTACCCATAGAGATGTTCTTAATATTGGGAGTATACAATGCAAAAAATAGAGTATCGTCGTAGTAAAAACCATGCCCTGATATGCGCTGTAGCAACTGGACACATAAACCCCAATCGATTTATATTTTAAGACTACGATGACTGCGAAAGTTTTGTTAAACAAATACTTAGTAGAACACAGAAAAAAACAAATATTTCCATGATAAAAAATGGTTCATGGCCCAATAATTTATTTTGAAGAACAATTTAGTTACCTGCATCTTGTGGGAGAGGAGAGATCTTTCCCAAATTGGGTTGTTTTGTAAAGTAACTATAATAAATTAATAATAAATATAAGATATACGTAAACGTGTCTCCACACAAAATCAATAATTGCAATTGACTTAATTATACATACGAAGAATATGTATTTTTGTAAAAAAAAACTGCATTTAATGTTAAGTTTATGCTTTTATCCAAGAAAAACAGAGGGACACAGCAGTGTCCCAGCAGGGGAACGTTATAGGCTGATTATGGTTATGCATTCGCCAACTAGATGTCGCTAGCTACCTACATAGTTATCAG
The DNA here is from genome assembly GCA_949128155.2 of Xanthia icteritia. Lineage (NCBI taxonomy): Eukaryota > Metazoa > Arthropoda > Insecta > Lepidoptera > Noctuidae > Xanthia > Xanthia icteritia. The sequence continues at coordinate 16,403,439 of OX421955.2, forward strand.
TTTAGTCGTCTGTACTTATTTGAGTTATAATTGGCAAAGGGTTGAAACTAAACTGGTTATCATTTAATACCTAATTGAGTTCGTCAATGAATGGAAATATTTGTCGAACACAATATGTAATAAATAACGATTCCACTGTGTTGACAGTACTATTGTATGATTTGATATGATTTGCAACTGTTTGTGATAGCTTAGCAAGAAGCGCAAACTAACGAGTGATATGTTTCCTACTGATAACACGAACTTATTAACTAATGGGATTTTCATTTAACACCCTCCGTTGATTAGAAGATCTAATCGAGATAACGCTATGAACTTGAATTTTGTGTTTTGTTACCTACAAAATAGGGTTCAGAATGGTATAATCAATCAAGTAATTCTCGTTGACATTGAAGATACGAATTGGAACAGTTCTAATCGCCATTTTGGACTGCTTCTCGCAGGACTTTCAAACATTCTGTATATAAATAAATACAGGTGTTCGAAAGTTCTATGCTGTTTACTTTGAAGTACATGGAACTAAACTGAGCACTTGTTTATAAATATGATGAAATATTAATTAGCAGATTAATGAACGGTAGGGGCCGATGGTATCGACCTTTTAAACATTTCTTTGAGTTCATTCCTTCACGTAAACACGTTCCGTGTCCCGTAGGACATCCGCGTCGGGTGCTCGGCCTTAGTGTCGTGCATGTAGAGATAACTTCTGTGTTTGTATCTATATCAGTAGGTCTAGGTACTGAGTAGTACTCTTAATCAGCAGATTAATTATCTGACGGGCTCGCGACTGATAGCCGATTGATAAAAATACTATTTTGGATAAGACGGTTAAATCCTAGTGCTTGAACAATTATTGATTCTCCATCTGTTGATAAATCGTTTTTAGCTCCTTTTACAAGATAATAAGGATGTAAATATTGAACTGAGGCTCGCTTTCACGATTACTCACTAGATGCAAGTAGTACTAAATATATATTTAGGTACATTTTAACTATGTAAATTATTAACGGACGTTGTAATCCATATATTAACGGACGTAACTGCCCGACATGCAGACGATTTAATTATGTTTAGGGTTAATTGTATAGGATGAGATATTATGAAAATCGGCCTTATTATATTATATTTTAATGGCTTGAGTAAAAGTGGGTGATAAATCACAAATGTTATGATTTATGACGAAACAGTGTTTAAGGTTGCCGACACGCTGAGAAATTAATTGATGTGATTAGCATAAAGCTCGACTTAGATACCCTCGCCAGGAACACTAAGAGTTTGTGCGCACGGCATCCGATGATATGATTATCCGAATTTGAATTCGAGATCTGAGTTACACAGGTAAGTTTTCCGAGCCATTTGTTTACATTTTCATAAGTTTCGAACAGTTTGGTCTGTTCCAAAAGTATCTAGTAAGTAATAAGTAGCTACTGCGGCTACTTCGGACCGACATTACTCGCTTTCGGATCGGACGCACAACCGCTCTCATATATTGTAGCGATCGACATTGTCATACAGAAGTGTTCAGGGAATAAAGTAGTTAAGATAGAAGTTAGATAGCTTAAATCGCTGAGAAGTTAATCAAGATCGTTCTAGATCATTTATTACTGATTTATTTTGAATGGCATCACCATTGTCATCGTAATACAAAACATATGTTTTGTATGTCATATTACGATGATCATCCAGTTACCCAAAGCATATGGTAGACGACTGTAAGGAGTAAAATCTCGGATCGCTACTGATTCCTTAACGTGCTCGCACAATTAACGAGCAATGTGTATCAGTAATTAGATGGCTCGCCTGAACCGTGTCCAACTGTCCACATCGTTATATCATTATATTTGATTATATTCGCGAGTGTAATTAATTGGCCGATAGCAGCGGATCGCATCTCAATAACAACAACATTACTCTTATCAGTCAGTTCGGTTAGACTTTTTATAAGTTATAAAATGTTCCGATGTGGCCAAAACAGGAAAAAAAATGTGTTCACGTATGGAAACAGGCTGATAAAGAAGTTTATAATGTAGCGAGTTCGTCTAGTTTTAATAATATATTTATGAGCGAGTTACATTCCTTATTACATTCAAATAAATTCTTCTCAACAGCAGGTGCATCTGCAACCAAATAGCATTCATACTATTCTTATTGAAGTTTCTGGTGAAATGACAGGCAAGATTACACCCTCCCTAGTGCAAGCCTGATCTATTTTTATTACTTATCGCTTGACATTTAATGAGTCCTGGGTTCGATTCCCATTTAGGGCAGTATTATTGAGTTTGAAAGGGAATTTCTCAGTAGCGGCCCGGATGATGGCGTTTTAGTATAGTAGCGGTGCCTAGTCGGCCCACCTCACGTACCGCCGAGGATCGCTCTTCATTTCACCGTAACTCAAATTTAGAAAACTCAGAAATAAACAGTTTTTAATAAACAGTTCAGTCAGGTCTCCACACTAGGCGACAAAGTGCGCGTTCCCTTAAAAGTTGGTTTGTATTACTCAACTTGTTGCATCAATAGAATCTGTCTAAAAAACTGATCGTAAGCACCTACTACGGAGCTCGGGAGCCGGTCGGTCAGGTTGTGGCGCCTGTGTTACCCGACCGAGGAGGAAGCACCCGGATGGATCTAGTGTTGTGAGGACTGAGAGGGCTTCTTTATTTAGTAGCGTGTTGCTGACCAGTGTTGTTGATGAGAGGCGGCTGATAGGCGACAGTATGCGAGCGAGCGCGGCCCGAGGCACCCGTCTGTCGCCAGTACCTCCGTGATCATTGTCGAAGCTGCACGCACCGCGACATCGTATTTTTCAACAATAATATCAATCGACCTTGGCGCTATTTCGACGCCGGTGTTCGCACGTCCAGTCTCCGGACCCACATGTGAGTATCTCTCGATTTACTACTGTACTCCTACATGCGCCCAATTTCAGGAAACAATCGTTTTGATAGACACAGTAATCAGGATAACTTAACAATTAAGAATTAAGTGGATTCTTAGGATATCAGAATTTGAATACACCTTTATTTTCAAACATGAAAACGATATAAACTGATAAACAAAATATTTTCTTCACGCTGCACTCTACCAAATGAAAAGGTTCAGGAATTTATTTGATAGAACTGTGAAGTTATTTAAAGATTCAATGAAACTTTGTCAGCTCTATCAAAACAACGCGTAGGAAAGTATACGTTTACTAATAAATTATTTTTTTGACAAAATCTACTTTGGCATACCTATCGTTCGCTATTAGCATTTAATTAATATGCATTGATCCGCGAACCAGTGTCGCCTATGGAAGCACTTATATTAGCAAAGTACTTAATTAATATTGATGAGACAACTTCGAGCGAACAACCAACTATTTACAAAAATGTGCTGACGCGCCTCCAACTATATTTTTCATTAAAATACGCAATAAGCATTGATAAATGTTATCTACGTATCATGCTGACGGACGTCTCAATCAGAGTTAAAACATGCGGGCCCCATGTAACCCCGGCGACCCGGCCGTGACCCCGTCGCGGCCTCGCCGGAGAAAGAACCCGCGACTCGTCAACAGATAGTGTTATCTAAACCAAAACACTGAAGTGCGCTGAAAACATCTCAAACACACACATACACACAGTAATTACTAGAGAAATAATTACTTATGTTCGTGACGCAGGAATTTTATTTTATTTTATTAGGATCTCCAACAAAGAATACACCTTACATGCTATAGTACAAAGACAAGAACAACAATCTATGTGCTCCCTCAATTATAGGAGACCACATCATGCAATAAAGACAAGCAAACAGTATATTTATATGGATGTAGACTTAAAGCTAAAATTATATATTATACTATCATCATTAAGTTTATTAAGAATAAACTGCCTTGGAGTCAAAGAAGCTGGGTTTAAATGCCAAGTCAATCAAACAATCGTAATGTTATCAGTTTCAGTAAGGACCTTCTTTACAGAAGCTCAGAGTAGTGACACTAAAACTGCCTCTCCGGATGTGGTATCCCCTGCAAACACACACTTTCTTTCAGCACAGTTGACAAAATTGTACCCGTATAATGTATTCTAACTTCGTATAGATTTTCTCGTTTTTCACATGAGTACCTAGCTACACGACTTTTCATGATCGACATTAAAGTGCGTTCTACAATAAAGTTTATCTGAAGGAATTCGCGCGATAGCTCGCGCACACTAGCTAAGCTGATTGCGTAAATAGATACTAAATAATTTAACGCCCGCGACTGGCCGATGTTCGCGGACCGCTTTGTTTACCCAAATCATTCATACTTGCACTTGAACTCTACGATAATGGCTTCTGATTTAGCGAACGTGAACATCTGAAGTTTCCGTAAAGAGATAATATTTACGTCTTCGGAGAATCTTTTGACTGTAGCAGAGTATTCTTCTGTAGGTATATTATCTGTGTAGATCTATTTTCGGCAATCGACATCTATTTTATTTGTGTTTTGCAATGGACGCTGGAAAAGCTAGCGTCTCGTGGCTAGTTTTACTGAACAATGAAGTTCGTTATATATTCTGTTACGAGTCTGACTATGTTTCTGATAATTTGCTACTTTTTGTTACACTTATCGCTCGGATTTCTGCGAGGTCCTATCCTATGGCCAATAGTGCGGGCTAATCGTTTATCCCCATTCATCAGTTATAATTTATAACTGAATCTTGAAAAACTTCACAGTCTCCACAAAGCTGGTCTTTGTCGTGCTCCGCGAACGTTATCCAAATGTCTGGAATTTAATGATGAGGTCCCGAGTGATATAGTTTATTACATAGAATAAAATTTGCGTTACAACGGGGAGGCGAGATTGAGCAACAAGATATAAATAACCGGAGACGAGCGTAACTGCAGCTCCAATAGGGATCTGTTCGGAGTCGGACGGGTCGCGTCCTGCACTAAATATTCATTGAAGACGCGACGCCGACAGATGAGGACACAGGATAAAGCACGTGGATGGATTGTTGCGAACATACCAGCTCGGACGTCATCGACGCGTCTCAAGGGACCTACGAGCCACGAACAGATGGGTTCTTTGCGGAAATTATGATTAAACTGTAGAAAGATAAAATATGGTAACTATATGGCTACATAGAATTACTAAGTATGCCTAGAAAGGGGTGACTACTCAGATGACAGCTAATAGAGATGTATGAAAGAAGAAGACACGCTGTGCTCACACCAAATAAATTGGGGTAAGGACAGGAGGACGATGAAGGAGAAACAGGAAAACAAGTGGCTGTAAGAATAAGACGCAGATACTGGATGATAGAACGGTATAATTATCGAAAAGTTAATTTTCAGCTTGAAATTAAATCCCCGCAACCGCGTATCTCTGATTTCATTTAACGTTGTACATACAATCTTCTAGACCAATGAACAATGAATCGGTGACAGTCATAGTATCTATGCACGACAATGATGACAAGTTGTAGCTAATAGCGTTCACTTATAGCAAGCAGAACTAAACGTTCACTATATTGTTATGATGCACCAGTCCTATCCTATCATAACATCGTGCAACCGTGACGTGAGGCTGCCTTGATTGGTTCAAACAAGTGTTGGTTTACACTCTGTAGATACCTCGCGCGTGTTGTTGGCGCTGGTGATCACGGAGGTTTACTTTAGATAACCACAACAATCCGTCACAACGTGAAATAGAAAAACATAGGTATTCTCAAATTATAGAAACTGAAAGAAAGCTGAAATATACAAAAAGTAATATGTTCATGAGCCCAATAAACAAGATATGTTTTAAGTATTTTGAAATAGCAGTTCAATGCATATACGAAAACTCAAACAACATTCTGCTCATTGTTGAAATAGTCCTGACCGCTAAAATACATGATTTCGAAGTTGTAATATCTGTACCCTAATTACGAAATACACGATCAATCGGAATTTGGATCATTTTGAAACAAATTGCTAATCCATGGCTTCATAAGTTCGAAAAAAAATCTGCTCAACAACGTAAATACCGCAATGAATGTTGTTGAACTGTCAAAATGAAACAAATTTGTCGTAATCGTTTACGAAAATGTGTTGCGTAATTAGGTAGCTGGTTTAAGCTGTGCTTTACGATGCACAGAATGTTTCTACTTTTGTATCCGCAGCAAAATTATGCAAGTTTTCACGGGATTGTTGAGGTAAGTACACACCTAATTTTATTAATTGTGTTAATTTATGTCCCTGACTACCTGCATACATACCTACGAACAAATCACCAACATTCGCTAGTTGCGTTGGATTCATCTTCGTGTGCGAATGCAAATTCAAATCCAGAATCGATTTCTAGTTATTGTGTTATGATGTTGACGTAACCGGACACATTGGACGGACCCCTTACCCTCGAGTCAAGTATTTTGGCAGTAAAGCGTTTTTAATTGTAAACTTACATAGATTGATAAGGGTCTCCACAAACTAGGCGTTTTTTAAAGTCACCACTTGCAGCTCATATAATTATCTTTGTTGTTGTTTGTTTTATAAAATAATTATTATATTATGATAATGATGAATTGATGATACACGAACAAAAAGTAAGATTAATGAAATTGTGCAAAATCATGGTTGTGAGTAGAGCAACCACAGTGTAGCAATAGTAACGAATAAAAACAAATCAGCACCTACTTATTCAAAGTGTGGCTAATTATTAATTAGTTAACTAAACTCAGCATTGTGTGGGAGGCTGCCGTCTTGCGTCAGTTGTTTTGACAACACTTAAAAGCCCGTCCTCGCGTGGTATTACCAGGCTGGTATCTACTTATGTTGCTCCCCTGTTTGATTGCCTGCCTGGTAGTCTGCTCGCCTGCTCGATGTTCGCCAGCAGCAATCATCGACTTGGCTAATTAGAAGCCCACAACTTCAATTATTTCTTCAATTTTGTACATATATAGCTGCTCTGCCTGGTTCGGTCTCCAAAGAATGTTTTCAGTTTCTTATTATTTATGTACAGTACTTACCTACTTCATTAAAACATTGTAATTAAATTGTTATCTAACGCAAAAAAGTGCCCAAATATTTGGTTAGATACTAATGTCTAGTTCAGCTGTTATCTTTGATAATTGAATGCCGGGAGATTAGGTTTTCATTTGCTAATACTTAGTATTATGCAAACACTAGATAAAATATCAGCACAGAAAACCTCAGTCTCATCGTAAGATCCGCTACGGAAACTGACTGTCAATTAAAACATTATTGATCTTTGCTTGTAATCAAGGGGACCGAGTGTTAGTACTCACCACGGCGTAGTAATCACCGTACTGTATCAGTATTTACTAGTGTCCGACCGAAGTTTCGGTTTCGGTTTCGGCCAGTTTCAGCCTAAAAATTATGTTTCGTCCAAGGGTTCGGTTTCGGCCAAAAAAACAGCCGAACCTTTCGGCCGTACCAAAACTTACATCGTTCTTTCGGGTGGCGTTCGGCTAACGTCGGGTGCACTCGGCACGGCTGGCAATAAGGCGTCGCTCGCCTGACTCCGCCGACCGCTGAATCACTTTACTCAGTGAAGTGACGCTTGTGTTTGTTTACGGAATAATGGTAACTAATTAGATTTAAAAACTTATAAGTAGAAGATCTCAATGACTACAACACAAAGTGGTAATGTAACTTCGAAAAATTACGAGATTTATGTTGTAAGTTACATGTCATTTATATGCTCATTTTTGTAGAAGTGTTATACAATATTAAATTAAAGTTAAGACTGAAAAAAGAAAGTTATGACTTTCAATAAGGAAAAGAGGTAAAAAAAAAATGTATAACAGATACTAATTATAGTTTATAAATCTGTTTAAAAAAGTACAAGGAACATTTAACATGTTATATATTTATTTAATCCTTCAAGCACAGAAATGTACAGAGGCGGACTAAATGCCATAGGCATTTTCTACCAGTCAACCTTTGGGTGATGCAGAGACAAACAAAAAGATTTCTATAGTAACAAGTAAATTTGAATTAACTTTTCGAGGCTGGCTGATTGTGATTATAAAAATTAAAACTCAATATACATCATATCATATTTTGTTAATAAACTTGTTTTATTTTATATCATCTACAATTAACAGGTCGCTGCCTCAGTATTACAGTTAATGTTACATTTTCACTTTTTTGGGTAGTTTAATTTAGACCCAGTATCACTATAACAATGTTAAAATTTCAAGTCGATAAAAGTGAAACGTAGAACCCTGAAATATTAATCCAGCGAGATGTTTCATTATTCATTATATCTAGAAAGAACGACTCACTTTGTTATAAAAGGTTCGGTTTTGGTTTCGGCCGAAACTATAATCAGAACCGAACCTTCGGTTTCGGTTTCGGCAAAAAAACATGTTCGGTCGGACATTAGTATTTACTCACTGTCAGCAAGGCCGCACTGTCCAAGTTCACTAAATAGCCGGCTGCGCGTGCGCCGCCCGCGTCACCTCGTGTTTACCATATTATAGCTTATTTAATGACAACACACGTGTAGTACGAAGGCTCGTGGCTACAAATATCCATTATGTCTGAAATCAATACTTCCTGTCAATGTCTTCGGTAACACTGTCTTGCAAGCTCATCAGCGATGTGTCCCGTCCCATGAACTTGTACACAAGGAGCTTTTGGCGCCTGAATGACATTGAAAGGGGACCGTTGTTGGTCAACATTTGTGAAATTGTCACAGAAATTGTATTGAGAAAACTAGATGGCGGCGTTAGTTAGATTTTGGCCACGCGCCAAAAGAACCTCGTCGCGTTGAACTGCATTGATCGGAACTAAGCTTCTGCGCCTGCCTTCTTAGTGCCACTTAAATAACGTATGGCATTAAAGTCTCCTCCATCATTCACATTATCATTCCGCTCATCGCTCCACTTGTACTAAAGATGTTGCAATACGAGTATGATCGGTTTGTCCAACTAGCCAACATTCGCGATTGTTCCCAGAGCCCAGACGGCAGATCGCCCGTTCTTGCAAATTAGCCATTTAAGCCAATAAATCAGTTGGCGCTGTTGTACCTACTTGCTCATAGAGATTGAGGGCCATCGACCGACCACCACTTACTTCAGTTTACTGCTATATATCTCGCAAGGAATAAAAATCATAAGAATGCAGTAAATAGGCTCGAGATTTTACTTATACTTGACTGCAGGTATATTACTTTAAACATTACAATCTGGTAATCATTAATAAAAATTCCGAGACATATCGATGTAATAAGCTCCCCATTGCGCCGGGCTCGGTCGCCGCCCGCGCCTCCGCCATCGCGCCATCGCATCGTCGTACATTTGGTGTGTCATTATTATTGATGATAAATTATTTGGACGGCTCGTATCGGCGTATAATCGCGCCCTTATCGGCGGCGTGGGTGAGGTGCCTGGCGACCAGGGGGTGAGGGGGGGTCAGCCCCAATAAACATGACCTACGGCCAGAGCCCTTGGCCCTTGAGTAAAGTCACCTCAGATCGTTCTTATCATTTCAATACGAAGTATCGCTAGGAAAGATTGTGATGATGTGATGTGAAATCACAATCAAAAGTCATTTAGGTTAAATTTAGGCTGAGAATCAACACTTTTTGAACGTCAAAACACATAAGGCAGTCTCCCACAACGCCCGCTCTTCATTACTTCCTAGGGCATTAGCTTGGAAGAAGAAGTGGTGCAACAAACTCCCCAGCAGCGCAGCTGTGTGCAATGTAAATTAGCCAAAAGTGAAACCTTATTAGTTAGTCGGAGTTACCTTAGTGGTTTATGGAATAAAGTTTTAGCACAACATTACGAACGAAAAGAAAATCAAATCAGCGTTGCATTTGTTCAGTGTGCTAGGTTAAATTCCCAAGACGCAGACCACAAATAGCTCTATCTTGAAGAGCCATTAACTCTGTCAGTCAATCTGCTTGAGTGGCCACCGACCGTCATTTGTCTCTTAAGGCGACGATAACCGACTTTTAATGATTTTATACAGAAGATCACGTCTAAACGTTTTATAGAGTAGTGTTAATATCGCGAATAACGCGAATCACGCAAAATATATCAAGCGTATTTTTCTGAAACCTTCACCATTTTAAAGATAGTTTAATTATTGATCTTTTAGTATACGTGTTTTATTAAAATACCTTTTGTTTTATGACTAATAAATTAATAATGCGTCTAATTTGGGACAGCGCTCCTTGATGGGCGAGTCCTATTACGCGTTGCGAGAGCTCAGTACAGAACACGCAAGCTAACCACTCAAGGTCACTGGCATATATCTGCGTCAGTAAACATGACGCTAATACTTGTGTGGATACAAGTAGTTTCTCAATTAATTCTACGCTGACAAGTAAATTAACTTGTCTAGTTGTACCATATCATCATTAGACTAATCTAATGATATGGTACCACCACCGGTGATTTGGTACCGGCCATAAACTTTGTCATCGGAGGCTAGCCTCCGATGACAAAGTTTATGGCCGGCTTTTAGTCCAACTAAATGTATGTAAATCTGCACGAAATTAGGTACTAGATATCTGACCTCAGTTATCCAATTCCTATTCAACAAGAGATACATAATAGTCAAATTGTCATTTCATTTACCGTTTATAGACCGTGGGTACATAGCTGGGCTGTGGGACAGGTCGTCTCTTGTGATGTCTATATTGGGAGCAATTTGTGGCTTCTCTGCATCACGGTCATTGAAATTTCGTTCAGTTAGCGATGTCCAATGTCCAGCCCAATTGGTGCAGTGACACGACTCGAACACGCGACCAATCCTACTGACGGCGTGCTCATCAATTTCCTAATGAGTTTCTGTATCAGAGATGGGTATGTACCGATGAACTATACATATACATTCGGTTGCAAATATAAAATAAACGTCTTCATAGACGTTACCTAATAGTTCATTACTACTAATAATATTATACCTATGTGTACACGGCTACACATCAAGCTATACATTTCCAGTTTAAACTGATCTCGCATTGTATAGGATTTCCGTACAATGCGCGACAGCTTATACTGGAGATAGTAGGTATAGCTTGATGTGTAGCCGTGTGTAGGACCTACCACACGTGCTTTACTATTTTGCTTTTGAAGCTCCAACATTACTTAACTTTAAGAACAAAATACACTTCAAAATTATCATAATTTCAGCCTGTAATCAGCCATTGGTGGGTACCTATATGCCTTCTTTCCGTTCTGCCATACTGACCTGTTCCGTAAGTCCCTCATCCAGGTGTTTCCCGTGACTTTGATGACACCTGTCTAGACAAAATAAAATAAATTTGGCGATATTGGTTGATTCGCAGCATCCAGCTAGCTCGTGATATTATCATAATATTGTGTTAAATATAGAGAGTAGGTACGCAGGTAGGTACTCGCGGATATTGCGGATATTGGATAGTTAGGATGTGAAGCGCAGCATCCAGCTAGCTCGTGATATTATCATAATATTGTGTTAGATATAGGTAGTAGGTAGGTAGGTAGGTACTCGCGGATATTGGATAGTTAGGATGTGAAGCGCAGCATCCAGCTAGCTCGTGATATTATCATAATATTGTGTTAGATATAGGTAGTAGGTAGGTAGGTAGGTACTCGCGGATATTGGATAGTTAGGATGTGAAGCGCAGCATCCAGCTAGCTCGTGATATTATCATAATATTGTGTTAGATATAGGTAGTAGGTAGGTAGGTAGGTACTCGCGGATATTGGATAGTTAGGATGTGAAGCGCAGCATCCAGCTAGCTCGTGATATTATCATAATATTGTGTTAGATATAGGTAGTAGGTAGGTAGGTAGGTACTCGCGGATATTGGATAGTTAGGATGTGAAGCGCAGCATCCAGCTAGCTCGTGATATTATCATAATATTGTGTTAGATATAGGTAGTAGGTAGGTAGGTAGGTACTCGCGGATATTGGATAGTTAGGATGTGAAGCGCAGCATCCAGCTAGCTCGTGATATTATCATAATATTGTGTTAGATATAGGTAGTAGGTAGGTAGGTACTCGCGGATATTGGATAGTTAGGATGTGAAGCGCAGCATCCAGCTAGCTCGTGATATTATCATAATATTGTGTTAGATATAGGTAGTAGGTAGGTAGGTACTCGCGGATATTGGATAGTTAGGATGTGAAGCGCAGCATCCAGCTAGCTCGTGATATTATCATAATATTGTGTTAGATATAGGTAGTAGGTAGGTAGGTAGGTACTCGCGGATATTGGATAGTTAGGATGTGAAGCGCAGCATCCAGCTAGCTCGTGATATTATCATAATATTGTGTTAGATATAGGTAGTAGGTAGGTAGGTACTCGCGGATATTGGATAGTTAGGATGTGAAGCGCAGCATCCAGCTAGCTCGTGATATTATCATAATATTGTGTTAGATATAGGTAGTAGGTAGGTAGGTACTCGCGGATATTGGATAGTTAGGATGTGAAGCGCAGCATCCAGCTAGCTCGTGATATTATCATAATATTGTGTTAGATATAGGTAGTAGGTAGGTAGGTAGGTACTCGCGGATATTGGATAGTTAGGATGTGAAGCGCAGCATCCAGCTAGCTCGTGATATTATCATAATATTGTGTTAGATATAGGTAGTAGGTAGGTAGGTACTCGCGGATATTGGATAGTTAGGATGTGAAGCGCAGCATCCAGCTAGCTCGTGATATTATCATAATATTGTGTTAGATATAGGTAGTAGGTAGGTAGGTAGGTACTCGCGGATATTGGATAGTTAGGATGTGAAGCGCAGCATCCAGCTAGCTCGTGATATTATCATAATATTGTGTTAGATATAGGTAGTAGGTAGGTAGGTACTCGCGGATATTGGATAGTTAGGATGTGAAGCGCAGCATCCAGCTAGCTCGTGATATTATCATAATATTGTGATAGATATAGGTAGTAGGTAGGTAGGTAGGTACTCGCGGATATTGGATAGTTAGGATGTGAAGCGCAGCATCCAGCTAGCTCGTGATATTATCATAATATTGTGTTAGATATAGGTAGTAGGTAGGTAGGTAGGTACTCGCGGATATTGGATAGTTAGGATGTGAAGCGCAGCATCCAGCTAGCTCGTGATATTATCATAATATTGTGTTAGATATAGGTAGTAGGTAGGTAGGTACTCGCGGATATTGGATAGTTAGGATGTGAAGCGCAGCATCCAGCTAGCTCGTGATATTATCATAATATTGTGTTAGATATAGGTAGTAGGTAGGTAGGTACTCGCGGATATTGGATAGTTAGGATGTGAAGCGCAGCATCCAGCTAGCTCGTGATATTATCATAATATTGTGTTAGATATAGGTAGTAGGTAGGTAGGTAGGTACTCGCGGATATTGGATAGTTAGGATGTGAAGCGCAGCATCCAGCTAGCTCGTGATATTATCATAATATTGTGTTAGATATAGGTAGTAGGTAGGTAGGTACTCGCGGATATTGGATAGTTAGGATGTGAAGCGCAGCATCCAGCTAGCTCGTGATATTATCATAATATTGTGTTAGATATAGGTAGTAGGTAGGTAGGTAGGTACTCGCGGATATTGGATAGTTAGGATGTGAAGCGCAGCATCCAGCTAGCTCGTGATATTATCATAATATTGTGTTAGATATAGGTAGTAGGTAGGTAGGTACTCGCGGATATTGGATAGTTAGGATGTGAAGCGCAGCATCCAGCTAGCTCGTGATATTATCATAATATTGTGTTAGATATAGGTAGTAGGTAGGTAGGTAGGTACTCGCGGATATTGGATAGTTAGGATGTGAAGCGCAGCATCCAGCTAGCTCGTGATATTATTATAATATTGTGTTAGATATAGGTAGTAGGTAGGTAGGTAGGTACTCGCGGATATTGGATAGTTAGGATGTGAAGCGCAGCATCCAGCTAGCTCGTGATATTATCATAATATTGTGTTAGATATAGGTAGTAGGTAGGTAGGTAGGTACTCGCGGATATTGGATAGTTAGGATGTGAAGCGCAGCATCCAGCTAGCTCGTGATATTATCATAATATTGTGTTAGATATAGGTAGTAGGTAGGTAGGTAGGTACTCGCGGATATTGGATAGTTAGGATGTGAAGCGCAGCATCCAGCTAGCTCGTGATATTATCATAATATTGTGTTAGATATAGGTAGTAGGTAGGTAGGTACTCGCGGATATTGGATAGTTAGGATGTGATGCCACGGCAAACTGTTTATTAAATGATTACTATCGAAATACTGGTTTTAGTCGAACTCTGTACAGTTTGTTAGCAGCTGTAATAGTTTCACATTCGATGGCTTTTGCTAAATGATAAATGATTTAATTTCTGTTAGTAGGTTTGTATCAACACTTCTACGTGTCAATCATATTTAAAAAAAAAAACTAGATGGGGTCGAGGTTTCCTATTTGACTACTATGAGAAGAAAGGCCAAAATGAACAGTCTCTTTTAAAGTCCAGACATAATCTTGGTCAGATCATGTTGATTGGTGTCTGAAATGGTTTTTTGAGGAAAGAACCAAATCAAAACAGTTTATTGCAAACATGTTGTACAGAGGTTGGAATAAGAGTATAAATTTCAAACATGCACCCTGTAAGGGCACTGAAAACAAAACAAAACAAAATTAATAAGGTACATTACAATACATTACATTTTTATCATGTGTCATTTTTACAAAAGTCATGGTTCAAATCAAAAGAATAAAATAGTTATTGTTAAAAAATATGAACAAGTTAAATCAAAATAAAGTAAAATTAATTAATTCAAATAAATTAAACAAAAAAATTAAATAAAAAAATTAAATAAATTATACAAACAATGGTCAATGGTCAGCTATTTATGTCATTACTTTTTATTCATTTAACAATTGTTTCATCAAACAACTCTTGCAATGTGTTGCTCTGGTTCAAATAAGTGAACATTTTTGTTTTAAAAAACTGTTACTTTTTACTTATTTTAAAGACTTCGGTAATTTATTATAAATTTTGATACACATTGCATACGGCCCTGAATGGAAAAAGGCTAGTTTTGAAACCGGTAATGCTAGATCGTTTTGGTGTCGTAAGTATAGTGGCTGGGTGTAATGATCTTTATTTAAGGGGAAAAGTGACATATTTTTCCTGACAAATAAACATATTTCAAAGATATACAGAGATGAGAGTGTAAGGATATTGTCCATACCTCCTATATTCTTCAAGATACGTATGCATCTTTTTTGTAACTTGAACAGCTTATCTGTGTTCGTACTATTAACCCAAAGTATTATCTCGTAACGGAGCCAAGAGTGAGCGTATGCGTTATAGGCTGCTTTAGCAGATTTGAAATCTGTAGATCTTTTCAATCCTGATAAAGCATAAGATAATCTAGAGAAGGACCACACATATTGAGTGTACCTGTGCAGTTAGTGCACATCATTTGTCAGTTATCGTACAGCTCAACTCAGAACTTAAGTAGTTCAACTATTCGACGAACAATACCAAAGAAAGGACAGTAAAATATTCATATCATTGTATTTATAAAATTCGTAAATGTCAATGTGTATATAAAAATCCGGAAATAATCATGGTCAGATCATTTGAGGACCATGTAGGTAGATTGGTGTCTGAAATGGTCTTTTGTGGAAAGAACCACACATATTTGAGTGAACCTGCTTGCGTGTCCAGTCAGTGCACGCATTTGTCAATTATCGTGCAGCTCAACACAACTTAAGGAGCTCAACGATTCGACGAACAATACCAAAGGAAGGTTACATCGAAGGTACCATTTGGGTAGGCCGCATAAAGTACTCAAACTGCCAGACCATAATTAAAACGTACTGAGAGAAAAAGAAACATTGACCATATAAAAAAATATATATATATATAAATATATAGTCCTCACATTCGTAATAATGTATGTAAGTAATATAATAAAAAATGATAATAATAAATACAAATCCTAGAAATATATAAAATTAATTCCGAAAAAATTGAGTTTTTGTGCATTGTAATGACACGTTGGAAAACCACACTTCAGTTAAATAATCGTCTAAGCACTCTTATAACTCGACAGATACATATTAGGGTATCTACCAGGGGGATTCCTTGAGCCCTCTTTGGTTCTGTCTCGCCCTGAACCCCTTGTCTCACTTACTCAGTCGATGTCGGGCTGGATATAATTTTACCAAAAACAATACCAGTGCTAACTATTATCTCGCATCTCATATGTATGGATGACATTAAATTATATGCTAAAACCGAAAAAAGAAATAAAAACTCTTATAGAAGTGACGACAACATTTAGTCAATTTCGTTTTGGATGTGTTAGAGCATGGGATCGAAGCCAGTTAGAGGCATAATTAAAACCATTTTGTGCAATAATCTGAAGTTCAGACCACGAGTTAGCGAAAAAGGTAAGATCTGTATCATCAGCAAACGACTCAATTTTTGCATTTCTGATGTTAAGATTGCAGAGGTCATTTAAAAAGATGAGAAACAGCGTAGGACCGAGTATAATACCTTGCGGTACACCATAACATATCGGGAGCTCGTCGCTGAAATGGCCACCATTTTTCACCATTTGCAGTCTATTTGTCAGATATATAATGCTATATAATAAATAATGCTATAAGTACATGGTGGCCGGAAGATTGACAGCAAAAAAAAAAATTGGTCCTTCGTATCGTGGTGTATCCGAATCACCCCCATGTATGTTCCGCTACTTTTCATAGTTTTCGAGTTATGAATTTTAGAATTTTTGACCTGACCAACATATTTTTTTTTTTTTAATATTAGAAACTGTCGAGATCTTTTTGCTACTTAATCTTCATGACTAGTATTTTTATGCATAAAATAAGCAGCTTCGTAACTGTGATGAAAGTTATGAAAATGTTGGTCTAAAGTGAAAAATTTACGTTCTGTGAATTATGACCCGAGAGACCACAATTTTTTTTTTGGTCTTCGATTTTCCGACCATTATAATGCTAAGTCTGGTCACTTGATTCTTCAAAAAATATCTCCACACTTCAGAGATTTTTACAAGTTTAACCATCTAGAATGGGTCATCACATGGTTTGGTGTTATGATGAGCCTATCTCCGATTCCCTGAATTTCTATCATATCTTTCATCTCTGCCAATTTTCTATTATCTCTGCCGTTGGCAATGTGGCGGCGCTCGTGTATTATGAGATTTATGAGTATGAGCTACTCTCTCCTTACTTACTCTTTCAAAACTGTTTTTTTTCTTTATAAACTTTTTTTATAAATTTTACAAAAATCTCCTTCTCCAATTCTGCCATAGTATTCACAGAAGCGCAGCTCCCCGTAGCTGGCACAGATACCAATTTGTTTAAAAAAGCAAGCGATTTGATTAGTTGTTTGTCTCCCGTTAACTACCTTAAAGCATAGAGCACGCAACAGGTACATCTAAAAACAGCAGCTGTTTGCATCGTCTGCATGGCCATAACATTCACCTGTAACGTCCACCGACGCGTCCCTCGTTCTCACCCAACCTTACGTTGCTGGACGCTCAACTGATCCTGCGTGCGACAGCGTTGATACGCTTCAGTGGACCGCAATCCTAACTACTACTAATTAGTCAAGCATATCATAATAATATCGGTTTGAATGAATTTTTATTTCATTCGATACCGTGAATTAAGTGTAGCATAATGAATTAACTTGTTAACCCACTTTTTAATTACAACAAACTGTGGAGTGTTAGGTATATGAACTGATAGATACACGTTTAGTGCCGGCAGCCCTCCTGGAGGGTTCACCTAGTCCATGTGGGATGCCGGGAGCCCTCGCGGAGAGCTCATTTTAAATATTTATTTTTACAGATAATAAATCTAATGCGACAAAGTAACTTAAAATACACTAGGTTTTTCTTAGTGAATACAGCATTATAAACTGTGAAAATAAAATCTGATTTATTAGTATTTACGTTGGTTTTAAATTCTTTAATTTTTTTTAAATTTTCTGTCCACCGTAACAAATATTCACAGAAAAACTAAAAGGTTGGAAACTCAAAACGCCCCTGAAAACACTATTTACTTCGTTATACAGTGATTTTAAACCTAATGCCGTTGACCGTCCGCGATAGTTAAGAGGCATATACGTCTAAGTTAAAAGGGAACAGGGCCTGCGAGGAATATGAAAAATAGGTATTTGAAGAAACTATTGCCGTCGTGCTACCTCAAGTCTGCCTCCGTAGAGTGCGATAGGGACAGCTGCATCTAAGACCGATTATATCACATAAATTTTGACGAGATCGACATTTCGTATTCCCCTTTTTTCTCCTCGAAAACTGAGCTTATTCAATTATTTTTAATGTTAAATTTTTAAGAAAGAGTATGTCTGTATCACCAAGGTAAATGAATGAATGTTTAATTGAATCATCTTCAACGATGTCCGTACGTGTGTCGGATGGGTTCTAATTCGCTGCAGCTACTCGACAGTCGCGATGTCGGCACCATGCGCATCCTCAGCGGAAAACATTAAACATTGTGACAGCTGTATTGTGTGGCCGATCTTATCTTGTAAGATATTCAATTTAACTGTGCTCCATACATACACAGGCACGAGGCAGTATATAACACACAGATTGGCATTAACTTTAATTGAAACTGACTTGTCAGAATTGTGTAGCTACCTCTTTGTTTTGACCCAACTGCGCGACGCAAAGGAGGTTAATGTGCTTATTAGCCTATATGCATTAACAGGGAAAGTATTCTAAATACTGAAGATAGCAAATTTTACTCAAAGGATACATTCCTTTATTTTTTTAAAGAAACAAATCTGTATTCAAAGAACTGAATTGAAATTGAAGAAATGAGAAAATTCGCTTGTTACACTCGGGAACCAAGCCGGCCAAAATCCGATAAATCAATATCCTGTACTTTTATGGCATCAATCGATGGGGTCAATCGTAAGGATTAAATCGCTCTAACAATCATGATATATTAAATGAAAGGAAAACCATTAAATCTAAACTTGTTGTTGCGCTTTAGATATCACGTGTGGGCCGATTTTGATGATTCTTACGTTAATCGATTTGTCTTACTCTTGTGAGTGTCACTAAAAGCATGTCATTATCAAAATTCCTTAGGGCTACAACCAGACGCCATATTGTGAAAAAGAAAAAAAAAATAAGTCGACGAGCTACGTCAAGTGGAGTATCATTGAACAGGGGACACCCTATTATAACATATTATTGCCACCATTTTTCCAGTGTGAGTGAGAGACGGAGCTATACAAAGCCTAAGCATAGCACCTTCCTTTTTTCGCAGTGGAATAATGATGGAATGAATATTTCATAATACGGCCCCAGGTCTTAAGAGTCCGTGGAGTTTCTTGCCCGTTCTTCTCCATAGGTACCTACTACGCTTTGGAATGGGCAACTAGCTTCATATTTCTGACTGACCGACTTCTTGACAATTCAAAAGTGCCTGTAAATGGTTTCATTGAAATAAATGCTTTGAGTTTGAGTTTCAGTTAGAAAATGATCTTTAGGTTTCATTCAATCATTTTTCATTTTGAATGACCATGTAGTATCTTTAACGATTTACAGTTAGTTAGCAACCACTCTCAAGTGAGTGACTTTTTCATAAGTTTAGTAAGTACTAAACTTATGAAAAAGTTCTTTTAAAATCGTATAATAGGGCTCATTGACGTGAAAAATATTTATTATAATATAATTAAATGAAATTTATTTGCAAGTATTGTAGTAAGTACATTACAGATAGTCGAGTTTTTTAACAGTTTCTAAAACAATTCGCTAAAACTAGCATGAAAAATTACATTAATTAAATAAATGAATGAAGCTAATAAAATTGGTACAAACATCATAGTTATTTTATTAAGAATAAGAATGTCAATCATTTGTCAAAATCTCAGAATTTTACTGCTTTGAAAGATAATTTTAAAGACCGTCTCCTAAAGCGTTACTTAATTTCAGCGAGAGAAAAATAATCCAACTGAAACGTGTAAAATGAAAAATCGAAAATCCGGCTGCGTAAAAAGTGAACTTTAAAAAAGATGGAAACAAGATGACCTATTTCTGTATCCAATCCCACGCAATCCCTCTATAAACAATCTCATGCAGTCGGGGCATCTTCTTAAATTTAATAATAAGGACCTATTGCCTCTGAAATAGGTCAACTTGTTTCCATCTTTTTTTTTATTGCAATCAGTTCTTTCCTCGACATATTTATTCTTAATAGAGGCTGTTGTTTTTATAGTTAAGTACTTAATCGTATTAATGGAACCATACTTACTTCTGAACTGAAAATAATAATAATAATTGATAAAAAAAAAAAATGTTTTGTTAGTCTGTAAGCTTAATAAATAAATCCGCAATCCGCCTTCGCAGGAACACTCGGATCTTATGTCTCCTCTTTAACGTCTTACACAACCCGTCTTATCCTTCCTACCTGCGTGAGCGTTTTTCTTACGCTCGCCCTAGCGACGCACCATGTAGATCACACCTTAGATCCCTCCTTAAATCTCATCCTCATAAAACAAGCTACTATTCCTATTCCTTCTCTGTCCATGCAGTAAGGTTGTGGAACTCACTTCCGCCTAGCATTCGTGATTTAAAAACTGTTTCACAATTCAAATTTCGAGTAAAAGAGCATTACCTTTCCTCTCAACTGTGAGTATTTATATATCTATAGTATTTATGTTTATATATTCAAGCTCTATGTATTTATTTAAGTATATATTAATTTATTACTTTATACGTGTAGGTTTATTTCAATATTTTAGTTTAAGACTTCGCATATTTATATTTTTCTCTTCTTGTTCTCACACACTATTGTCTACATTTCTTTCTCATTTCTCCTATCGCAGGTCTGCTGGAAGAAATTTCTTAAGAAATAAGCAGTACCTTTGTACTCATAATTATGATTATGTCTTATCTGTATCTATTTTTCTGTGTGTACATAAATAATAAAATAAATAAATACTTAATGATTTTGATTTTCAAAGCAGCATCTTACTTGCCTATGCAAGATGAGAAGGACGATGGAGATAATACAGAAAATCAAGCGGTCACGGGGATCAGATGCTCACGGGGATCACCTATAGATTCTACATGACGCTTGATTTTCAGTATTATCTTAATTTATATTCTAGTAGTACCTACGTCTTCCTATCTCAAATTGTGTCTAAAAAAAAAAGTAAAAAAAAAGATATCATGGTGATTACCAATCCCAAAAAGCTTTGCATATAATATGTTACAAAATGCTCATAACATATTATTATTGTCTTCATAACTATCGGCTCGCTAATCGCTATCTCTGGCCTATGTGCCTAATCCGAGGCCTTCCTTGTAATTATCGAGCATTGCGCTGCAAAAGATACCGGCGAAGGACGCAGATCCGTATCACACCATCACACGGTGTACCTGCTACCAACAATAACTCTTTTGCCTGTCCTTTTGTCTATATAAAACTCTTTTTTGGTTGAACATGAATAGATGTCAGAGTTCTCTGACTCTTCCTAATCGAATAACAACATAATAATAGCGTAGTTTAGTCTAACGCATGTTTGTTATCTTCTAAAAACAGAAAATACTCTGATAACATATTATTTGGTAGGTGCCTAATGTTGGAGGAACATTTCTAAATGATTGTGTATCTTAAGCCCATTGAATCTGGCAGAGGGCAGAAGAATCTAGAGCGATCCAGTGACCGTGGCAGTGTGACGGTATCGCGGGTCGCGCGATAACCCGCGTCCGCGCGATATGCTAAAAAATTACCGTCTCGCGAGCGCTGAGCGCGCGTTCCGCCCCAGTGAGACACATGCCTTGATTGATGCCTACGGTATTAGATGATAGTTCAAATAAAAGGGCCTTTGCTGGTGATTCGCTGACGTGCGGCAGATGCTTAAACGAGGGTACAGTAATTATTTGATTCATGAATAAATGATAAAATGTTCGACACTTATAAAATAAAGTACCTAGTGTACCTACATAAGCAAGGTCAGCGTTGTACTAACAATGATTTGTCATTAAAAATTATAGTTGCAATGTTTTTGTGACAAACTACTGAAGCATTTACGGTCATCGGTGGGTTTATTTATTTAGTTTTAAACTTACAGACCGACGTAGAAGAAGGAATATCATGAAAAAATAAATAGCTGTATTAGTTTCTGCAATTGACTTACTGGCGAGTAACGTCAAAATATGAGAAAAGTCAATCAATCTGCCTGCCTTTTCCAAACTACATGTTGGGGTCAGCTTCCAGTATAACCGCATGCAGCTGAATACCAGCATTTTACATGGAACGAATGCATATCTTTAAAAAAAAAACTACAATAAAAATATTTTATTTCACATAAACCTTTTAGGGCACTTATGAAACGTCAGAAGCTACGTGACGGTTCCAATTGGTTGTTTCCTATGGAGAAGAGCCGGCAAGAAACTCCACGGTTACTCTTTTAAAAGTAAATGGTTTTTACAATGTTTTCAAATTACAGTGTTAATAGGTATGAGAGGACAGTGTAGGCTTATCAACAAATACAAGGTACTAATATGGTCGACATATCTACAGTTTGTTAAGCCTACAATGTTTTCACATTCACAAAATCTAAAAGAAAAGAATCTTGTATCAAACATAAAGAACATAATAAAAATAAAGACCTATTTAAACCAAATGACATGATTGCCTCTACAGCTGTAACAAATCTAATTAAATAAAAAATATATAAAAAATGAAAAGATAATGAAATATACAATGTCGCCCATGCGCATGTGACCGCCCGTAATATTCTGAATATTCATGAAAAAATGTCGAAAATAAACTTCAAAAGGGGGGGTCTATCTATAACATTTTTCATGTTATTCAATTTTTAATTTTTTAAGTAGAGTTTGTAGATTTGCTTTCTATTTTTTGACACATCTCCGAAGTTTATAGGTCGATTTGGATTCTGTTTATTATTTCCAAAAGCTTATGAGTTATTTTAACAGGTTAATTAACATTTTTACTAAAAATTATCGACTACGAAAAAAAACACGCAATCGAAGTCATTTTTTCGGTAAAAAATTGTGCATTTATTTTAAAAAAACTAGTGTAAGTCCATAAATTATCCCCATAGGACTACTCTTTTAATTATTATTTGTAATCTACTACATATCAGCTAAAAATTCACAGATCATTATTAAACCAAACTGTAACTAAATCCAAAGTAAAACTCTAAAACTCTAAGGGTCAAATTTAGGAAAAGAAAATGTGAAAGTCAATTAAATGTCCCCGCTCTTAGCAGTGAGTACTAAAAGGTTAAACTAATAAAGAGGACGATAATGGAAATAAAAACAAACAAGCAATAGCCAGATATTTACTTAAAAAAATAAAAAATACAAGAATTTTAATTAATTAGATTTTCGAAACAAGTAGGCGGATGTATCTGCAATTAGATGGAGCTCCAGCACACTTCGCACGACTAGTTCGTGATTATTTAAATCAAAATTATCCGCGATGGATTGGCAGAGGAGGTCCCATTGCTTGGCCGCCGCGATCTCCCGACCTTACACCCTTAGATTTTCATCTTTGGGGCTACATGAAACAAAAAGTGTATGCCGTGCCCATTGAAAGCCGCGAGCAATTAACGGCTAGGATTTTTGCTGCTGCTGCAGAAATGAAAGAAAACCGTGAAGAATTACGTCGTACAATAAAAATTGTTGCCATGAGGGCTTTAGTTTGTTTACAGGAGGGTGGGGGCCATTTCGAAAATCTAATTAATTAAAATTCTTGTATTTTTTATTTTTTTAAGTAAAAATCTGGCTATTGCTTGTTTGTTTTTATTTTCATTATCGTCCTCCTTATTAGTTTAACCTTTTAGTACTCACTGCTAAGAGCGGGGACATTTAATTGACTTTCACATTTTCTTTTCCTAAATTTGACCCTTAGAGTTTTAGTTTTACTTTGGATTTAGTTACAGTTTGGTTTAATAATGATCTGTGAATTTTTAGCTGATATGTAGTAGATTACAAATAATAATTAAAAAAGTCGTCCTATGGGGATGATTTATGGACTTACACTAGTTTTTTTAAAATAAATACACAATTTTTTACCGAAAAAATGACTTCGATTGCGTCTTTTTTTTCGTAGTCGATAATTTTTAGTAAAAATGTTAATTAACCTGTTAAAATAACTCATAAGCTTTTGGAAATAATAAACAGAATCCAAATCGACCCATAAACTTCGGAGATGTGTCAAAAAATAGAAAGCAAATCTACAAACTCTACTTAAAAAATTAAAAATTGAATAACATGAAAAATGTTATAGATAGACCCCCCCTTTTGAAGTTTATTTTCGACATTTTTTCATGAATATTCAGAATATTACGGGCGGTCACATGCGCATGGGCGACATTGTATAAAGAATGAAAAGATTATGTCAAGGAAATATGTAAAAGAAAAGAAAAAGGCAAAATAAAATAATCATCTTAATTTGTCAAAGTCAAAGTCAAATCATTTATTTCAAATAGGATAATAAGGCACTTTTGAACGTCAAAATTTACAAATAAATTGAATTGATTCTAGTCGCCCCTTCCAAAAGGTTTGGTGATTTGGGAGCAGTTAATAGACATTTACATAGTTATGCCGTTAATGAGGTACCAGGGAAGCCACATGTGCAGAAGGAATGATTGTCAAACTTGTCTTCAACGTAGTCTTTAATCTAACATTATCCTTTTTTGATAAGGACACGTTTGATGTGGGTTTTGAACATTCCATTGCTAAGTTCTGTAACCGACTTTGGCAACTTGTTATAAAAGGGAATACTGTTTATAAGAAATTACTTACTAGATTTAGTTAATCTAAATTTGGGTATCACAATTTCATGTCTACTGCGTGTATTTATATTATATTATAGTATTTAAATCACTTCTTATTTTGAAAAGTCCTAAGTTTTTGCGAACATACAAAATACTTTCTAAGATATCAAGAGAAGGCTGAGTTAGTATATACATTTATTTCTAAGGGACTCATGAAGACCCATTTTATAGATCGCGCGAATTGCCCTCTTTTGTAAAATGAAAATTGAATCTACGTCAGCTGCCGATCCCCACAGCAGAACGTCATAAGACCTAATACTGTGCAAATAAGCAAAGTATACTAACCTAGCTGTTGCTAAATCAGTCAACTGCCTTATTTTTCTTACTGCATATATGCAGCTGAACTTAATCTACCTGAAAGAGCTCTAATGTGGGCGCCCCATTGTAATCACGAATCTAAAGTAATTCCTAGAAATACAGTTTCCGTAATAGCATCTAGTTTCTTGCCACCAAATTTTAAATTTAGACCTACTTGAGGTACATTTGGTAATGAGAACTTAAGACATTTAGTTTTGTTCGCATTAAATAAGACTATTGAACCACAAGCTGTGAACCATTTCGAAAGAATTGCCAGACTATCGTTGACATGCGTGACATCCGTATCTTTTCTCTATTTAAAAATAAGAGAAATGTCATCAGCGAATAGAATTATATCTGATAAGTTAGACATCATGTAAGGAAGGTCATTAATATAAACGAGAAATAGGAAAGGCTCCAAAATTGATCCTTGAGGCACGCCCATCTTAACTAGAGACCCCGAGGACGTCGCCCCGTTAACGTTTACTTTTTGCTGCCTGTTTGATAAATAGGAAAGAACAAGATCAGCTGCTTGTCCACAAATTTCGTAGTGGTGTAATTTACAGATCAGTGTTTTGTGGTCAACGCAGTCAAACGCTTTTGTTAGGTTACAGAAAATGCCAGTTGCATCCTGGGACTTCTCCCAGGATTCCAAATTGTGACTGAGTTTTACTCCTGCGTCGGTCGTCGACCTACCTTTCGTCGAAACCAAACTGGTGACTATGTACCCATTGAAATTAAATCCCATTTGAATTAAAATGTGACAACATCTGGTCTAGCATGACTTTTTCATATATTTTACTCAATGCTGGTAGCACAGATATAGGATACCCGTTTTGAAAATTGGTACTACTTTACTGTTTCATTAAATCAGGAAACATACCGCTATCTAAACATTGATTAATATGCCTGTTAGGACAGGGGCAATTCTGTCAATGATATCTCCAAGAACCTTTACGGAAATCCCCCATAAGTATTCAGTGTTTTTTATGTTAATACTTTTGGTTGCTCTTTTAATTGTGACAATATAAATGGGCTTGAATTCAAAACATGGAATGTCCTTACTGAAGTTTTCTTTAAGAAGAGTTTCAGCTAATATAGATGATGGTAAAGAAATTTTCTGTTTTAGTGTCTCAGCAACCTTTAATTTATGTCAAATGGTTTCATTATCAATTTTTAAAGACAATTCATTCTGATCTCGCTGTTTTGTGTTTCCAGTTTCTTTGTTAATTACCTGCCACAGCTTTTATTTTATTGTTAGAAATACTAATTTTGTTTCTTATTCATTTAGATTTAGCTTGGGCGTAGACTCGTTTGAATATCTTAGAATAGTTTCTGACATAATTATGAAGGACTTGATCAGAAGTCAATGATTTCTCGTTGTCTATGCTTTTTCTAATGCCAGCAGTGGCCCATTCATTAAATTTTGGTTTATTATTGATTGTTACGTTTTTTACAGGACACGCTTTATTGAATTCTTGGCGTACTGTAGAAAATAATGTACCGCAGTTTATATTGGGTCTTGTAAATCAAAACTAGCAATTGAGAGATTGCTAAGAACATTATTACTAAACATTTTCAATTTATTTTTAGTGAGAGGTCTTAATTAAATGGTTTTATCTAGTTGTAACTTTCTATCTAAGTCAAATGATACAAGTTGACCAGTATGGTCAGGAACGAGTCATGTACTTTACAATTAGTAAATATATTGTCAATGCATGAAGCTGAGGTTGCTGTTATTCTAGTCGCTTCATTAAATATACATTTTAAATTGAATGATTTAAACACTGATATAAGCTTTCATTTATTTATATAGTTAACTAATAGATCAATATTTAAGTCAACACAAACAAAAACTAATTTATTATGTTTAAAAAGTTTACTTAGTATTTCTTCCATAATTATTAAAAATAATGACAAGTTTGAGGCTGGTGGTCTATAAACACATAAGAAAGTATGGCCTTCAACCTCTGCACACGCTACCTCGCATCCTATGTCTGAAGCAACTATTACATAACATCACGGTACCACCCCCTATTGAGTCTTAATCAGGTTTCACAAAAACGTAAGATATCCATTTGATATTTATCTATTAACAATTCCACGTCTAGGATTTTGCCAGAGAAGCTATTAATATTTTGATGATACAGTAAAATATTCTTATTATGCTTCTCTATTGTCTAGTAGACCTATATTGTCTGACCTCCACAGACCACAAACCAGTAACTGAATAATACGATACCCCTTGTAAGACTGGTTGTCAGACTTTCGGGCCTCTGACGACTCGTAACGACTGTCAAAGACAGCCGGGACCAACGGCTTATCGTGCTTTCAGAGGCAAGGAAGAGTCTCGGTATGTAAAGATGGTCAACCATCCACGGACCGAGCCCGGCGAGCGTAGCTTAACCTGATGGATCGACCCGTGCGGCTGTTATTACTTACCCAAACATGAGCAAAGTCAAAATATTTATTTACTTGCAGATGCAGACATTACATGATACTATGTTATAAGGATTCGTAGAGTAGTCGTAGTCTCCGGTAGAGCGGTAGACCGTTCATTGTAACGCTTTGTGTGGAGTCGCTTCCTTAATACGTTTATATCGACACAAATAATAGCTAATTTAAATAACTTGCCTATGCAGTGCCTGAAGTTTGTGTGTGCTCAAAGCTCAAACTTAATATTATTACACACATGCTAACTGGTAACAATCAGAATATCATATTTTAATAATTATTTTTAGAAAACCAAAAGTATGGTGGATGTGTAATAACTTGAATTTAAAAACTAATTTTATGTTATTTTTACTATTGGATCATATTCATTATGCTCTATTTGTTTTTCAATATTTGAGTTCTGGGAGCTCGGCAGTGCAACCTGCCAAGTTCTGAGAGCACGGCATCGGCGGCAGTGCACCCGGTCATGTTCTAGGAGCACGGCAGTGCACTCTACCAAGTTCTGAGAGCACGGCAGTGCAACCTGCCAAGTTCTGGGAACACGATAGTGCACCCTGCCAAGTCATGAAGGCACTTAGAGCAAGTACAGCAGACAACATCAGTAATGTTAAATTCATACCAACATCGATTTATGATTATCAAGCACCGCTAGCTAGGTACTTAGCTCAATTTAATGTTAAGGATAGGTCAACTCTTAGGACGCTACATTTACATCAATTATTTTAATGGCACTCACTGTACATTGTAAAATAAAGGTAGGTGAACTATGAAAAAAAAATAGGAAGATCACGTGTTCTGTCTTGTTAATATAATGAAGTTTCCAAAGCTTATAAACTATACATACTCGTAGAACGTATACGTACCTACATATAGTTCCGATGTAGTGGCAAAATCGGAATTAACACCGCCATCTTGGTTTTCCAGTACAATTTTGTAGAATCTGTAGAATCGGTTTATTATGTCGACGCGGCACGAGCGATACGTCATAATAAATAGTTTTTACGTGTTTACATATTTAAACAGGCCTCTACAAACGTTTGCTTTATGTTGCCAACATCCAAGATCCAAGGCCACGTTTGCAGTAGCTGTGATAAGTTTGAGAGTGCTGGAAAAATAAAATATTGCGACTTTTCATATTTTCCCGCGCCGCGTCGTAAGCTCGTAACTGCAGCAAATGGGGGCAAGTTAAATATATTTATCTCACGAGCTGTCACTTTTAGTTCAGTCAACATTCCGCGGGAAGGTCAAGGTATGTTGTTTTCAATTGTAACAGTGGCCCAGATGACAGGTTGTTTCTTTAAACACCGAATAACAATCGAGGCTCATATCCATCAGTGCGTGTGGTACATGCCTCTCGAGGCGTAATCATCGATAATTTTGATAACTATTTGTTGCATGCATCAGCGCACCACAACAACATTTAGGTCCTGTCACTCCCGTATATTCCATTTTCTTTAGAAACCTTATAATTTCCAATCAATTAATACGTAGCCTATTGGAAAACAATCAAAAAGCCACACAGTAGTATCTTTAACTAACTATAAAATAAATGTTACGCTACGACCGGCCCTCTGACCACGTGAGTTCCCAGCCAGACTACAGCGTCAGTGCGATGAGCAAACATTGAATTGGTATGTTTACCTTTACTATGCGAGTAAAGTGTTGGCGTCCAACATATGTGACAAACATTGGCATGTTTACGTTTGCATGCTGAGAATATAGTATTGGCGTGGGCGGGCTTGTCAAACGTTGGCGCCAGCGTGTGTTTACGCGTCTCGGGGGCGGTGGGCGCGCCGCGGCGTCACAGTCGCGCCACCGCACCGCACTGCACCGTCAAGCAGACCTACAACACTAAAGGCCGTGCGCACTTTGGACGCGTTTTCGTAGGAATTTGACTCGTGCGAACACATACGAACACGCACGAACGACGCCGACCTTCTTAAGGGAGCGCGCAGACTGAGTGCGAGTTAGTCGTACGTATACGTTCCTACATATAGTTCCGATGTAGTGGCAAAATCGGAATTAACACCGCCATCTTGGTTTTCCAGTACAATTTTGCAACTGCCTACCAACAATCCCCCTGTCAATATCATTCAGGCGCCAAAAGACCCTTGTACTATCCGTACTTACTGTAATGTACGTATTGCTGTGGATGATGGTTTCTTTGAAGACAGTGAAACTCCATGCCTTGCCTCGCTTGCCGGGCCCCAGGCTGATATATAACGACTACGTCCTTACTCTTCTTCCTACTTAAATAAAGAGATACCTTTGGTTAAAGGAATTGCTGAATACGATTTTTCTGGAGTAAATAGACACTCAGACTTATCACTTAAAGAGCTAAGACAATGGGGTATATTTACTTGTGACTGTTGGATACTGGACCCTACCGTATATCTACTTGATAGCAGGACAGTCCAATATTGTGATAAACCAAAGTGTTAGTATAGTTGAAACAAATATTTTATCTGTAGGTGCTCCACTCAGTCACGTTTGTAATTACTTTAGTTTAAATCACTGGCTCGTTCTGGGGATCTTTAGATGTGTCGATTATTGACGATTATTGCTAAACCCTGCGGCGAATATTATCACGCTAATCGCAGGCACGGCGCATTAGTTCCACACTGATTGACTTACCTAATTGGAATTTTACAAAAACTTTTGCCAACTTTCAGTTATACATCTGAAAAAAAATTATGAATCCCTTGTATCAACTGCTTAAGATCTATAATCGTATGAAAGGTATGTTTGCAGAGAAAAAGTGCAAATGAATGTAATACTTATAATTTGTGGTAATTGTGAATGGTATCGCGACGGATTGTTTAATCCCGACCGGTTGCTACCAGACACGAGCCGTTTGAGATAGCGACGCGTGATACTAATAATTAATGGACACATTCTTAAGAGGGAACAGGGCCTGCGATTCTCCATACAAATGTATTCCCTTTTTTCTTACTGAATTTAGAGCAATCTCTTTTTTTTCATAAAATCAAGGTCTGCTGTAGTCACGTCCCTGTTATTTCCTTTTTTTCAGCAACTCCGATAAGTTGCTAAAGAAAAAATGACCTTCCAAAAATTACAAAATGCTTCATTTTTACCGGCGTGATTAGAGGAGTACCAGACAAATTCGAAAAGTTTTTAACATAAAAGAAAATGATAGGAACCAGACATACTCTTTCTTAAAATTTGAATGTAAAAAATAATTGAAACAGTTGTGTTTTCGAAAAAGGGGAATACGAAACGTCGCTTTCGTCAATTTTTTTTGTGATATATTTGATCTGAGCTGTAGCTAGTAGTAGTAGATCCCTATCGCACTCTACGGGGGCAGACTTGAGGTAAGAAGACGGCAACAGTTTCTTCAAATACCTATTTTTCAAATCTCGCAGGCCCTGTTCCCTCTTAATTTTATAAGTAGGTAAACTTAATGCTGAGGGGACGGGACGCCTATATTTGGTAAAAGGGTAGCTTCGTTCAAAATGACGACAGGCAAAATAATGTGACGTTTTACGATTGTGCAGTGTTCTGCAGTAGACATTTGAAATGAATAACCAAGCAATATATTCTCATCTGAGAATATATTATTGGAAATTTGTGATCTTATAATGACACAAAAACTTAGCTACTTTTTTTTTAAAGTACCTATTGTCCTTCGATGCAATTTAATGACTGTACCTAAGTATATTGAATGATTGTTTGACATGTGATCCACTTTCCGTGCACCGTGCAGTCTGTGTGTTCGTGTGTGTGACTTATCGACGGAAGTGTCCGACTACTTACGACATTCCTCGTCGATCATTTCTTCTCCCGCAATAAGAGCATGGAACGCTAGGAAACCTTGGGCTTTATAAACATTCTCCTCATGGTTATGTATATAGTGTGTTTGTCGACGTGCAATATTGCACAGGATACACGGATGTCATTAGAACGCCCGGTGCTCCCCTCGCTGTCAAAACTGTGCTGATTAATATATTATGTATATCTTCTGTAGATAAACAGACATATCTATCTGCCCCATACTGATGAGCTGTGGCCTAAAAGAACTATCGAGTGTATCCCATTGAACACACGCGGCAAACCAAATAGCAAGAGAAAGATAGCAAGCCGAGTTATACTGCTACCAAGAGAAAGGACTGGCCCGCATTGTCAAAGAACAAAACTAGGAAAAGAGAAGGGAAGGACTTTGCCCTTTCCCTAGAGGGACAATACATGCTAGATCGATACCTAAATTGAAAGACACTCAATCGAGTAACATGAGCTAGTAGATGCACTGCTAGGTACGCCGAGACAAGCCTTTCACAGCAAACACTCGGGGGCAGTTCATCTCGCAAGAGTCAACGTATCTATGACAAGACGTGTCTTAGTCAGGAATTTCCTCATCCTCACGTAAAATTGGGTGAAGAGGTTTATTGTTTGTAAGTTGAAACCTTTAATTAAATAAACAACTAAATTAATGCGTCGTGCAAATGTCGGCTTAGATTTCCTATTTCGTACTTTCCGGTCCTCAAGGGATTCTTTAGCTGGTACCATTGATACGAGTATAGCTGGTACAGATAGAAATACCAAAAAATACACATCCATTACTTGCTAATCTCGATCCAAACATTTATGTCCATTACTGTCAATTAACAAGCTTTCCGGCCTTTATACTTATAATTAGATGATTATTTATAGAGCAATATTAAAAACATCAATCTCTCGATACCTTTATTAGACAAGAAACGTCTCGGTTACATGTCATAATTATTAATTAGTCAATTTTATCAATTTTTTTTTAATGTATGGAAAAGTTCGGGAATCTGGGGTCAGCTGAGTAATTAATTTTATTGTTTGTGTCGCAGAGTCAAGTACGACTGGCGGGTTATCGTGGAGATTTGTTAGTTAATTAGGTAGGTACTGTGTGTGAAATAAATTAAGTATATAGATAACTATTGTGTTTAGATAAACGATTCGTATCGCACGTATGCTTGCACCAAACTACGTGGACTGTTGGCATCTCAATTGATTTTGGTGACAATAACTCGGTATTTATAAATTTAAGAAGCATTATTTAGTATTTATAATTCTATGTTTACGACTATTGTATGTAGGCATTGACAAATAATGTACCTTCAATAGGAAAGAAAAATCCATTCGTGCTGTAAAACGTGCTGTACTTGGCGGGTAAAACTGCTGTGCACCCATATTTTATTATTCCCAAACACACAATGCCAAGCTATAACAACGGTACATAATACTCAATCATTGATTGCATTACACAATGTGTGCATAGGTGGTACTTAACTAAAAAAAATAGATAATTATGTTTTTCGGGCACAACACAGCAAATAGGCGAGTGGAAGCTTTAACAACTGATAGGTCTACGTCTGTTTATATTAAAGAGTTTTTGCTTTTGTCCTCAGATCTCTAAATAAGAGCAACTCACAATGTCTGCGGCGGTAGAGTCACAGCGCGCGCTGAACGGGCGCGTGAACGGGCACTGCGCGGAGGCGGCCGGGGGCCCGCGCGGCACCAACGGGCACCACGACCCGCGCCCCTGGGAGCAACAGTTCCTGCCCACCGAGCTGCGGCTTGATGACACGATTCGTATGCAGAAGGTAACATTTTTTTTTATGGAACAAATCTAACTTAGAGAGATGTATAAATGATTCCAATGATTATAATTCTGTAAATACATGTCTGTTATAGTCACGAATCATATTTTGATCAAGATACAACCTGACACTGACCTGCAAATTGCAAAAAACCTAAGAAAATTTTAATTTCGCGGGCTACAACTGCGCTGAACTGCCTCGTTGATGATCTCCTTAGTGGTTGCAAGAGCGTCAGCTGAGCCTGTAATCCTGGATTCGATCCTCAGGTCGACGAGAGGGTCAATTGGGGTGCGGCGAATGTAAGAGTATCTCCCGGGCCCCTGACTCATGACAGTGGAAGGAACCGTGGGGTGTTAGTCGGTAGGAGTCCGACGCAACTGTCCATTCTCCCAAGACCATGTATGACCATGTATCCATGAGGATTTCCCAACAGAAAAAAAGTATGATGAGTATGATGTACGAAAGTATGATGAGATGCGATCGTCTCAATTGGTTTCCAATTACATTCACTGTACTGTATGGGTATGCAGACTCGATTTTCAATCGTTTTGGTTCCAATGTCTCTCTCACTCATATGTAAACTTAAAGGTGATGTAATTTGTATTGTGTGTGTCTGTGTTAGTGCATAATATATATGTCATAGCTTGATGTTGTCGACAAATATTTGATTTAACAATAATGATCAAAAGTCATCGTGTTTCGTAGTGTATTCTCGAAGGAGGCCGTACTATTTTATCTCCAGCGATGTCCTGAGCTATCGGCTATCGACGAGTTCAGAGTTGACGATGATCTTACTGATACAAGTTTTTATTACTGATCAACAAGATTATTGCGCAGCAGCGAGTATTAGCTACCATCGCAATACATTGATACAAAATGTTATATCTACTTAGTAAAGATCTGCTAGCAGATCAAACATGAGAAGTTTTTAACACTTGGCGAGTCTGTATCTTATTGCTATGGCTTGTTTTCTTACTCTTCAACCCTTTCTAATTACCTAATTTCGTGGCGGGTTATTTATTTATTAATATATACTTTATTGTACACCAGATCATACATTACAAAAAGAAAAGTATACACTACAAAATATAAAATGGGGCTGTCTTTGGGGCAAATAAAAAGTAAATAAGTAAAATATACTAAAATAAATACACATATATATGCTATATAATAGATACATACATACTAACTATATAAGCAAACAAAAAAGAAACGAAGAGGTTTCAAGAAAGTCAAATATACATTTCTCCGATAGGTACCTACTCGAGTTTCATTGCTTTTCTGGTTTTGGCCACTTTTGACTCTCGCTTTCAGGAGTTGCAGTGCGAATACTGTGGCGGGCTTTTACTGAAAAAAGATCTTACTTATAAAACTATAATTTATTAATTAAGTAGGTTAAGTACAATTTAGTTTAAAGCAACAGGTGGTCCGTGCCCCGAGTGACCATCCTCCGTCTGTACTATATCGGTACAGAGGTTTGTATGAAGTGTTACACACATGATGCATGATACAATATGTTCAAATCATAAACCTTCTGTCGAGTCACCGGCGACCACTCTCAGCGCTACAATTAAAGCAATCAGTAGCAATTTAGAGAATGGCGCTGCATCGTCATTGCGATGCGACACACAACATACACTCTGTTATATGTAGCTTGTTACTTTGTGCTACAATGCAGTAGGTACTATGTTTATACTGACAGTGATAGATTACTTTCACGTTGACTTACGCGTGTGATGTTATCTCAGTCATAAAATAGAAGATTAATTAAATATAAATCTATTTTTGTCAAGCAGTTCCGGGAATGAATTTTGGGTGGGAAATTATCAAATAACTTCTCCCGCTCTGGGTGGAGCGGGAGGGCGTGTCAGACTCTTACTGACTAAAACCCACCCGTGTTCCTTCCGTTGCCTTTACGTTGCCAGGGGCCACGGTATCCCTTTCGGACTTTCCCGCAACCCCGGCAGGCATCGGTCCTATCGGACCCCTTCCGTTGTGCTGACATCTCTTTGAGGCGCGCGTGGAACACAACGCGCCGTCGACCCGGGCCTGGTCCTTATCGGACGGCGAGCTACCCATTGCTCACAGTCCGCAAGCCCGCGCCTACGGTGGCCGGGAATCGGCCTGCGATTCCCGACGCCCAGGGCGTCTCCTGCGGCGGCTAGGGGCGTGAGGGCGCGAAATTTGCCTCTCCCTCACGCGTTCCGCCTCCTCCTTCGCGAGCATTACTGCTTCGCAGAAGGAGGTGACGGCCTCCCATGCCCTCTCGCTCCGTACCATGGCCTGGACCAGTGCCGGACGCGAGAGATTTCCGCCACCGATCGCCTCCCCGAGGACACGGCGATGCTCTGCCGGGCAGCTCCAAGCATACGTTGCCCTAACATATCGAAACGTTTGCAGTAAGGGAGCAACTATTAAAGTTCCTAAATTAACCCGGTAATACAGGGTGTTTATTAAAATAACTGAAACCTGAAAAGGGTTCATTTATAGGTCCCGAGATATTATGGGACCATTAGGTATGGGAACAACTCCGAAAACGTGCAAAAAAAATCAACTGTTCCCTACATTTTTTCGAACCAAAATGCCTTTAGAACGGAAAGCATAATTATTTTGTTTCGCTATTTCATAAATTCCCATGGCTTGGCACAAGTTGTTCGTTATGCAGGTATAATGCCTTCTTTCCAGCAGTCGCGCTCGGTGGATGCTTAGGGCAGGTAAAGTTTATTTGGTTTTTGTCAGCGGCGGAACTTATACATATGTAATTATAAACAAGCTAAGTACCTAATACTTACTTAATTACTGGCGAAACGAGGGTCTAACAACATGTACCTTTGCCCGAATGATACTTATTAATGTAATGCTTCCATAAAAATAAAGAATTTAGTTATCAAGACAATTGTTTTATGTTTATTAGAGGATATACACACGAGGCCATAAAGCGATTGCGGCGGTCGTAAATGTGAGGAGGCCTTTATCAGATAACTTGTAAGTTATAGCACAATAAACAGTAGCAAATATTTATGGAAGTTTCATTATTTAATAATTACTTAAATAAATATAGTTTATCAACCGGAAACTTAAGATCACGTATGGTTTTTTTTGTAATGAGTTATTTTTACACATTACGGTCTGAAAAAATACAACTTGTCAAAATTCAAGAATTGTCAAAAGTTGTATCGATCTCAAAATTCTCAAACGTGTAAAGTATTTAACGTGTTTGTTAGGTCGTACACCACGTAGCAGCGTTGGTACCTACATTAGTGGCAGGTTATCAATGAAAGATGCGCGGGCGCAGCCCATATCGCGCCACGTGTGGTGCGCCTTTTTTCTATCGCAGACATGTGACATGGTGTCTACTAGACCCCACCCTTTCGCCTTAAGTTCCGAGTCTTGAAATAATATAATAATTTGATTTGAGTTTGAATATAATGTCGAGCTGATGTGAAAGATAATCATTATGATTACATAGGGGTGAATACTGAGATGACAAATAGAGATATTATAGAAGAAGTTGTCATCATGCGGTGCCGACCTGCCGACCTCAATGTTTAATTGGCACGGAGGATGATGACGATCTCTGGTTGGTATGTCTGTTCATGCTGATGGGAGCTCGGAGGAAGACTATTTAAAAAAACACCTTTAATATTTCATTATTTAAAAAAAAAACTGTTTTTAATTCTACCGAGTAACACTTCACTAATAAAATTAATTAATTAAATAACCCTCGACGGGTATAGGCCTCTTCCAGTTCTAGT
Organism: Xanthia icteritia; assembly: GCA_949128155.2. Lineage (NCBI taxonomy): Eukaryota > Metazoa > Arthropoda > Insecta > Lepidoptera > Noctuidae > Xanthia > Xanthia icteritia. The sequence goes on from OX421955.2 coordinate 16,440,290, forward strand.
TCGCAGTTTGCGGTAGGAGTTGACTGGTAGAAATCGTCACGTAATGAAAAGCGTTATGCCCCCTCCATGCGACTTTCCGTCGCTCTCTCTGTCTCTCTCTATTATATACGAGTGTGGGTGCGTACGAGTATCGCTAAAGGAATTTAGTCCCTGACCGCACACGTTTTTCTGTTTTTTGCTTTTGTGAGTCATGATGTAAATCACCAATTCTTCCATCTCTTTCATTCTTCATTCTGATTCTTGCCAACATTCTGCCTCTTCTACTCTTTCCGTTGGGCCTTTCCAAGCGGTTGTTCCAAGAGTCCATCTGTCCTCTTTTAATCATGCTAAGTGGCTCGCTTGAGGCAATCTGCATGATCTAAAATACTTTTGTAATGTCGCATATTTGGAGTACGTTATTTCAGACATCGCTATCAGTGTCGCGACTCCACGCGACACTGTGCGACACATGTACCGATTATATTTGGTAATAGTTCTGCCTACTCATTAAGGCCGTGCGATTTCATTGAATGTCCTAATCTTGTCCGTACGATAATGATTGATAAACTTGCCGAATGCCGCGGCAATGACCCTATCGCATTTCACAAACATCTGTAGATAATAGTATTAGGACCAAACTCATGTAGCATAAGCTTTTAATGTACTTACCTACAAACTTATCTCTAACTATTTATTTAGATGCCAAAGTGCATGAAGCTCGTCCTAAATATTTCCATCGAAACGAAACAACTCGTGTAAAGCAAAGCAAAAATCGCTCACAACTACATACTTTCCACAATTTTTCGCTTGTATCGCTCGTACCACTCGTGTCGCTCGCCGCTCGCGTTGCCTCAAGTTGTACAACTGTCGAAGTTGATCGATGAACACTTCTGTATCGTTGTTTGTTGAAACACGCAGTACTAACTTATAAAATATGATTGATGAGACACGTTGCACGTTTCTCACCTAGTTTCAATGTAGAATTGTTTTTTAATTATTGTAAGCACGACTCATACCGTACCTACGAGAATATAGTAACTATATAGATCAATGTACGGCTATGTCAGCCACCGTCATAGTATCAATAATATCGATAAGCAACGTTGCTGTGTTCCTGTTTCTGTGTGAAGGGAAGGGTGGCAGGGTAAATATCAGTCATAGAGACATTTGACTTTTGTCTCTGGGACAGTCGTGGGTCACCAAGCATCTGCGATGCCTCTGGTATCGCATCAGCGTGCTGCTGATGTGTGTAGTGTCAGTGGTAACCAGTAGCCTTCAGCTGGATTGCTAATCCAGTACTGACAGCTTCGTGTGTGTTGTATTCCAGGTGGAAGCTCGCCTCGCAGACCTGGTGCTGTGCGGCGACGTGCTACGGCGTGTGGCTGATGTGTTCGAACAGGAGCTGGAGCGAGGCCTGCGGGAGCAGCCCTCCAGCCTGCAGATGGAGAACACCTACGTGCCCGAGCTGCCCGACGGCACCGGTACGTACCACTACGTCTCCAGTAGTCTACCAGAAGTTGGAGAACGGCAAGCGCGGGCAGACCTGTCTATAAACATAGTTAAGAACGCGGCGAACGTTGAATTGTCCATACAAACGTAATACCTAAGTTATGCGCAATTGAGCATATTTCCACCATATTATGTTGATATTCGGATTTAGACAGTCGGATCTAGGCTTGTTGATCTTTTTTTTTCCAAAAAACTTACCTAAACTCAAGTTTAAACGAATTGAATTTCGTACATTTTTACAGCGTAAATGACATGTTTTCATATTGTTTTTCTGTATTATAAACAATAATATTGTTTCCGCAAAAGCATAGCTTATATTATCAAGATACAAAATATCGAAAAAAAAAAATGGAAAATCATTCATCGTTTTTGGTTTTATTACGGAACACATCCAAATATATCATAAATTTTTTGACAGTTAGTAGTGCTTTCGCGTCAAGCAATAATTGTCAATGTGTGCGTGGTCGTACTGCTCACTGTAGGTGTATATCGCTCTGACAGGCACACACTAGCGCATCGTGCTTGGTTGGAATTCGTTCGGGGTATTAGTATAGACGATTAGGTACTTTACTGTGCTGTACGTGCGTACTTATTTGTTTGCTAAATTGTATTGTAATATTTCTGACACTATTGACCTATTTTATTTTTATTGGAACCAGAGTAAATTGATAGAAATCGTAACGTAATGAAAAAAGCGTTATGGTCCATGCGGCTTTTCTCTGCGAAAGTGTAAATTTGTCAAAATGAAAATCCAAGTTTTTCATCATGGGTATCGTTTTCATGGTTTATGAGGGTGCTCAAGGCGATAGTGACGTTATAATTTAAATCCAAAATGGCGGGTGCGAACATTTTTTTTTTCGCAATGGGTGTCGTTTTCATAGTTTTCGTTGGTGCTAAAACCGATAGTGAAGTCAAAATGACAATACAAAATAGCGGTTGCGAACATTTTCAAATTCTTCATTATAGGTGTCGTTTTGTTAGTTTTTGAAGGTGTTAAAGTCGATAGTGAGGTCAAAATGTAAATCCAAGAGGTCGGCTGTGAAAATATTGTTTTTGTTTTAAATTATACGTGAAAAAGAACTTTGTTCCTTACGGCAGTTCCCAGGCCGCACACGCTTTTTTATTAATAACCAAATTATATTTACAGTTTGCACCACACATACAAGTTATCGGTCAATACTAATACTTACATCCATACTATATAATATTATAAATTCGAAAGTAACTCTGTCTGTCTGTCTGTATGTTACCTTTCCACGGCTAAACCACTGAACGGATTTCGATAAAATTTAGCAAGCAGATAGACGCCATCCTGGAGAAGGACAGGCTTTTTGTCTCAAAAATAATCCTTAAAGGGGGTGATATAGGGGATGAAAGTTTGTATGGGAAATCCAGAATTTCTTAAATTAGGGATATGAAAATTCAAATGTATGCTTTTGGTTAGAAAAAAAGAATTACGCATTTCAGCGTTCCTGTAAAAACATCCCCCAAAGAGGTAAAATAGGGTTGATTTTAAAATTCACATGTAATATTGATTTTTTTTGTACTTCTGTTCAAGAGATTTATAGGATTGGAAATAAAGTCATAGTCCGTATCTTGAATTAACATTTAGTCTTTATTTCTTTAAAATCGGCCCGCTCTGTCAAAAGTTATTACAATTTGGAGTCATGAACTAACCTTTCTAACACACAGGTATTAGTGTTCAATGGCGGCACTAGAGTAGGTATTACAAATGAATGGTAATAATAATAAGGCATTTAGAATCATACAAACCTGCACGCGTAGCATGACAACCATAGAAACGAACGGGTTCCCTACGGAAGAATACGTAAGTTCCTTTCGTCGACGGAAGAATAGACAAAATGACAGATTGTGATTGTTTATCTGTAATTTTGTCTATTCTTCCGTTGACAAAACCCGTTTCTATTGTGGTCACGCTAAGCGTGCTGTACCCTAATTGCGTTATACACGATCAATCTGAATCTGAATAGTTTTGAAACAGAATGCTAATCCATTGCTTCATAAGTTCGAAAAAAAAAACTGCTCTACAACATGGTTAACAACGCAAATAACGCAATTTATGTTGTTGAATTGTCAAAATGAAACAGATCAGTCGTAATCGTTTACGAAAATATGTTATGTAAAAACGTTTCATACATCGTTACTTCAAGACACGGCCTCTGAATTTTTAATCCCCGACTGAAGAACAAACTTAACTTTGCAGTTCATATAAATAACCAATTTTCGGATTTTCCTCTTTACTTGACTTTGCTTCTCGCCAAACTTCATGCTGCTGGGCCAACGGGAAGTACTAAATAGACTGGCTTATTTGCGAGTGTCGCAAAATATATAATAATACATAAAATATGCGGCATAAATGGCCGTATTTTTTACTGCGTTGACTTGGAAGTTTGATTTTCGTTACAGCTTCCAAGAGATCGTAGAGCTGTTTTTTTAATATCTATTTTAACTTGATACCTCCACCACGCCTTCCTGAGAAAAAGAGTCTTGACAGACAACATGACATCCTTTAAGGGTTTAAATTTTTCATTTTGAGGTACTGAAGCCTAAAAGAGATTTATTTTCTGCCTGTTACCTTTTCATGCAGTAATGGCTGAACGGATTTTGATGAAAAGCTATGCCATGGAGGCTATGCCAAGGATAGGCCATGACCTGCGTGAGGACATAGGGTACTCTGAAGCCCGGTAGTACGTTCCTGTGCGATATTTTCCGACATCCACGCGGCCGAAGCCGCGGGCAGACGCCAGCAGGCCAACCTACCCGAAACTGTCGAATTGTTCAATCAAATTGGAACCTTATGCTGTAGTGATAAAGTGGAAAATCTATTAAAGAAATTTGACAGATTTTAGTAGGTTAGATGTGCTGGCGTCTATACAATCATAAAATTTGGTTAAATTACATAAAAGTATACAAATCGTATAAGTGGTCGGAGTGGCGGTGCTTGGGGGAGGCCTATGTCCAGCAGTGGGCGTCTTTCGGCTGAAATGATGATGATGACATAAAAGTATACAAACATAGTTGAAATTAAACTAAGTAAGACAAAATTAGATAGAATTATATAGAATTGGAATAAAATTATTAATAGAAAGTACTGGGAGTGGCAATGGTCTCCAGACATCGGGTGGCTGCAGTGTTCAGGAATCTCAACCTATGCTATGAACGTGGATTTAGGTTTGTCTTGTGATTTGGTATCGAGTAACCTACATTCTTACAAACAAAAATACATCCAAGTCCGTAAACAAAACAAAGGTCTTGTTTTGGACTTGGATATATTTATTTATGATTGGGTCTGACTGCCTCATAGTCTAGTGGTCGCGAACACTACTGCTGAGCATGAGGTCCTGGGTTCGATTCCCGGGTCGGGCAAAGTGTTACTGGGATTTTCCATCTGGAATTTCTCAGTAGCAGCCTGGAGTCTGGATTTGTGCCCGGTTGATGGCAATAGGCTCGCCCCCTATTACATGGCACTTAAACATAACTGGCGAAATGTGGGTGTTCTATAGGGACAGCTCTGCCTAACCCTTCGGGGAGTACAGGCGTGACTCTGATCACCATAATTGTATTTATTTTTCATTTGAATGCGTTCGATAATATATGGTCACACTCACCGTACACGTTTCGACTCATAGTTTTTTAAATGATGAATATATCAAAATCTCTGAAGTAAGAACATAACTAAATAAATGGGTATTCAAAATCTTTGTTTATTATTTTTATTATTCTTAGCTCGGAACGTTGTTATTTATCTGAATCGCCATCGTGTAAATATAAATTATTGGAATATTTGTCTTTTGTTGTCACTTTACAGCAATATTTAAAGTTTAGTAAAGGGAATAATGAAATAAGACAGAAGAAGCCTTTGTTTCTTACCCGACTACAGCGAAGCAAAAAGTAGGGTTATTAAAGTTGAGAGTTCAGACCACCCTAAAGAAAATAAATATACATAAATAGGCATAAATAAAAACAATAATAATAACTATCCCAATAATTTATATATGTCGTAGGATAATTTGATACTTCGAATCTTCGCGAAAATCCTAGGGGTTTTGCGAAAACGCGGATAATTAGACATAGGCGAAAAATTATCAAATCTTACTGGACAAAGTCAGGATTTTTGCGAAAATACTCGTTATTATAGCAATATTGCGAAACGAAACGCTGGCTGTTATGAAATAAGAACGCTGATTGGTCGGTCAGCGCGTTCAATAAGAGATCGTCTCTGATTGGTTGACGTCTTAAATGTCAATCATTTGTTGCCGCACGTTATTTGTTTACGTTTGTGTCTGAGTTAAATTGCAGAAGTGTTTTGTTTTTTATCGTAAATAGTGTACCTACTTGGACTTAAATAAAGTGGTAAATAAAAGTGCTACACGGATGTACATAGTGTCATATATCATAAAAGTCTTAGTCAACCACTCAACAACAACAATGCTTTCGAGATTGGTTTAGCGGTGTTTTGTTTGTCATTGTGTTAAAAGTGGACTATAAAATTGGACTTGAACTAAGAAACGGTGTGAATAGGAGGTTTGGTTTTCATCCTTCATAACTCTATGATACAATACTTGAAGTTAATCATCGGCAAACTAGGAACCAATTAGAAGTCAGCCAGCAAAATTGTAGCCAAGCAGTGTTGAGCACATCAAATCTTACTATAGTAACGAGTATTTTCGCAAAAATCCTGACTTTGTCCAGTAAGATTTGATAATTTTTCGCCTATGTCTAATTATCCGCGTTTTCGCAAAACCCCTAGGATTTCCGCGAAGATTCGAAGTATCAAATTATCCTACGACATATATACGCGATGTGCGTGCGACAAGTCCAGCACAGTATAAATAAGTAACAGTATTATGTCTTCATAGAAAACGGGCGAAACGACGCGTTTCAAAATCTCAGTGTACTTATACCAGTAGTACGCAACAGTCTCGAGTGCACGGCAGTTACGCATGGACTCGGAAAGTTTATTTACCGAGCGGCCGCAGGTAATTATTTCAAGGTCACTGCCGAGACATAGTACTGTTACTTATTTTCACTGTGACTCAATTCCGTTCATTGCCCGAGTGCCCCTAAAGCTACGCGCGATAAAGATGTATAGGTAGGTACCTAGTTTAATTATTTGTATGACGTACCAATCTACTAGATTTTCTGTACAAGGCCTAGATCTCGAGATATCTGTAGAGGCATGGTAAAGATATTTCCATAAAACACATTACTAATCTGTGCGTACTAACGATTCCCCGAAGCAGTCAAAAAATTAAAGCAAATATTGAACATACCTAATCTATACAATACATATAAAATGCTTTGTCCTGAATGACTGACTGACGGATCAACGCACAGCCTAAACGTTAGGTCTCTGCGACCAGCGGTTTAGGCTAAACCGCTGGTCGCAGAGACCTGAAATTTGGAGGGTGTGATCTTTGTATGACGTAGGCATCCGATAAGAAAGGATTTTCCGAAATTCTACCCCTAAGGGGGTGAAAAACGGGGGCAAAATTTGTATAGGACAAAGTGATTCCTTGGTCCAATCTTCTTCAAATTTTGCATAAACATTCTTTAACAGAATTGATGGAAGATGTGTTTCGTATTTTATTGAGCCTCATCGCCTTAACCTCGTTAGCGATGAGTCTCGGGGGTAAAGGGTTAGAAAATTATTTTGAGGGTGATTTTTATCGAAGTTGATATCAATACTCCTTAGTGCTTTTGATTTAAATAACATTTTATTTTCATAGCTGGCAAGAAATAGAAAAAGTTTGAATTTGGTCAAGATTAAAATCCAAGATAGCGGCTGCAAAAAAAAAAATTCGTCATGGCAGTCGTTTTCATAGTTTGTAAAGGTGCTAAAGTCGATAAAGAGGTCAAAACGTAAATCCAAGATGGCGGCTGCAAAAACATGTTTTAGTTTTAAATCATACGTGAGAGGTGGAGGTCGGACCGCACACGTTTTTTTTTCCTCATAGAAGGTGATAAAAAGTAGAGTGTTCACCTCGGGAGCAACACAATTTTAAGCTCGAGTGACGTACTTTGAATTCCTCGATGCGCTCTGGATTCAAAGAAACACTCGATTTAAAAATAGTTATTTGCTCCTTAGGCAAAGAATCTACTATTTTGTGTCTTCATTTCAAGAGACTTAAGGGATTGGAAATATAGTCATAGTCCGTATCTTGAATTAATATTGAGTATTTATTTCATTAAAATCTGCCCACTCGGTCAAAAGTTATTACAATTTACAGTCATAAACTAACCTTTCTAACATGTAGGTGTGTTCAATGGCGGCACTAGAGTAGGTGTTACAGGTTAAGGGAGATAATAATATTTAAATGAGTAATTAGTATTTTAAGTAAGGCGTTTAGAATCATATTTAATAAACCTGTATTATTTATTTAAAAAAACCGGACAAGTGTGAGTAGGACTTGCGCTCTAAGGGTTCCGTCTTCAAGCTATGCTTGCTCGGCTGCCCGAATTTCCAAATCCGGATTGAAGGACAAACTTAACTTTTCAATTGAATAATAACTTATTATAACTATCAAAATCACACCAAAAAACCATTCCCAGAACATCTCTGATAATTGAATCTCCCTTAAATGGTACACTAAGTTTTATTATTACGGAAGCATTTTCTGTTATTATCAATCATCTAAATATGCTGTCTTCTGGAGATTCACCTTTTCTTTATTTTATTTGTCTCGTACATAATTACGTAAAAGTATCACTATTATCAAACAATGTGTCCTATGTTAAAAAAAAAATGTCCGCTAATTGTTTTATGGTGCTACTGCCGATCCATAAATTGTTGCTGTATTACTGTAATTGTATTTATGCCTTTATTGCCTTTACAGACGCCCTATTGAATGTATCGCTTTTGATTGCTCTGCTTATATTGTGTCGTTATTTTGTAATCTTACCAATATTGCTTTTATTTAATACTATTGATTTGACTCATTTAATTAATGGCTAATAATCATATATCTATATATTACCAGAACTGCCGAGGGATCAGAACAAAGCTAAACACATTGTATTTGAATATTTTGGCGAATGCATACGACATTATTGTTTTCACTGAGACCTGGCTGACACCTGATATCTCAGATAACGAATTTATTGACCAACGTTACCTTGTATTTAGATGCGATCGTGATCGTATTGTTACCCAAAAAAGAGACGGTGGTGGTGTCCTTATAGCTGTCTCTCGAGAATTAAAGCCGTCTTGCCTCGCATTATCGCCCCCTTTAACTTTACCTGAGCATAAAATAATTAAAACCCCGTCCAGTCGTGATAACTATAACTTAATATGTGCTACTTACATACCACCGAACACGACGGAAGAAATATACATACATTTTTTTGATTCTCTCTCGGCTCTGTTTGATGATCCTCGTGTGGACAATGTAATTTTAACGGGTGACTTCAACATGCCACAGCTTAACTGGGTCAAAAGAACTTCATTCATGGAATGTGCTACAAATACACCCTCTAACGTAACTCGTCGACTCTTAAACATTTGCTCGCAACTAAATATTAAACAATATAATCATTTAACCAATTGTAACGGTCGTATATTGGATTTGTTTTTCAGTAATGCACATTCTGTAACGTTTTCTTCTGATGTTCCTCTCTTGCCCATCGACACTTATCATCCAGCCTTTTACGTCCACGTACCGTTTATACATACACCAAGTAACTCGAAATACAAAATTCCGAATCCGCTCAATTATTACAAAGCTGACTACTGCGAGATAAATAAGGATATTAGTAATGTTGACTGGAGTGGTTTACTTGAAGGGTTGATACCAGAGGAAGCTGTGTCTGCTTTTTACGAAAAAATGTTCGAAATAATTAGATCACATACACCCACATGCAAGCGGAGGAATTTTAATTTTCCCATCTGGTTCACACGTTCACTCATACGTACTTTCAAAAATAAAACTTGTGCTTGGGTAAAGTGGAAGAAACGCGGCAATATAAGTGACTATGAAAAGTTTTCTGCTATTAGAACAAGGTTCAAGAGGGAAGTTGATGGATGCTATAAAAGATACATGACGTCAGTTGAAGATAATATTGCCACCAATATCAAGGCTTTCTGGTCATACATCTCCAACCGTAAAACTGCAAATAGAATTCCCGGCACGATACACTACAAACAAAATTTTTCCAGTGATCCTATTACAACGTGTAATTTGTTCTCTTCCTTTTTCCATTCTGTGTACGAACCCTCCACATTTAATTCTGATTCATGGGTACCTCCATCTGCATGTGCTAATCATGATGTTAACTTATCTAAATTGTACTTCCCCTTAGAAAATATTCGTAGAGAACTAAAAATGTTAGATTCTACTAAAGGACCTGGTCCAGACGGTATACCTGCATTATTTTTTAAAAATACCTAGAGTACAGTATGCTATCCTGTATTTATACTATTTAACAAATGTATTTCGTGTGGAGTCTTTCCGGATGTATGGAAACGCGCAAATATCGTACCAGTACACAAAGGTGGTTCTAAAAATGATGTGGAGATGTATCGTCCAATTTCCATATTATCAGCATTGTCTCTAAACTCTTTGAAAGGCTTGTCCATGCTGGGATTTATCCAATTATTCGTCATGTTCTAATAAAGGAGCAACATGGCTTCGTCAAAGATAGGTCTTGCATAAGCAATCTCTTAATATTCACTACACAACTTTTTGAAAATATTGATAACAGACAACAAACAGACGCGGTGTACACTGATTTTCAAAAGGCATTCGATAAAGTGGATCATAGATTGCTGCTCAATAAAATTGCGTACAACGGTATCAGAGGGGATCTCCTGCGTTGGTTTGTCTCCTATATAACTAATAGGACCCAAAAGGTTGTGATCAATGGCTTCGAGTCTAGCTGTATTCAAGTCACATCAGGAGTCCCACAAGGCTCAATTTTAGGACCTTTGTTATTTATACTGTTCATAAATGACATAAAATATTGCTTTCAAAATTCAAAATTTCTCTTATACGCTGACGATTTAAAAGTTTTTAAACAAATTTCAAATGAACAAGACTGTGTTGAGTTCCAACGTGATCTTGATCGTTTTTCAGACTATTGCTCTTATAATAAACTATACCTAAGCTTGCCTAAGTGTCATAGAATAACGTTCACTAAAAAAAAAAATATCATAAATTTCAATTATCAACTTGCTAATAGTGATATTAACAAAGTTAGCAATCTTCGAGATCTTGGTGTGCAGCTGGACTCGAAACTTCATCTTGATATTCATGTAGAAAACATTATCAATAAGGCATATCAGATGTTTGGCTTTGTAATGAGAGCATCTAGAGATTTCCATCGTCCCTCCACCTTCTTGCACCTATATAAGTCCATAATTAGGCCGCAATTAGAATACGCAGTTCCGATCTGGAATCCTTACTATGCGAAATATACGGAAATTATAGAATTAGTCCAACGAAAGTACCTTCGTTCTATGCAATTTAGATGTTTTCGAAAGAAAACATCATACCAATCGCTTCTTAACGAATACGACCTGCTTACATTACAGTCAAGACGCGTGCTTCTCGAGACAATGACGTTATTCAGTGTATGCCGAAACAAGTTTGATTGCCCTGACTTGGTGACTGGTTTGTGTTATCTGGTTCCTCGAACAGTACATGGACGGGAGGTACGCAACAGGCGACTGTTCGCTACCAGATTTTGTAGATCCAATGCTGGTATGCGCTCGCCGCTATACCGCTTAGTCGACACATACAACACGCGTTTTGGTGCAATAGACATATTATTCCTAAGCAGACATAAATTTAAAAGGGATATAATTAAGATACTAAAGGAACGGCAGTAGGCTCCATAGGTTTTACGCAATGTACTATTATATTAATTGGCTATTGTTAATTCCTGTATGATCATCACGCATGTTTTTCTTTTTTTTGTGTTTGTTACATTTTCTATAGAATATTGTTTTTGTTTTTTTACTCTTTAATTTCTTTTTTATAAGCAAGCCCTGATACAGTAAACTTTTTTTTTAACTGCTTGTTTTGACTATATAATAGTAATCTGTGGAAAATGTTGTGGGTAGTATATTTGTTAAGTTTAATTTTAAGTTTTTTCTGTTTATGTTTAATATACTACTGTTTGTTTTCCCTAATGTAATAAATAAATAAATAACTTTTTGTAGAGTGATGAAATACAGACTAAATGTTACTTCGAGATATGGCCTATGATTTTTTGATCCACGACTGAAGAACAAACTTAACTTTGCAGTTCATATAAAACACTAATTTTCGGATTATGTTTTTTACTTGACCTTTTTTTTTTTGGGTGGGAAATTATCAAACAACTTCTCCCGCTCTGGGCGGAGCGAGAGGGCGTGTCCTGTTTACTTGACCTTGCTTCTCGCCAAACGTCATGCTGCTGGGCCAATGGGGAAGTACCAAATAGACTGGTTTATTTGCGAGTGTCAAAATATGCGGCATAAACGGCCGTATTTTTTTATTGCGTCGACTTGGAAGTTTGATTTTCGTTTTAGCTCCAAAAGACCGTAGATCTAAGTTTTTGATATCTATTTCAACTTGATACTTCCACGCGTTCCTGAGAAAAAGGGTCAACTTTTCATTTTGAACCCTACAAACAGATTTATTATCTGGCTGTTACCTTTTCATACCGTAACGGCTGAACAGATTTAGATGAACGGTATACGGATACTCTGAAGCCCGGTAGCACGTTCCTGTGGGACATTTTCCGACATCCACGCGGGCGAAGCCGCGGGCAAAGGCTAGTTACTAATAAATATAAATGTCTTCGAGCCGTTATGAATGAATGCCAAGTGGGTACAACTAATAATATAATATCTACCCACACACACATACGCGGCTCCGCACCGCGCCCCCCGCTTGTCATCTTTTGTCAAACAGAGATAGCAATCGTTAGTGAATGTACAGACTAGTAATGCGTTTTTTGGAAATTTCTTTACCATACCGATATCTCAACGTATTAGGATATCTCGACTGATCTCCAGATCTAGGCTTTGAAAAAAAAGGTGTAGGTGCCCTAGATAAATACTGTCTAAATCCGAATATCAACATAATATATTTTTTATTTTTTTTTATTTTTTTAAAACGTTGCCCCACACTAAGAATTTCTCCTGTGTCGTGGGTGCGTTTACAAACATTCAAACTCACATACACAAACAGCCAGACCCGGAACAACTAATTGTAGGTCATACAAATATTTGTTCCGTGCGGGAATCGAACCCGCGACACGCAGCGCAGCAGTCAATCGTTTAACCACTGGGCCAACCGTGCCGTCGTATGGTGAAAATATGCTCAAATTGAACAATTCATCGATCGCCGCATTCTTTGGGCAGAAATGTGTCAAACGCCATATTTATTATTCAGATAGAAGTTATCAGACGGTTGAGAAATGGGCCTTTATTGTTGGCAAGCAACTGGCACATTATGGCTTATGTGGTCTTCTTCACAGCGTGTCGATGGTCGGCCCGGAATTCGAATACAAGCTAACTCCATCAGTGGCGTTCATCAGACTAATGTGATAATGTACTGTTACAGAGGAGGGCGTGTTCCTGGCGCTGGACCTGGGCGGCACTAACTTCCGCGTGCTGCTGTTGGAGCTGCGCGCTGGCAAGCTGGTGCGCCAGCACGTCAAGCAGTACCACATCAGGTAACTAGCCATGCAACTGATAACTGTTACCTTAACCTTCTCTGCACATCACCTGCCTTGCAAATGATTATGGTAGGGTCCAGATATTTTGTTATAACAAATCATTTGGAGGTCAGCTCCACGGTTCCAATTGGTCATTTCCTATGGAGAAGAGCCGGCAAAAAACTCCACAATAGCGGTCTTTTAAAAATAATTGACTTTTACAATGTTTTCAAATAATAGTTATAGCCGAACAGTCTAGCCTGTAAACAAGTACCAGTAGTGCTATTCTGTAACCATCTCACCGTGAAAACTTAGGTGAAGTGAGCTCGGAGTGAGCTGTCAGTCCCTAGCAGAAGGTTGAATGACAGCTTACTTCACGCTCACTTCACTCAAGTTTTCACCGTGAGATTTTTACAGAATAGATCGGCAGGTAGCTACTTAGGTAACAAAATAGGTACTGGTCAACAAATCGAACCACCTATGAGTCTGCAAGGCCTACAATGTTCTGACATTCACGAAATAGAAAAGAATCTATATAAAACTAAATAATAAATATAATTAAAAATAAAGCTAAGTATTTTTTAACAAAATGATAATTATGTATGTAACAGACAGTCAATAAAGAGTTTGTGTTGCAGCAACGCGCTGCGGCTGGGCACGGGCGACGAGCTGTTCAACTTCCTGGCGGACTGCGTGCAGGACTTCCTGCAGGAGCTGGGCATGGAGGACCAGGAGTTCTCTCTAGGTAGGAGCACGGTCTTGTTTCTTAGTGACATGATTTTTTTCCGTTTGTCACCATTACGTCTTTTACTGATTGTTACTGATGATGGAATAAAACGTGTATGGTGATGCTGTGACGCGAACCGAATCATTTGATCACTTACATCATAGGTAAACGAATGGAAATTTATGTCAATTGAATTCATGAATATGAGTATATGAATATATATATGAATTGAATTTTGATGACAGTGCAAATGTACAAAGTTTTAATTTAAAAGTAACTTTACCTAATCCAAGCCCTAAGAATAACAAAGCTGTGTAGCTTTGCAACCACACCTCGTTATTTCTGCATGTCTTATGCCATATTGAATATCCAAATAGATATAAAAGATGCAAAGTGGTAAAACAAAGAATTCGATATGGTGTAGAACGAAAAGGAAGGAATACTCTTACTTCAATTTTGATTCGTACGTATATCAGCAATGTTAAACCTACCGACAATCTCGTCCGCAGGCTTCACATTCTCGTTCCCGATGAAGCAGCACTCCATCTCGTCGGGTGAGCTCATCACGTGGACGAAGAGCTTCAAGTGCTCGGGGCTGGCGGGCGTGGACGTGGCGGCGCTGCTGGAGCGCTGCCTGCGCGCGCGCCGCCTGCGCGTCACCGTGCGCGTGCTGCTCAACGACACCACGGGCACGCTCGTGGCCGGCGCGCACATGCACGACAATGTTGGGGTACGACACTAGAGCCGAGTGCACATTAGAGCCGCAACGGGCCGCAGCGTAGTGCATTTTAACACAAAAAAGTGCGGTGCGGCCCGTCTGTAGTGTGTGTTGGTTCATACACAATGTACGAAAGTGATGAAGGAGGATTTTTGCGCAGCGCTGCGTTGCGGCGCGGCCCGCCCCTGTCTGCGCTAGCCTTGACCTGACAAATGCCATGCTTGTTACATGTAGCACTGTAGCTCTACAATGTGTTCCTTTTGATATCCCATAACTCTAGGGTAATAATGAGACCATCTCAAAGGATCAACTGGCATATGAATTATTTTTCGATTAATGTTCCTCAAACTCAAAGCAATTATTTCAATTAAACAACTCAGTCAGAATTATAAAGTTAGTTGCCCATTCCAAAGCGTAGTAGGTACCTATGGAAAAGAACGGGCAAGAAACTCCACGGACACTCTTTTAAATAAAAAAATTAAAAAGATGATTACATCTGAGAACAATGTAGAAAAACGTGCACGTTAGAGGCGTCCGTAATAAAAATATGAAACAAAGAGCAATACAAAAATGAAAATAAGCCATGGTAGCTAAGAGTTGACCAGTTCCTACTGACGGCGCCCGTCGACCCGGGCCTGCAGTGCTATTCTGTAACCATCTCACCGTGAGAACTTAGGTGAAGTGAGCTCGGAGTGAGCTGTCAGTCCCTAGCAGCAGGCGGAATGACAGCTCACTTCACGTTCACTTCACCTAAGTTTTCACCGTGAGATTATTACAGAATAGACCGGCAGCATTGCTATTCTGTTACCATCTCACCGTGAGAACTTAGGTGAAGTGAGCTCGGAGTGAGCTGTCAGTCCCTAGCAGCAAGTGGAATGACAGCTCACTTCACTTAAGTTTTCACCGTGAGATTATTACAGAATAGACCGGCAGGTCCTTATCGGACGGCGAGCTACTCATTGCTCACCGCCCGCATCTTAAAACACCCTTACGTGTAATGTGTAAAATAAATGTAATCTGACTACTTGTGTCCATAAAAAAAGTTACGTTAAGTAAAGTTAAAATGATTTACTCGTACTTATCAATGAAACTTAGATACACACATCGAGAGTTTAGTGTTATGTTATCTTCAAAACTATGTATTTTTGGAACACTTGTTCTAGGACTTTTTGTATTATTATTTTTTCTATTTTCTGTGGGAGAATAGAGACAGGCCCAGGCTATCCCTGTCCGAACAAGGCGTTTTACTATTCGTTTACGTGACTAGAAAGAAGAAGTAGGGCTTTCAGCAAGCTCGCCAGAATAATTACTACGAGGAACGACTTCCTCGTTCTTCTTAGTGTTCGCAGGCGCGACCGCTGAGCATGGGTTCCTGTGTTTGATATCAAGATTGGGTAAAGTAATAACAGGTTATTCCATCAGAAATTTCAGCAGTGGCTGTCCGGAGTCTAGATTTGTGTCTTATTAATAGGAATAGGCGAAATGTGGAAGTGAACGTATGACTGTATACCTCTGCCTAAAAATGAACACAGTCGTAATTAATGTCACATTACGTGTTGCTCGGTTGCAGATTGCTGTGATCCTGGGCACGGGCTCCAACGGCTGCTACATGGAGCGCGCGGCGCGCGTGTCGCACTGGGAGGCGGCGCACGAGCGCGTGCACGACGTGTGCGTGGACGTGGAGTGGGGCGCCTTCGGGGACAACGGTTGCCTCGACTTCCTCAAGACGGAGTTCGACCGCGAGGTGGACGCCGGCTCGCTGCTCGCCACGTCCTTCACGTGAGTCCTGATGAGCTCAAGAAAGAATACCGCTACTGTTAGCCTATATCATCCCACTGCGTTACTGAGGTCTCCCCCATAACTTCCAGCTCTTGCTCGGAGCTAATGGGGATAAAACAAAAGACCAGTGGTGCACATTAAAATAGAATTTGTTTATTGTTGCTGTAGGTGGTTGACAATTAAAGTTTGTCAAAATTAAAACACATGTCCGCAACATACCTCCTTAGCCTTAGCCTTTAATCTTCTTTGTCCTGTAAATGATCCCACACGTTTTTTTATAAGTTGCTTTGACCAACAAATAGCCATATTGACCGCGTTAGCTGTGGCTTCGCAGTAATAAGTAGTATTCTGCAGGTGCTTGGTGGTTTTTTGCCTGTCGATGTCGATAAGCCCTGTATTTGATGACTTACTTAACTTGATTGCTAAGGGCAGTCAACCGCATGATTCCAAACTCCTTAAATGTTGGTCTGTGGTACCCCTAGGTTCGAGAAGTACATCGGCGGCAAATACCTGGGCTCGCTGCTGACGTCATCGCTCAGCGCGCTCGCCCGCACCGGCCTGTTCCCCGCGTCGCCGGCGCACGATGCGCTGCAGACTGCGCATCTCTCCCTCTTCGAAGAGTTAGTACCTGCCGATCTATTCTGTTAAAAACTCATCGTGAAACTTAGGTTAAGTGAGCTTACAGTGAGCTGTCAATAGTGTAAAATCACACTCGCTCACACACATCACACTCACTGACATGAAATAACATGACAGCTCACTTGCACTGAGTTAGAAGTGCATCATAACAGACCTGGCTGTACTTGTGCCCATCGTCATCATCCAGACGAAAGACGTCCACTGCTGGACATAAGCATTCCACAACCGGTCTTGTGCTTCTCACATCTATGCAGAACTCCGCATCTTTATATTTAAATATAAAAAAAATCTTTAATTCTCGCTATTGCACCTACCACTGTTTGTCTCTGCATCACCCGAAGGTTAAGTCCGCCTCTGTACATTTGTGTGCTTGAAGTATTAAATAAATAAATAAACAGGTCTCCGTCCAACTCGTGGGGACCTTACACACGCTATGCCTTCTGGTACGCGGTATTTAATATTCATAGCTCCTTCAAATGAAGTTTTTGAACCATTTAAAAGTTCACACTGTTTGCAGAGATCTGTATCTCATAATATACTTGCCAAGTGTGTTTGAATTAATGAACCGTTATATATGTATGTTTCAGGGAGAACGTTGCAGGCGAGGTGACCCGCACGGTGGCGGCGCTGCGCGAGGTGTGCCCGGGCGCCATCATCACCGCGCAGGACGCGCAGGTCGCGCAACACGTCGCTCACGTCATCTCCAACAGGGCTGCGCAACTCGTGTCTGTCTGTGAGTACATACCACTCCACATCCTCAACGATAAACCTCTCGGAGGAACAAACTTTACAAAATTACGCTCATTTACATTCACTATCGCCATATGAACTCCAGAGTAATGTGCGGTCAGTCGACAGAGATAAGTATCCACCCTTCCTAGCAGTTTACTTGGTTACATATTGCGGTACAGACTGTACCTACTACAAGGTTACTTTTGATTTGATTTTGTTTTGTGTGTGTGCAGGTATCTCGTCGCTGCTGCGGCGCATGGATCGGCCGCACGTGGGCGTGGCGGTGGACGGCTCGGTGTTCAAGCACCACCCGCGCATCGCCGGCCTCATGCACAAGTACATCGCGCTGCTGGCGCCGCACCACCCGGTCAGTACCAGCCGTTTGCAGGGGACCCGGCTAGCCCTTTGGGTGGCCACGAGCTACTCGTTCGAGCTGCACGCGTCTTGCGACAGCGACTGCGGGGAAAACAAATGAAAGAAGTTGTTTAGAGCATGCTCCGGTCACCGCGACGCGACACGCGGAGCGCGTGGAGCGGCGGACGGGAACAGATGAATGATATTTGATGCAGTCGCTCGAGGCCGTGGGGCCTTGCAGTCAAGGAAGGAACTTCATTGTTATGCAAGTGAATTATCGACTTAAATTGTCTGGAATTTCAAATCACAACTGTCATTTCTTGTCAGTCGTATGAAATGGGCATAACACGGCAAACTGACGTAGTGTGACGATGTTCAAAAATCAAGTTCCTTGACTGTACATATAAGTATTGCCACTCCTAGAGGCTTTTTGATACCTCGAAGTTACATCGCTATATATCAGTTCTGCCTCCGAAGCATTTCTATTTTATAAATAAAAAGTTGAATGGAATTGTTAGACCACCTATCCACGATTGTTGTGAAAACCAGACCTGCATAAACCTGGTTAAAATTATAAAACTGTTTACCTCCACGTCAAAGCGCGTATTTTGTGTACGAGTGGGAAAATCGACTATTCGATCCAACAAGCTCCTCAGAAACACCTTTGTATGGCTTATGTAAATGTTTGATGTTACGAATAAAATAAAATAAACCTTTATCTGTTCCAGTTCACGCTACTGGGCGCAGAGGACGGCAGCGGCAAGGGGTCTGCGCTGACTGCCGCCATCGCCGCGCGCATCGCCGCGCGCGACAAGTGCTAGGCGCGCGTCGGACACCGGGATACGCACTAATACCGTAGGGAAGATCACTTTAAACGATGCCATAATAGACTTCACTCATATATACTCAACTGAGAAAACTTCTGTTACTAAAGTAAGGGAAATTGTTCGTATATTCAAATCACAAGTACCATTCTTGATAATCATAATTATGTCTAATAATTCATTTTCCTGACTGTACATTGTTGCTAATTTTAAGTATGTATGGGTGAATGATGAGTTTCTCGACACTGGTTGTTAGAAGTAAGTCTTCGATTCCTTTTTATTACAACTGGCAGTAGTGTCACTATACTTGTACTCAAGTCGTCCTGCTCTCAGTGACGTCACGCCCAATGATATTGATTACCGTTATGTGATGTTGTTACGCTCATTTTAGAGATTAGAGTTGTGTGTGTGTTGAGCACGAGGCGAAGTGTGGGTGTGTCGTGTTGGTGTCGAGTGCTTGCGTGTAGCGTGATAAATCGTACTGCATGCGACTACGACACGCGGTGGGTGTGAGTTGTGTGAGTGGAACGCTCAATGAGTGTGTGTGTGAGTGTAACGCTCAATGAGTGTGAGTGTAACGCTCGCTGGTCGAGATCGTTGTGTAGATGCGCATTTGTTCGACAAATGTTACTATAGTTGGTTAGGGTCATAGTTTAGTAAGTGAACCGCGCCGTGTCGCGAGTACATACAGGTACGTCTGTTAGCTGTAACAATGACTGAAAGATATTATATGTAAGTTTTGTAGGGAACCAGAGGCCTGTCAATAACTTGCCAGTAACTAACTATTTTTGCTATAAATTGTAATTGTATTCACGGATGTTGGAGAAGCCTTTTTTATAAAGTTTAACTGGTTACACCACTAAATATTACCAGTGTTGTATTCTTTTTATTATCAAATTGATCCGAGTTTCGTAATTTACGTCAGTAAACAGGACTCCAGGGTGAACATTAAAATAAGCATCTACCTACAGCAACGTAAATAAAAGTTGTCAACGTCTCCATGTGGAAGAGAAGTAAAACAGCCTGTATGCAAGAATAGAGAGTTGTTGTTGGTTTTATATCATTATAATGTCGCCTCTGGTCGCTGTTAGTGAACATGTCGTGCCACACTCACTCGTGCGCTGAATATACAGGGTTATTGGTTATATGTCGGCAATCCATTTAAGGGGTATGGGAGAGGTCATTTGCAACCAAATAATCCCTGATGACCCATATGCAAAAAATGTGAAATGACTCGAAAATTATTGACATTTGCATAGGAGTCAAAAGGCTATTAACCAGACATGATTTCGTCGTATAGGTAGGTACTTATTTAATTTGTATGACGAATCTAACCAGACACGTTATATACAGGGTAATTGGTTATAGGTCGGCAACATTATGTTATATAACGGATTGCCGACGTATAACCAATAGCCCTGTACCTATTAATGTTTTATATCGTTATAATGTCGCCTCTGGTCGCTATTAGTGTGAACATGTCGTCCATACTCACTCGTGCGCTGAATATATTAATGAATACAACAAGACGCATAGGTATTCTACAATTTAGAACTTTACACCAAAACTTTACACTTTTGGATAGGTTTTTAAATATTAATGAGCATACATTCCGGTGCGTTTAGCTGATCCAAGGATTATCTTGCAAATGTATGTTTTAGTAACTAAGAATAAACATAATATCTCAAATGAACATTAACTGGGTTCGTGCAATAACCGTCCGCGCTGCGTGCTGTGTGTCGAACTCTCGACGCTCGACGCGAATGATTCTCAACACACAATGCATTGTAGGTACGTTTTAATATGAATGATGTGCAGCTAAGAACCAGTTCATATTTCGGTACTTTTTTAAAGAAACACTGTTTTTTTGTTATATATTGAGTAATACTATAGATATACTTAGGTAGTTACGAATATGTTATTGTTTGTAGATTTTTATTTTTAAAATAAAATGTTTTTTTTTAATGTTTATGTTTTTTATTTATTTTCGTACTTAGTTCTATTCCCAGTTTTTTATTTCGATAAAGTAGCGACATCTTTCCCAATTCAATGTAGCTATCTACCAATGTATATAACAGCTAAATCTATCGGCCACTTGAGAAAGTCGCTCATTCCTAAATCGTAGGTACCAACAGTTTTCATAAAAAACTGAAATAAGTATGTTTTGTATCGCCTGGTGTTCCCAAAGATACACATCTGCCGCGCAGTCGTAATAAAACCTTTCACATTAGTCGGAGAAACAACACAACCGCCGAGTTATCGGGAAGACTGCCTCGAGTGCCTGGAAATATATAATGTTAATATATATGTCACGGCTAAGGGTGGATGGGATTACGCAGCTTAACTTAAGCTTATTTTCGAGGAGAGGCTAATGTATTTCTTTCATCTTTAGCCAGCCCCTTCGCTAAAATAAAGTAGCAAATGAAAATGGCTGAAAGGTAGGTTAGGTTAGAACTGTGATCACACAATGCCAGGGTCCGTTGTTTAGACACAAGAGAATAAAAGGTTTTAGGAATGTGGTGTTTTGCGAATGTGATGATTTGCGATAATAGTGTTTTGAGATTATGATTTTTTGCGAACACAAGAGATCGAATATTCATTAGCCGTTGCGTTAAGGCTAATGTGAAGGTTAGCCTAAGGATGAAATCATTTTAAATCGAAAATGCACATTATGTTGAACATTAGCCTCTCCTCAAAAATAAACTCAAGTTTATCCGTCTGTTAAGTTTATTTCCACACCCGGCTTTAGTCATAACATTAATATGCTTTATGTCTGTATTGATAAATTCAATAATAAAAAGTGTGTTAATGACCGATTACTTAAATAACTTCACAAATTATTTGATTTGACCGGGCGATTTGGATATTAATGTCGCTCAGCCAGTGATGTACGACCCTGCTTGTAGGGTTGGGATTCGATATGCGATCTTCAGAATTCCGGTATCAATATGTATTTATTGTATAATGTAAATAGAACTTATACCACTGACTACCTTGCAGTAGTAGGCTGCGTTCCGAGTTATGGTGTAATCGATTTCAGCGTGCTAACACCCGTACCCAATTAGAATAAGCGCGATAACGTTGTCCGGTGAATCGTGTGTGCGTACGCGCAGCGGAATGTTGTTGAATTTAAAGATTTTAATTATGCAGATATTTAGTGTATGACGTCGTATAATTGTGTATGGTAAAAAAAAATTTGTGCACGCAACCATTGTGGAGAAATTCACCAAAAACTGATTCCGCTGGGCGAACGTTGTCCTGGCGGAACTTTTTTTAATCCATAGACTTTAGAAGAAAAGAGATGTGTCCAAAAATTAGTGTGTATTTGTGTGTAATTGTGTATGTATGAATAAAACTAGTGCATGCATAAACTTCGGAGAAATTCAAGTTTCCGCTACGCGAACGTTTGGCCATTAGCTAGTTTTCATATAAAGCGCTTACATAGAGAGCTGTAGATTTTTACATACGTTGTTTTGAATTTGTTTATATTTGTTTAAAAAACAGATTTAGAAAAAATCGTAGGGCTTAAAAGATAAAAATATAAACGTAAAATACGCTTATTAGGTCTTAGTTCTTAAAGTATGCACTTTGGGGTCTAGATTTTCACGTTTATACAAACCTTGTAAGTGTCTGCAACATGTTGCCAAGTATCAATGATGTTCCGTTAGTAACTAAAGAGTTATAGGACAAATTTACCATGAACAGATCACTGTTTACAAAGCAGTCAAATATCACGACGTTCTGAAGGAATGGCATGGTAATATGTATGTTAATAATTAGTGTATTCATTCAACTATTCTTATGCAAAATTTCATGTCATTAAATTCAGTAATTAAAGAAAAACAATTATAATACTGACAAAGCATCGAAAACCTACATAACCCGACCAAGTTCGGATGGCTACAAAAAAGCGGCCGTGCAATATATTTAGGTAACATCCCAAAATTTACAGTATAATACCGGTATTGAATTGGTATAGGTGATAACACAATTGTTGTTTCGATATAATTTATAGGTCATTTATTTTTGTACACCTACTTTTTTAAATGTATTTGACTATGACAGAAAGTAGGTACTATTTACGTAGGTACTTTATTTAAGTATGCGCTTGAGACTTGAGATATAATCTAAATATATTATTTAAGACAAATAAAATTCATACAGCTAATTTCTATTGAAGATTTAAAGGGTCAGGATTCTAACTATAGACCCCTTAGGGAAATTAAATATTTACCACATGTAAGTATGTACTACTGTTTAGGTAAATATTTATCATATTGTAGCTTATTACACTATTTAACCAATAGACTAGGCATGCACGAGCGTTCCCCTTTGCAACTTTAGTGGATCAAACAATCTAATAACTTAAAAAAAACTACTTCTTGAATCGATTTTTTTTTCTTATGTATGTGAGCGTGTTCTCCCGCACCCCACCAAAATATGGAGAATTATTTTGTTCGAAGTTCGGTACGCTTAATCCTTTAGTTAAATAGTCTAAGTATTGTAATTATGAATTGATCAAAAATATTCTTGTGTGAAAAAAATTAAAAATATTTGTGTACGCGGATATTTAAATAGAGAAGTACTTGTTAATTGAAGATTTGTTTTTATCGTAGATAGTGGCGTTATTATTAAAAAAATATTTTTCATTCAAGAAATGCAATTGTTTTATTTTTTCCTAACGCTTGTGTACGCAACTGTACCATATTAATAAATACTATATTGGAAGATTAAGAACGTTTCTTAGATATATGGCACGGCCGCTTTTTTGTAGCCATCCGAACTTGGTCGGGTTATGTAGGTTTTCGATGCTTCGTCAGTATTATAATTGTTTTTCTTTAATTACTGAATTTAATGACATGAAATTTTGCATGTGAATAGTTGAATGAATACACTAATTATTGGCATACATTTTACCATGCAATTCATTTAGAACGTCGTGATATTTGACTGCTTTGTAAACAGTGATCTATTCATGGTAAATTTGTCCTATAACTCTTTAATTACTAACGGAACATCATTGATACTTGGCAACATGTTGCAGACACTTACAAGGTTTGTATAAACGTGAAAATCTAGACCCCAAAGTGCATACTTTAAGAACTAAGACCTAATAAGCGTATTTTACGTTTATATTTTTATCTTTTAAGCCCTACGATTTTTTCTAAATCTGTTTTTTAAACAAATATAAACAAATTCAAAACAACGTATGTAAAAATCTACAGCTCTCTATGTAAGCGCTTTATATGAAAACTAGCGAATGGCCAAACGTTCGCGTAGCGGAAACTTGAATTTCTCCGAAGTTTATGCATGCACTAGTTTTATTCATACATACACAATTACACACAAATACACACTAATTTTTGGACACATCTCTTTTCTTCTAAAGTCTATGGATTAAAAAAAGTTCCGCCAGGACAACGTTCGCCCAGCGGAATCAGTTTTTGGTGAATTTCTCCACAATGGTTGCGTGCACAAATTTTTTTTTACCATACACAATTATACGACGTCATACACTAAATATCTGCATAATTAAAATCTTTAAATTCAACAACATTCCGCTGCGCGTACGCACACGTGAATCGTCATAGATGACGTCATGGTATGCGCCATCTTGCGATAATGCCGACCATGCCCTAAATTAATATCACCGTGAGCGCTGTCAAATATGACAGTTGTGCTGTTTTGTTTTGAGTTGAATCATATCTTTAAAGTAACGTGACATTTTCGAAATTGTGCTTCTGGCTACCGTCGCCACCTAACCAAAGAAGAAGAAGAAATTTGTGGTATTTACACAAATAAATATGATATGCAAGTTTTGACGTTGAGCAAGCACTGTGAGCTCGTTCACGAGCGTTCCGAATTGTTGACAACCCTCAGCTGTCATAATCGTGATATCTAAATCCGAACGCAAATTATTGATGTCAGCGCTGTGAGCGATTATGTTCTAATTCGGTAAGTGGCCTTAATGTCCCTCCTTCTCCCTTTAATCCATCTAAAAGTTGTCTTTTCAAGATCGCTTTTAGCGATAAGGCCACCCATTGAGTCACCCTAAGTAAAAGTTCTACATTTATATCAATACCTACCGCGCGCTCCTTCACATTATGTACATTATATTCTATTCTGCCAGAAATGAATTTGAATATTCTCAAGAAAGGTGATAATAGCTCATTAAGGAATGAACCACTACGTTAGTAGCTGGTCTAACAAGTCTGGTCGTCGGGCACATACCACCATTTATCTGTAGCTCTCGGTGCACGAGGATCAGTGGATACTTCACGAGAGAAGAGGACGACGCAATACCAATGAAGAGACACAGTAATAAACAAAATAAAATAATATTTAATTATCAGTATAAATAATTATTACAAAGTATTAAAATTAAGCATAAAAATAACAAAATGTCGCTTATATTAAATGTATGAAAATATTCACACCCCTTATACTAAAATGATTTATAGTCAACCAAAATCTCTCTTTAAATGTCGTTGTATAGGAATATTGCATTGCATGTTACATATTGCTAAGTATAATGTTGTTAATTTTATAATATTCCTGTTGAAACGCTATGCGCTAGAGAGTATCAGTAGGGAGTCGGACGGATCCTCGATGTGTCCATAGCAAGTGGTGGGCTATGGTGAGTATGTCGTGCGTCAGCAGGTGGAGGAATCGTCGTCGTCGTCGTCGTGTTTGTGCGCGTGCGGCGTGCGCGCCCACAGCAGTGCACGCGCGCTCACGACACCTCCACTTTCTCGCGCGCCTTGCGCAAAATACTCTGCAGCTCCGACGCCGACGTCGTCTTGTACTGCAACATAACGTAGCACATTTATTGAAAGGAGTTAACTATTGATAAAGTATATTATGATGTGACCACACAATGTGCAAGATGAATAAAGCCTCGTAGAAACACAAGACAAAAATAATAATATGAGCAAGATTTTGTCACTCCGTCTTATAAGTACGGTTTTTAAATCATGATAATTAAATTAAAATCAGTAGATCATTTAAATCAAGGAACGAAATGGGCCTAAGATATAACCACGAGGCACTCTTATTTCAATAAATGACAGTAATGATAATGATTAGTTTTTTTTTGGATTATTGTATTGACATCGACCTAATCGAACGCGTTCTTCAGATCGTCTGTTAGCATATGATTTGTCTAAACCTTTCGACCGCTATTTGTTGGACCTTTGTGAGGCTTAAACTATTAAAGTTACTATACTCCGTAAACGTAGGAGGTAATTTTTACACCGGGCACAGCTAATTAGTAGGAGAGAGAAAGTTTCTTCTTATTGAAGTGAATCTTTTTAGATGGCGGTTGGACGAGAATTGAGAGTGAAATTTCAAGGACTCGTCACGTTTAGACAAATTTCGTTACATGAGAGAAAATAAATATATAACAATCTCTGGATTGTTACTTATATAACAATCTCTGGATTGTTACTTATATATTTATTTTCTCTCACACTAAATCTCACTTATTCTTTATTTTTAAGAAGTTTCACATCTATCACGTGTAGGGTGCTGCAAGCGCCATCTTTTAAAATGATCTAATCACGTAACGTTAGTATTTTGTATTGTGAAGTAGCGGTGAGTAGTTCCTGGCGTGGCGTGTAATAGTAACGGTATGTTCAGATGCTGGGCGAGTGTGGTGCCTGGTGTGCGTGCCTCACCGTAGAGCCGGCGACTCACCCCCGAGACGTTCCTCTGCACCAGGATCTGACTGTAGAGGCGCTTGCCCTCGTCCGCGCCTAACGCCTTCTCCAACTGCGTGCGCGTCAGACCGAACAGTTGGTGGCCGGGCATGCGCAGTGCGCGCTGCGTCGCCGCGCTGAAACCCTTGGCCTCCAGCCACTCCGCCACCTCATCCGGGTTTGACTTCTGCAAGTGGGTAAAAAAACATTGACAATACAATGAATTCGAAGTCCGTCGTAGTTCTGCGGTGGGTTGCGCCATCCTAAATACAGGGTGGAGTTTTGAGGTGGGGCCGTAAGCGCAACTACCTTAACCGTTGTAGCTACAGGAAAACGGTCTTATGACAATGTCCTTAACTTTTTGAGACATTTTGATCTGCATTTACAGATTTCGAAAAAAATTACAGTCAGCAAGAAAATAGACAGTTTTCACAAAAACTTTTTTGATGCCAATCGATCCTGTTTCTTATAAGGATCAAAAAACTATTAGACCAACTGAGGTTTGAGTACTAGAAAATTCAGAAATCGCAAAACAAAAGTGTTCGGAATAGATTATTATAATGTGGGTATGTACATTTGTAAAAGTATACAGGGTGTAAGGACAAACACCGTTATCCTTGAAACCAGTGTTTTGGTTTCATTTATAGAACGTAAAATCAATGGAAAATTACAATAATTATTTTTAGAGAAAATCTTAATTCTACCACAAGAGTTATCAACCTTGCGTCTCAACACGGGAGTGGGGCGCGGGGAATACGCCACGTGGCCCGACCAGTCGCGAGCGCGTACTCGGGGGCGCGACCCCTCACCCCAGTCAGTATATTAATTAGAATGTACTCTGTGCCAGTCAGTGAGCTGTCTCGCTAGTGAGCGCACGTACACAGCGTCGTAGCGCCGCTCATGTCTCCCGCGTAAATTGATTTAGTGTATGAAGCGCCGGGTGTATGCCGCAGAGTTCCATAATACGTTGGAATTGGAACTCAAAAGGCGGATTTAAAGAATGATACTGTTGTAATGCTGTAATAAGAAATGACACTGTTGTGCTTTCTCGAGAGCGAAACAACGTACGAAAACGTGTGGGCCTCATGCGTGGCCGTAAATGGATCCCATTTTGAACAGGTTGAGATTTAATGTAAGTGTAGATATTCAATCAGCGTAAATTTAACCGGTAATTTTTAATTGAACTGTACACAAAATTGTGATAAACTTTGTAAATACGCCTAAAATACCTATCCAATGGTTTGGTTTCTTTTTTTAATTTCCTTTGTTGTCGAATCAAATTTACATTTAAAGTCGGATTTAGAATTGACCATTTCATGAAATGGCCAGCTAACATTGGCCATATCGTTTAAACGTCAACGTTTAATGATTTGTCAGTCGACGTTTGGCCATATCATTAATGTAGGGTATCCATGGTGTAAGGTGAAGTAAAAATAGGCAAGTAACTGCGACCAACTTGGAAGTAGCACTATAAAAGTCCATCGACTTTTTTGCGTGGTCACCCTACTTTGTTTGATTTGTTGTATGCCGCCGCCATGATGCACAACAAAAACACAGCGACATCAACGCCTCTACCGGCGGATAGTCTAACTATTTTACGAGATGATCACTACTTTTTGGCCACATCATGAAGTAGTCGTGCGTTTAACTGTTCATATCATTAAACGTTGAGTATTCAATGATCTGGCATCTGACATCGTGATGTGACCAGTGGATGAAGTTCATTTCATGAAATGATCAATTTTAAGATCTGGCCACGACATAACTACATCGTTCGTACAGTTACAAGGAACCCATTCCCTCTCAAAAGTATTGTTGCGAAGGTGTGTAGTGTGTGTTGTGGTAACTATGGGGCGTACCTGGTCGATAAAGATGTCGGGCGTCTTCTTGATGTCGAGCATCTTCTTGCGCGCCTGAATGGCTGGCAGTACCATCTTCAGCTCGTCTTGCAGGTCACCGCTCCCGCTCATCAACGACTTGTTCGCTGTGAACATGTTCACACTCACGTCAGTTAGTTTGTCTGTCGTTAGCAACATGTTGGAAGCATTCAAAGAGCTTCAGTGAGTAACATAATTTCAGAGTACTCGTAGTACTCGTATCATGAATTATGTAACCAATATTTTTATATAAAAGAGTATCCATGGAGTTTCTTGCCCGTTCTTCTCCATAGGAATCTAATGCACTTTGGAATGGGCAGCTTCATCTTTCTGACTGACCGACTCTTTGACAGTTAAAAACTGCCTGCAATTGGTTTAATTGAAATAAATGCTTTGAGTTGAGTTGATAAAGTTAAACGTGTGTTTAGTAGTGTCTAGTATAGTTGTGTAGAATTAATTAATTTATTTATTTAATACTTCAAGCCATTGATATATTTTTTATATATCAATGCTTCAAGCACACAAATGTAAAGAGGCGGACTTAATGCCATAGGTATTTTTCCATAGGCATTTACTACCAGTCAACCTTTGGGTGAAGCAGAGACAAACAGTGGTAGGTGAAATAGCGAGAATTGAGAAAAAAAAATTAAAAATATAAAGATATACCTGTTACACAAAAATACACCTAATTATATAAATACACCTAATTATATAGAAATATATGCACAAATGCGACAAACAATGGGAAAATATTACCGTTGTGATGATACTGCCAGCTTCTTGCGAATGTGCTCGCGAACTTTAATTTTAAAAGATAATTGGTTGGTCGCTATCCTGATTTCCTGGGGGAGCGCATTTAACAGAGAGATAGACTGAATGAAGAAGGAAGAGTGAATGAATTCTGTGCGGTGAGTACATGAGATGAACGTAGATTTCTATTGTGTTTGGCGCAAATGTACTGAAATGGGGGGCCAGATAACTAGGGGAAGGGTGAAAGTCAAGAAATGAAAACAAGGTGGTCAGCGCCCTTTGCTTTCTGCGCTGGCGTATGGGCAACCACCTTAGAAGCGACTGCTGCGCAGAGACATGATCATATTTACGCAGATTGAAAACGAATCGAATGCAGTTATTGAGAAGACGGTCAAGATTGTCGAGGAGATCTGCATTCAAGTCATAGTAGCACACTGGACTGCACAAGCATTAAATTGTCTTCGTACTCGAAGGTAGTAAATTTTTCAATCGGTTCAAAGCCCGCAGCGTCCCAATAACCTTTTGGCTTACCCTAGCAACTTTAGTCAGTTCAGGGTACTATCAATGTGCAAGCCTAAGTCCTTCACGTCAGTGCTAAAAGGAACGATCGTACCATTGAAGAGAACTGGTGGCAAGGTTGTACCATCCACCTTGCTAATACCGCGAGGACTGCCAATGATGATCGCTTGACACTTCGTAGGGTCTACGGCTACAGCAAATATATCAGCCCAGGTTTTTATGGCTATCAAGTCCCTGTTTAATTTGTCGATAGCATCAGGTAATTCATCGACCCTTCCCTGACAACTGCAAGTCATCTGCATACAGATGATACTCACACTGAAGTTCGGAAGTTACAAGATTAATAAAAATAGAAAACAGAAGAGGAGAAAGTATATCGCCTTGAGGAACGATAGTTTCCAAAATACACCAGCATGAAGAAGAATCCCCAACATGAATAGACTGCTGACGTTCCTGAAGGTAAGAGGAGAACATTCCAGTGCTTCGGGAGAGACCATAACATATGACATAACATAGCATATGACAAAATGGCTAACAGGATGTCGTGACTGACGGTATTAAAGGCATTCGAGAAATCAACTAACACTAGAGCAGTAACTTTGGTGTCTTGCAGTCCTGCCCTTATATCGCCAGTCACTTTAAGGATGGCGGAAATAGTGCTGAGTCCTGGCCTGAACCCAGATTGAAGAGGGCTAATGAGTGAGAGGCGATGAACAAAGTTGGAGAATTGCTTGTGGACACAGACCGCAAGCACTTTGGATAGGAAGGGAAGGATAGTACTCACATTTCATGGTGTCGGTGGTGCGGGGCGGTGCGGGCACGGCCACGGGCAAGGGAGGCGCGGGTGGCGGGGGCGGCGGCGGCGGCGGTGCGGGCATGGGGGGCGGCGCAGACCGCTCTGTAACATTTTGATACTTGTACACCTCCGCAATAAACACACACTTATTATTTTAATTTTACAGGATGTTCGAACGAAATCTAAATGTCTATACAAGCTATGCAAAAAGCACTAAAAATACGCCTGTTTGGAAGTGGAATGTGGCACAAATCACGAGCGCGACAGCGGTATCGCTTATATCTGAATAGGACTTCATTAAACTTATAATAATATTCTTATTTATTAAATAAAACACAAAAATAAGCACACTTACCTTGACAAGGTTACACACACACACACACACACATGAACACAACATTTATGTAAGCAAAGCACACACGACACCCACACACACAACGACGAGTGTTTGTGTGATTGATGCAGCTCGGCGGAGGTAGGTCGTATCATTACTGATTGTCAAGTTAACAGCGACGCTGGCTGCAGTCATTAATCTAATGGTTCATAAACAGATTATATTCCTCGGGACGGGAAGGGATTACTATACTATAACAGACCAAAACCTAGTTTGATAAAAATGAATTTTAATAATAAAGTAGGTACAAATACGGAGCATTACCTAGATGACGGAGGGGGCGCCCCACCCGCGCCCTGCGTGCGCAGGCGAGCTCCGCTCACAATATATTAATAGTATGAAAATATACCCATATTATTTGTTTCATTTACATCATATCTAGCTTACGATATTATATTATTTTATTTGTATATATTTTGCAATTACTAACAATCTAATAATTTATAAGATATAAGTACATATTTAATGGATACTAGCGCGTCGCACGCTCGGTAAGTACAGAGTGAAGCTGCGAACTTGTTGTACGTATACATTTACAAAGTAAATAATTTAAATCAGACTTGTATGATATGCGTGGCGGCTGACGTCACGCCACGCCACACTCACGTCACGAACACACGCGACCGACGCAGACAATTACTTAATACGCTACACTGGCGCGATGGCGGTACAGCCTCCGGACCACATCACTCATCAGTGCGAGTTCAACACTACGTCAACCCACACGCTGCGTAGACAGAGTAGCGTGAGGTGGTCTGGGGCGTCTGGTAAACATACGAACACGAGTCAAGCGCACACACACACGCGCGCGCGGCCGGGGGGGGACGCCTAGCGCCACAACACACACTACACACACAACGCACAGCTTCCCTCGCCCGGCGCACGCACACAAGTACACCGCTAGCTCACACGGGACTCAACGTGTAAGCATTGAGTCCGTGTGGGCTGACGTCGCGCCGGAGCGCGTGCGCCGGGCGGTCGGCTTCAGGCGTCCAATGTGTGTGTATGTTCTGCGCGCTAGAAATATCGGAATTCGCCCTTTTTGCCAAGTCGCTCGCGGCGCACCCAGTCGGCCGCGCCCGCACCCCCTGGCCCCGCGCCTCCCTGCCCCCCGCCTCCCGCGGGCCCCTGGCCCCCATGGCCTCCGTGAGCCCCGTGGACCCCAGTGCCCCTACCCGCCGGGGCTGTGGGGCTGCTGCCACCGGAGCCGCGTCCGCCTGCTCCCTCCTGGAACATAAACATCAAACATTTTACGGAAAATTCATGTACATTCTCTATCTTTTCATGTACTAGTGTTAGATATGATACTGCTTCTTGCTACAAATGTGGTAGCCGTCGCGTTTGCGGTGACGTCGTCTTTGGTCAGCCATTGGGATCAGCGGTCACCATTTAACGGACGACCGACTCTCACCGCAGTAACGTATAGAAGTCTACTTAACTGCTCAGTACTTTCCGGTTTCATGCGGTCTTACCCCGAAGGCCGCCATCCTTAGGTTTCATCCGAAAACAAAAATGGTGATATGTACCTGGTAGTGCGTATAGATCGGGTTGGGATAGAGGTGCGGCGAGGCGGGCGGCGAGGCGGCCGGCGCCACGATGGTGTGCGGCACGTGCGCGCTCACGCCGCGGCGGTTGCGCGCCTTCCACCACTTGCGCGAGTCGTCCAGGACCTAACGTAACAGACACATGCTTTAATACCAACTACTTATATACCATTTCTTAAGCATTTACGGAGCTTTGAAAAGAAATAGATGGAAAAACAAGTGGTCAAGAGATGAAATGAAAGTAAATGATGAATATTATGATGTTTATTTCTATACGTAGATCTTTTAAGCCGTTTTTAAACGTCAACTTTTTGGTCAATATTTTAGAACTAGATGGCGCCGGCATTTCCTAGCTGACTGATCTTTGAGAAGAAATGCCGAAACAAACTCAGAAGTCATGGACTCTTTTAAAGTATAAACATTTTATTATCAAGATATTATGTGAGTCACTGCAGGGCCAGAGCAAACTGCAGGCCCATGACGAGCCCTCCTGCAGTCAGCTCTGCTAAATGTGTACGTACCTCGAGGTACTCTCCGCGCACGACGGTGAGCTCCTTGTCGTTGTTAGCGGTGCGCGGATACGTGACGCGCACGACGCGTCCGCCACGCGCCATCACGCCGCGCGCCCACGCCTCGCCCAAGTCGTCTGCAAACACAAACGTTACTGAACTAACTGCTTGTCACATATTCCACCAGTCCAGGCAGTCCCCTCGCAGTAGTCAAACTTAAAGCATTTATTGCAAATTAACCATTTACAGGCACTTTTGGACTGTCAAGGGGTTGATCAGAAGACGCAGCGTAGATTTCTATGCAAAAATACGTGCACGACACTCCATGGTTTCAAGTTATTATCTTGCGTCTCGTTTGTATTGGCATGGCATTGCGTCTTTAGTTAATCGAGAACAAAGGAAATAAAGAAAAAGCTGTGAAGTTTCATGCCGGTTCTTCTCCATAGGAAATGACCAATTGGAACCGTGCACCTAGCATCTGACGTTTAATAAGTGTCCATGTAGGATTTGGTGAAATAAAATATTTTGAAAGTTAATTTGAATGTTGAACGTACCGTCCTCTCTGTCGGCACGGTACGTCTGCTCGCGATCAGGCGAGGACGCCGCGCTGCCCGAGTCCTCGCGCCCCATGCCGCGCATATTCCTGTCAACAACGTCATCACACGTAAGCTGGGGTATCTGGATAGTACATTTAGCACTACATGTGCAAACTATCAGTCGTAACAGTCGTATCAGTCCGCAACTTATTGCGGACGTGACCTTGGACCGTCCTTGAGCGTTCGGACGTCACAACGTTAATGTCATGAAAGTGGTTCTAAAGATAAAAGCTGTGACGGATTTATTATTACCACAGTTTTTGGGAACAGTTCTCTTTACTTTAGGAGGTAGGTACATGAATATGGTGTGCTATCTGTAAGCGTTAGCTCTAGTGCGTCACGATTTAGATGATCAGTTGGATGCAGTGTGCAGCAGCCATCAACCTGGGGAAGGGGGCGTACTGTGGAAGTGGTTACCTGGGGTAGGGCGCGTACTGCTCGGCGTAGAGGTCAGGCTCGTCGCGCTCATAGCGCTCGTAGGGGGCGGGCTCGGCGGCCGCTAGTTCGGCGCGCCCCACGGAGCTGCGCCTCGGGGAAGCCCTGTCCCACACACACGCACGCACACGTACACAACAGCACACAACACATTTATAGCAAACTTAACACAAACTTGCAGGGTGATATTAAAAAGATACCTCTAACAATGATTGTTTAACATCATGTGCTACAAATGAATACTACCAACATTATGAATTGTAAATAAACAAAAATGTAGTGAACACACATAATAGTGATTGGACATCAGTACATACATGGGTAGCGAAACATGATTATTCACAAATTTAGACGTGATTACGTGTAACATTTAATAAATGAATAAATCAATGCTGCCAATATCAATGCAATTAGTTCGCATACCTGCGCAGTGGCTGGTCATCGACCTGGTAGTCGGGGCTCCAGCCGTCCATGAACACGGGCTGATACGGTGGGATAGTCGTCTTCCATTGCTCCCTGGTAACACAAACACATAACCTAGCATTACCGACGCTGAACAACGAGTATGTAGGCTACGGAATGTAAAGCCAAGTCAACTAGGTTTTAGGGTTCCGTAGTAAACAAGGATCCCTTATAGTTTCACCATGTCCGTCTGTCTGTCTGTCCGCGGCTTAGCTCAGAGACTGTTAGTACTAGAAAGCTGTAATTTGGCACGCCGACAAAGCGGTAAAAAAAAGTCAAGAAAAAAATTGGGTACCTCCCCTACACGTAAAGTGGGGATGATTTTTTTTCTCGTCTATTCCATGGTGTGGGGTGTCATTGGTAAGGTTGTTCAAAAATATTGTGGGTGTGTGAAAACTATTTTTCAATTCAGGGATCCGTTTGCGAAATATAAAACTTTAAAGTGCTAATTTTGATTAGAGTCATGTGTCCCCCTTCCTGCCAGCTAAATGGTTATACTTGGATTTGTGAAAAAAATCACAACAGTAGTATATATAACGAAGTTAAAAGGGAAACTATCACAATTAAGAGGCTTTAAAGGTTAACGAGTAATGATCGACCAAATTAATTTTGCAGTTTGAAAAACATGTTCTCCCATACAGAATGTATCGGAGAACATGTTTTTCAACTACAATGTTAAGTTTGTTCTTGGGATAAAATTAATTCATCCCAACTACGGAACCCTTCATTGTGCGTCCGACACGCACTTGGCCGGTTTTTGTTTTTATTTATCACTAGCGACCCGCTCCTGCTTCGAACGGTTTTTACGACTTGGCAGAACGTCGAGATTTTTTAGTTTTACGTAACTTTAATACTAACGTATTAAGCACATAAACCTTCCAGAATACATTCTTTAAGCGATGGTGAGAACCTCAACAAAATCTGTTGCGTGGTTTAGAAGAACAACGTGATCATACAGACACGAAAAGCGACTTTAATTTATAATATGTATATGTCGGAAATACGTTACTGAGTTGAATAATCGGGACGCTAGCGCTGCCTGCCGTTCTACAGAGTCTACAACATAACGCTCGGACCGGCCGGAGCTGGAGCTAAATAGACTTCATCGGTGGCGGTCAAGCAGTGTACACGTTTAGAAACTTTCGCGCATTCCGAATATTTGTGTCGTGTACCTACAGTGTGTGAATTGCTAGTGTGATTAATGTGATCTGAACTGCAAACGGTTTTTCTCTTGCGCAATAACCAACACTACCCAGTTCGCCCACAGTAGTTAAAATATGGCTGATAATAACGAGAGAGACAGACACACATACCCTCCTCCGTCACATAAATTTACTAGCTGCTGCTCGCAGCTTCGTCCGCGTCTTATTATTTTTCTAAAATAAAAGTAGCCTTTGTTACTCCTTATAACATCTACCAGTGAAAGCCCCGTCAAAATCGATTTAGCCGTTTTGGAGATTAGCCGAAACAAACAGACAGACACCAACAATTTTAAAAATGTTTTTTTTTATAAGTAACGTATATACTTTATATGCATTTTTTAATAAAAAGCTGTTATTTTGACATTACAAACAGACACTTAAATTTTATTTATTTTCATAGATGTATATAGGGTGACTTGTAATTTGACGTAATCCTTCTAGGACGTGATAGTGTGACTCATTTGCAACAATTAAACACCCTATAAACCCTAGGCAAAAAATCATGGGATTGGCGAAAACCCAGGTTTTATGTAAATTTCCCAGAATTTGTCACTAAATATAACTTTTCTCTAAATTCTCAAACTGAATGGCCTTCATTGCAATTCCATTGGGTACCTAATACTTTAATAAACCCTTCGATGTAACCAAATTTTCTAAAACATCAAACAGTTAAAAAATAAAGGAAGAAAATTAACCATTTTCAAAAATCATCTACGTACTTGAACTTTGGAATTAAGCGTATATATTAAATATTAAAAAATTGTGTTATAATCGTATTAATTAACTAGTTGATACCTCTACTTTCTAACCTCCCAGAAATCCATCACACGTTTGGCACCCAGGTCGTCATGGCCAGGTCACAAGTCGAGGAGCGGCTTTTGAGTCTTTAACATGACTCACGGTTTATTCGCTGGTCACTGTTCATTCGTCGCTTAGTTTGCGTGTATTTAAACATATAGCGCATGTAAATACTCTAATAGTTTGACATACGTCGCCTGGCCTTACTCCTCTAGATTTTTATGTTTAGGATCATATGGAAAGTCTTGTATACTCGACACCAGTGCCTTCAGTAGAAGAACTAAGCCTAATTTAGCTTTCATATTTAACACCAGTGTAGACCAAGGAGTCTTTCCGGATCTCATGAAACACAGTAAAGTAGTTCCTTTGTTCAATTCCGGTGATAGTAAGGAACCCAACAATTATAAGCCTGTGTCAATTCTGCCAGTTCTCAGTAGGGTGTTTGAAAAGTTGACACTTTAATCAAAATTCCATCTTTCATGATCAACAGTACGGTTTCACCAAAGGGCGTTGTACCACTGACGCAGTGTTACCCTATTAAAGATAATTTTTAACGCCTGGGAAGAAGCACAAGATGCCATTGGAATCTTTTGCAACCTCTCGAAAGCATTCGAATGCGTAGACCATGAGACACTTCTGCCGAAACTGGAGCACTATGGGATTAGGAATACAGATCTTGATTCACTGAAATCATACCTGAAAGATAGAAAGGTTAAAGTTTAAGTAAAGGGCGTAAACTCATTAGGGTCTGAAATGGCAATGGGCGTTTCTCAAGGTTCGATATTGGGTCGTGGGTCCATTCCTCTTTTTAGTTTATATTAATGATTTTCCTCAATTACAACACATTGTCACAAAATCTTGACGACGTGAATTGTTGTTAATTATTGTTCAGGTCCAAGATTGGTTTACGGTAAATAATTTGGTACAAAATAAAACAAATGCATTAGATTTAAATTACCTAATGTTAGAAGTAGCGAATGCATCATATTGAATGGAGAAAAACTGGAATTTATTAATCAAACTGTTTTCCTAGGAATCACGCTAAACGAGAAATTACAATGGGAACTCAACATCTCTTGCGGGGCGGCTAAGCTCAGACGCTTATGCTGTTAAGAAAAAAGATAAGACTGTTAACAAATGTAGAAACCGCGCGTTTGGTCTATTTTAGCTACTTCCACAGTATTATGTCGTATGGCATTTTACTGTGGGGTCGGGCTGCTGACATTGAATCTATCTTCATTATACAAAAGAGATTTGTCAGAGCCATTTATAATCTAGGTCGTCGCGAATCTCTCAGGGAATTATTTAAAAAGATTAATATTATGATGGTACCTTACCAATTTATTTATGAAAATATTATGTATGTGAGAAAAAAATTACATCTTTTTAATAAAATAAGTGATAGACATAATTTTGATACTAGAAATAAAGATAAAATAGTCAACCATTTTTCAGATTATCTAAAGTACATACATCTTTTAGGGAGTACTGTGTTAAATGTTACAACAGAATACCTTGTGATTTATTACAATTAAATGAAAGAAAATTTAAAACTCATATTAAAAGTACACTTTGTAAACAAGCATATTACAAATTAGAAGATTATATCCAAGATAAGAATGCTTGGAAACATGCTGGTCCTGCTCCATAGGATAATTTAGAATCAAGACAAAATCAAACTGGTTGCAAATTTAATTGTATATTTAATTATTATTTTTTATTATATGACACTGATTTTACATTCTGTGACCAATTCCTCGCACACTGACTTATTAATTGTAAAATTTTAGGAAAATCGTCTACTTTTACAATGTTTGTAAATATGTGAGCACCATGTATCTATCACATAATTAGTCTATCTGTTGTTGCTTCATTTTTAATTCTTAATTCATTTTACCTATTGTGGTATAATAATTTTATTCTAGGTGCATCGTCCTCACATTATAATTATATAACTAATGTACTTATAAGTACAAAATATTGTAAAACATTTCAAAAGAGTAATGGTGGAGTTTCTTGCCAATTCTTCTCAGAAAACTACCTTTTGGAAGGGGCGACTAGAATCAATTCTGTTCTTTGTAAGTTTTGACCTTCAAAATTGCCTTTTATGTGCCTAATTGAAATAAATTATTTGAGGCAAAGAATAATACATGCAGCGGAACGCATAAGAACTATAATTTCACTTCAAAAGTTACCTAGACAGAAGTTAAAAGAAGACCCAATAACCAACCACAATCAGGTTCAGGTTTTAAATGATTTCAACAATTGCCTATTCTATTTTTTTTGGCATCATCGACTATGGGCATGTCATGATAAATAAAGGACTTTTTGTTGAAAAGTCGAGGTATGTCAATCTATTAGAGTATCTATATGCACTGTACTGTATGTTAAAATACACGCCAACTAAGAGACAGGTGAACCGTGGCCAGCGAGTAGACTCATCGTAAACACTCAAAAGCGGCTCCGTGACTTGCGACCTGGTGATGACGTCCCGGGTGCCTAACGTGTGGATTGCTGGGAGGTTAGAAAGTAGTGGGATGGTATTTAAACCAGTTCATTCATTCGATTATCACACAACTTTTTAATATTTCAACAATTTCCAAATTCGACCTTTGCCAGCATTATCGACATTTTCATCGGCACCTAAATATTTTAAACTTTTCTATCTCGTTAGATAGCTGATTAAATGAAGATGTCTTCCCCGTAATTTTGTATGCTTAATTTTGAGACAACTGGTTATAAAGTTCAAGCACGTAGATGATTTTTGAAAATGGTTAATAAGCTTCTATATTTTTTAACTGTTTTAGAAAACTTGGTTATTAGGTACCCAATGGAATCGAAATGAAGGACATTCAAAATGAGAGTTTAGAGAATAGTGTGATAAAAGTGATAGTTAGTGAAGAATTCGAGAAAAAATCAAAATATTTAAAAAAAAATGGTTTTGTCGTATCCTATGAATTTTCGCCTAGGCTTTATGGGATGCTTAATTGTCGCAAATGGGTCATACTATCACGTCCTAGAAGGAATACTTCAAATTACAAGTCACCCTGTAGATTAAAGCAGATTTTTCTTTGGACCATACCTACTCGTGTCGTACACTACTATGCGCTGGCGGCGATCCCACTCGTGCGTCACACGTCGAGGCCTTATGTTCTTGTCGGGCAGCGCCACCAACTAATACTATTCCGCATACCAAAACTATTAGCCATAACTTTTTCTTAAAAGATAAGATAGGAATTATACTTATTTTCAGTAAGTACCTAGTTTGTTTACGACTCAATAGAGCTACTACAATTTTAAATCACGGAAGTGGTGATCTACGGGACAGCTTTATGACGCAAGTTTTGTAAGACCTCATGTATTACCAGCCTCCGCGCTCCACGTAAAAACGTGATTAACTTTGATCCCCTGCTGCTGCTCATTGCTCAAACACCCTAGTCTTTAGATTTTGTGGTGTGCGCGGCAAGAGACACAGTTTTCCAAATGCATACCTACGTACATAATTTACATAATATGAAAATAATTTAAATATAGCTGATAAGGTTATCTGGTGCCTAATATTATGTATTCGTTGGTACCTGTTTATCGACGGTCAACCACGGAATTTAATACTGTGCGGATTATCTGGCGCGCTAATAATACACGATGGCCAAGGATTACAGCCAGGCGTTACTCGGAAAACAGATACGCGATACCGTGATAAACATAACATTAACACTTTATTGGATATTGTTTCAATACTTCCAACCGCGGACTGCCACTAAGAATTTATTCGCGCAATTATGGCTGGAATTTATCTTGAAGGAGACTTTGTTGATTGGACAGAAAAACAACAGGCAGGAAGAGTGGAAGGCTATGGGGAGCCCTTACAACACTCAAATAAAAAGTTGTTAATTCCAGGTGCCTATTATTTGTAACTGAAGAAAGCAAAGGAATAGCAGAAACTAAAAAAAGGTCCCTCCGTCCTTTTGCTTCCTTAGTATATTATACCTCGGTATGAGCCAGGCGTCGCCCAGCGAGTGCCACAGCTCGGTCTCCTTGCTGGTCACGCAGTTGGCGAGCAGGTTGAGGGCATCGCGCGTGAGCAGCGGCTGCACGACACGCGCGGGTAAGCGCCCGTCCGCCGCGTCCTGCGCCGCGTCCACTATCAGCGCCAGTGGCGTGAACAGGAAGTGCACGAGCTCGGGCGCGTTGGGGTCGTGGATGTGTGCCCTCAGCCGCGCCAGAAGGTTGAACGACAGTTTGAACTTCTGCAGCACGTCCACGAAGTCGCGCTCAGGCGGCGGCCGCGTGCGGAGCGCCAGCATGCCCTCGCCCGCGTTCGCGGCGCCGCTACCTGGGTACGCAGCGTGACAGTAAAGTGATTACGGATAACTGCTGTTACATTTTGATTTTAAATACACAAATTAATTGCGACTCCGCGCCTTTTTAAGCGAGAAGTTCCAAGATGTTTTGTAGTTACCCGTGCCCCTCCGGCCGCCGCGCGACCGCCGGCGCCGCTCCAGCTCGCGCTGCGCCGCCGCCGCGTGCTGCAGCCGGGCGATGAACTTCTCTATGTCGTCGAAGCAGCGGTTGAGGATGGCGATGTCCTGCTCGTACAGGCGCTCGGAGCCCGTGGAGGAGGCGTCGTCGCGGTCGCCGCCCGAGCCGCCGCGCTCGCCGCGTCCCAGCTGCGCTGACATTTGCTGCAAACACACAAAAGCTGTTCTGTAGGATGTTCATCTCGGTGGCTCAGCGTCGGGTCGCGTGTTTTGTTTTCACACGCACGCGTTTCACCCTTGCACATGTTTAGTATGACATGGTCACACCACATCCTGCTGTACAAGGTCACACACAGGTGGGGGAATATGGTTCACTCACGCTGAGTACGGCCTCCCATTGCTTCTCGGTGTAGGTGTTGTATAGGCGCGCCATGTCGCCGACGCGGCCGTCCTGCGCCAAGTGAGAGGCGCGGGGCCGCACCGTGCGCTTATCGCGCTGATAACACACTGACAAGAGCTAATCAGCGACCAGCTCCTCCACACCAGCAACTACTTGC
The DNA here is from genome assembly GCA_949128155.2 of Xanthia icteritia. Classification (NCBI taxonomy): domain Eukaryota; kingdom Metazoa; phylum Arthropoda; class Insecta; order Lepidoptera; family Noctuidae; genus Xanthia; species Xanthia icteritia. The sequence continues at coordinate 16,481,832 of OX421955.2, forward strand.
GCCATTCATGAAGCACTTCAGATACAGCAAGTTCATAACACTTCATTTCCATCATCCCCCTCCGCTCCCAGCGAAATGCGATTGAGCAGTAAACGAGTAAGTATTTTGCATCGGAAGACTGTCTTTTGACCTTTGGAATTAAAAAATGTTTCTGTTGTTTTCAGGATGCCGTAATAATCATCAAACTTATTTTTTTTAAGTTTTATATCTGATAGTACTCTTAGATAAGATAATTTCAATAATTACTCGCATACTTAATTCAAGCAGAAATGTGTACACGATTGCATATTCATGTTCGAATGACGCATACTTGTTCATATACTTTCTTCCGTGTTCAAATTAACTTTTTTCCGGTCTCAGTACTAAGAAGGTAGTACTGTCAACCGCATGTCCATGGTAACAGTTTGACTTTGACAGTGCCTTTATTTCGTAGGCCGGACCGTACCTAGTATATTACGCCTGTATGCAGTATACACGCGTGCAGGACACGCAGTCCCAACTTCCACCACTGCGGATATCACGTTTACAATAGTAGACGTATATGCTCTTCGTTTACGGATACGGTTTCTCTCATTTAATTTTTTGAATAACTAGAGTAATTAACTACAAGCAACCTTATGAAAAAAATATGCAAACTTTCCCAGTTTGATAGTGATGACAAAATGAATCAACTTTAATACCTAGATTATTATAAACATTATGAAAATACTATCTTTTGGCTAAGTGATGACCGCGCCAACCAACATGACTAAGTGATGACCGCACCAGCCAACATTACTAAGTGATAACCGCACCAGCCAACATTACTAAGTGATGGCCGCACCAGCCAACATTACTAAGTGATGGCCGCACCAGCCAACATTACTAAGTGATGGCCGCACCAGCCAACATTACTAAGTGATGGCCGCACCAGCCAACATTACTAAGTGATGGCCGCACCAGCCAACATTACTAAGTGATAACCGCACCAGCCAACATTACTAAGTGATAACCGCACCAGCCAACATTACTAAGCGACGCAGATCATCACTATATATTCTGTCTTCAAAGGATCTCTTCTGCATATTCAACATTGGTTGAGCCTAAAAATGTTATGTTTAAATTAAGAACTCATGTACACAGTTATGCAATAAATACAAACATAAATCTTTGTCTTTTACAATGTTTCACGTTTGTGTGGTCACAGCTGGACAGTGTTTTATCTGCACAAATTTTGCTAAAAGAAAAATATACTTTTTAGGGTTCCGTAGTCAACAAGGAACTCTTATAGTTTCGCCGTCTCCGTCTGTCCGTCTGTCCGCGGCTTAGCTCAGACTCTTAGTACTAGAAAGCTGTAATTTGGCATGGGTAAAATAAATTATAAAGTGGTAAAATAAATAATTATGATTTGTATAAAAAAAATATAATTTAAGTAAATTTTAGCAAAACCGATCCTGGAGCGTTTTATCAAAATAAAGGGGAAGGCTCAAATATGCCCCTCGTCTGCCGGCAAACACGTATCACAAATTATCGCAAAACGTGAGTAAAAAAAATTACATACCTCCGGTTTTAATCCTTACTGGCTAATATACGAAAACATTGCCCTGAATATTATTTCAGGGGTAGTAATTATTTTGTAAAATCTGGAGATTGTATATTTAGAACGACTGCCTCGTTGGTCTAGTGGTCGCAAGCGTTACTGCTCAGCATGAGGTCTCGGGTTCAATTCCCATGAATGAATATTCAGACCATTTTTTCCGTATGTTAGCCAGTAAGGATTAAAATCGGAAGTATGTATTTGTTTTTTAATTCATTTTTAGTGATTTTTGAGATACTTCTCTTTGCTGCCAGACGTGGGGTAATTTTCTATGGGAGATGATACTTCTCCTGTCGGAGGATAAATTTGATTTTCAAAAACGTTCCAAGCTTTTTTTTCTTCCTCCCAATATATATATTTGAAAACCTGTATTTGTATGTATACAAAAATCTATAAAATTTAAGAAAATGTCCGATATTCATAGTTTAAAAACCAGGAATAAACACAACCTTGTTGTACATCGCACTCGTCTCCACAGAGTAGGCAACTCGTTCATGGGTCAATGTATACGCTTTTACATCAAACTTCCAATTGACATTAGTAACTTGACGTATTCCACATTGGGCACCCGCTTAAACGGCACCTGAGCAAATGGCTCCTGGGGTATTCCACACACGGCACCTATCGATATTTTTCGCAGGTGCCATTAGTGGAATAATTTGTTATTTAAAATTATATTCCACTAATGGTACCTAAGGATCAGTAAGTACTAGTGTTGGGACGTATTTTCTTTCTTAGGACCTCAAAATCAAAAATTCGATCACTTTAATAAATTGATAAAAAACATAACTTCTTTGTTTTTAGTCATTTTAATATGACAATCAGTTTTCTTAATCACATGTATTGCAAAATCAGCCTCGAGTACCAATACAATTTAGAAACAAACACTTTTTAGGTTTATTTAGGATTATTTCTCTTCTTAGTAAACTTTGTCATCTTAATGTTTTTTTTTATTATGACACACAATCATTAGCACTTCTATTGTACAATCAGTCTTGAGTTATTTCTTACGTACATACATTTAAAAATATAAAATACTTAAACGTAGATTACGCATCACAAGTATATTTTTTAAAGGTCAGCGCATAACTTACATGTGGCTAAATATTGTCAATGGCTATTTTATTAAAAACGCAGCTTTTCCAGACCAAGAGACTTACTGATCCGTAGGTGCCATCTGTGGAATACATTTTAAATAACAAATTAGTTCACTAATGGCACCTGCGAAAAATATCGGTAGGTGCCGTATGTGGAATACCCCAGGTGCCATTTGCTCAGGTGCCATTTAAGCGGGTGCCCAATGTGGAATACGTCCGAAATTTACCCATTAAATGATTTAAAAGCAGTATTAAAACCAAACTTTGTAAAAAAGGGTACTATAAAATTTCAGATTATTTAGAAGATAAAAAAGCTCGCGTTTGAGCTGCTCGCTCTGCTAAGCATTGTGATAAGACCATAAAACTTGACCTTATAATATTATTCAGTAAAATAATCAAAATATACCAGTTTTATATGTATAAACATTGACATTGTTGAATATAACATACAAAATGACAAGATTACTTTGTAAAGTATTATATATTATTTAAATTTTTGTGTATGTGAGGACTATGGGCATTATTTTATTATTTTCTTTTATTTCATATTTTTTTTCTTTCTCAGTTAGTTTTAATGACGGCCTGACAGTTTGAGTATTTTATGTGGCCTACCCAAATGTTCTTTCTGTGGTATTGTTCGTCGAGTTGAGCTTCACGGTTACTAACAAATGCTTGCACTGACTGGACAGGTCCACTCAAATCTGTGTGGTTCTCAAAAGACCATTTCAGACACTAATCTACATGGTCCTCATATGGCCTGACCAACATTATGTCTGGACTTTAAAAGAGATTGTGACCTCTTGAGTTTGTTTTGGCCTTTCTTCTTAGAATGGTCAGACAGGAAACGCCGAACTCATCTAGCTAATTTTTAATATTTTTTTAATATGACGTGTAAAAGTGATTCCAATATCCTATTTACAGAATAAACAATTTCATTTCATTTCATTTTAAGAAATATCTAGCGTATAAATACAAATATATGAAAACCAAGCCAATGAAAACATCATTTTTATACATCTCATTAAAATGACACACCACACGGCATCATCTGTTAAAGTAAAAAACAAAACAAATATTAAATTGCCATTATCTGAATTTGAACTTGCTGAGGGTTGGAACGTTTTTGCATAACTAAGTACGTACAATTGTAATTTGTAACTGTTTTATGTCCCAATAATGTAAAATAAAATAAATAGGGGGCGAGCGTATTGCCATCAAACCGGCACAAATCTTGACTCCGGGCTGCTACTGAGAAATCCCTAATGGAAAACCCAATAACACTATGCCCAACCTGGAAATCGAACCCAGGACCTCATGCTCAGCAATAGCGCTTGCGACCACTCGACAACGAGGCAGTCAGAGGCGTTGCTTTACCTAAAATCTATCTACATAGTTTGTAGAATATTTTTTTATTTGTGGAAGTATGTTTCGGCGCAAAAACGACTAAACGGATTTGGATGAAAAACTTGGCGAACATCACGCACGGTCCTGTGGGATATTTCCCGACATCCACGCGGGCGTAGCCGCGGGCAAAAGCTAGTATTATAATAAAGAGATAATATTAGCTTGTTTGTGAGGTTGCATGTTTGTTTGTTACGCTTTCAAGCTAAAACGGCTGAAACGATATTTCCTCGGGATCGAGACTTATGCGGGTGAAACCGCGGGGCGCAGGTAGTATTCTGTATTTTTTATTAAATTAGATTTGTTACAGCTGTAGTGCTAATCATGTCATTTGGTTTAAATATGTCTTTATTTTTATTATTTCATTTATCTTTTATATAGATTCTTTTCATTTAGATTTTGTGAATGTGAGAACGTTGTAGGCTTAACAGACTGTAGATCTGTCGACCATTTTCTTATCTTGCTAAGTGCCTGGTACTTGTTGATAGGCCTACACTGTCCTCGCATACCTATTGACACTGTAATTTGAAAACCTTGTACAAACCATTTATGTTCAAAAGAGTAACCATGGAGTTTCTTGCCGGCTCTTGTCCATAGGAAACGACCAATTCGAACATCTCCATATGGCACTTATAAAACGTCAGAAGCTATTTGTGGACCTAGGTTCCCTTGTATAAGAGCCCTTGTAGGTTTATGTGAAATAAAATATTTTGAATTTTAAATGCTTAACTGATAATAATTGATCCCAGTGTTATTTAGGGTTTCACCACGCTGCGCGCCGCCTGGTGTTTGTGAATTGTGATGCAAGCGAGTCTATCGTTATCGCTATCGGCGATCGATGCGATAGCGCACGATACGCGTCGCAGATGTAATCGCGCATATTTCTAGAATTGACATTGTTCCCTGATGACTCACCGTCTATTTACAACGTTGCCCTAAAATTACCAGCCTGTGTGTGTTATGCACTACTCTCTAATCACTTGACTCCTGTGAGTGTCGCAGAATAATGAGTTGGAATCACGTCCTGGGATGGTAACGGGCAGTGGCTGTTTGCGCACCTTTTAACCATTCGTATGAGCGACTTGTTGAGGCTTTGAGTCAGGCTTTGCGGTTTGATATGACATCCCAAAACAAACTGAGGCCGCGCGCCGCCCTGTCTGTCTCCGTCGACAGTTATTATTATCAGATTTAAATCAATGTCATTACTCTTTTCACTTTCTTTAGTTACGTATTGCGACATACTAATTGCATGTAATTATCAGACGTTAAAATAAAATAGGTTGCAATAAAAGCGCAAACATATTATTGCAGACCACCGGATCAATAACGTGAACTTGTATTATTATGAAAATGGATTTAAGAGTTAATGTATTATTGCGCTAATTAATACGAAATTTGCGTCACTTGTGGAGTTCCTATTTGGGAAAATATTCTTAATGAATAAACCATGGTAAATGTGGCCTATTTATAGCAGGGATGACATATTGCAAGTATAATGTGGCCATCCCCTACCACTCATGCCGTGTCACTTGACTTTCGTAGCATCGCGCGACTTTCTTTGTACAGTTGGCTCGAAACTCGGCAGGATTTGACTATTTCTCCAATTAGAGCAAATGGAGAAATGTTCGAATCCTGCCTAATTGATTGAAGTATAATGTTGTTGATACATACCTGTCTGCGCGGCCGCTCGGCTTCATTCTCCCTCTCGCGCTCTCGCTCTCTCTCGATGATGAAGTCGCGCCCTCCATCGCCCGCGCCTCCCCCGCTTACGCCCCTGCACACACACACGTGTTATACACCATCATCTTGAACAAAGTGCTCATTACACAGTTATATATGTTTCTGGACAGCACTTTCAAGATACTCAAATGTTTGACCCAGCGTTATTATACAAGGATGTACCAGATTAGTATGAAATGAAGCCTACTGTGTGTTTATGATAAAAATACACAGTCAAGATTGGAATTCCGAGAGAGATGAATCCAGTCACTCTAAACCCACAAAGCTCTTTGACCAGGACCGTTCATCTGGTGTCCATGAAGTGATGGTTAAACTACAGCACATCAGCCTGACATTTAGGGATGGTTTGTATATACTTCTCGGCACCAAACACATAAACTGATACACCGAACCTTGCACCACAATCTTATCACTCCCTATATCTAAATCCAGTGCTGAAGGTTTGCCTCTGCTGTTTGACAGGGTCAGACACGGACTATGTGGAGAAGTGAGTTAGGAAGCACTACCAGGAGTAGGCGGCCACGGGCAGCGCGATCTTATGCTTGATGTAAATCATTCGGGGGCCAAATCGGACTGAGACACGCCGCGCTCGCGAGACACAAGCGATAACATGGACCGCTCTCTAGATACTGGAGCCGCAGATAAAAGACGTTATCACGACGCGGCAGGTACTTTGTGTTTGAGAATATGTGTCGTGACAAGCACACGTGTCATAACAACACGTTGTATCGAATGCCAAGGTCCACGCTGCCGCGACAGAGCAACAAGGGCCTCTGTAATAACGTCATGTGATTCAGCGATTTCTCTCACATTTGTCGTTGTTGACCCATTGTCTTTAAAGTGAAGGAAGTGGAACAAGTTCTAGCAAACTCGCAGTTTACATAGGAAGGTATATAAGCAGTTGAAGTAAACCGTTTGTAGAAGGCGGCCATTGGTCAATGAAAGCGGAGGTTTGGTATTGTGTGTACTTGAGAATGGACTGTAACTCGCTGGGAGGATTAGAATAGCAAGTTTATGATTTTATGATTGGCTGGGTTAAATGTAATGTGTTCCATGACATATAATCCAGCCAATCATAAAATCAGTGAAGAATGTGTGTGGTCGTGTTGTGACTCTGGTCGTTGCTTGGAGGACGAGAACTGACGACAGCTTGAGCGTTTACTAATTAACAAAAGATATTCTAGAACTGACCACAGTGACTATACTTGTTAGTTCTTTATTTTAAGTGTCCTGTGCAGCAGAAACGGTTGTTTCAATAAAAAATTGTGTGAGCCTCACTTGAGCACGTTGAGCTCCTCGACGAGCGTCTGCGCGCTGACGTCGTGGCACTGGAAGATGTGCAGCTCTCTGCGCGGCGCGCCGCTCGCGCCCGATACGCCCCCCGCGCTCCGCACCGAGCCTGCAACCCCCTCGCCCTCCGCCGCTGCGCCCACCACGAAGGCCAGCACGTTGTTGTACAGCTCGGCGGGCTCGGGCGACGTGAACGCGGTCGGCGAATGCACCCACGTCGCCGGGAACCGCTCCATTATTGACTGGTAAACAAATACCACACTATTGAATACCTCACTCTAATTCTCGAAGCACTGCATTAACGACAGGCTCTTACGACACCTTCTGGGTACCTACATAACTGGCGGTGCTTGACTTCACGGAGACATGTAGTGGACATATCTCCGTGAGGGATATCTTGGGGATGCTTCTTACTTTAAAAGTTGAGATGAAAACAAACGATGACGCAGCTGTTATGTTATACATTAAAGTAAGAGAGAGATGAAATATACCCCTGTCTCATAGTCCATGACCAGCACCCACTGCCCCTCAAGGCACAGTTGCATCTTTTGGCTCCATATTCCTGCAAACAAACAAATTTAATCAGTTATGGTATTGTAACATCGCATATTGTCAGGACCGGCGTTAGGGTGGCATGGGCGCCCGCCCTGGGTGCCAGACATGAAGCCCACGCGAACCACCGGCTTCATATTTCTCTAACTTTTCTGTTTTTACCCGACTGCGAGACAGCTAAGATAGGGTTATGCTTTTTTCTAACTTTTCTGTAGAAGACGACAAAGTTTCGTTACAATTTTTATATGAATAGGCCAAAGAAAACACGCAGCATGGTGCAAAAAAATGTTAAGCTCGCTCTTGCAACCTGCGTTCTCTGAAGTCAGAATTCTCAAATTTTTCTGTATAAAAGAAATCCTAAGTTTTTCATAGCGGGGTACTATTTGAGTTTCCTGTATTTTCTTATTCCTCAAACTTTACTACATGAGTCGACAAATTAACTCCTATTTCTGTATGAACGAATTGACATGTCTGAGGAGGGTTTAAACATTTTCGAGCTCTATACGGTCGCTCTTGCATCCTGCATTCTCCCTTCTCTGCATAAGTTGTAACTCTTATTAAACTGTATCAATGCACAGGAAGAAAAGTCAAAATTTGTGAGGGGTGCCACAGACACCTCGCCCGGGGCGCCAGTATTGCTAAAACCGGCGCAGCATATTGTATAACATCAAGCTTATTTTCCCTGAAGCGTCAGGCAAAACGTGATCTTCGTAATAAGGGAAGAATTTATTGCCAATAACCGAACACATATCCAAACTCCACGCTGTTTTTAAAGAAATTATGATGAAAAAACCTTATTAAACTTTCTCAGTAGTGAGAGTGACATGCTCAACGTGGAGCGCACGTCCACTGGCGTCTGCTGGCCTTCCCTACTAGATTTATCAGTGACGCACACAAAGACGATACTAACCGTTGGTCTTCTCTAGCTGCAGCAGCCTCCTCATGCCGTCGGCGGGGTACACGATGCCGGTCTCGCGCGTGACCGTGAAGGTGGCCAGGTGCTCAAGCACGTACACGCTGCGCTCGCCCTGGCTAACACTGTCGTGTCCCCCCCTGCCACCCGCGCTCTCGCCCCGCAGCCCCGCCAGCTCGTCGAACTCATCGAGCGCGCGCTGCGCCTCCCCGCGCGAGCGCGTGGTCCCGCCGCCGCGCGTGCCGCCGCCGCGCGTGCCCATGCTGAGCTCTCACGCGGTGCCACCACACATCACGTCCGGACACACCCACGGGAGTTGCCACACACTAATGACACCTGCTGACAAAAGAACATCACGTTAGTATTGTTTGTTGGCAGAAATTCGATTTTAAGGTGAACGTCTACTGGTACGCACCGGCCGCAACGCACGCACTGCACACAGATTTTTGTTTGCATAGTATGAAGAAATGAACCGAGCGGCCGGTGCGGGCGGTACCGATAGTAGACGCTTCAACAGATCCTTGCAGCAGTACAGTAGGTATAATGTCACCAGATGCTGAACGTGACGCCGAACTTGCAGCAGTATAGTACAATGTCACCAGATGCTGGACGTGACGCCGAACTTGCAGCAGTATAGTACAATGTCACCAGATGCTGGACGTGACGCCGAACTTGCAGCAGTATAGTACAATGTTACCAGATGCTGGACGTGACGCCGAACTTGCAGCAGTATAGTACAATGTCACCAGATGCTGGACGTGACGCCGAACTTGCAGCAGTATAGTACAATGTCACCAGATGCTGGACGTGACGCCGAACTTGCAGCAGTATAGTACAATGTCACCAGATGCTGGACGTGACGCCGAACTTGCAGCAGTATAGTACAATGTCACCAGATGCTGGACGTGACGCCGAACTTGCAGCAGTATAGTACAATGTCACCAGATGCTGGACGTGACGCCGAACTTGAAGTCGGTAAAAAGTTGCGTGAGCGGAACACATTCAGGAGTCTTGAACACACTCAGAACTATTTGAGAATGACATTTCTTGATATCGCACACCTCACAATAGCATCTTTTAATGTATATATTAAATCATAGAATTAACAGAATGCGCCAGGAACTACACAGTACAGACAGGAGCAGGCGTGTAAAATGTCCATTACGGAGTAGTCAACGTTTGGGCAGACAATGCGTCGACAAAGGTCATTGTGGTTTTAGGTTCAAAGATTCACATTTCCAAGGTCGTAGATTGTAGAAGATTGTGCGCACGTAAGTAAATAGGTATGTTGGTAGTTTTCTCCTCATAGTCCGTGAGGAGGGTAAACATAGTGTGTTGACCACTGGCGGGCCGTGCCTCCGTGAGGACGATTTCTCCGAGCGAGAGTGCCGCGGCCGCCATACGCGCCCGGAGCTCGCGCACGTGCCATGCATCCATAACGTGCCTGTACTACACTCTCAACTCTGCCTTTTTTTTAAGTGTTCCCTTCCCTCCTTTGGACCGGGGATCACGGGATCTCTTGCGCCTTCCGGGATCTCCGGCTGGTGCCGTGCATTTATCTCAGGCCCGCGAGGGGAGTGAGGTGTAAGACTCCCCCCGCGACATCCAATAGGAGCTCGCGGTGAACATTACTGTTAGCCTCTTCTAACATCACCGGTGTGGCTATGATCTGACTCGTATCATATTATGTCAGTGGACACCCTGGCAAAGTCTCGTATGCGGTAGGTTCAACACCGTCAGTTTATGAACACAGCGACTGCAACAAATGAGGGACCCTCGCCAGGGTGTTCTGCAAAGGATCTCTCTATCTCTCTTCTATTTAAATTTATGCTTTCGGTAGATACCTGTTGGGTGTGAGATGACGTTTAGGAATGTCACTTTATCATTTGAAACATAACAAGGATTCATTACAAATGCTGTACATACAAGTCAAAGCTGTTGATTACATGAAATGCTGCAACTTTATTTATGAAGCTGGCGATGAACAGCATCGGTTTCAGTATTGAGCTAAATCTTGCATTTTCTAAACGGACAACTACATACCCACCTCACGATTGAAGTTTTAGATAATTTAATTTAAACCAAGGGCACATCTTCTTACGAGCTGATTGGAACTGTTTATAATAACAATTAATACGATAAGGTTTGGGAACGATTAGCGCGGCCATTGTTAGTGAGAGTAGTGTACACACTCACACAGACAGACACGGTTATCGCAATCATGCCAACTATGCGGACAGCGGCTGATATCGCAGATAAGTGAGCGTCGCAGCGCAATACTGCGGACACGATGTGACGTAGTAATACTGGCTCTGAACTAAGTCCAAGACTCAGCATCCGTGTCAGACTGCCACACTGCCTTTTAACACGTCGAGCGCCAAGCCCAAAAACCGTGTTTTTCATTTTTGGACTTTCCGTCAGACTTTCAGACATAACTTGTGATCAAAAAGTCGTACAAACAACCCACATAGACCGAAACAACCGTGGAGGCCAGAGGTATTAGAATTCATAGTAAAATGTATTAAAATGTGTTTCCTGGCGGACACACTGGCATCCCAAAGGAAACACGCGGCTTCTGAAGGTGGTACTTTGTGATTCGGAAGGAAACACATGGCGCTCAACGTGTGAAAAAAACAAACAAAAACACTTGGTTACGTCGAACGTTTTTTTAACGTACGAGTATATTCACTATCAAATAAAATAGCAGTAAATGGCCATTCAACTTGAGAGTTTAGAGAAAAGTTATATTTATTGACAAATTGTGGGAATTTTTTATAAACATTAAGAAAATCTAAGATTTGATCTTAGATTTTCTCGAATCCCATGCATTTTTGCCTGATTTTCGTCTAGGCTTAAAATACGTTGAATTACAAGTCACCCTGTATACTGCCCTGACTGGAGGTCTCGATTTATAAATACATCATAGGAAAGGTTAGACGAAGTACGCGACAATCTCTAGGTCAACCTTCGAGATGCCATACACAAACACCGGCCAAGTGCGTGTCGGACCACGCATAATGAAGGGTTCCGTAGTTGAGATGAATTTATCCCAAATACAAACTTAACCTTGTAGTTGAAAAACCTGTTCTCCCATACATTCCAACTGCAAATGTAAGTTTGTACGCTCAATACTGAGAGATTTCAATTATTTACGTTACACGTCCGTGTTTCGGTCACAGAAATACATTGTGTACCAAATTTCAACTTACGGTTGTAACACGTCACCTGCAGTTGCCGCCTGCGGTCGGGTTCGGAATGGTACCTTTAATCGGTCCATTAGATTCGGAGCAAATTGGCTGTGACAGACAGACGTACAGACCGACAGACACACGAGTGATCCTACAAGGGATCCGCTTTTTCCTTTTGAGGTACGGAACCCTAAAAAACATCACAGCGCATTCCTACTGTTATATATATAAATACAAAAGGTACAGAGATCCAAAAAAGAAAAGTGTTTTGGTTCGGGAACAAAAGGGAGCTTGCAGTGTGCGCGCGTTGATGTCTTCAGTACGATCGACCCGCGCCGAGGCCCCGGGGCACGCCGTGGGACCTGCCGATGCCCCTGGGTGTCCACTGTGGACCCGCACTAGGCATCACATACTCTACTGTAGTCCTAATGTATCAACAGTTGAGTGGCTGCTTGTGATATCGGTAACGAGACGATGCACTCTAGATAAATAACCGCCGTGTGTTCTGTAACAATATTATTGCAAGCGAAACTAATTAGATGCGCGGGCGCAGGCGAGGTGTGACTCACGACACATGACGTCACAGACGCCACGCAAACCTAACTATTACTAATGTTTCATAAAAGTGATTCAAATAATCGTACTGCTGACTAATGCTGACTTACGGCTGCTACTGTAAATTCCAATTTTAATGTTTTAATTGATTTTTGTATCATTAGAAAAATTGTATCATTGAGCATTAGTTAGTTTGTGCCTATTAGGTAGGACATAATGGAACTGTAATTTACCTTACATCTGTCTGTGTAACCTATGCCCGCAATGAAACGATTTGATTTGATTTGAAATTATAATTAGAATATTTGTACGCCGTTGTCGGCAAGATATCGCGTTCATTTTGTTCTGTATTTTTCGTTTACCTATGTTCTACAAGTAAAAACATTTGAATTTGGAAAAACCCAATACAGTTTGGCCGTCCTGAGGATCCACCCGCTCACTTGGTTTTTTATTTGGTCCGAGTTCTAAATTATAAACTTTTGTATTTAACTGGTAGGTGCCGCTAATCACATACGCATACGATATGCGATACTAATCACATGCTGATAGCACAGCATTTGTATCGCTGATAACAGCGCTATTGTAGGAAAATTACTTTCATAAGGATTACCTCGCACTAGAGAAGTTACGTCGCTACAAATGTTTGCCGTACAATATGTACTTGTATGTTTGTGTCCGATTATGACGTCATCGTATTATTATTCTAAATCTGTGAGTAGTACATAACAGGCTCATGTCTTGCAGTGGATGAGAGGACAATCTAAGAGTACTTGTTGAAACTTAGTACACAACTATTATACCTAGGTAGGCGTATCATCATTGTCGAAGGTTCGCCTCCTATTACGTGGGTCTTAAACATAACGGGCTCAATGCCGCGCTACATCTCTGCCTATCCCTGCTGGGAGTGCAAGCGTGACGATATGTATATAGACATAGGTCGTGACAGTGGAGTGTCATACTGCGCATGTTAACACGTTCTGCTCAACATTAATGAGCACGCTGATTTCGAGTTCTGCGGGGGTCAATAATTCCACTATATACCTAATGCAGTAAGTTCCTCGGCCATGAGCCAGTATGTCTAAGTAAGGTTTTCAGAGAACTGAAATAAAGTGACATTCTTTCAGTGATAACAACTATAATGTACGGAACTGCGAAAAACTTATGTCAATCATGTTGAAAGTTATTGTAGAAAGACGAAACGCTTTGAAAGCGATTGTCACTTGTCTAGGCTCTCAGGTCAGACCAGAAGGTCAGTCTGGTAACAGTTCAATCTGATTGAGAGAAAAATAAAATAACATTATTTTAATGGATATTTTGCGTCAATCATACTAAGGTCACGGATATAAACTGATGGGAGGTTGAGCATGGTTACCTAACGTACTCCTTTTGTTATAAAATCCTGATCTACATTAACACATGCCGCGTCAATCAATACTTGAGCTTCAGAACAGCTCACAACAACACCCTGAGCGGTATGTGGTTACTGTTTAGCTCGCCGCGCCGGTCGTGTTCACTTCCATGCTGTTGTGAAAGTTCCCACGCCGCCTACATACATGAGAGAGTCCCCGGCACCGGCTGAGTCACTCGTGTGTCAGATTATTGACACAACATCACGCCTGTGTGTCCCAGAGTAGCAGGCAGAGCTGTATCTTGTTATCGATTCATGACCAGAATCACATATGTTATGACATTTGTTCAAAGGGGCTGACAATAGCTTTCGATGATCACACGAAATGAATGAACAATATGACCACCATTATTTGAATCTTGGGTAATTGTTCCCGTTTCGTCTTGTCTAGCTTATAAGAATGGGTGCAAAGGATAGAAGCCAATCAGCTGTAGAGGGGGCGTAGGTAAATTACAGTAGCGCCCATCGAGCAGGCTTGTGTTCGTACTACGAGAGATACCAACATGACCGAGTCACATAACCTGCTTTCTTTAACGAAATCGAAATTAGCTTGGTTTATGTCAGTTGGTAAAATGTTACGAATCGCTCTTTCACTTCACGAGTCACGAACTCACGACCGATCGGCGATCATAGCACGTTGTCAGCGTACTTGTATATCTACATAACAGACAAATACCTATACCTGTCGCAATGTTGACCGAGTCTTGAAGATTCGATAAAATGGTAAGTTTACACTAATACTTTTACACGTCAGTAAAACATTTTAAAAACTAGATGAGGTCGGTGTTTCATTCCTGGCTCCTCTGAGAAGAAACACCGACACAAATTCAGACCTCGCAGTCTCTTTTAAAGTCCAGACATTATCTTGATCAGTTTCATGTCAGGATCATCATGTAGATTAGTGTCTGAAAAGTCTGAGATTTGAGTGGACTTGTCCAGTCAGTCATAAAACATTTATAAATTACAATATCGTTAATCTTCCGATAAGTCTCGTTTCATTCATCTCTCATGCTTCGACCATTCGGTGGATGTAATAAACTACTACATGTGCGTGGCCCCCGGAGCTGCGCCCGCGCCGCCCCGCCGCCGCCGCGCCGCTACGAACACGTACTACAACATACCCGCCGTAGTAGGTACCTACTATGTATACCGGTACCAGCGCGCGCGCCGAGCTCTTCGCATACTTCAAGCTTTACGTAATCGAATGTTTTTTGTGCGGAATCAAATATTCAAGTGGTAGTGGCTGTCTTAATGCCAGAGTTATTTATAAGTGTACCAGGCCGGCTTGCTTGCTGGCGCCTGCAGCCTGTAGAGATGTCTAATGGAGGATTCCCTCTCAAACAACGTCGCTGCCACATCATCAGTCCCGTACCGTTAGCTCCTTAGACAAAAATTGAATCGTTTGAGACTGGAACTGAGTGAATGCTGTTGCGCGCAGTGCTGACTAACTATTTTCCGTAAGTACGTGTATACCTCTGAGTCTCTGAGTAATCCTTTAAGCAGCACCCTTCAAGTTTCAGCTAGAATCTAGTTTGTAGGTCAGGAGTTCACGACAGGCCAGTCGGGCTGGAGGCGTGTATGTCACGGTGTGATTAGCAATCGGTGATACGATGATCTCGGCACCGATTGCTAATCACACCGTGACGTCACTCCCCCCGCCCTGCCTCTGCGCCCGCGTCGTTGGAATGTCACCTAATCACTCATTACACCTCACTAGCCACCGTCCACTGCGAGTCGTTATTTAACCATCAGTAACAGTCGCAACACACATCATGCTGTTCTCGTTACGACACCCAATACTATGCAGCTGATCGTTACTCTAGCGACGTGTAGGGTGTCTGAGTGTGCGGCATCATCAGCAGAATGTTTTGTGTCGAGCAATGCTCAATTACTGAATTGACTTCCTATCAGATAACATGACGTTCCTCACTGTAAAAGAGAAAATAGTTATCGGAACAGTCTCGGAGAGATACCTATTAAATAAGTAGAACAAGCGACAACTACGATTATGGCGGGTCACTTGATGCCTTGCGCAGAGTAAAGTGAAGGTCAGTGTAAGCCGGAGTAAGCCCAGGTTCGCACGGGTGTATTTTTATAGGGGCCATTTTTTTTCGCGTATTTGGTTTTCGACGCTCTGCTAAGCGCCGAGAGTTGAATATCCAACAGTGTGTTTTCTTGACGCGCTGGGATACGCGCTGGATGCGCTCTGTTGGATTCTCATTGCTCGGTTCAATACCGAGAGTTGAAAATCTAGTGTACAAAAATAAATCGCCGCGATAAAAATACGTCTGTGCGAACCTGGGCTAAATTGCGCATTAAATAGTGAATCGTTACTATCAACAAACATGGCAGCACATACATACATGTAGCTGTGGAAGTGTTCGCTCACGCGGCGGAATGCGGCCGCCGCCGCCGGCAGTCTGCCTTGCCTGACCCAGCACGAGTGGGCCGACTGCAACGTAGCATCTACCGGCAACCCGCACCGACTAGCTCGAATGATTAATATTTATGTACTTAGATATATGGGGGTATTCTCGGTAGATACCGAAAAATAAGAAATTCTTAGAGAAAATCTCTAACAATGACGATGCAAACCGCGTCCAAATCATTAAGATAAACGCAGAAGCCTAGATCAGATAAAGTTGAAGCTGCGCGAATTGAGTCCCTGGAGAAAAACTAGGTAATTTTATTTGATTTGATATGTTTTAGTTTAATTGTATTTGATCTTATTTGGTTTTATCTGTAAAATTTCTATTCATTTATGTTTGGCAATGGATGTTATTTAGCTGAAAATAAATGAATTTATTATTTATTACTCTGTGCCAACCATCGCTTTCTATCAAGCGAGATCGAGGTCAAGAGCAGGCCCATTAGGCAATAAAAAAGTGATATGTGGGCGTACTTAGGTAGGTACACCTCTGCCTTATCCTGCGGGAAACAGGCGTGATATTATATTATTATAATAATATTTCCGACAAGGTCAGCAGGCAGTCGAGATATGACAAGGTAATTAAATCTTTTATATGGAACGATTGACTGGACGTCTGATATCAACCGGATTCTACGGAACAGACAGATGATTAATGCGCCATTACATTCATGCGGTGATAACGTATCGAATGACGAATATAATGAAACTTGTTAATTATGTAGTTTCGTTAATATACCTAACTTGGATAAAAATGCATTGGCATCAGTAAGCAAATGGCGTCCAGTCAGCTGATTTACAATTTCTCCAATCTCAGAACATGAATCAATGTCAAAGCTGCGAACTCTGAAAATTTGTCGTCAGATGTCCCCAATCCAGTAAACGCTGATCACGCCGACTGGTGTGTGTCGGCGTTCCGTGAGGTTCAGATTGTCTTCAGGGCGTCACCGGCCGTGGCACACTTGATCTTTCAGCGATGTCTCTACTTCATTGCCGGTCTGAATCTGAATTAAGACTTCGACTCCTTGCAAACATCAAAGCTTTTTAATCTTAAGTGAATATCTACCTAGATATCGTTTTAGGGAGAGCAGCCTTCTTATGGGACTTACATGTATGTGAGAAATCTTATCAGAACTGGGTTACGTACTACATTTACTACACACAATCCGATAGTAAGTTTCGTAACCAGCAAACAAAATGTTTCTCTTCTATGAGAGCGTGTCGTTCGTTACTTGGACGGTCCGAATGATTGGCTCACGACGGCGCGCCTGGTGCTAATGATGACGTGTTGCCGAATTTACTTATTATTCGTCGAGACGCTTATAAGATTCAGCGCTAATGTAATGTGTATGTGCGCACACGTACAGGAAGTCCATACTGGCAGGTAACTGTGCAGTGGCACCGGCACTTCCTCCTCGCATCCGTCATGTCACACAACTCGCCCGCAGCTTGCAGCACCTCGCAAGCTCCAGCAGTGCTCAGTTGTTATCAGCGCGAACTGCGCCTGGGCCCGTGCGCCGGCAGGGGTCCGCGGAGCAACGACCGCGCGCCGGCAGATGCTCCCGCGCACCGCCATCTATCGGTCACACTCGTCACCGCCGCACAATAACCATTCACATTGTTTTCCTTGCGTTACCTTCTTCTTGTTGCTTTGTTATGTTGACTCTTCAATAACAAATTGAACTGATGTAGCCATATTGTAGCACATCAACACGCCAGGAACATAAGTCCACGTAGCGAACGACAAACGCGCTCGTGTCCTACCATTGGAATCACCGTAATTAAGTTATGGTACCAGCCTATGCTAGCAGTGGCACATGACACACACAGCTACGTCTCTGCGGGAAAGCGGCGCGGCCTCGATCCCGGCGTGCGCGGGCGCCGGCTGTGACGTGTCGCCCCCGGGAGTGCTGCGCGCCCTCAACGCATGCCCCACGTACCGACACCACGCAGCAGCATGTACTCACCCCGGTCTGCGCCACTCGGGAACAAACAATAACAGCTTGGAACGTGAGCTCGTGCGTTTCACTCGCGGCGATACTTGGCGCCTCAGCGGCGATTCGGTGTGTACTGGAGAGCGAGGCGGCGCGAGCGCCCCTCTTCCCCACTCCTCTGCTACACCTGAGGCGAACCTTCGCAGGTGCGCGCGGCGCGGGCACGGAGGTGGGAGGGGGCGGAGGCTTCGCAGCGCGCGGGCGCGCGGGCGCCAGTCTCAGTCCGAGCGCGACGCGGAGCGCGCGTCACTCGAGCTGCGAAACATGTCCGCGAACGGGTCTGCGGCCACGGAGCCGCGGCTCTGCCACGTGCGGAAGACTCCAGACTTCGACGGGTATGGGTTCAACCTGCACGCCGAGAAGGGCAAACCGGGCCAGTACATCGGCAAGGTAGACGACGGCTCGCCGGCCGAGACGGCGGGCCTGAAGCGCGGCGACCGCATCCTGGAGGTAAACGGGCACAGCATCGCCGGCGAGAGCCACAAGCAGGTGGTGGCGCGCATAAAGGAGCGCGCGGACGACGCCGAGCTGCTGGTGGCAGCGCCGGCGCCCGGAGAGCCGGTGCCGGACCTGGACGCGCCGGTACCGGCGCCTGACGTGCCCGCCGGCGACAGTCCACCGCCCGAGCCACCGCAGCTCAACCTGCGCATGACCGCGGCCGAGATGCGCGCGCATCTAGCCGCTAAGAAGAAGATTGACCCCAAGAAAGTGCCGATGGACCTGAAGTCCAAGTTCGACATCGTCAAGAAACTGTGATGTGTGTTTGTGCGGTGGCGTGCCGGTGTTGTGGTGTGCGCCGTGCGGGCGGCGCGGGCGCGGCTGCCGCTCCGCGCGGCGCTGTTGCCAGCCCGCGCGCGCTCGCACGTCTGTTGGAACAGGAACAATGACATCGGAGGCAGCGCAACGCAGGTTGATCGTGCACCACCCACCACCCCGTGTTGTACAATTAATGTAAATTTTGTTTTAGGTACCACGTAAATTATGTAATATAATTTATAGCGTTCTATAGAAATTGCCATTGAATTGAATAAAGTGTTGTTGTATATATATTTACCTAGCCTAGGTACCTAGCCGCTATAGATACGTTTTATAGTACATAGGAATGAAACACTGTGTGTAATTTATTTTACGAATTCAAATAATTTTGATTTTTAATAATTGATTATCTAAATGTGTAGCTAGAGTTACTCACGTACTCGAGTGTGAATATTGTTTAATTCTATTATCAATAAAATGTATTGAAAACCAAAAACGATTTGTCAACATCGCCATGTCCCAAAGACGCCTCAGCGCGGCCCCTGAGCCGTGGATTGGTCTGTCTAAGTGTTTAGTAGCGTTCCCAAATGTAACGAGGCCACCTCGTTGACAAGGGCCACTGCTTCAAAATTTACTTGTAGGGCCACAACACCGGTTGCTACAACTATTATCGTACCTGTAGCTAGCTAGTGGTCGCGTCTTGCTTAGACACCGTTACACCTGCCTGTGTGCGCCAAACATTAGGTTTGCAGGAGGACGGCGACGACGCGCTGGTTATCAGGTTGTCGCGAGGCAGATTACGGCGCCGTATCACACTCGTGCAGTATACTATGGTAACTAATACTGGCGCGGCGACTAGCTCGCAACTGTACAAACAACACGCTTGCAGTAATTGAACAAGGAGAACGACTGAACTTGTACTTATCCACTCTCATTGACCGAATCAGGATATAATAATATGTTTAAACTTAAGTTTTTCTGCGTGATTATAGCCTCAACGCGTCGAGTGTCAGTAACGTGCTCTTGAACACAAAGTAATTAAAGAAGATGAAGTGCATTACGTTTGATTAGTTGGTAATATTTTCTATAGTGACACGAGCGACTTGCTTATACAATATATTCTGTGTGCTTGTAACTAGTTGTGCACGTCACAACTACACGATGTAATGCACGAATATAAAGTAAAAACGAAAATGTACGATGCACGTTTCGGTTCTACTCCTAGTTGTTGATTATAAAATAAATAAATAAAATTTCTTTATTTCAGACCATAAATAATCCATAAATTGTTAGTATGTTAGTGTAGTGTAGTATGTTAGTGGGCTGATAGTCCATGATTATTCTCCTAGCTCCTTCGTGTGAACTGAACTCGAATTTAGTAGGCTATATAAGTATAATACTTTGTTCTTTCTCTACGTGAGATAAGGTCGAGTTGTGTCTGCTGTGGCCAATGTATGGCTTAGATACCGATGAGGATATTATTACTATTGTCAAGTATAGTAAGTACCTACTTAATAAGCCATTTATCAAATATGATAAGTGCTTAGTTAAAAAACAGTTGCGTGTTGTCCGTCAGCTACAGCTGAGCAGCTGTGCTCAGTCAAAACAAGGAAATAACTACAATTATTTGACACAAGTATTTTACCCTTCGTTGTCGTGTAGGTACCTACGTGTGTATTATCACCATGAACTATCAGCCCATGGGAACAACTGAATATTCATGACTGTCGTATTGTTAGTTTGGCGGCCGTTCTTCCGCATTACTATTAAGTTCGGTAGTAAGTAGTAGGGAGGTGCCTATCGAAGTGCTTATTAGTGGATATTGTGAACAAAAACACATTACAGTTATCTTATCTGTTATCGTTATCATTCACAATGTACTTCTAACTAGAATTAGGACTGGGGCACGGTACGACCTTGCGCATTTGATCACGTAGTACCTATTATTCAGTCCAATAATATAAGAACGCTTCATTCTGAGGTGACGTCTCAAAGTGAATCCAAAAGGAGCGGATCTCGGTTAGAAATCGTCAGAACCGGCACGGTCACACGGTCACACGGTCATCATGACCTCATGTTCACAAAAACAACAATAAAACAAATTTGTAAAAATCAACATTCGCAATGATTACAACAGGATTGAGCAACGAGTCATTAATTAGCCTTACAAATACTGACGTAGGTATTGCGGTAAATTGGTTACAAGTACAGTCATGAAAACGATAGAAATCCGGATGTCCGAATCCGAACCGGGAAAAATTGATTTTGTTATGATATGCCGAGGCGAAGTGACAATTCGGCGCAATACTGACCGAATAACCGATTTACTGATGTTTTAAGAGCGCTATTTGTTATGTCAGAAACGGCAGCAGTATAATTATTTAAGATTTTATGAAGACAGGTTGGTATGCCAACCTGCCCCGCCCACATTGTGACACCACTTCCTAGTGTTTTAGCTGGGAAAAAGAAGTGGCGCAACGAACTCCCCAGCAACAGTTTTAGGAACACGTAACATAGGTAAACAGCCGCGAGTGTGATCATCTGAGAGGATCAGCGAGTGTGCCGTGCCACCTGCCACCGTGCGGCCGCGTGTGCGTGACTCACGATGACTTCACCACTACGTTTACCGACAGTCCGACACTGCTAATACAACTATTTGGTGCAATTCGTGCCAAAGCTAGTTCTAATTCAAAAAAAAATTCAAAATTCAAAAGTCATTTATTCAAACTAGGCTGAGAATCAGCACTTTTCGAACGTCAAAATTACATAAGACAGTCCCCCAAAACGCCCACCCTTCACCACTTCCTAGTGCTTTGGCTGGGAAGAAGAAGTGGCGCAACAAACTCCCCAGCAGCACAGCTGTCTGTTTAGTTAAAAAAAAAATGATTCTATATAATTGTATGCAAAATGATATTTACATTACGCAACACAAAACATAATTTAAATTATAAAAATTAATAGCCTTATGACAGCTAGCACACGCCAATATACCAACCAAAAACATCGAGAACTATACTCAAGCAGAAATAAAAATTACTTAGTGAAATCAATATCTAAATAAAAGCCTCCAGGCATAAAGGGCGTGCCCGCTTACATATAGCTGTAACTAGAAGTTATAATTGATAAACTAGGACCATTGAGGTAAATTAAAAAATTATCGAGGTCGCTAGCTAACCACATATTGCAATACAACTCAAAAAAAAACATTGTAATGAGTAGATTATGTCAACAATAAATAAAGTAAAATTAGTAAAATTATAAACATTTATATAAACTCATATAACCTGTCAGTAAGTAAGCTAATTCTGGAGAAAGAACATTTAAACATTGTCTTGAGTTAATCACAGCGACCAACTATTCTTATCATTTAAGTAGTCGTTAATAGAATAGTATGCCTTTGAACAGAGGTTGGATTTTACTTTAGTTTTGAACGCATTAAAAGGCAAATCTAGCAAAGAAGAAGGTAGCTTGTTATAAAAGGTTATACCAAGCCCAACAAATGAGTTATGAACCTTATGAAGCCGGTGAAAGGGAGTACGTAGTTTATTCTTATTTCTAGTGTTAACATTGTGAATATCACTGTTTTTAGTATATAAGTGTATATTTTGCCTAATATATAATATGTTGGCGAAAATGAATTGTGATGCCACTGTGAGGATACCGATATCTTTGAAAAAATCTCTCAGAGAAACTCTGGCACCTAGCTGGTAAATTGCTCGAACAGCTCGTTTTTGAAGGACAAATATATTTTGAATATCAGCAGCTTTGCCCCACAGCAGAATACCGTAGGACATAACGCTATGAAAATAACTAAAATAGACTAACCGAGCTGTATCAACGTCAGTGTATTGTCTTACTTTCCTGACGGCGTAGGCGGCCGAACTGAGCCTTCCCGCTAGGCTCGATATATGTTGGCCCCACTGAAGTTTGGCATCTACTGTTATGCCCAGAAAAACTGCCGTGTTTACAGTTTCAAGCAACTCTTTATCTAAGACGATGTTGGGTCCTAGATTTCTAACATTTGGAAGGGCGAAATTTACACAGTTCTAACATACAAGCTTCTTGTAATCCATTGTGATCTCATTTCATGGGCAACAGTCTAACGGAACACCCTTTCGTAATCATTTTATTCTACTCTCTTTTAATTGGTACCTTTATGGTTCCGTACCTCAAAAGGAAAAAACGGAACCATTATAAGATCACTTCGTTGTCCGTCTGTCTGTCTGTCAGTCTGTCAAGACCATTTTTCTCAGGAACGCGTGAAGGTAACAAGTTGAAAATATCAAATACTTAGGTCTACGCTGCCGTCTTATGGAAAAAGGGCACAATTAACATTTTTCTCAAAATTGTATACATATTCGGAATCAGAAAAAAAGGCGCATCTGCCAGTTTTTTTTATATATAACGGATAATGGTATGTGTCTCTTTCGTTATTATCAGGCATATTTTAACTACTGTGGGCGTCCTATGGGTAGTGTTGGTTATTGCGTAATAGAAAAACCGTTTGCAGTTCAGATCAAATTATAATTTACGATCACATTAATCACACTAGCATTTCACACACTGTAGGTACACGACACAACTATTCGAAATGCGCGACAGTTTCTAAACGTGTTCACTGCTTGACCGCCACCGCTGAAGTTTGCTTAACTCCGGCTCCGGCCGTTCCGAGCGTTATGTTGTACTCTGTCGAACGTCGCTAGGTGGCGCTGGCGTCCCGGTTAGTCAAATAAGTGACGTATTACCGACAAGGCCATCCTGCTTCTACACGTCCTCGTGTGTTAACCTGCAACCAAAACTCAACAACAGTGCATGTTCGACTCGGCCAATTCTGACCAGAAAACTGTAATCCTAACTTTTTTGTTGTTTTAACAAAACAATGCTTCCAAATGAACTAAACAACATTTTAGCCCCCTGCCTGATTTACTTTGAAGTTGCTCGAATACAGATCGGCCCGTGAACCCATCTTCCCAGAGGCAGTGGGATGAGCCGCTCTGTAGGTTGGTACGGAATAATCTTATTAATACGTCCCCCAATACTGCTGAACGTGCCCATCTGCTGGATGTGGGTGAGTGGCAGTCGGGCCTCTAGCTTCAGGCGCTACCGTCATCCAACATAGGTACTATGCTGGGTGATACCACCTTCCGGCTCGCTACCTGTCTGCGTCTGGGTGCTCCTTGTGTGGCTCCGCATCGCTGCCAATGCGGTGAAGGTGTTGACTGTCTCGGACACCATGGCCTATCCTGCAATAAGAGCGCAGGCCGGATAGCACGGCACGCCAGCATCAATGACATCATCCGTCGTGCTCTTGTCACCGCCGGAGTGCCAGCTGTTTTAGAACCCAATGGCACGCGTCGATGGGAAGAGACCAGATGGAATGACCATAATGCCTTGTAAGGTAGGTTTGGTGTGGGATGCAACGTGTGTCGACACCCTTGCGCCATCCCATCTTCCTAGCACGGCGGGCTGTGCTGGGGCTGCTGCTGCAGGTGCGGAAAACCTCAAACGGCGCAAATATTCCAATCTTATAGGGACTTATGACCCTTAATCCAGCTGCCCAACGAGAGCCTCCATAGGTGTTGGTCGAGGCTCTTGGCAATTAAGCCATTGGCTGATACGACTATCGGCACAATCGCTGAGTCCACATCCCACATGTCGACAACCTCGCGAGCCAAGTCAAGATACTTAATCTGTTTATCTTTCTCGGCTTTCACGAGGTTCCCATCATGCGGGACCGTTATGTCAATAATCATTGCGCGCCGCTCTCCTCGATCCACCACCACTATATCAGGCGGTACGGTACTTCCGATTCCACAAGGCTGTATTTCAGAGAAAGTTGCTGATACAAGGTTGTGTCTATGCAAGTACTCTTCATTAGCTAGACGAGAACACCCGGAGATAATGTTTCGGATTGATTCTCCCGGACGGTGGCATGCCCGACAGATGTCAACCATGCCGTCCTTCACAATGAATCTCCAGTGATTGTTCGTCATCATAACTTCGTCCATAATTGCACAGACAAAACCTTCGGTTTCCCCAAAGAGGTCACCAAAACGCAGCCAGGCTACGGACGCTAGTAAATCTACATCGGGTCCATGTAGGGCCCGGAAGAAGCTTCCGTGAAGTTCCTTATTCTGCCATACCTCCTTGCGATCGTTAGTGTCAAGCACTACAGGCTTGCACCAGTTCTCTTTAGCCAAGGAGAGCGGGGTAAGGCCCTTGTCCACCGCGACCACATCCCGATGCATCCCCACGTCGGCTTCTAGGAAATATTCCCTGAGACTGCATATCTCGCGATTGTGGAGGGTCTTAGCGCTTAAAAAGATCTCCACACTTTCGCGGGATATACAGTCTCATTACCGATGACCGTGGGTGATGCATTCGATATGCGGTTAGCAGCGTACGGACCCTCCTACCCAGGGCGACGAGTTCAGTCTGAGTCCATTTGAGTATGACGAAAGAGTACATCAAAACCGGCATGACCCAACCGTTGAAGGCGCGCACCTTGTTTCCGCCTGATAGAAGACTATTAAGTACTTTCTTCAGGCGGCCAAAGAAGCGCTCCTTCAACGATTGCTTCATGTCAGTAACATTGATGCCCAACGCTTCCGAATTCCCCAAATACTTGTAGGTTTCGGATGCGGAGAGGGCTCTAAGGTTTATGGAATCCGCGAGCTGAGTTCCCACGGATTCCACAATCTCCCCTCGCTTTACATGCATGACCGCACATTTGTCCACACCAGATTCCATCCTGATGGCTCTACTGAAAGTTTCAGTTACTTTCAGCAGCTCCAAGTTGCAAGTTGTTGGGGGCAAAGAGTTTTAGATCATCCATGTAGAGGAGGTGAGATATTCTTGTACATATTATTATTATTTTAAGTCTGTTAGTTTTTAAATCATGACGTTTGTGTAGGTAATAAAGAAAATAGATGAAAACTAAACAAACTTTTATTTATCAAAGCAAAAATCATCAACCAGAGCCATGTATCATCGCTGTCCACACAGTCATCTTTTTCACTAAGAGCCTTAGACACTTGGAAACCCACACACGAGCAAACCACTCTTATGCCACGGCTCTCCAACCGACTAGCAATCGCATTGCTCTCACACATCCAGCGCATGGATCAAAACTATGGTCTCTCCAGACCCCGACCTCCGCCAGAGAAACACGCCCATCCACGGACTACTTGAGTTGCCTCAAGAGACACCGATTCCTACCGGGCTACGACTACGTTATAACTACTGGTACGGTCGCACACATTACGGCTGAGAAGATAGAGGCTGAAGATAGATAACCCTACTCGCGTGTTTCCCATAACTTAGGCTTGTTCATCACCACCCACTGTGATCACCATCTACTTCTATCGGACCTACTGGCATCTTTCTTAACCTATAGTGAGCATTTTTGTAAGTACGGTTAGAATTTAGAGCTATTAACGTATAGCGATCACCATTTAAACTTCATTTCGCTTTTTGTTTTCTACTAACATGAAATCGGCAACCGAAAATTTTGTTTTAGCTATCAAATCGAACCTTGTCATATTCCACACTACGTTTAATATTCTCTGACGCAATTTCGCGGACTTCATCAATGTCGGCTTCAGTCTTCATCAGTGACCTATCATAATATTACTTTACAAGTTAGTGTCGGGAAGCACATCACAAAATCAAAATAAACAAAACACAAAACTTCAAGTTGTTGTTCGCTAATCGTTACGCTACCTAACATTTGTTCTGTGCTGAATACACGTGTTTGACCAATACGCAACAACGTTGCTTTACGTTGTTGTACAGCCGCCAGCAGGTCAACCTACCCGAAACTGTCAAATTTTCCCAATCAACTTTGAACCTTATGTTTTAGTGATAAAGTTAAAAATCTATTAAATAAATTTGACAGATTATAGTAGATTGATGTGCTGGCGTACAGACGCAACGCGTTCAGGATGTTGATGGGGTTGCCACGCTTTTGTAGCGCATCAGGTATCAGGGAACATCTGGCAGACGCTCATGTGGATGGCTTCCAAGCGATATATCGCAAAAGAATAGCGTCTCTAGTGCGCTGCATACGGGGCGGCCCCAACAGCTTCCTGCAGCTTATTGTAGGGAGAATGGATTTGGATTGCTCCTTCATGCTCCGCGTTTAGAGGCGCCGCGCCGCTAGTTCCTTGATCGCGTGGCATGGTCCGAAATTAACAAAACAGAAATAAAAAAGGGTTAGAATTGGTAAACTAAACAAAACTACACAACAAGTTTTGTAAGGTATTTCACAAATATCTCAGAAACGGTGCGTCTAAGCTCAAAAATAACAAAATTTTAATGATAGGGTTATGAATGCTAAATCCACAAAAAAAAAAACTGTCCTACTCTCGAATTTTGTGTTTTCATTTTGCGCCCGAACCAACAATAATTTAATACCAATTCTGATAACGGAGAAGGGTATGTGTCTCTTTCGTTATTATCAGGCATATTTTAACTACTGTGGGCTTACTATGGGTAGTGTTGGTTATTGCGTAATAGAAAACCGTTTGCAGTTCAGATCAAATTATAATTTACGATCACATGCATCACACTAGCATTTCACACACTGTAGGTACACGACACAACTATTCGAAATGCGCGACAGTTTGACTCATTTGACTTTGATTACGTTGAAAGGATTACAAATGTTGTAGATGTGGCTTTTATTTTATTTAAGTTTGTATTATTTTGTTAATAAAAAGGCCCATCATGTCCATATTAAAAATTAAAGGCCTATGAGCCAAACATGCCTATTCTTTTTCATTTTAATTTACAAAACGGCTTAAAATGAGTTTAAAAGAAAAGACAACTAGACAGATGAGCCTTGTTTTACTAGTAGATTTGAAAAGGGTGATGTGAGGAGGTCGGTTCCGGTCCATAGCCCTTTACGGTGCACCGGTGTGGGCGTTCTTTGAGGTGGCGGCCAGCCCGCCGGTTGAACGCATCCCAAAAGGTCATGGCCATCCAGCTGGTCCGGGGATACCGCACGGTCTCCCTCGTTGCCGTATTGCCTCTATGGAATCTGCGCACATTTAGGAGTGGCGCGAGCAAGCGAAACGCTGGGGCGTAACTACACTGCCGCGAGAAATCACGACACAGCGGACAAAGCTCCGGCGGGATCTCATGGCGTCAAGGAGGGTGCGATTGTCACAACTCAGTGCTGGGCACGCCACAATTGCAGCGATAAATCCCCTCTTTGAGGAGTGGCAAGAGAGGCGACACGGCGTCCTCACTTTCCGCCTGACTCATCTCCTTACCGGACACGGTTGTTTCGAGAGGTTCCTGTTCCGGATAAGGCGGGAGGAAACGCCCGGGTGTCACCATTGTGTGGATCGCCTGGAGGACATGGTGGAGCATACGGTGGAGGTCTGCCCGGCTTGAGCGGGGCACCACCGTGTTCTTGTGGAGGCGATTGTCGGCGGTGATCTCTCGCGTCCGGCCCTGGTCAATGCCTGCCGGGGTCGCGGGATAGTCCGAAAAGGATACCGAAGCTCCTGGCAACATACAAGCAGAAGCAACTGAAGGAACACGGGTGTGTTTTAGTCAGTAAGTCTGACACGCCCCCGAAAGGTTATTTGATAATTACCCACCGCAAAAAAACGAAAAAAAAATGATTCGGTTCCGACCGATAAATTTTTTAAGACTTGAGTTTTTAGTAAAGTAAAACTAAGTCATTGCAACTTTTGAAGTATTTTCTTATTATTAAAAGGCACAATTGACCAAATGTGCCTTTTCATTGTAATATTTTCTATTTTTTATTAATTATTAGGAAGAAAGGTTAGAAAGGTTTATATTATTATTTATGCCTGTAGACTTAACAATCATATTTTACATTATGTAATTTATTTTGCAAAGTTGAAAGAGAAAATGTTGATTATTTATTTCGTAATAGCGAAGGAAATAAATTATTATTATTAAATAGTTGTAGGATTATACCAGAATACTAAAGGGCTAGAACTACTAGAAAACTACTAAAGGAACATGAATGCTTACTTTTTAAATCACACTCGTTATTTCTCCAAATTATCACGCTTTGTCTATTTATTTTATTTCTTAATAATTATCACTTAGTCACTAACCACAGATCAATTATTTAGTTCAGCACACGTAAGTAACACTCGAAGACTTACGTCCGAACTCTACAAGTGCTCAAGTCAGAATGCTATATGCTGTCGCCGACAACAATGTGGATATTGTTAATATTTTAAAATGTTATTTAAAATTACTTCTGGAATAGCACGGGTATTTATTCAAATGACGGCATAATAATAAACTTTAAAATCAAAATAAATACAAAAAATATTCTTAAAGAACCTAACATTCGACCATCCTGACCCCGTGCATGTCCTCATGCACGGGGTCAGGATGGCCCTTCATTGCTATGAAATGCAGCCTAACATTCGGCTAGCACGACACTCTTGAGTCTAGCATTACATCATAAATAATCGAAAAAAAATTATGCAAACAAAAAGTGAAAATACAGAACCAAACACTTTTGTCACAGACACTTTTTAGTTGTGGTTGACCAAGGTTATGAGATGTTTTCTCTTTTACACCACACCCGTAGCTCGTATCAATAAGCCAGGCCGTCACACTTATGCTCATTAGTCCATATTTTAAAAACTATTTCTTCTTCTTTTCGTGTGGTTAGTGACTAAGCTGGTGTTAAACTACTGAATCGGTATGAAAAAAATAAAAATAATAGACGACGTATATTTAGTAACCTAATCCGCTTAACTGATCCGGAATCTAAGGCTGGCCTCTGGGTACCCCTCCCCTCCTGGGAAGAGGTAGGACTGCTTTACTGCACACCTACTAGCTGCGGGGTTTGCCGCACCTTTTTTTTTTGGGTGGGAATTTATCAAATAACATCTCCCGCTCTGGGCGAAGCGTGAGGGCGTGTCAGACTCTTACTGATTAAAACGCACATATGTTCCTTCAGTTGCTTGTACGTTGCCAGGGGCTATGGTATCAATTTTCCTCAACCTTACGCTGTCCGCCTCCTCCTTCGCGAGCATTACTGCTTCACAGAAGGAGTTGACGGCCTCCCATGTCCTCTCGCTCCGTACCATGGCCTGGAATAGGGGCGGACGCGAGAGATCACCGCCACTGATCGTGATCCTGAGGATGCCTCGTTGAGAGGTGAAACACGTGTTGATTTCTTACAGGGTTCTTTCTTTATGACTCTTTAAGAACAGTTAAGCGGATTAAGTTACTAAATAATATAATATGGAAATTATGAGTGCAGCAACAAAAGTTTTCTTTAGCACCAGCAACCTAACGTCTTTTTTTGTATGTACTGCATTGAGTTAATAGAACAGCTTCTATTAAATTAATTCATCATCTTTACTATTCCAACAGAATATAAAAAAACCAGCGTCTATTTACAAACGTAAATTAATATGACTCAGAGCTGCCGATAAATATATTTACTTCTGAATTGATAACTCAGCGACTAATGCGGGCTACTTTATATATTTTGGAGATTCAACATCTGTTTCCCACCCATCAAACTTTTTTATTCAACAACTCAATTAATAAATCATATTCTTTTTTCATGAAAATTATTAGCAACACAAGCGCGTGAGTGTACTTAACGCTTTGACCGGACATTTGCGCCAATGAGTGAGCTCTATTCCGGTTCCGGTACCGGTTCCTATTCCGATCAATCTAATTTAAAACCTCCGAATCCGGTGCTGTAAAATGACTTCCGTAACATCCCTGATAGTTAAATCCCTATGGATATAGCTATATACCGTAGCATAGTTATATAAAAGCGGTTCATCTAACTAGGAATATAACTATGATACGAGCACGGCCTTGTAATATAACTATTAGGACACTCCGACCTAATAGGTTAGGTTAGAACTGTGACCAACTACGCGCGAGCCGAGCGAGCGTAGCGAGCGGTGCCGTGGCAGCGGCCGGCGAGCGCTACGTCGAAATTGGTCGCAGTAATAAAATTAGGGCACTCCAACAGTTATTATCATTCACCTCTGTTTCCAAACACCATCACTTACAGTCTTGTATATAATTTTTGTATGTTCAATTGGGTAGGTATAACAGTCAAGTCATCAATTACTCATGGTAACATTATAAATAGATAGGTGACTACATAAAATTTGAGCTTTCATTTACCATTATTTGATGACAAGAATAAGGTAATTTTATGATCAATTCTAGTAGATACACTCATCAATTACTTATGCTAACCTATAAAAATATAGGTGACTATATGAAATTAGAGTACGTTGAAATTATTTTATAGATGCAGTCACTTATTAGAAGCTGGCTATGCGTAGACATATCACAAATTTATTTGGTTAAGCATTATCACCTTGCTGCGTCATATTAACAGTAGCTTGTTTTACAATATATGGTTGCATGAAAAGCATTTATTAGACGCTAAAAGTTCGTCGCTGACCTATTAATTCATTAGACAACTAAATATATTTGAAGACAAGAATTATATTTTAAAGAAGCTGCCTTAATTAGCACCCATAATAATATAATATAATAATAATGTTAGGTTCTTTATGAATGTTAGTATTTAATTTGATTTTAAATTTTATTCTTATGGCAACTTCTAAATGAATACACGTGCTAGCCCGGAAGTAATTTTAAATAACGTTTTAAAATATGAAGGGTGGGGAGATTGTTGGCGGCGACGGCGAATGGCATCTGACTGAGCACTTGTAGAGTTCGGACGTAAGCCGTGTTGTGTTCCATGCGCGCCTCAAAGAGATGACAGCAACTGAAGGGCCTCAGAATATAAAAAAGGGAGAAGTGCCGTACTGCTTCATTTAAACCAAAACCGATGTCCCCAGTTTTCTCCCATCGCAGCACCCACACACACATTGAACCGTGTAAAAACAAAGACTCGGGCGTTGCCAGTGAGTCTACGGCAACATGCAAACAAGGGCTATGATTGGCTTTAACGCACTATATTAGGGGGCGACACACGTTAAAATGATGTTTTATCGACATTGATATTTAAATTATATTGATGGGTAACAAAATGGTAAGTTTATGTGGTAGTATTTAAACTTCTAGCTACAAGTTTAAATAACACGGGTAGTTGTAGACCTGCTTTATGATATTATAGTATTGAATTGTCATCCGTCTTACATAATTGTACAAAATTTTACGCACACTAGCAATCGGCGCCGACCCGTCTTTGGCGACGGTTTGGATGCCAACGGGCACCGGGGCGACGAACAGGCTTTGATACACTCGCTCAAATGAGCGCCCGATCGACGCCACGCTGCCTTGGCTCTGCTGTACAGCATAAATGAGCGCCCGATCGACGCCACGCTGCCTTAGCTCTGCTGTACAGCATAAATGAGCGCCCGATCGACGCCACGCTGCCTTAGCTCTGCTGTACAGCATAAATGAGCGCCCGATCGACGCCACGCTGCCTTCGCTCTGCTGTACAGCATAACATACCGAGGAAGAAGTTTGACAAATATTCAAGGTTGGTATGGCCCATTCGAAAAGTCTACGGCTCTTATTAAGTGGTTGGAAATATTTTTCTTGAAAATGTTCCGAACACATAACACTTCTCTGTACAGGAAACCAGTTAGGACCTCTGCCCGTAGCATCTATCCATGTTTCTTTAGTACTCGGATTCTTTGAAAAACTGTAACAAGAAACCGAAGTTTCTTTTTTAATTATCACAATTACTTTTTTAAATATCACTTTTGAAGTTGTTCCGGAGCCATTTGCAATTAAATTATATACTTGTACATAAAATTTTAATATATGTGTATTTACCGTTCATACTGCGACTTAGTGAAAATCTTATTAGTAGGTACCTTAAAAATGTTGTACCTTTTAATCTTATTGGTATCTTATTAGTTACCTTTAAGATGGGCACCCAACCAAAACATGTAATGAAAAAAATTTAAACAGGAAAGTATTCGAAATAAAATCACTAGTATGATATCGTACTTCTATTTTATCGATTACGCGTAAACTGTAACTACATTTTGTCACCGCTCTAGTTCGCGACGCCAAGCAGCGGCCGTACCAGAAAAAAATTTAATCAGCGTCCATATCGATAGTGGTTTAATACATTGCGCTGTGGTTTATCGCTGTACAGGTTGCTTATTGTATTGAACGTTCAATGTACAACACGCAGAATAAAAATATGCTTTTTCGTTCGATATGTTAGTTCGATCCCGAGAAATGATGCGGCGGCGGCGTTGCGTTTATTTGTTAAAATATTTGTTTTTACTGACTTATAAGTGAAAATACTAATACTTACATGTGGTACGTGACTTCACTATTCTTGTAGGTGTTAGTTTCACTCCTATTTTTGCATGTAACCACGCTACAATTCGGCATTTTGAGGAAATGTGGGAGAACATTTCAGATTCACGGCTAATTGCGACTAACCTGCGGCGGGCAGTGATATGCCCATTTGGCCATGTCGCGGCGACACGCGCCACGCCCCCGTTTCATATCTATTCCTTTTTATGATCTGAGGATAGGACCGATGCCTGCCGGGGTTGCGGGAAAGTCCGAAAGGGATACCGTGGCCCCTGGCAACGTACCCCCAAATGAAGGAACACGAGTGGGTTTTAGTCAGTAAGAGTCTGACACGCCCTCCCGCTCCGCTCAGAGTGGGAGAAGTTATTTGATATGTAATTTCCCATAAAAAAAAAAAAAAAAATGCCTTCGAGTGTTACTTACGTGTGCTGAACTAAATAATTGATAAGTGGTTAGCGACTAAGTGACAATTATTAAGAAATAAGGACAATAAACAAAACGGGACTATTTGAAGAAATAAACAAGTGTGTGATTTTGATAGTGAGTATTATTGTTCCTTTAGTAGTTTTCTCATAATCTAGCTGGGCTGTCTATGAACTTATCTGCCTACTTGTACTTTATTGGTTCTAACACTTTAGTGTTCTGGCATAATTCTACAATAATATTTATTTTAAAAAATCCAAGGCATAAAAATTTGTACAGTTTTGCTTAAATGTAAATTATATTCCTAAGACTTACGTGCTTGAACTAGGTAATTCTGTGTTTCAGGCGAGAAGAGGTTAAATAGACTTATAAAATAAATAAATAATTAAAAGGCGGTGTCCCCTTGTTTCGCAGATAGAAATTTCATAGAATTTCGTTTCCCAGAAAATGTTTCATATAATATTTGGTCCTTGTATTTTTATTTCGAATATTACTGTTTCAAAGACTATTCACTTGAATGAAACATATTTCACAGAAACACAATTCAATGAATTTTTAGTGACAGAAACGAATCGCTGCTAAACCGACTCCACGTCGTCTTGTCTGCCCACCCCTAGAGTTTAATTCAAATCCGAGTAGGCGCGGAGGGGCGAGGCGGCCCGCGAGCTGAGGAGCAGGCGGTGAGCGTGAATACCATCTGCGATCATAAGCTCGCGTGGGACCGCCGGAGCCCCGCAGCGCCGGAGCCGTGACAGAAACCAGGCCTGCTGCATGTTGCATGCTGCATGCTCGCTTGCAGGATGCAAGCATAGGTTTAGTTAGAACTAAGACCCCCAACAGAAATTACCTCAGCCAGAGTATATTATATATATAAACATTAAGCATTATTTTTGTGAAAGCGGTATTGTAATTTTATATGAAGGTATGCATTTTATCAACGGTATGAATTGAAACGTTTAGAAACTGTCACTTGATAAAATGTTATTCTTGGTAATGGTTTTATATTAAATAAACAAAATAAGGAAAACAATATTTGATTTGATATTATATGATATGATTATTCTAACATTAAACTTTATGTGAAACGAAAATCAATGATTTAAAAATCTTCAAAGTAAGTATTCTGCGTATTGATTATTCTATGAAACGAAAATATGAGAAACTATATGTATGGAAGAAATTTCTTAAGAAATAAGCAGTACCTTTGTACTCATAATTATGATTATGTCTTATCTGTATCTATGTTTCTGTGTGTACATAAATAATAAAATAAATAAATAAACATTTTATGTGAAACGAAATTCTATAAAACTATTAGCTATTTAATAAAACAACGTACAGCCTCAAAAGGCATATACGTCGTCTATTGTATTTTATAATGGATTTGCGCAAAGTCACGCCTGAGTCAATTAGGTAACTATCTTTATCGATTTTGATGCAACTTGTACTGTTCCCTAAGTTAAAGTGAATGTAAGCCAATAAAAAACATGGTTACGA
This sequence comes from Xanthia icteritia, assembly GCA_949128155.2. NCBI lineage: Eukaryota > Metazoa > Arthropoda > Insecta > Lepidoptera > Noctuidae > Xanthia > Xanthia icteritia. The sequence continues at coordinate 16,516,939 of OX421955.2, forward strand.
TCCGATTAATAGTTTCGGAGAAATGCGTGGACAAACATAAGTATATAGAAACATACATTCATACATACATACTGTTGGCGATTCTCAGAGGTGATAAATAAAATAGCGGACTGTATGTTAGGTATGGTTCGTATATTGAACATGAGGACGCGCGCCTCTTGGACCGTTTTGTAAGGGCAGTGCAGGCCAGCGGCGATCGGCACCTCGTCCCCCGCTCCCCGCACGCCGCTGCCCCGCTCACGAAGTCGCGGTGGTGCTACGTTATGTCTCCAACACAAACCGAAATGAAAATAATTTTTGACTTTGTAGTTTTCCCACCGCCCGGCGCCCTGGGGGGGGGCGGGCGGAGCTCGGTCGCACTCTTTCTAACTAAATGGTCGCCCGGTGATCGTTGTTCGCCCTCCGGCGCTTGGTGCATCTGCTGTGGATAGGGAGGAACGTTATCCTCCCTCTCTTTTCGCCGCTTACTTTGAGACTATTATTTCCTTGCACAAGGAAACGACAGAGGGATCTCTGTCGTGCTGTCGTTCCCGACCATGGACTGAACCACGACCGGAAGCGAGAGGTCCAGATTATTAGGTCACCGCCGCGTATGCAATACCATAGGTGTTGTAGATGCGTTGCCAACCCAGAGACAAATCTGACATCATCATTCACCATTGCACCGGCCAAACCCTTCAGAAAATAGGTTTGGTACCTATCGCCAATGTTTTGATAGTAGGTATTGTAATATGGTAAAATAGATGGAAATAGAAAACAATAAAGTTATCCTTAGGTGGGCCAGACAATACCTAACGAGGCATTGTTATTGTAATGAATAGTTTACGTAAACAGCGAGTGAAGCAGTAACCTCGCGCGCACTTAGCGATATTGTTTAGCGGCACAATGCTGCATGATCTCACAGTCCTCTCCGCACATCGCTGACCTTTAGCTTATCACGAGTCGCGCGAAGGTCGCGTCAGCCTCGCTCACACTCCCTGCTTGACAGCTCCACTGTTGTGTCCATCGGTCACCGCAACAGGTGCCATGTATGGGGATATCTTATTAGGGTTCTGTACCAAAAGGATACCAACGGGACTCTGTTACCAAGCCCGGTACGGTTTCTTTATAATTACGGTACGTCCATACTACACTGACAAGCGTGTCTACACTCGGCGAATCAAACGTGGTTTATCACGGCAAGAAAAATGTGTGTGTACCACGGGTCTTATGGCAATAGAAAATAATACAAGTAAGGAAAACTATAATAGTTTTAGTGGCACGGACACAGTAAAGACTTTACGCTCATGTTGTACGGAACCATTAGTGCACAAGTTGGACTTGCAATTATTATTTTATATGTGATAGTTTGACCGCTGTCTCACTCAAGCGATGGTTGTCAATCGACAATGCTGCAGTCAACATGGCGCACGCTCACCTAGAGATAACTAACTCACTCTTGAAGTCTCCCGGGTTATAGCTTTGTGGAAGCAGTTCCGCTGGGCTCTACGCGCAATTTCGGTATTCTCAAAAGGTTTGTGCGTATGGTATGGGTCTTATATTCCCGGCGAGCGATTCTGTTAGCTAGCACACTCGGGCCGCTGCGCCCGCTGCCCGGTGGAAATGCGCAGTTTGCGCTCTCGGTTCTCACACCGACAGTTGCGACACATTACATGTCACATGTGCCAACTGTGAAGTAGACGTGCGAACATTGTCCCACCTCTATACAGGGTCGAATTAATTACTTAGCGAAACTCCGCACACATGATAGTTGTCGATATCTAAACATGATAAAACAAAAAAAGTTTAAATAAAGATGTAAAAGAATTTGTGAGTAAATGCATGAAGAGTCAGAAAATGAAGCATTGTAGATATGTCAAGGCGCCCATAGAGATAACTACAACAGCTTAATATGCTTTTGAAAAGATCTTTCTCGACATTGACAGCTGGCTGCCACGAGCCTGTGCTGACAGGCCTCCGCGGCCTACCGCCACGTGTTTCTGCCGCGAGCCTGTGCTGACAGTCCCCACGTTGGGCGTCACTATAACGGCTAAGGCTGCGCAGGGTAGGCTGCGCAGACCGTTAAAGGATAGGTAGGTAGATAGGTTAGAAAATATAAAAAGTTTGAAAAGTTAATACAATATATATTTAGTTAACACGGCAAGGTCACGGGTAAGGTCCTAAACACTGAGTCACTGTTTTGAGCACTATCACAAGTAAATAATAGGGTACCGTCCTTGGCAACACGTGGCAGATGTGGGGGCTGGAAGCGCCATAGGGAGCGCATGTTAGATGCGGTTCATATAGCAGCAAGCCGCATGCGATGTGCCAGCTTCTTCCCCTTTTTTAAGCCAAGGAACGGTGTGGGAAGCATTGTAAGTAAACGCTCAGCACATCGCAGCGGTTTACAGGCAGAGAGTTTGCAATCATAGCGTGGCACATTGACAGATGCTAAAATTAGGTTAAGTATGTCAGCACGTGTGCACTAAACACAAAGTAAACGTGATCATTACAGATAGCTCACTAATCACTAACAATAGCACAGCAAGGCACTACACCACCTCGGTGCAGCAGCAATACATACATATTACCATCTCCTGTGCGCTGGATAACTTTCAGCCGCGTGTCCGACATTGACACACGCGAAGTCAAATACTACTTAGGTGATAAAATCAATATGGGTTATCCAGCGCAGAGGGTCCGGTATTATTACCAAACTAATGTGGAACTCACCCTAGGTCGGGGCACACAGAATTCTGAGGATCAGGGCATAAATTTCACCAGCTCTGCAAGCGGAAACGAAATGACCGAGCGTCTCGGAAAGAAAGTTAATGTTTTACCCCGATCCTAGTGATGTGATTAGAAACTTACTAATTGTGATATTTTAGCATCACTCGACTAATTATAGTTGTGAGTCCTCAGAGCACTTCAGTAGGCCGTAATCGTTACATTTTAAGCCAGCAGGGGCCTTATTATGAAGTATTATTGCCATCATTATTCCACTGTGAAAAAAGGATGGTGCTAGCGGCCTTGTATAGCTCCATCTCTCACTCACACTGGAATAATGGTGGCATTAATACGTCATAATACGGCCCCAGTGCGAGCTTAGCACGGTAAGTGTAGCAAAAACATTCGTTGATAATTTTATACTTAGATTTGGAGTACCAAACGCCATTGCGACTGATCGTGGAACAGAATTCGTGTCTTCAGTAATGGAACAGGTATGTAAACTTCTAGGAATAAACAAACTGACATCTATTGTTTATCATCATCAATCTATCGATGCCCTTGAAAATTCTCACAAAAATCTCAGTGCTTTGTTGCAAATACAGTGGGATGGTAAAAAAGAAACATGGAGTCAGTGGTTACCATTTAGGTGTCACAGTTTCAATAATACTGTACATACGGAAACAAAATACACACCTTTCGAACTATTTAATATTTTAGAAGATTTAGGTGTTAATGTTAAGATTTTAAAGAGTAATAAATCTTATGTTGTCCATAAATATAGGACAAAACCATTTAAAACGTAACCATGTAACATTATATAAATATAAAAAATAATAAACATTTATGATTTAATTTTTTTTTTTGTTCGCCCCGAGGTGGTGTGTAGTATGTATGTTCTTAGTAGGTAAGATCTATGTTATAAAATATATTGGATTTGAATAAGATGAGTAGTAATAAATGGTAATCGATCGGGTACAGTTGTTTCAATAATACCTAGTACCCTACAGACCAAACCATCCGAAATCGTTAACGTGAAGTGGTTCTGCGTTCACGAAGGCCGCTGAGAGTTCCACCTATAGCACCCCGCAATCGTAGGGCCCGTTTACAATGGGCTCGCGAACACGGAAATTGGGAGGAAGAAGACTGGCGTTGTGTTTGCTTTATCCGATGAATCTCGTTTCGGTATGAGGCTGGATACAAGACGTACTCGAGTTTGGAGGACCTCTGGACGTCAAGAACGTTTGAAATTTTGTCAGGAAGTTCATTCATACGGAGGGGGAACAATAATGGTCTTCTGACCTAAAAAGTACTATATGAAAGTTACGTAAACATAGAACTTTAATGTCTTTAAATGTCTTTCTTTCACTTCAAGATAAGCTTCAAGCTCTTAAGAAAATATTAAATTATTAATTTATTAAGTTTTATTTAGTACATTTTAGTTCAATGAAAGCTTGTTTAAAAAATATATATTTTATTTACACAATAGAACTAAGTACTATTTTAGACTGTCAATGTTGCTGTCAAACTATCACGGCCGTTCCAAGAGGAAAAGTGTTGGAGGTCCTTCCCCGCGAAATCTCAGATCAGAAATCCATTTTAAAAAAAAATGCCCCCGGAATTCATAAAATAGGTGGTACTGCTGTTACCCTGCCAACCCACTCCGTCCCGCCCGCCCGCTTTAAACTTTCTTAGACTTACCTATAGGTAGCCGTAGTCGGGTTTTTTTTTTTAAGTTGGATAGGTATATTAATTATAGGATTTTAAACTGACGTGGTTATTTTGACTAATGAAATTATTTCAACCGGGTTTCAGGCTGGCTAAAGTGGACTTATCTTTCATGGGGTACTGTTTAAAATGTTACAATAAAATACCTCCCCACATACTTCAACTGAATGAAACGAAATTTAAATCTTATGATGCAGGTGTTGGGAAGGAGGTTGATGATGAATGATAATCAATTACTTACAACTTTGTATATTGTTATCAGTCCAGCGACACGTACAGAAAAGAGACCAAAAATAAGGTTACACGATCTTTTATAACATTTCAAATGACAGTTGTCTACCCTTACTACTTAACTAATATGAATATTGCAACAGATAAAATGAACTAAACTATTAATACAAAACAAATACTTTTAAACTAAAAATTGTAATCTCTCAGATATTCTTAACAAAATAATTTAATGGAACTTACAAACTCAATTATTTAGTATTTAAACATAGGTAAAACAAATAAATGAACAACAACTGGTAACAACAAATAAGTTGGTCAGTGTGACCATAAACAAACTTCTACATACTTAATTCAACCAAGATATTTGATACGATAACATTCGGCCGTCCTGACTAAAGCCGTGTCCACGGCGATCTTGTTTACTAGCCTCGGCTGTTGTCGAAGGAGTCATCACGGGGGCGAAGAAACGCCGACTATCGCGCTGGACCACGAAGTAGCCCTCGGCGTTGCTCTGCCGTACTGCGCAGCAGCAGCAGCGGTCGGTACAGCTTTCTCCATCTGTAACGTGAATTTAGTCTACAAACCAACAGGTCCATGTACTTATACAGATTGCACATTCCTACCCAAATAAATATTATATATGAGTAAGAGGATTGCATACCTATAGCTAGTTAAATGAAATGAAATTAAATTGTTTATTCTGTAAGGATATTGGAATCACTTTTACACATCTTAAAAAAATTGTTAGATGAGTTCGGCGTTTCCTATCTGACTACTCTGAGAAGAAAGGCCGAAACAAACTCAGAGGTCACAGTCTCTTTTAAAGTCCAGACATAATCTTGGTCAGTCCATATGAGGACCATGCAGATTTGTGTCTGAAATGGTCTTTTGAGGAAAGAACCACACAGATTTGAGTGGACCTGTCCAATCAGTGCAAGCATTTGTCAGTAATCGTGGATAGGAATTGCAATCCAGCGGCGTTTTCAATCCAGCTGGATTCTTGCTGGATTGACCTGAATCCAGCTGGGTCCAGCGCGGATCCAGCAAAATGTGGAACGAAAATAAAAAGACGACATTTTAAAGACTTTTTTTTATTAATTTGTACTTCTTACGATAATCTATGAAATCTTTCACTCATTTGGTGATATCTGATATCAATTTGCTTTGGTTTCTTAATCATTTGAGATCAAAAGAATCAACTTAAAATTAAATAACAAACATATAACCTCATATAACATTTTAGATAATGTTTCTAAGTAAGCAATATCTTATTACGTTTATGTTTAATGATAGGATAGGATAGGACGGCTAATCAGTAGCAATCAGTCTTACAAATTCTTTTAAAATTAACTACAAAAAAGGACCGGAGGAGGAGAATAATTTTTTTGTATCAAAAGAAGCTCCGAAATAATCTTCTCTCCTCTCATTATTCGTTAATAATTAGGCAGTCATCACGAACCGTCTCGCACGTAGGTTTGACGACTTCCAACCTCCCGAACAAGCTGGATTCCGAAAAGGCTTCATCACCGTGGACCACATGCATACGCTGCGACAGGTTATACAGAAGACAGAGGAGTATAATCTGCCCCTCTGCTTAGCGTTTGTGGACTACGAAAAAGCATTCGATTCGATCGAGACTTGGGCTGTGCTGCAGTCTCTCCAACGGTGCCAGATCGACTATCGTTACATCGAGGTGTTGAAGTGTCTGTACGAAAACGCCATCATGTCAGTTCGACTTCAGGACCAGACCTCAAAACCTATCCTCCTACAGCGAGGTGTGAGACAGGGAGACGTCATTTCTCCGAAACTCTTCACGGCCGCAATGGAGGATGTCTTCAAGGTTTTGGACTGGAGGAGGCTGGGTATTAATGTTAATGGCGAGTACATCACTCACCTTCGATTTGCCGACGATATAGTCGTCATGGCTGAGACTATGGAGGACCTCAGCATAATGCTCGATAACCTCAGTGGAGCCTCCGAAAGAGTGGGTCTAAAAATGAACATGGACAAAACCAAGATCATGGTAAATACCCATGTAGCACCCACTCCTATCAAGATTGGAGACTCCACGCTCGAAGTTGTAGACGAGTACGTCTACCTGGGACAAACGGTCCAGTTAGGTAGGGCTAACTTCGAGAAAGAGGTCAATCGTCGAATCCGACTCGGCTGGGCGGCGTTCGGGAAGTTGAGTGGTATCTTCTCGTCCCACATACCACAGTGTCTCAAGGCGAAAGTCTATGACCAGTGCGTGTTGCCAGTGATGACATATGGAACAGAAACGTGGTCGCTTACAATGGGCCTCATCAGAAGGCTTAAAGTCACCCAAAGGGCAATGGAGAGGGCAATGCTCGGAGTTTCCTTGCGTGACCGAATCAGGAATGATGAAATCCGCAAGAGAACCAAAGTTACCGACATAGCCCGAAGGATCGCCAAACTGAAGTGGCAGTGGGCAGGACACATTGCGCGCAGAACAGATGGTCGATGGCGCCGAAAAGTTCTGGAGTGGCGACCGCGTACCAGAAGACGTAGCGTTGGAAGGCCTCCCACAAGCTGGACCGATGACCTGGTGAGGGTCGCGGGTAGCCGATGGATGCGAGACGCACAGGACCGGTCATTGTGGCGGCACTTGGGGGAGGCCTATGTCCAGCAGTGGACGTCTTTCGGCTGATATGATGATGATGACTTTAGTGACACAAAAACTATCGAGACGAGAGCAGTTAAATAACTGTCTTTGATTTATAAAATAAACAAACATAAGCGGTACAGGTGGTAAGGGGGAAAGGGGGCGGGCGGCGTTGCCATTCATTCGCACATGTGGCACGTGCTATAGTGACAGAACGGCAACGTTGCCGCGCCGTTTTGAAAATGGTGGCAACTCAAAACTAAACAATAGAAATTGATACGTTTGCGGATCCGCATCACTGGATTCAGCACTGTATGCTGGATCCAGCGTGTTTAAAAAGGCGCTGGATCCAGCTGGATTGCTGTATGCTGGATCCAGCAATTGCAATCCCTAATCGTGGAGCTCAACTCAGAACTTAAGGAGCTCAGCTCGACGAACAATACCAAAGAAAGGACATTTGGGTAGGCCACATCAACTACTCAAAATGCCAGACCATCATTAAAACTAAATCAGAAAGAAAAAAAAAATATCTACATAGTCCTCACACATCACAAAATTAAAAAAAATATAATTCTTTACAAAGTAATAATGTCATTTTGTATGTAATGTTTATATAATACTGCTATTGATTTTAATATTTTATCACAAGGCTTAGCAGAGCGAGCCGCTCAATCCCAAGCGTTTTTATCTTCTAAATAATCAAAAATTTTATAGTACCCTTTTTTACAAAGTTTGGTTTTAATACAGCTTTTAAATCGTTTAATGGGTAAGTTTCGAATGTCGATGGGAAGTTTGTTGTAAAAGCGTATACATTGACCTATGAACGAGTTGCCTACTCTGTGGAGACGAGTGCGGTGTACAAAGTCAAAGTCAAAGTCAAATAATTTATTTCAATTAGGCACAAAAAAGGCAATTTTGAACGTCAACATTTAAATAATAATTGATTCTAGTTGCCCCTTCCAAAAGGTAGTTTTCGTATGGAGAAGAAGGGACAAGAAACTACACCGTAACTCTTTTAAAATGTTTTCACAATATCTTGTATACATCAATTATATAATTATATGTGAAGACGATGCACCTAGAATAAGATTACTATACCACGTTAGGTAAAAATAATGAAAAATTAAGAAATGACAGATAAATTAATCATGTGATAGATGCATGGTGCTCACATAATAATATTTACAAACATTGTAAAATTATAAGATATTCCTAGCATTTTTACAAGTAATATAACTCAGAGTGTGAATTCGAGTAATTACAGAATGTAAAACCAATATAAAAAATATATATTATATATTATACAATTAAATTAGCAACCAGTTAGATTTTGTCTAGATTCTAAATTGTCCTATGGAGCAGGACCAGCATGTTTCCAAGCATTTTTATCTTGGATATAATCCTCTAATTTGTAATATGCTTGTTTGCAAAGTGTATTTTTTATATGAATTTTAAATTTTCTTTCATTTAATTCTAATATATCACATGGTATTCTGTTGTAACATTTAACACAGTACCCCATAAAAGATGTATGTACTGTCTGAAAAATGGTTGATTTATTTTATCTTTATTTCACTTATTTTGTTAAAAAGATGTAGATTTTTTCTCACATACATAATATTTTCATAAATGAATTGGCAAGGTACAGTCACGAGCTTTAATTTGGGACCCATTTCCGTTAAATGTTGTTAGAACAATCATAATGCAATAAGGTCGAAACTTTGAAACTTTGCTTTAAGGTTGAAATGTTGAATGTCAAGTTAAGACATAAAATGTCTTATCTAATCGACCTATGAAATGATAACCTCGTTGCAAAAAGCTATCATTACGATTTTCTAATTACGAACATGTGTCGTGTCAGTGTCATTTAAGAAAATAGTTTAATGTGATATTTTCACAAAATATAATTTACCAATTAATAAAATGCTTGCGGCTAATCGTGACCAAATAAGGCTCCAAATTATTGATTTGCACGAACAAGGAGTAGGCATTCACGAGATATCGCGACGAATAAATGTGACAAGAAACACAGTTCGCCGCTGGGTTCGACGCCACGGGAACGAGGAAAATATTATTGACTTACGACGAAACAACCATCACCCGCAAGTTATAACACAAGAGCAGAGCCGCTTGATGCAAAGGCAATACCTGATGAATGGATTTACGCCAACGAGGCATTTTGCGGAAGCGTTTGAAGTCCACCCTTCAACAGTTAGAAGGCATCTTAAAGCTATGGGACTGCATCACAGGCGGCCTGCAAAAAAAATTGCGTTGACGGATGCCCATAAAGCTGCTCGACTTATTTTCGCACGTCAGTATCTAAATTTTGATTGGACGACGACGGCTTTCATCGATGAAAAGACTTTTCTATCTTCCCAAACGGGCAGACTACATTCGTGGCGAATTGACAGGACGCGATACACGGAAGACCACGTCATAGCTAACAACGCGTCTGGTCGCATTACAGTTAACATGTCTGGCTGGATTAGTTCAGCCGGCATTGGAGAACTAATAAATTTACCACCCAGGGCCACTGCTCAAGATTATGTCGATTTATTAGACGAGAGTGTCCTTCCGACATTGCAACTATATTATCCACAAGAAGATGTTGCTCCAATAAACTTTGTTCAAGATAACGCAACAATTCATACGGCAAGAATCGTTAGAACTTGGTTCGACAATAATAGAGCAAATTTAAATCGTATTCCGTGGCCTGCAAAGTGTGCCGATTTAAATCCTATAGAAAATTTATGGGGCTTAATGGTTCAAAAATGGTCAAATAGAAACGAAAGAACTAGAGAAGCACTTATGGATCACTGCCTCACAGTCTGGGAAAGTTTAAGGGGTACTGACATATGTGACAAATTGATTGGATCCATGCGTAACCGGCTCCAGGCTGTGATTGACAATGAAGGTGGATATACGCGATTTGAATATTTATGATAAAAAATTACTGGAGAGATTTAAATTAATTTAGTCGTAGCCTTCGGTGATAAGTGTTTATTTTGTGCACCGCTAACCATGCTTTCTATATAATTGTGTTAAGATTGAGGTTTGTGTCATAAATGTCTTAATAAATATAAAGAATAAAAAACTTTGTTTTTCTAAAGATTTTATTAATCAATATTTTAGCTGAAATCTTCTAAGCCCCCATAATCATAAACGGCCTTTAAACCTATTTTATTTTAAATATGTTGTTTTGGTCCGTCACTTTGATATTTATGTTTGAGAAAGAGACAAAACTTTTTAACTAATATAGGTTTGAAGAATAAGCGGGTTAGTTGACTAGCTATCATATTATATTGACAATATAATTTTGTTCTTTTTTATTTGTTTCTTTTTTCTTATGGGACCACAGGACCAAAAAATAATTATTACTCGGAAATCGGTAATGATCGTTTGCACTCGCTCCAGTTAACGTTAGCCCCTAGAAACGTAAAGTTGTCGATGGTAAACATTATGACGTTTATTGTTTGTGCAGTGACAGCGTTAACATAATAGCTCTAAATGGCGAAAGTTTGCTACACGATATTCAACCTTAGGTGGGTCCCAAATTAAAGCTCGTGACTGTACCACACGTACCTAAACTGGGGATGTTTTTTTTTTAAATTAATAAATCCGTTTTTAGATTCAGGGATCCGTTTGAGAAATATTAAGCTTTAAAGTGCAATTTTTTGTTAGAGTCAAGTGTGCCCCCCCCCCTACCAGCTAAATAGTTGGTTCTGGATATGTGGAAAAATTTACGGCAGTAGTATATAATATGTCGTGGCCAGATCTTCTTTCTTTCTCATGAAATGGCCAGTTAACATTGGCCATATCGTTTAAACGTCAACGTTTAATGATATATCAGTTGATCTTTGGCCATATCATTAATGTAGGGTATCCATGGTGTACGGTGTAGTAAAAATAGTCAAGTAACTGCGACCAACTTGGAAGTAGCACTCGCCGGCCGCTGCCGCGGCACCGCTCGCTACGCTCGCTCGGCTCGCGCGCAGTTGGTCACAGTTCTAACCTAACCTAACCCATTTGGTCGGGGTGTCACATAAGCGGCGTATTTTTTTTATTTTTAGAAACTAATTTTAAGTGCTATGTTGCATGTTACGCCGCGGCAGCGGCCGGCGAGAGCTACTTCCAAGTTGATCACTTTCCATAATATCATATTTGGAAACCCAATAAAAGACCATCGACTTTTTTTGCCGTCGCCATGATGCACAACAAAAACACAGCGACATCAACGCCTCTACCGGTGGATAATCTAACTATTTTACGATATGATCACTAATGTTTGGCCACATCATGAAGTAGTCGAGCGTTTAACTGTTCATATCATTAAACGTTGAGCATTCAATGATCTGGCCAGGCCACATCATGATGTTACCAGTCGATGATGATCATTTCATGAAATGATCAATTTTAAGATCTGGCCACGACATATATAACGAAATTAAAAGGTAAACTATTACAGCTAAGTAGGCTCTACAAGTTAACGAGTAATAATCGACGAACTTACATTTGCAGTTGAAAAAACATGTTCTCGGTTGTTTTTTAATACCTTGTATTATATTTGTAATCGGAGGAGCTCGTGGCTAAGTAATAACTGCCGCACGGATCGATCCATCAGGCTAAGCTACGCTTGCCAGGGTTGGTCTGTGGATGGGTGATCATCTTTACATACCGAGACTCCTCCGTGTTTCGGAAAGCACGTTAAACCGTTGGTCCCGGATGTCATTCGTGTATCTTTGACAGTCGTTACGGGTCGTCAGAAGTCCGAAGGTCTGACTACCAGTCTTACCAAGTAATCGTATTACTGGGTTGTGGAAGTCAGATAGGCAGTCGCTCCATGTAAAATTTTCAGCTGCATTCGGTTAGTCTGGAAGCCGACCCCAACAGAATTGGGAAAAGGCTAGGCAGATTGATTTATTATATTTGTAATCACGTTCTCGAAAACGGCTCTAACGATTTCGATGAAAGTTGCAATATGGAGGACCTAGATTGATTTTTAGCCACCGTAAGCTAAAAATGAATCTAGGTCTCATATCTGGAAAAAGTCATTTTCTCCATTTTCACCCGAGCAGAGCTCTGTCGCCCAGGTATCGCGTTTGTTGTCGGCTGTGTGACCGCGCTGTGCCTACATCTAAACAACGCAACGGATTTTGTGCGGTTATATTTATATTAAATATGTCACAGAAATCTCGATGATTTGAAATGTCGCCCCATCAGAAGATTGCCCCGAGCGAAGCATGCGCGGGTCGCTACTTATTTATTTTATACAATCAATCTTCGTGAAACATACAAATGCGGGAAAATAGTAATGTGTAAAGTGTCGGCCGTGTCCTTGGCACAGCGTGTCGCACAGCGCACACGGCACTCGTGCGCCATTCATGCGGTTGTAGAAGTAGACAATGAATGAGGGCCGCGCACCGCCGCACGGTGAGCAGAAAATCAGCTTTCATAGACATAGGGATTAAAATTTTTAAGGGTTGTATTTTTTTTTTGGATATGGCTTTTGTTTGGCATTATTTCTGCAGAATCCCGAAAAATTTAACTTTAGCAAAATTAATTCTTTATTTAGCCCATTTAGTATCACAAAATAGAAATTTACCCGACTCAGCAAAAATAGAAATATTACAAAAATACCCCACACCAACTAAAACACATGAAGTTAAAAGATTCGTAGCATTTTGTAACTATTACAGAACATTTATTAAAATTTAACAGAAATAACCTATCCATTGAATTAATTAACCAGAAAACATGAATCATTTAAGTGGAGAAGAATGAGCAAGAAACTCCATAGTTACTCTTTTAAAATGTCTTACAATATTTTGTATAAGTACCTACATTAGTGGAGTGTCAAAATGCATTTGACTCGTTAAAACATGCTTTAATAACTCCACCAGTTTTAGAATTTCCAGATTTTACTGAGGATATGATTTGTCATTCAAACAGACGTGTCAGATTCAGCAGTTGGAGCAGTTTTGTGCAATAAAAATATGAAACCAATAGCGTATGCTAGCAAACCGCTGAACTGAACTATCCGACTATTCAGAAAGAGCTAGTTGCCGTTGTGTGGGCTGTGAAGTACTTTAGACCAAACGTATACGGTAAAAAATTCACATTATGACCGACCATTAATATTTTTAATTTCAATGAATGATCCCTCAAGTAGGCTAATTAACTATCAATTTAAAATATTATATGTGAAAGGGAGAGATAACAGTGTTGCCGACGCGTTGTCGAGAATAATAATAACATCAGATAGCTTAAAACTAATGAATGAAGAAATGATGTTAGTAATGACTAGAGCGCAGAAAAGGCGTTTAGATTTAGGAAACTAAGAAGATGACACACCAGTATTAAGTATACTCGGCGAGTCGTGGTCTGATCAACCACACGAAGTTGAGATACTAAGAGTACCAAGTGATTCCGTAGAAATTACTTTTAAAGTAAATAACGAATTAAGTAAATTATGAAGACGGGATAACATAGAGGCAGAGAAAGAATGTTTTATTTTCGGTCATCGTAGAAAAACGTTGTTTATAAATCTTAACTTTAGGGCACAATTTACGCGTGATGAATTTGTGACTAAGTTAGGAGAATTTTGTAAAAATATGAATATAAAAGAACTATGCATAGTAAAAACTAGAGAAACTGATAGTTTTATTAAAAGAAATAAAAAATAATGAGGTTTGGACCGGTCCTCGAATATATGTATTAAGAGGAGTTAATGAGTTAGTGAGTGAATCGATGATGAGGAAGAAAAAACCTATATCTTACACGATTTTCATCTACTACCCACTGCAGGTCATGCAGCTGTACGTAGGATGACCAATAATATTTAGAGAAAACTTTACTGGCCAGGTTTAAAAGAAGATGTAAAAGTATTTGTGAGTAAATGCGTGAGTGTCTTTTTTTTCTCTTGTATATGTCTTTTGTTTGGCATTATTTCTACAGGATAAAAAAGGACTGTTTTACGATTCGTTTTAAAGTTCCAAATCAAAATACCTAGTGTTAATTAGTTTAGTGTTAACTAATTATAGAATTTAAAAAATATATTACATATACACCGTGACATTTTAGTCGCCTTACAAAGGGCCACTCAATGTACAGACGCCAGCACATCAACTTACTAAAAACTATCAAATTTATTTAATAGATTTTCAACTTTATCACTAAAGCAAAAGGTTTAAAGTTGATTGGGGGTACACGACATAAAATACCTCTAGGAGCAATGTTTTTTTTTTACAATATATCTTTTTTTATGAATGTTTAGTAGTCATTGGATACATGAAGTGGGCTGCTTTTGTAAGACGACTAAAATGTCACGGTGTATATATTTTTTATATCCTGCAGAAATAATCGATATATATATGTCATGTATATGTCAATAAATCATAATTAATTAGTTCTAAAACCTTCTGTAAGGATATTACGGATCAACTTGTGGGTCCAACGATAAGCGGATTTTTCATACGAGCCTCATACAATTTTTTTGTAAAAAGAATTACAAGTCATCCGTTTATAATGTAAATGAACCTTGTGTGAATATTTGAGCATAGTAATGGTAAACAAAAGCCATATCCAAGAAAAAAATGACACTTTAAAATTTAAATCCCTATCTATGAAAGCTGATTTTCAGCCCACCGTGCGCCGCCGCGCATGACTGACATGCTCATTTCCCCATCACATAGCTGATTCAGCAATTAGGGTTTATTTTAGAAAAAGGTACCTAAGTAAATGAATCTCTCATTACAAACAAACATAGTGTGTATGTTTGCGGAATTGCGACGATCAACTGGACCGTCCTCAGTCCTCGCCATGCCCTTAGAGTGAGATACAACAACATTCAATACCTACTTCGTAATGTTTGCAGAGTACACCAGGCTCTACTCGACACCAAAACGCATTGTTAAAAATTGTCACAATGAAAGGCGTTCTGATTGTGAGTGTTTTACGCAATAAGGCTGCAGCAGATTGCTCCTGCATACCTGTAGGCAATCTGCTGCAGCAGTAGCAAATGAAATAAAAGCGATGTGGCTGTCGCGCTCGGTAGCGATACTGCCGTGGAATGAAACAAACTGACCGACGAAGGCGCACCATATGCTACCGAGCGCGGCAGCAATATCGCTTACATCTGAATAGTTCCGATATATCCTATTTACAGAATAAACGATTTCATAATATGCTACTTACCTGTTACATGTCATTTAAAAAAATATTAAAAATCTACAGACTATCTATCTATCTGACTACTCTGAGAAGAAAGGTCGAAACAAACTTAGAGGTAGCAGTCTCTTGTACTGTCTCTCGTACTTAGAGGTAGAGTTTTAAAGTCGAGACATAATGTTGGTCAGGCCATATGAGGACCATGTAGATTAGTGTCTGAAATGGTCTTACGAGGAAAGAAACACACGGATTTGAGTGGACCTGTCAAGTCAGTACAAGCAGTCACAGCGCTCACAGCGACGAGCTTATTGACTTATCGGTACCCCTTGTAGCACAGGAACATACAGATCACCAGCAGCCCCTCACTTTGAACGCGGTCCTGTTATCGTGGCGCGTTCTTGGTCCGTATTGCGCCTACTTAGTCGCCCGACCTACTTAGGTAGGTAGGGTATTCTGAGTATTCGACTAGAATCTCTGCTGTATTTACATACAGACAGGGAAATTCATTGTTAAGCAAATTGACCCTACGTAATTTTTGTTGTGTTATAGCCATTACAAACAACTGTTAAATAATGACAGTAGTGATTTGAATATACATGCGGACAATTTTTTTGAAGCCCTATGATCCTTTTTAATATACTTACCATACATGTACATAAATTTTAAGCATGTTAACACTTGGTAAAGTGAGTTTGAAGTGAGCTGTCAATATGTCAATCCCTAGCATCAGTCACCGTGAACACTTGGTGAAGTGAGCTTGAAGTGAGCTGTCAATGTGTCAATCCCTAGCATCAGCCGATCTATTCTGTATAAATCTCACCGTGAACGCTTGGTGAAGTGAGCTTGAAGTGAGCTGCCAATGTTTCAATCCGTAGATTGGTGGACTGACAGCTCACTTCACCTCAATTTTCATGGTGAGACCTTTACAGAGCAGCACTAGGGTGGGATGAAAGCTCACTTTAAGCGTTATAGTTCTATTTTCGAGATGTTTTTTCCGTTTTAGTTAAAATACAAATACAAAATGTGTAGTTGTTTCGTAGTTTAGTTTTATTAGAACAGTAATCTGAGGTTTTGCTATATTCTGTGCAAAGACCCATATTCCTATACAACATGCATGGTTTGAAACCAAGCTACATATTATAACGAGAATGTAGAAGGTAGCCTCACTCCCTAGCCTCAACGCGCCGGAGCACAACTTGAGCTGTTAAGTTCTACATATTCAGCTGTGAATCGAACGCATTCAAATTGATTGAATGGCGTGATTCGATAGCTATTATATTCTATTCTTAATCGGTTTTTAATGAAAATCATAACATTCAGATTAGAATTCAATATGAGTTTGGCTGTTTATTGCCTAATTGAATGAAAAATCTATTTACTTAAATGTTAAAATATTGTGAAAGTTATTTGTGTGTCAGTGGCATTATTAGATATAAATATATAATGTAATGTACCTTCTGTAATCAGTAATACTGTAGGTAGTCCTAATCAGCAATAATGAAACTAATCCAATTAGCGTAACGTCTTCAAAAAGATTAAAATGTTTGCGTGGTGTCCCTAAGTACCGATCTTTGCGGCCTCCTTACGTAATGATGAGTCGTGTGGCTTTCCTACCGAGCACTGCCACCACAGCTGCCCAGCGGCACAGCCACAACACAACACGTCAGGGTTCAGGATTCGTACGCACGGCATGTCCTGGCACAGGTTCACGGATCTGCGGAGCTGTAGATACCAGTGACAATCCGTATCATCATAGGTTCGCTCCCCAGCTCGGCCCGGTGCCTGGGCCTATGAGCCTGATTTTTGCCAACAGGCTCGGGTCAGTGACAGCTCGGCCCGAGTCAACTGGGCCCGAATAATAATACTAGCGCCCCTGTCTAAACTTATCTGGCGAAATATGGGTTAGCTGTGGGTACCCCTTCGAGGTGCTATGTTACCCAGACTGACAGACAGCTCGACGGGTGTCCTCACTCGGTTACAACAAGACGGCGTACCATCCACCCTATCAGCTGTTCTCTGGGGTCGTAGTTCCTCTACTTCACCTTATCAGCTGCTCTCAGGGGTCGTAGTTCCTCACTCAAGTCCCACCCAAAATAGTAGAGAGCTAATTGTATGCTCCGCAGCCATGTTGTTGTTTCTGTTGGAATGAACGCTGAACACTTATCCCTTGCGATAATTAATCATAAACGACCCACTGGTAAGAACGATACCTACGTACGTTAAATAAATGATACACTTGTTGTTCCACGTAAACATCGTAATGATTGCCGTGTCGCCGGTGAACAATAAGTGAAGTTCGCACGGTCGGCGGCCGCGCGTCCAGCCCCGCACGGCCCGCACAGGGGCCCCTACCATGAACATTTGAAATACTTGCCAAGTACATGACAGATCAACTTTGCAGGTTAACCTGACAGGTTTTATATTTGTACTTTGAGCATATCCGTCTGACCTGCAATGTACCAACTTCCAGACCTGCTACGTTATCGTTGACCGGTACGCCATATTATAAACAAACGTTCGAAAATATTTTTTCGGAATGTTAACGGTTTTACGGTTAGATAAAATTAATTTAATAACAGTTTATAAATGATCAAGAGAATTCTAAAAAACTATATTTCGGTTTCGTAGCATAAATCTTATTTAACAGGATTATGACGTTGGAGACCTTTTGGATGGTTAATAAAGGTCCTGCTTGAAAAACTTACCAAAGTTATTGCTATTTTCGAACGACTAATATATAGCGTATCAAATAAATTGTCAACACCTCAAACATTTACGAGGTCATTTTGAATAAGTATTGGATATATTGATATTGAACGGAACGCAAACGACTAACATCGAGTCTATTGTAAATTTTCTTTAAAAATAATTACAATGTTACAATAAAGTTATAATTGCTATAATTTAAAGTATTAAGTGCTTCTCAAAGCTATACATCGTTATCTCCTAAAAACTCAGGTGCAAAGTGACGAAATAAGCAAAGCTCCTACAGATCATAAAACGTAAACAAATAAGTGACAACAACATAATACTTGACTTGGACTGAATCAGGAAGCCTTCGACACTATAATAAACCAGGTACAATCTTTCATATCACACATAACGACTTGAATCGATATAAGTGCAAAATAAAAATCGTTAATTTTCAACTATTCAAATTAATGTAAATAAAACACTTGTCAGTACAACAAACCTGAGAAAAGCGACATCTATCGGACTACATCTGCACTACATAGCACACTGTCTAAAGTGATGGATCAGACAGAAAATGTCACAATGAGACGTGCGCGTGCGCACTCTGATACAAACCTAGATGAGAGTGTCAATAATCACACACTAGCTAGATGGCACTATGCATAGCGTTCCTGATAATAGGTTGGGGAAAAAGTTTCTTCGCATTTTTTAAGAAAATTCAAAACATTTTTTAACATAGTATGTTTACATTTAACTAAAGTATGTAGGTACCATTTTGTTCGATAACTTTTTGCCATCTTGTAGGTAGGGACATGATCCCATTGCTATAGAAATTTTGGGACTTCTGATCAAAATACCGCGACAAGTGGTTTTGGCAGTCCTCCCGTGATGTTAACCTGACACTGCCTAAAGAATTCTGAAGAGACCGAAACAGGTGGAAATCTGAAGGTGCAAGGTCAGGACTATACGGCGGATGCATTAACACCTCCCAGCCAAACTCTCTTAATTTTTGCTGAGTGGCTAAAGATGTGTGAGGTCTAGCGTTATCATGATGAAAAACCACACCCCTTCTGTTGATTAATTCCGGCCGCTTTCTCTCAACTTCTTGCTTTAATCTCATCAGTTGTTCGCAGTAGAGTTCAGAATCGATGGTCCTGCCTGGTGGTAACAGCTCATAATGAATAATGCCCTTCCAATCCCACCACACACACAGCATCACCTTGTTGCGAGTTAACCCGGGTTTTGCCACAGTCTGTGAAGCCTGACCGGCCTTTGACCACGACCTTTTTCGCACGTTCTTGTCGTACGTGATCCACTTTTCATCACCAGTTATCAGCTTCTTCAAAAATGGTTCGGTTTCATTACGTCGTAATAAAGAATCACAAATGAGTACACGGTTCATTAGGTTTCTTTCAGTGAGCTCGTGAGGTACCCAAATATCGAGCTTTTTTGTGTACCCAGTTTTTTTCAAATGCGCCAAAACTGTTTTGTGGTCAATTCCCAGTTCTTCAGCTACGTCGTAACTACTAATATGCCGATCTTGCTCCACTTTTTCAAAAATGGCATCCATTTTATCCGTAATAGGGCGACCAGAGCGACGTGCATCTTTGACATCAAAATTTCCGGATTGAAAACGCTTAAACCAAATTTGTGCTACTCTCACAGACACTGCACTAGGTCCATAAACATCGCAAATTTTTTTCGCGGCTTGCGTTGCATTTTTACCTTTTTTGTAGTAAAATTTTAAAATGTATCGAATTTCTTCATTAGATTCACTCATCTTGACAGTACGAAAAACAAATAAAAATCACACATTTTCCTAATTTGAATTTGGAATTATGTTCTTTAAAATTTAAACTTTCAATGATACCAAAACCAGCCAGATACACATAGTATAGCCAAAGAGATTTTATTACAAGTTCATACATACTATAATGCGAAAAGACTTTTTCCCCAACCTAATATAAACAAAATTAATAAATTAATAATTAATAGTATCTAGTCCAAGCCAATCTCCACTCAAAACCCCTAGAAAAATTTCACAGCAGTTAAAAGAACCTCGTAGTAACAAACAAACTCAAACGGAGTCTACCATAGGAAATAAAAGCAATGTTGTGGGAAGAGCAGATCAACAAAACAATACAGTACAGCACTCCAGTGCACAGATGGCGCCACCTGTCAAGTCTTGTATGGATAATATATCTAATGGGACGCCCTATTCGCAGACCGCAGTTAAAAATAAACTCTGCATTATTAGTGCAAATAAAAGCAATAACATATTAACCTTAGCAGAAGAATACTTCCTAGGAAACTACCACATATGCCACTATCTTACACCAAATGTTGGAATTAAATGTCTCCTAAAGGATATACAAACAAAACTATCAAACTTCACAATGAATGACTTTTGCATAATTATGGTGGGAGAAGAAGACTTTAGAAAGACAAATAACTATTATGACATAATAACTGACATTAGAAGTATACTACAGGACATGAATCATACTAATATTATAATTACATTACCGACATTCAAATCTGACTACTATTACAACTGCAATATATGAAGACTGGAACAATTCAATGGTATGCTATATATGGACATTATGACACATGAGCATGTGTATCATTTAGACTCGAATTTGAGTTTAAGTTACCACCATGCCTTATATACACGCTCTGGAACATTAAAATATAATCATGGTATGAAGATATATTTAGCGACCTCTGTTGAGACCGTTACTCTCAACATCGCCGCGCGCTGGCGGCAGTGAACGAGGGGTGCGGGGACAGCGGCGAGTCAGCCGGCCGCACGACGGAAGGCGGGCCCCCGCGCCACATCAGTCAGCTGTTGCACACCTCCACGCACGGCTGCGCTTACGCGTTTTTTATTATTCTAATTTATTATTTCCTTACCACTTTATAACCGACCCGTTGTAATTCATATTTATTCCTTATTATACATGTTATACAGTCCACTCATTTTTATTTGCTCCACTACGACCTATCGTCGCGATCATTGGTCCTTCTACCGTTAACGTTTGAACCGAACAGAAAAAAAACGGTCAGCATTCAAATTTCGAAAAATCAACGGTTCGTCGGTTGGAGAACAAAGGACTTCATCTTCGTGTTCCAAGTTCTACAAGAGCTCCTCTTTTTCTACGTGTCATCGCCTGCATTTGGTCATCGTGAACGTCGATACGGCAACAGCCGTCTTCATCGAGTTCTAATCAACGGGCAGCGCAAGAAAAGATCAAGACTTCGGGACAAGAAGACTTTGAAGTCATTTTTACGTCAACATTCGTCAGCTGATACCGGGAAGGTCCCAGGATCTACTCATCGGAAGCACAGTTCGTCAGCTCATCATCAGAGGTTGACAGCATAAAATCGTGAGAACGTTCCAATTCCTTTGTTCCAACATTTTGCCTGGTCATTTTGCCTATCTAAATTAATTTACAATTAATTGAACTCTTAATAATTATAATTCAATTAATAATCCCGTCAATTCATAATCTTCAGCCTATCAGCTTGTTTAAACATTTTCTTTTGTTTTATACTCGTACAGTATCAAGGTTATAAGCCATTTACAATAGTAACTTTATTTTATTCAGTGTCCCAATAATTCCATTGTTTATGCCATTTTTATTCTAAATTTATTCTAAAACATAATTAATACAATTTACAATCGATATTAATTGATTTATTCCATGTAATTGAATTGAATTGAATTTAATTTGTTTTTAGTGTGAAGAAAACATTGTATCATTCGTAGCCATTACTCAGCAGATTCGATCGGAAACGCCTAACGCTTTTGTAATAGCAATCTCATTTCTTACTGCTTATAGCTCTCGTGCCCGCTACGCAACTTATTGCTCATCGTTTAGTATCAGTAACTTTCGTTAACATATTTTAATCATATCTACTTATTTTTTCATCTTCTCTTTCTTACTGCTACTGCTAAATTTTCACTATCATGGCTGATGTGAAAAGCTATATTAAGAAGCGAGCTTCAATAAAAGCCAAGCTTACGCAGTTTACTTCTTATTTAAATATTTCTAAGTCTTGCGAAAAGTTGAGTGAGGTACAAGTCATCGAAATCGAATATCGACTTAATATATTTGAAAGCTTATACGAAAAATATGACGCATTACAGAATGAATTGGAGGCGTTGGTGGATGACCCCAGCGAGCAATATGCGGAACGCGAAGAGTTTGAGAAGCTGTACTACGGTTTGGTGGCTACTGCACGCCAGCTGATCAGCGGCGCAAGAAAGCTTCTTGAGGGGGACTCTGCAGCCGAGGTGGACTCTTGTATTACTAGTACACACAAACACAATTCAATTCGTTTACCCAAAATTGACTTACCTAAGTTTTCAGGCAGCTATCATGACTGGCTGGAATTTAGAGATACCTTTCTGTCTATAGTACATAACAACAAAACTTTAGATAACATCAATAAATTACACTATCTCCGTGCTTCCTTAAAGGGTAGTGCTTCTCTTGTTGTTGATAACCTTGACTTCAGGTCAGAAAACTACGACGCAGCCTGGAAGTTACTCTGTGAGAGGTATGACAACAAAAGATTGCTAGTCAACAATCATGTGCAAGCACTCTTTAATGTTCAACCTATAGATAGAGAGTCAAGTAAGTCACTACGTTACATAATTGACACAACAAATAAAAATCTTAGAGCTTTGGCAACCCTTGGTCAATCAGTTCAAAACGCCTTCGTCGATGTACTCATAATTTACATAATGACCAGTAAGCTCGACCACGTTACAAATCGTCAGTGGGAAGAGCACAGAAACACTTTTTCCGAACCACCTACATTATCTGCATTCACTAACTTCATCAGTAGCAGGGCTGACCTACTGGAGACACTTGAGGAGTCTAAGCCTATAGCAATCGCTAAGAGTGAACCCACGACACCTGTGACTAAACCTAAGAGCAGTTCCGGGCTATCTGAGAAATCGTTAAAACCTTTGTCATGTCCCATGTGTCATCAGAATCATTTTATTTTTGCATGTGAGCAGTTTAGAGGTCTCTCAGTACAGGCTCGTATTAAAAAGGCTCAGAGTTCAAATGTATGTATGAATTGTCTTCGTCCAGGTCATGACATCTATAAATGCAAATTGGGTCATAAATGGTATCATGGTAAATATTGTAGTCAAAAACACAACACTCTGTTACACATCGATAGTGACAATGCTCTTCCTAGTGCACACAACACTGCATTATCAGCTAGTCAATCATTCACATCTCGAGTAATTTTACTTTCTACAGCGCTCGTGAGGGTGACCGACGCTGACGGTAACCACCATACAGCACGAGTCTTGTTGGACAGTGGAAGTACAACAAATTTCATCTCGGAGGACTTTATTCGTAAGCTACATGTGTCTACCTACCTTACCAAGTCCAAGGTAACAGGTATCAATTTTCAAACTTCTAGTTGTACTCAAATGTGCTCAGTGTCATTAAAATCAATTGATGGCAATGAGTACGAACTTAAAATTGATTGTCTCGTATTACCAAAAGTATCAGCATCAGTTCCTAATATTTATGTTGATACTAGTAACATACGTATACCTACGAACGTGCGTCTTGCTGACCCCACTTATTATGTTCCGTCTTCGATCGACGTCCTTGTTGGTGCGGAAGTCTTTTGGGGTATCATAGGCACTGGCCGTATCGCATTAGGTACCCATATGCCCACTTTAGTTGAGTCAAAACTAGGTTGGCTCATTTCAGGCGCATATCATCAGTCTGATTCCTCTTCACAGGTTTGTATGCATACTAATAACTTACAAGTAGATTTAGATCGGTTTTGGGAGTTAGATTCTGTGTCGTCCATACATAAACACTCTGGTGAAGAGAGATCCTGTGAACAACATTTTATAGATACCACATATCGTAGTTCTGATGGGCGATTTGTGGTAAGTATTCCTTTTAAAGAGTCACTGAACGTACTGGGTGACTCATACATGATGGCTAAGCAGCGATTCCTATCTCTTGAACGTCGTTTGTGTAGAGATCCTCGCCTTAAAAGCCTATATGTTGACTTCATTAACGAGTACATAGAGCTGGGTCACATGTCTGAATCTATAAGACACCCACTCGACTCAACATGCTCAAATTATTTACCGCATCATGGTGTTCTGAAGGAGTCAAGAACTACTACCAAACTAAGGGTAGTTTTTGATGCTTCCGCCAGAACTACATCAGGTAAGTCTTTTAATGACATACAGATGGTTGGTCCCCCTATCCAAGATGATTTGTTGTCAATATTACTTCGGTTCCGTCAGCATAAAATTGTCATAAGCGCGGACATTGAAAAAATGTACCGACAAACTCTTGTTCACGACAGTCATCGGCCCTTACAAAAAATCCTTTGGAGGGCAGAGCCAACTAATCCATTAAAAGAGTACACACTTAATACCGTGACGTATGGCACGGCATCAGCACCCTATTTAGCTACCAGGTGTTTACTTCAATTGGCTGAAGAGTGCTCAGATTCATCAACAAAGTTTTCGATAGCACGTGACTTCTAAGTGGATGATTACTTGTCCGGTGGATCATCTGTTTCAGAAACTTTGAAAAAAAGCCGCAGTGTTGACGATGTTCTTCGGACAGCAAAGTACAATCTTCGGAAATGGCGGTCCAACTCCAGTCAGGTGCTGCAGGCGCTTAGCGGTGAACACGACGTTTCTGATGTTGTTGACCTGAGCGACAGCGAGCAGTCGAAGACTCTGGGGCTTCTGTGGAAGAGCTTAAGTGACACATTTTCTTTTTCTATAAACTTAAGCTCCACTGACAAGGCTACTAAACGTCATATCTTGTCAACCATAGCACAAATTTTTGATCCCATTGGCCTGGTCGTTCCATGCATAGTGGAAGCTAAAATTATCATGCAGCATCTGTGGCTGGCCAAATGTTCTTGGGATGAGCTTGTTCCCACGCATATTCAGTATGCCTGGAATGACTTTCAAAATAGCCTGCACCTTCTTAACGAGTTCAAGATACCTCGGTGGGTGTTGTGCGAATCTGCGTCCTGTCTACAGCTGCATATATTCACTGACGCATCCGAAAAAGCTTATGGGGCGTGTGTTTATGTTCGCAGTGTTTCGAGAGACGGCGAGGTTAACGTACATCTCCTTACCGCTAAAAGCAAGGTAGCTCCAATCAAATCCACAACCATACCGCGGCTCGAGCTGTGTGGTGCGTTGTTGGGTTCAAGGTTGTACTCAAAGGTTCGTCAGTCACTTACTTTACATTTTGATGAAGTACATTGTTGGTGTGATTCCACCATCGTATTGGGATGGCTATCGACTTCATCAAATCAGTTAAAGACATTCGTTCGTCATCGTGTGTCTGAAATTCAGGAAACTTTAGGAGGGGAGGCTTGGCACTACGTACCGTCGGCTGAAAACCCCGCAGACCTCGCTTCGCGTGGACTTAGAACTGACAAGTTGTTGTCGTCTTCATTGTGGTGGTCAGGACCACAATTTCTTCACAAAGATACGTCTGCATGGCCTCGGTTCCCTGAATCTCATCATAATAATTCTGAGTTACCGGAAACAGTCTCTTCTTGTCATGTTTCTAATCATGTTATTGAAAATCCTATTACTGCGTTGTTTTCAAAATTCTCAAACTTTAGTACATTACAGCGTGTGACAGCATATATCATGCGATTCATTTCTAAATGCAGTAAAAAATCGCTTGAGTCTGGTCCACTAACTTCTACTGAACTTAACAATTCTTTAAACTTGTTGTTAGGACTTAGTCAAATGGAATCTTTCCCGGAAGAGTACCATTTACTTAAATCAGGTAAACAGTTACCAGCAAAAAACAAACTGTTATCATTATCTCCTTTCTTTGATTCTCTGTCTAATCTTATTCGTGTTGGAGGAAGATTGAACAACTCATTTTATGACTACAATATCAAGCATCCAATTTTATTATCTAGCTCTCATATAACTTGTATTCTTTTGTTCAACATGTTTCATAAACGCCTTTTACATGCTGGGCCTCAGCTTTTACTTGCCACTGTTCGTCATCACTACTATCCCATCGGAGGTAGGAACCTGGCTAAAAAGATCACACATCAATGTGTAAAATGCTGCAGGATCAAGGCCAACACTATTCAACCAATCATGGGTAATCTCCCAGAGCAGCGCTTACATTTAGAGTTTCCTTTTTTAGACACAGGGGTAGACTACGCCGGTCCCATCATGATAGCTGACCGGAAGGGTAGAGGATGTAGACTCATCAAATGCTTCATTTGTGTGTTTGTGTGTCTAGCTACGAGAGCCATCCACCTCGAGCTTGTGTCGGACCTTACTAAAGAAGCCTTCTTAGCTGCACTAAACCGCTTTATTGCTCGAAGGGGAAAACCCCGTAACATCTTTTCTGACAATGGTACAACCTTTGTCGGTGCTTTCAATGAGTTGGCCAGGCTGCTTTCGCAAGATTTAAATTTAAAAAATATCGACCCTGGCATAAACTTTTCTTTTATACCTGCATATACTCCACATTTCGGAGGCCTATGGGAGTCTGCAGTCAAATCCACCAAGCATCATCTACGACGCATTTTGGGTTTGACAAACCTAACCTTTGAGGAGATGGCTACCTGTTTAATTCAAGTTGAGGCTATCTTAAACTCAAGGCCTTTAACTACACTGTCCAACGACCCTTCTGACCTCGCTCCTTTAACCCCGGCACACTTCCTTATTGGTCGTTCTCTGATAATGCTGCCTCATCCACAGATCCAGAACGCCAACGTCAACAGCCTCCAAAGATTTCGCCGTATTGAATATTTGAAGCAACACTTCTGGGCTCGTTTCTCCCATGAATATGTTCTGTGGCTACAGGAGAGAACGAAATGGCGCCGGTCGTCTGGCGAGCTCAAACAAGGAACATTAGTCGTCATAAAGGACAAAAATTTACCTCCTCTTATGTGGCTTTTAGGACGCATCACACATGTTCTCCCAGGCGGAGATGGCGTCGCGAGGGTCGCCGACATTCTCACAAGAAGGGGTGTCATCCGGCGCGCCTTTAACACCATCTGCCCGCTGCCGGTCACATCTGAAGGGTCATGAAGACTCTTCAACGGGGGGAGTATGTTGAGACCGTTACTCTCAACATCGCCGCGCGCTGGCGGCAGTGAACGAGGGGTGCGGGGACAGCGGCGAGTCAGCCGGCCGCACGACGGAAGGCGGGCCCCCGCGCCACATCAGTCAGCTGTTGCACACCTCCACGCACGGCTGCGCTTACGCGTTTTTTATTATTCTACGTTTATTATTTTCTTACTGCTTTATAACCGACCCGTTGTAATTCATATTATCCTTATTATACATGTTATACAGTCCACTCATTTTTACTTGCTCCACTACGACCTATCGTCGCGATCAACCTCTTTGATTTGATGTTGGCGATTAAGCGAGAAAATACAAGGAGTATAAAAGAAAAACTGTCGGACGAAGAAGTCCCAGAGTCTGAATCTCTTTTTCGCCCCTAAATATCTAAACATTCTTCACCAAAACATTGCTGGGCTACGGACAAAATCGCAGTTATTAACAGTTGCCCTACAAGAATTACTAGATAAAACATCAAACGTTGATGTTATCTGTCTCACCGAGCACTTCATGATGTCCGGGTGTGAGGACATCTGTTCGATTCCCAACTATAACTTGAAATTATGCTACTCTAGAACGAATTCAAAAAGAGGCGGGTCTTGTATATTTGTCAAGAAGGGACAGAATTGTAAAGAAATATTAACATTAACGACTTGTTCAGTCTGCTCAGCGTTTGAGTGTAGTGCTATTGAGCTGACGGACTACAAAATTGTTATTGTCTGTGTGTATAGAGTACCCCTAGCTAGTAATATTGATATATTTTTTGACAGACTGAACAAGATTCTAACCTTACTCTATAAACACTATCACAAACATAAAATTGTTATAGCTGGAGATTTTAATATTAATATTCTAAATAAGTGTAAGTTGACAAACGAATCTGAATGTTTACTATTAAATTATAATCTAAAATTACAATTGAAAGAACCTACCAGACATCTAAGTAAAACATGTATTGACAATTTTGCCCATAACTTTGGGAAAGCATGTAAATCAGAAGTAATTGAACTAGCACTGTCTGACCACACCGCACAATTGTTAAAATGTCAAGTGAGAAACATATGTATAATTAAGAACTGGAGAATCAGGAGACGGGATTTATGCGTAGAAAATCAGGCCAAATTCAAATATTATTTAGGTCAAATGTCATTTGCAGATATGTACAGTACTTGTGATCCAAACATAGCATATAATCTTTTCATTGATACATTTCAGTTGTTTTATGACCTTTGCTTTCCCTACAAAACTATAACCATACACCTCCACAAAAAAAGCAAGTGGGTATCACGGGGTATTAAGACCTGTAGCGCTAAGAAACGTGAACTACTGTGGAAATATAGAAAAACACCAGGTGCGGACAATAAATCAAAACTGAAGCAATACACCAAAAGACTGAAGAGGATTGTATCTTTGACTCAACGAGCACAAAACAATCACAATATCTTGAACGCTAGTAATAAACCAAAAGCTGTATGGCAAATTATTAATACTGCAAAGCAAAACAGACCAGTAGAATCTATCCCATATATTGAATCGAATAATAATATCGTGACAAATCCGTATGACATATCGAATGAATTTAATGACTATTTTGTAGATAAGATATCACCCATTAATACTATGCACATCGATCAGCATAAGCAATACCTTACATCTAGGCTAAACTCAATCTTCATGAAGCCATGTCTACCAGAAGATATAAAACAAATTATAAAAGGGCTAAAAAACACCAATAGTGTAGGATATGACGGTATCTGCACTAAAGTCATCAAGCTAGTAACGGAATGTATTTCGCGACCCCTGAGTTACATTTTAAACCTGTCTATTGAAACTGGTATATACCCAGAAAAATTAAAAGTAGCAATTATAAAACCGATACATAAAAAAGAGAGTAAAGAAAGCATGATTAATTATAGACCTATTGCCTTACTACCAATCGTCTCAAAAATTTTTGAAAAATATATCTATAGTGAGCTGATTAAATACTTTGAAACCCATAACATCTTAGCTAAGGAACAAAAAGGATTCAGACAAGATAAAAGTATCAACCTTGCTATATATGAGTTCTTAGAAATCATAATGTCTAATGTCGACAAGCGAATACCGATCTGCGGCATCTTCATGGACATGACACAGGCTTTCGATTACGTGGTGCATGACGTTTTGCTTTATAAGCTCGAGTTATATGGCATAAGGGGCACCGTTTTAAAATTAATAGAAACGTACCTCAAGAACCGCACTCAATTTACACAAATTAATAGATAGTAGAACTAAGATGGAGGAGACATTTTTATCAGGGGGACGTGAAATTCAGTACGGTGTCCCACAGGGAGGCGTATTAAGCTCACTACTTTTCATTATATACATTAATGACCTTCCGAACGCGAATTCAAACCCAATGACACTCTTTGCTGACGACAGCACCGTTGCAATTAAGTGTAATGACAGAACATCTTACGAGCATGATATAAACAGTAGCCTAAATGCAATCATTCAATGGTTACATAGTAACAATCTGAAGGCGAACATTGGGAAAACAAAAATAATGCATTTCAGTCAGCGTATAAATGCAGGTACACCTAAGATTAACTATAAGGGTGAACCTGTAGCTGAAGTCCTATTAACAAAATTTCTTGGGCTTACTCTGGATAATAAGTTAAATTGGAAATCTCAGATTGAAACATTGTGCAAAAGATTAAATAAATCAGTATATGCCCTACATGAACTTAGAAAGGTCTCAAATATAAATACGTTGTTAGCGGCTTATCATGGTTTAGTTGCTTCAGTACTGAGGTATGGTGTAATTTTCTGGGGAAATTCGACAGATATTGACATAATTTTTAAAGCACAAAAACGGTGCTTAAGGGCTATGTTTGGACTTCAAATGGTCGAAACCTGTAAACCGTTTTTCCAAGAGTATAAGATTCTGACTCTCCCAAGTCTGTATATCTATGAGGTCTCATTATTTGTGAAAACCAATAAAAACATATTTAAATTAGCATCAGAAATAAATAATAGGCAACAACGGGACGCACTACGCCTCTATGTACCCCGAACATGTACCTCTTTAATGTACAAGAGTGTGTTCCATATGGCTCCTGTAATCTTCAATAAATTACCTAAAGAAATAAGGGGAATGAATACGGCCCTATTTAAGAAAAGTCTAAAAAAAAATCTGGTTAATAAATGCTACTATAACTTGAATGACTTCCTTAATGATAAGTTTGCCAAATTATAGACCTCACAGTGACATCAAGTAAAATCAATTATTCAATGAATTATGCATGTATCGCTTAATAACTAATTTTGACATTGACATTGAAATAATTTAAATATTTTTATTATTTAATGAATAATTTATTCTCCACTATGACTTTAACTTATTATAACTATTCGTACTTATTTCATCTAATATTATTTATTTCAATGTCTATTTTGATTAATTGATGAATAACTATGACTGTATAAATTTTTGCATGCCTTATGGTAGAATCACTTGAAACATGTAATTCTTATAACACCATTGTAACAGTGTATTCAGCAAAAATAAATGATTTGATTTGATTTGATTTGATTTGAAATGGGTTCCCTTTTGTAAGTTCTTTTTTAACAGAAGAAACTTTCTGTAAATAAATTAGAAAAGCAAAGCACACATTTGTATCGCGTCCAAGAGGTAAGAAAGTTCAGTTATTTGGTAACAATGACTTCAAGTAGAGTTTCATTATGAACTATTGGAAACACTGTAGATTTTTTTTAATAATCACAAGGACATTGCAATGGGCTACAATAAAAGTGCTCAGGTCGAGAAATGTCCCGCAGATTGTGGACGGAAGTGACGGAACATTTGGATTACTTTGTTGGTGGTGCTATCAATGATTGGGCACGGCTGGCCAGCTGTAATTTGTTCTTGTAGTAGGACTACGAATATTGTCTTTACCTAAAAAATCTATTAAACACTAACGTAGGTATTGGTTTTTATTTCTATGTATTGTGTTCTGTTGTTGTTGTTTTTGTATGTATTTTAAAAGAGTAACGGTGGAGTTTCTTGTCCATTCTTCTCCATACGAAAACTACCTTTTGGAAGGGGCGATTAGAATCAATTATTATTTTTCTGTAAATGTTGACGTTCAAAAGTGCCTTTTTTGTGCCTAATTGAAATAAATTATTTGACTTTGACTTTTGTTGTTAGTAATTTGTATTTCTTTCACATCTACTTACTCGTACCATTTCTATAACATAAGTAAAAGTTTGTTGAACATGAAACTTTCCTTTAGATTTTAGCGATTTGTTTCACACTGTTTTTATCACCATCGTCCTCAAGAAACTCAAATTTTTCATTTTCGTCACACAGCCAAAATAAACGACAAAGAGGTTGTTTTTTTAGTTGTCTATAATTTTAAATAACGCCACAATTATATTCACAAATTAACATGTACTTACGTTTTTGTAGGGTTCCATAGTCAACAAGGAACCCTTATAGTTTCGCCGTGTCCGTCTGTCTGTCTGTCTGTCCGCGGCTTAGATCAGAGACGGTTAGTACTAGAAAGCTGTAATTTGCCATGGGTATACATATTAATCACGCCGACAAAGTGGTAAAACAAAAAATCTCGTCTGTGCCATGGTGTGGGGTGTCGTTGGAAAGGTCGTTCAAAAATATTGCGTGAAAATCATTTTTCAATTCAGGGATCCATTTGCGAAATATTAAGCTTTAAAGTGCTAGTTTTTGTTAGAGTCAAATGTCCCCCTTCCTGCCAGCTAAATGGTAAACAGCAGTAGTATTACCTATATATAACGAAGTTAAAAATAAATAAAAATAAATCTGGCAAATAATAAATAAAAATAAAAGTATAAGTGATCCTATCTCGCAAATAAAACACAATAATACAGTCCTATCTGATCCTTATGTCTTAGCAGAATCTTTTAATAATTTTTTCGTTGATCAAGTTGCTACAGTATCACAAAGTGAGTTTAATAATGTTGTGAAGGAAAATCCACACTCTATTTTTATACCTCCAGTAATTCCTCAAGACATCATACGCATAATTAAATCTTTGAAAGACAAAAAAAGCTTTGGCTATGATGGTGTCTCCACAAAGGCAATTAAATATGTCGATAGTTATATAGCCGCACCTTTGGCTCATATAATTAATGCATGCATATCAGCTGGCAAATTTCCAGAACAACTTAAAATCGTTAAGGTAAAGCCTCTATATAAAAAGAACGCCAGAGATGAAATCACAAACTATAGACCAATTTCGTTAATTTAAATTTTTTCCAAAATAATAGAAAAGATAATCTATAATTCAATTTACGCCTTTTTCACAAAATTTAATATCTTATGTAACGAGCAGAAAGGTTTTAGAAAAAACACTAACATTAATATGGCTATTTTCGACTTTCTGAATATCATGATGCCAAGTATTGATAAAAAAATACCTATATGTGCATTATTCACGGATCTGTCAAAAGCTTTTGATTACGTAAATCATGACATCCTTTTAAATAAAATTCATAGATACGGTATACGAGGAAATGTGCATAAATATTACAACTTATCTAAAAGGACGCAAACAATTTACAGAAATTTCTAGTTTGCGCAAAAACAAAAAAAGAAGAAAAGTACACTTCTTCCAGCAGAAATATTAAATTTGGTGTCCCACAGGGCAGCGTTCTCGGCCCCTTATTATTTTTACTGTATGTAAATGATCTACCAAGCCAAATACCAAACCCAATGGTCCTTTTTGCTGATGACAGCACTTAACTAATTAAATGTAACGATAAAGATAGTTATGAAGCTAATATCAATAGTACGCTTAATAAATTCGTGAATTGGCTGGATGAAAATAATTTAATTATAAATTTAGACAAAACAAAAGTAATGCATTTCTATCAAAGAATACTAGACACAAATATGAATATAAATTATAATGGACAAACAATAGAGAAGGCCAATGTTACAAAATTTTTAGGAATATCAATTGATAGCCAACTGACTTGGAAAACTCAAGCAGATGACGTATGCAAAAAATTAAGTTCAGCCGCTTACGCATTATATAGTTTATCAAAAAAAGTTAATTTACAGACAGTATTGATAGCATATCACAGTCTAGTTGTTTCTGTATTGAGGTTTGGTATAATATTCTGGGGCAACTGCAGTGAAAGAGAAAATATTTTTAAGGCGCAAAAACGCTGTATTAGATGTATTTTTGACCTTAAAGTAACCGACAGCTGTGTACCTGTATTTAAACAAAATAATCTGCTTACTTTTACATGTCTATATATATTAGAAATGGCCATTTTTGTTAAAACAATTGCTCACTTATTCCCGACTTTGAAAAATACTAGAAATAGGACTACAAGTTTAAGAACCCAATACGAAGACAAGTTATGCTTAGGTACTTAGTTATGCTTAGGTAGGTTAGGCTGGGCACGCCACTATTGCGGCGATAAGTCCCCTCTTTGAGGAGTGGCTAGAGAGGCGCCACGGCGTCCTCACCTTCCGCCTGACGCAGGTCCTCACCGGACATGGTTGTTTCGGGAGGTTCCTGTTTCGTATCAGGCGGGAGGAAACGCCCGGGTGTCATCACTGCGTGGATCGCCCGGAGGACACGGTTGCAGGCAGAGCATCGCCGTGTCCTCGTGGAGGCGATCGGTGGCGGGGATCTCTCGCGTCCGGCCCTAGTCCAGGCCATGGTACGGAGCGAGAGGGCATGGGAGGCCGTCACCTCCTTCTGCGAAGCAGTAATGCTCGCGAAGGAGGAGGCAGAACGCGTGAGGGAGAGGCAAATTTCGCGCCCTCACGCCCCTAGCCGCCGCAGGAGACGCTCTGGGCGTCGGGAATCGCAGGCCGATTCCCGGCCACCGTAGGCGCGGGTTTGCGGACGGTGGGCAATGGGTAGCTCGCCGTCCGATAAGGACCAGGCCCGGGTCGACGGCGTGTTGTGTTCCACGCGCGCCTCAAAGAGATGTCAGCACAACGGAAGGGGTCCGATAGGACCGATGCCTGCCGGGGTTGCGGGAAAGTCCGAAAGGGATACCGTGGCCCCTGGCAACGTAAAGGCAACGGAAGGAACACGGGTGGGTTTTAGTCAGTAAGAGTCTGACACGCCCACCCGCTCCACCCAGAGCGGGAGAAGTTATTTGATAATTTCCCACCCAAAAAAAAAAAAAAAAAACATGTTATGCTTAGGTAAATATAAAACTGCTTTATTGAGGAAAAGTGTTATGTGTATGGCTCCTCTTATTTATAACCATATACCTAGAAATATTAAAGAGCAACCTCTAAGAATATTTAAAAAGTACTTGAAAATATTACTAGTAAAAAAATGCTATTACTCTATACCAGATTTCTTAAATGACAAGTCTTTTTAATAACTATGTATATATATTAAACAAATAAGTACCTCTAAATAAATTAAATAATAAAAATAGTAAATAATATATTGTATAAGAAACTGTAATAAGTTAATAATGAATTTATATAAGTATAATGGTGGCGGTGGAATAAAACCAACGTTGGATGACAGATAGGGAGTTTATTCACTGTACTTCAAACACTTGACAGATTTTAGCAAACAAAGTTAGAATGAGGTTAAACCTATGAGTGGTCCTAGGGATGGACTGCGGGGCTATCCTATCCCTTTACCTCCTAGCTAGCTATTCCTGAGGGCGACGGGGCCTCCGCTCAGGTCAAGCGTATGACAACAGTGGTGACTGCGGGGCTATCGACCACTGTGCCTTCTAAGTAGCGAGTCGATCTTTCCTCCAAGGTGGGCCGTTTATATAGTCGGTTTGACAGATTAGTGTGCGTCTTGACCATCTCATGCTTGTATGTGGTTGTAACCTTCGTGGACGTCACGGACACTTCACACGTCGAATGTTAGATGTCGCTAGTAGTCTAGGTACTGTTGCTGTTATCGTCTTATCGATGATTGATCTTGTTTGTGTTGCAATCTACTCGGGTGGCGTAGTGTTGTGCACATAATATGGTAGATGGCGTAAGGCGTCGTGTTATATTCTCCCCCTCTGGTACTCTATGGTCGTCCCGACTGAGTACCAGCACCAGGTTGTTTCCGCGGCCTTCCTCTTCGGCGTATCGGATAAGTTGGTTTGGATATCATGTTGTCTCTCTTTTCAAACTTCGTTATTGCTGACGTATGATATTTTCCAATAGGTTTGTCTGGCGTTTCTGAGTGAGCAATTTCATAAGTGGATGTTCCATGTTTCTTTAATATAACATACGGTCCATCTCGTCGAGGAGCAAATTTCGAAGTAAACTGTTTATCACTGTTGCTAACGGGATGAGACTCTATCAAGACTAAGTCTCCATCTTCATAGTTTGGGTCAGGTCTTCTCTTGCTATTTGCTCTCTGGCGTGTCGTTTCTTTGTTACACTCTATATTTTCTTTTGCTAGCTCCAAGTCTTGGGCTAGTTGTTTTAACTTTGGGGTGATTTCTGCGACAAAGTTTTCTGATTCTACCACCGAGCTTAGATCATGTGTCAACTCATATGGTGTACGCAATTCTCTCCCAAAAGTAAGGTAAGATGGTGAGAAACCTGTAGTTTGACACTTTGCTGTATTCATTGCGAATCTTATTGTTGGTAAAGTCGATGGCCAGTTCTTATGTTTGTCTTTCACCATAATTGCAATTTGTGACTTCATGTCCCTATTTTTCCTTTCAACCACATTTGGTTCAGGGTGATATACGGGTGTGAATATTTGTTGAATTTCTAAGCAATATGCTAGTTTTTGCATTATCGCTGATATAAATTGTACTCCATTATCGCTGATAATTTTCCTTGGCAACCCATACCGAAGAAATATTTCATTCAGTAAAATGATGGCACAATTTTGACTAGTTGCTTCATTTAGTGGGAATAATTCTACCCATCTTGAAGTAGTATCTTCTATGATCAGAATCCACTTTTCTCCTGATGGTCCCTTTGGCAAAGGTCCAAAAAGATCAATGGACAATACCTCAAATCGTTGAGAGTTTGGGGTGGACTGGTACAATCCTGCTGGCTTCTTATTAGAGGGCTTATATTTTTGACATTCAACACATGTTTTTACGTATTTTACAACATCTTTTCGTAATCCCATCCAATAAAAATTATTTATTATACGTTGCACTGTTCTTTCTACTCCCATATGACCAGCAGTAGGTGAGTCATGGTAAGCGTTGAGTACGTTTTGTATTTCATGACGTGGAACTATTAACTTTGCATTGTCGTTTTCTTGTTCTGGCATGTAAAAATACAGGACACCTTTATGGACTAGGTACCCTTTCTTAATGTATTCTGCATAACTTGGTATTTCTTTTCCTTCTTCTAATATTTTTATTATAGTTTGAAGGGTTTCATCTTTAATTTGTTCATCTCTTAACTGTTTTTCATTGTATCTAGGTAGATCTAACTCTGTGCTGCATATGATGCATTTTCCATCATGCTGCTCACACGGTGGTCGAGACAATGTGTCAGCTACTACATTAGTTCGTCCTGGAGTGTATTGGATTTTGAACTCGTATGGTTGCAGCTGTAGTGCCCATCGTGCTAAGCGACCAGTAGGTGTTTTAAGATTCATTAACCATTTCAACGGTTGATGATCTGTAATAGTTATGAACTTTGTTCCTTCTATATAGCCACGAAATTTTGAAATAGCCCATACTATGGCTAGTGCTTCCTTTTCTGTGACACTGTAATTGCGTTCAGCTTGTGTTAAGAGTCTACTTGCGTATTCAACAGGGTGCTCATTGTCTCCCTCCCCCTGCACTAAAGCTGCGCCAATGGCATACTGGCTGGCATCAGTCTTGATAGCAAAGGGTAAATCATCACTTGCCTGTTTTAACACCGGTGACGTAGTCAAGGCATCTTTTAATTTCATAAATGCTTCTTGTTGCTCTCGTTCCCACTTCCAGCTTATTTTCTTCTTCGTTAGGTTAGTAAGTGGTCTAGCAATGTCTGCAAAATTATGAATAAATCTCCGATACCATGATGCGGTTTGTAAAAATGATATTAATTGTTTTAGATTTTTAGGCGCCT
The DNA here is from genome assembly GCA_949128155.2 of Xanthia icteritia. NCBI lineage: Eukaryota > Metazoa > Arthropoda > Insecta > Lepidoptera > Noctuidae > Xanthia > Xanthia icteritia. The sequence continues at coordinate 16,554,256 of OX421955.2, forward strand.
GACGGTTTGCAATAGCAGAGATTTTCTCTTGGTCTGTTTTGATACCGTCAGAAACTATAAGGTGGCCCAGATATTTAACTTCTGAACACATAAATTTACATTTCTTTCTGTTGGCTCGTAGCTTGTATTCTCTCAGTTTAATAAATACTTCTCTTATGTCTTTTATATGTTGACTGAAAGTAATAGATCTTATAATAAGATCATCTAAATAGCTTAATACACACTTCGCGTGCAATCCTTGTATAAATTTGTCCATTAGTCTTTGGAACGTAGCAGGCGCGTTTCGGAGACCGAATGGCATTCGCTTGAAACGGAACGTTCCAAATGGTGATACAAAGCTTGTTTTATCGTAATCATCTGGATGTACCATAATCTGCCAGTAACTTGACTGTAAATCAATTGTTGACATGTATGGCATCGCTTTTGCCTGATGTAATAAGTCGTCAATACGAGGCAACGGATATCTGTCAGGTTTAGTTATCTCGTTGAGTCGTCGATAATCTACGCAAACTCGAACATCGGTTTCTCCTTTTGGAACTAGAATTACAGGTGCTGACCATGGGGAATCGCATTCCTCGATAACGTCATCATTTATCATATTATCCAGCTTTTCTCTTAATTGCTTTTGCCTTGTTGATGACAATCTATAGGGCTTAACACTAATAGGAGGATGATTGCCTGTGTCGATTCTATGTTGTGTAAATGGAGTTGGTTCCGTGTTTTTCTCAAAGATGTCGCTGTGTTCAATTAACAATTCATTGAACATCTTTTGCTCATTGTTTGTAAGTAAGGTGCCTTCATCGGGATTTAAATAAAGATCAACAGAATACAAAGAAGTAGGGTTTATTGGTAAATAAACAATACGTGGATCCACACAAGATTGGTTGTCAGCGGGTTCTCGTGGACGTGTAGGACCTGGTGGCGTGTCCAATTTGTGTAATGTCCATTTTGGTCGTTTGTTTACTGGTGGACTGTCTTGTACGTCGGATACTGTCGGTGTTATGGGTAACGGTGACAACATGTCTAGCTCGTTAGCCCAACGGATGAACTCCGACACTGCCTTTATTTCCACTGGCTCCTTTTTTACTTCAAATGTCATATGTTTCACTGCCTTCATTGGTATGGCGTCACTGTTGAGTTGAATGAAGTTGTATATTGTTTGAGGTTCGTCAATAAAATTCCAACTGCGTTGCGGTGCATTAAGTATGATTCCTGCCTGTTCTAGGAATTCGATACCTAACAGCGTTCGGTTGTCAACAGCTTCTAGTATGACTGACAATGTTATTGGTAGTGTACGTTTTCCAATACGTATGTCAGTTGTCGTTGTCAACAAGTTTGACGTTTTCACCGTTCCATCTGCTAATTTGATGTCAGTTAATCGCTGATCAAACTGTGTACCTTTCCGTAACAACGTCTTATATAGTTGCATACTGGCAACACTGCGACGGGCAGCAGTATCTATGTATGCATAGCCTTCTTCCCCTTTTATGTTTACCTTTATCGTCGGTATTTTGGCTTGTATCTTCAAGTTATTTTGTACTGTATAAAATGCAACGGGCTTTGGTGGCGTTTCCTTATTTTTACAGGTGCTGCAGTTGCTTCTGTAAACACCAGATGCTCCACATCCATAGCACGTGATGACTGGCTTCTTCTCTGTTTGAGATACTACCGTTTCCTTTTGTTCTGCCAACCTTTTGCGACATACGTCAAAAAGATGACCCTTCTTGCCACAAAAAGAACATCTTTCGAGCGGCTTCCGTTCTGATTGTATGGATGTCGTTACTTCACCAGCTTCCTTGAGCAGACTCTCAATATGACGACCACGATCCAGAAGTTCAGCAAACGTCTTCACTTCCGTGCGAGCAATCTCCTTTTTGTAGGTTATATTGAGAAGTCCGTAAACAAAGTCCAAATGTTCCTCTTCCTTATGTCTTTTTGCAGGTAACTGAGCGAGTAAGGCACGTTTTTCACACACAAACGCGTCAATTGCTTCAGTTGTTTGCTTCTTAGAGTATAGTTCCAAATAAATTTCATATGGCTGCATTTTCGGCGCAAAAGCAGACTTAATGGCGTCGAGAGCTTGAGTCCACTTTTTAATGTCGCTTTTTACACCGTTCCACCACGTAGCAGCGGCACCAGACAGTAGCAAAGTCAAACCTTCCAAGGCGTCCTCGTCACTGATTTTCTCAATTTTTTTGTAAACTGAGATACCGGTTACAAATTCTTCAACTTTATCAAAATTTCGTTCACCGTCGTAACGCTTCGTGCACGCAGCAAAACTTTTAAAATGTCTATTTCCACGTTCGTTCACTTCTGTCACTTTTGTTATGAGCGCAGTGAACTGCTCCTGAGTCATCATCACCATTTCTTGTTTTTCAGACATGTCAATACTGTCAAAATAATATAAATTCTCTTGAGGGTAGGCTCCTGTTTATCCGCCAATATGTGGGTACACCGTAAAAATTGTGGGTACTCCAATAAAATTGTTGCGGGTAGAAGAAGATTTTCGTTGGGCGCCAATATAATGGTGGCGGTGGAATAAAACCAACGTTGGATGACAGATAGGGAGTTTATTCACTGTACTTCAAACACTTGACAGATTTTTCCTGTGGCAACACTACAGCTAACAGCTGATTTAAATTAGTTCTTGTAATTTTAATCTTAAATATTATTTTTTCTTTGTTTTTAAGGCCTATTTCCAATTACTCATCAAGTAAATAGGATAATAATGTGTATTTTGTATTAGATTCACATACCAATTGCAAAATAAGTGTAAATATTTCAATGTGAATCGGTGACAGTTGCCGGCACAAGTGAATTTTGCATTGTCATCTCGGTATCAGGTACAATTCTTTATATTTTACTTGCGATTTGTTTGTTTACGTACTAAAATTTACGTTCAATAATATTGTTCACTTTTAATACGGCTACTTATTGATGCCAATGACCTTTAAACGTAAACATAACCTTAGTTTGGTTTGGTGACAGAACTCCTTTAAATTTCATTTTTCCTTGTAAACTAATCGTCTCTTAATTAATCTGCTGCTACAACTACCTTCTTTCTCTCTTTCAATTTCTTGTCGCTTCCTTAAACATATAATCATGACTATGACTCGCAGCGCCCGTGCTCGCCTCGAAGAGTCCAAACTCAATCAGGCCTTGAGCGAATTAAAGGCGTCAAGGGAGTCCTGTGACCAACTGAATAAGGAAATAGATGACAATGAAAGAGTGCTCTTTGATGCCCATGAAAAGAATAGGAAGTTAAAAATTGAAATGGCTCAGATATATACTCAATACACTGATGCCATAGAAGAACGGGACAGACTTCAACTTGTTGTGGACGGGTTCAGCCAGTGTAGCATAGAGTATGAACAAGCTCTTAGTCACAAACATTTACTACAACAGCGGCTACATGAGGCTCAAAGTCAAATATCAGAACTTCAGACCACAAATCATAACATCACTGCCTCGCTGAATCAAAGTCTGTTCAATGAGTTGATGCCTATTGCCCCATCAATGGTTTCTGCCATAAACCCCTCGTACACAATAGATTTAACAGGTAATGATGATTCAAAGTCATGTAATTCATTGAGGGTAGTCACCAGTAAAAATAAACTCAAAAAGTATATTAAAATTAATAAATACATTACTAAAACACAAAAGATGGTTAAAAGACAAAAGTTCTTTATTAAAAATGTTAAACTTAATAGAGAAAGACTGAATTTACTAAAACAATTAGATATGTATTCTTTTAATTTGGAGCAAAGTACTAGGAGATACAACATTGACACAGAGTACTTGCAATCTGAACTAGACCATTTACAGGAAAAACTTAGTTCAATGACTAGCAAATATAATACCTCTGAAGATCTGATGAGGGAATATGTGTTGGCAATGAATGAGCTGGTAAACTCACAAACAAAGAACTGTGAGCAGTGTCAAACACCATCCAATGTACTTACACCGGACTATTCATTGACAACATGCAATACCACCTTACCGCAGCCCTGTGTTAATTTGAAATTTCCTGCTATTATTGGTTCCAATAAACAATCTAAACAAATTGTAAGGAGTGATATAGTATTGTTTTGCGATGAGATTGGAAAGGACTTAGGCCACTTGTTGACAAATGAATATCCAGGACACTCCATAATAAATTACTGTATGCCTGGTTGTTCTTTATTTCATATTATGAAAGAAATTATTAAATGTAACTTTAACCCGGACACTATATTATTAATTTTTATGGGTAACAGGGGAAATGTGAACAAAGGAGAATTGCTCCAATACTATAGAACATTGTGTAATCTTAGTTTAAGAAAAATTGTGTTGTTTACATTCCCTTACAGTAACAGTTTGCCACAGGAAGAAAATAACTTAAGATTTTCAATGAATATGACATTACATAACTTGACATTTAATAATAATTTATTTCATTTAGTTGATACCAACAATTATGTTGGTGACAATTTGTATTTGACAAAAGATAGATATAATATTTTTATGTACTATCTTTCCAACTATTACAAGAGACAGATAGCTGAGTCACTATCATATTTTTTTTGTATTTCAGCCAAAAACTTGGCTAAACAACTTGCTCCTTTTGAGCAATGCAAAGACATTTTAAACAATTCTGCCAATAATTTGGCAACAACTAATGACATTGATTATTTAAATTAGAAATTAGGACAATAGAGGAAACCTCTTGCTTCATAAATGAAGAAAATTTTAATACTGGTTTAATATCACACCCATCAAATTGTAGTATCTTAAATAAATGTAATAATAATATTCTAAAAATAGTTCATCAAAATATTCAGGGTGTGACAGGTAAAGAATTAGAATTGGAGCTGTTCATGAACTGTAGTTATATTGATATTCTATGTTTAACTGAACATTGGTTAAAAGTCCACCAGTTCATGTTCAGCTTTAACAACCACCAGGTTGCCAGCTCATTCAGCAGAGTTAAAATGATACGTGGTGGCTCTCTAATAATTGTTCGTAACAATATGAAATTTAAAGAACGTAAGGACATTGTGAGCCTCTCTGTTGAGCGAGTTATTGAAATAGCTTGCATTGAGCTTGAGCAGTTCATTGTAATGAGCGTGTATAGGCCCCCATGTGCTTCATATGATATTTTTGAGAAATATTTGGAAGAAGTATTATTAAAGACTAGTAACAGTAATAAAACAGTTGTTGTCTGTGGAGATTTCAACATTAATATACTGGAAAAATCTGCTATAGTAAATAGATTTATAACTTTATTAAAGTCATATAATTTGTACAATACATTCTTTGAGCCGACTAGAATAACTGCCACTAGTGCTACCTGTATTGACAATATTTTTACGAACTTAACTCCTTCTAGCCATTTAATAATAAATGAGTTGGACTCTGATCACTGTGGCCAGTTGGTCACTTTCCCTCAGAACACAGTCAGAGCTCAAAGAAAACTAGTGAGTTTTGTTCCTGTAAATAAAAGTCGCTTAGGGCAATTTAAAAATAATGTAATGGAAAAACTACCGGGTTTGCCTTATCACAACGACCCAGATCGAGCTTATACTTCACTATTTAACCTCATCAATTGTCAGTTTAGGAAGGTTTTCACCTCAAAAACATTGCCTGTTTGTGACCGCGTCATATTTAGTGATTGGGCAACACCAGGTATTTACAAAAGTAGGCAAAGGTTATTTGAATTGTACCATGAAAAAACATATAACCATGATGAAACTTTTAAAGAATTTCTTAAGAAATATTCTAAAACTTTTAAAAGAGCCTGTTCCTCAGCAAAAGCCATACACATTAAAAATAAAATAATATCTTCTGGGAATAAAATTAAAACAACTTGGAATATTATTAATTCTGAAACGGGAAGAACGACAGTACGGAATCGTGACTTCCATCTAAAAATCAATGATGTAGATATTAAGGCAGACGTAGAGGTGGCAACAGAGTTTGAAAATTTCTTCACTAATATTCCCATTTTAACAACCAAAACTCTGTCATCGTCGTCCTCAACTTCTGCTTACTCAATATTAAAAGAATGTGTACCAGAATGTGAAAAACTTTTTGAATTTACAATTGCTACTGCTAAAGACATAATAGAATCTTTTAAAGACCTTGATGTAAAAAAAACTGCTGACCTTTGGGGATTGTCAGTACATACCATGTCTTCAATAATTGATGTTATTTCACCCTTTTTAGCAATTGTTTTTAACTCTTGTATTGCATCTGGTGTATTTCCTGATCTGATGAAACTAAGCAAAGTGATTCCACTGTTCAAGTCTGGCAGCACAACTGATCCTACGAATTTTCGGCCTATTTCGATATTACCTACATTGAGCAAAATCTTTGAAAAATTAATTTTGAAACAAATGTTAGGACATTTTAATTCTCATCATTTACTACATCTGAAACAGTTTGGTTTTACAAAGGGTCGTTCAACCACAGACGCGGGCGTGGAATTACTGAAGAGCATATTCGAGGCCTGGGAGGAGTCGCAAGATGCTCTTGGCATTTTCTGCGACTTGTCCAAGGCCTTCGATTGCGTACATCATGATACTCTCATCAGGAAACTTTTCCACTATGGTTTGAGGGACAGGGCTCTCGACCTTCTGACTTCTTATCTGAACAACAGAATTCAGAGGGTCGATGTTAATGGCAAGAGATCTGCAGGATCTGCGGTCACCATGGGCGTTCCGCAGGGTTCAATTCTAGGTCCTTTCTTGTTTTTAATTTATATAAATGACTTACCTTATCACATAAGGGATAATCATAAGATCGTATTATTCGCAGATGATACTTCCCTTATTTTTAAAATCAAACGTCAGTTAGTCAACTTTGAACAAGTGAACGATGCGCTCTCTAAAGTTGTGCATTGGTTTAATGTAAATAATCTTCTCCTGAATGAAAAAAAGACTAAACTCATTAAATTTGCAACGCCAAATGTCAGGCAGCTAAATACCAATGTTCAAGTTAATGGAATAGAGCTGGACCCTGTTGAGTCGACAGTTTTTCTTGGAATCACTATTGACAGTAAATTACAGTGGGGCCCACACATAGAAAAATTGTCAGGAAGGCTAAGTTCGGCCGCGTACGCTGTTAAAAAAATTAGGCAGATAACTGACGTAGATACAGCCCGAATTGTTTATTTTAGTTATTTTCATAGTCTTATGTCATATGGAATTCTTCTCTGGGGAACTTGTTCGGAAATTAATACTATCTTTGTTCTACAGAAAAGGGCTGTTCGAGCCATTTACAACCTAGGTCCGAGAGATTCCCTTCGAGAAAAATTCAAAGAAATAAATATTCTGACTGTAGCGTCACAATATATTTTTGAAAACCTATTGTATGTACACAAAAATATATCTAATTTTAAAAAGATTTCCGATATTCATAGTTTAAATACGAGGAATAAACACAACCTCGCTGTACACCGCACTCGTCTCCACAGAGTAGGCAACTCGTTCATGGGTCAATGTATACGCTTTTACAACAAACTTCCCATCGACATTCGAAACTTACCCATTAAACGATTTAAAAACTGTATTAAAACCAAACTTTGCAAAAAAGGGTACTATAAAATTTTAGATTATTTAGATGATAAAAAAGCTTGGGATTGAGCTGCTCGCTCTGCTAAGCCTTGTGCTAAAATCATAAAATCAATACCAGTATTATATAAAAATTACATACAAAATGACATTATTACTTTGTAAAGTATTTTTTTTTAAATTTTATTTTTTAAATTTTTTGTGAATGTGAGGACTATGTGGATTTTTTAATTATTATTATTTTTTCTTTCTTATTTAGTTTTAATGATGGTCTGGCAGTTTGAGTAGTTTATGAGGCCTACCCAAATGTCCTTTCTTTGGTATTGTTCGTCGAGTTGAGCTCCTTAAGTTCTGGGTTGAGCTCCACGATTACTGACAAATGCTTGCACTGACAGGACAGGTCCACTCAAATCTGTGTGGTTCTTTTCTCAAAAGACCATTTCAGACACTAATCTACATGGTCCTCATATGGCCTGACCAAGATTATGTCTGGACTTTAAAAGAGACTATGACCTCTGAGTTTGTTTCGGCCTTTCTTCTCAGAGTAGTCAGATAGGAAACGCCGAACTCATCTAGCTAATTTTTAATTATTTTTTTTAAGATGACGTGTAAAAGTGATTCCAATATCCTATTTACAGAATAAACAATTTCATTTCATTTCATTTCATTTCATTTCATTTCATTTCATTTCATTTCATTTCATTTCATTTCATTTCATTTCATTTCATTTCATTTCATTTCATTTCATTTCATTTCATTTAGCAAACAAAGTTAGAATGAGGTTAAACCTATGAGTGGTCCTAGGGATGGACTGCGGGGCTATCCTATCCCTTTACCTCCTAGCTAGCTATTCCTGAGGGCGACGGGGCCTCCGCTCAGGTCAAGCGTATGACAACAGTGGTGACTGCGGGGCTATCGACCACTGTGCCTTCTAAGTAGCGAGTCGATCTTTCCTCCAAGGTGGGCCGTTTATATAGTCGGTTTGACAGATTAGTGTGCGTCTTGACCATCTCATGCTTGTATGTGGTTGTAACCTTCGTGGACGTCACGGACACTTCACACGTCGAATGTTAGATGTCGCTAGTAGTCTAGGTACTGTTGCTGTTATCGTCTTATCGATGATTGATCTTGTTTGTGTTGCAATCTACTCGGGTGGCGTAGTGTTGTGCACATAATATGGTAGATGGCGTAAGGCGTCGTGTTATATAAGCTAATAAAAATTTTGCATGCCATGAGGCAGAATGTATAAGGATCTCAAAATATTGTAACACCTGAATGTATTCGTTACCTATTATACATTCTATGCAAATAAATAAATCTTATCTTATCTTATCTTATCTTAAAAAGGAAAACTATTACAGCTAAGCTAAGCAACAAGTAAGCTTTACAGATCATGAGAGATGGTCCTCATATGGCCTGACTAAGATTATTTCGGCCTTTCTTCTCAGAGTAGTCATATAGGAAACGCCGAACTCATCTAGAAAACTTTTTTTTAAGATATGTAAAAGTGTTTCCAATGTCCTGTTTACAGAATAAACAATTTCATTTCAGATTAACGAGTAATAACCGACCAACTTAAATTTGCAGATTGAAAAACATGTTCACCCATACATTCCGTATGGGAGAATATGTTTTTCAATTACAATGTTAAGTTTATTATTGGGATAAATTCATCCCAAGTTCCCAAATACCCTTCAATGTGCGTGGTCCGACACGCACTTGGCCGGTTTTTTATTTTAAATTAAATAAAACAGTTCAATTAGTTTATATATTAATGCAGATCTACCCCATTTATTAAAAAACCAACCACAAATGGTGTTATTTGCTGACGATACTTCCCTAATTTTTAAGATAAATAGACGTGCATCAAATCTTGACGACGTAATTAACGCTCTACTACAGGTCCAAAATTGGTTTACTGCAAATAATTTAGTGTTAAATGGGAAAAAAACGAAATGCATAAGATTTGCTTTACCGAATCAATTGTTTAATCAATCAATTTACTGATATAGATACCGCAAGACTAGTCTATTTCAGTTACTTTCATAGTATCATGTCTTACGGTATTTTACTATGGGGACGGGCTGCAGCTATCGACTCTATTTTATACTACAGAAAAGAGCCATTACAGCACTGCCCTGCCAAGCCAAAACACTGTAACCTACAAAAACCAGTTTTGAGATAACTGACAAAACATGTTTTTGATTAATATTTGCCCATATCAGAGGTAATTGGTGCATATTATATAATTTTGTGCATTTAATAGTTAGGTGTACATCTCTAGTATATAGCCAAATAGTTTTTTTGAAATTATTTTATTACAGAAAGAAGTTATTGCCACTAACTTGTGTTGACAAACAATTATAAAATTTTAATGTACTTCAAACAAGGCAAAACACTGTAAAACCGGATAAAGTGTTTAATCCTTGTCTGAAACTCTAAACTGATTATGCCAAAACACTGTATCCAAGCATACACTTTTTAAAGAGGATAGATGGAATGAATTGTAAATTATAGTATTTTTCACCTTAGTATGATTTCTGTGACACTTGTGAATGCAATAGCAATAAGTTAGATGAGAAATATCTGTCATTGTCTATTATCTAGTCCTACTATTAATATAAAGCTGAAGAGTTTGTTTGAATAAAGTTTTAATTTATATGACACTCGTAACTCTTACAGAAATCCAGAAATCCTATTGTCTTCTTACACTTGAAGTATGGTTTGTAAATAAAATCAATTAGATGAAGGTAAAATAAATTTAATCAATTTACACATACCTACTCGTAAATATATAATCAACAAAGAAACGTAACAATATTTTATTGTTTGTATGAGATCAAACGCTTATTAAAAAAATATGAGATCAAACGCTAATTAAAAAAATATGAGACCAAACGCTAATTAAAAAAACAACAATTAAACGTGTGTTTGTGCGTTAGGGTGCGTGTATGTGTGTGTGTTGGGGTGCGTATATGTGTGTGTGTGTGTGTATGTATGTGTTTGAGAGTAAGTGAGTGTGTGTGGTTCTAAAGACGAAATGGTAGCATAATTAGATTAAAAATATAATAAAAAGGTAACCAAACATTCAATTGTTAAATAGAATAGTGAAAAAAATTCGATATAATTTTATCCGATTATAAATCAGAATCAATATTTGTATCAAGGTCAGGTGCATCTGACTCCTCAAGGGCTTCATAAAAACTTCGCCGCGATGCAGGCATAGACTTTGAAAGCATTAGCAGTTCTTTTTTTTTAACTTCACTTATACCTCTGGGTTTATTTTCTGTTTCTATCATACATGTATAAGGTCTTCTCTATTGTCGATCATCTTTCTTAAATCTCCTTCAACCTTTTTCTTTAAAAAATGTATTTCTTTAAACTCACCATTATAATCATTTTTAGCAAAAAGAGAAAGCTTTCCTCTTCGAAACTCAACAACCTTTAAATTTTGAATATTCCAATCTTTAGGGAAAGCTGTTTTACTGTCGTTTTTTAAAATCAACATGTCGTTGTGTTTGAGTACGTCAACATCCAGGTTTTTTCTAGACTGTTTGATTTTGGTCACGAAATCTTCCAGATCGTATACTTCACGTGCTGTTTTTAGTTTCTTTGTTATAGCAGCGTGTACTGCATCCGCAGCCATAAATGTATGACCTGGTTCAAAATATTCTAATTTTAAGCTTTGAATACTAGTTTTGTCATCGTTTACCACTCTAACTAATCCAGAAAAAAGAATTTTATTCTTGTTTTGTGCGTTGCAGTTGTCCAAAAAGAAGTTTAAATTGTGTAGGTCCCGGCAGTATTTTCGTATGAAATATATATATGTGGTAGCAATGTTATATGCTTTTCTGCCGCTTTCACCTTCATGCCATAGGATGCATGCAGCATTTTTATTTTTACCTGGTGGCACAAATGACTCATTGAAGAGGACAAGTTTTCTAGAAAAATAATATTCTTTAGTTGTTAAAAGTGGCATGCAAATAGCTTTTTGCGTATCAATGGTGAATACAGCCTCCTTTCCTTCAGAGTTATCACTACGATCTTCTGCTAATTTTAAATCTCTTCGGGAATTCCTTTTGTTTTCTAAGTGCTGTCCTATGATTATACAGAAAAACTACCTCTTCCTTGCAATTGCGAAGAATTGCAAGGAAGAGGTAGTTTTTCGTGAGCTATTTTATGATTTTTACACTTAGTGCAAATATCTTGCGATAATTCAGCAGTTGACAGATTTAATTTCTTGATCATATTATGAAAATGAGTCCAACCACATGTAGATAAATTATTTTCTTGGCAAAACTGCTTAAAATGCTTAAATATTGTGGAGAAATTAATACCTACTGGCAAGTATTTTCTGTTAGGCGCATGGTTACTATTGTAATGTGATGAAATGGGGTTGTATTTTAATATAAATTCCTTTAAACGGTTCTCATACTCCTGTGGAAACTTGTTAGCTGGTTCAAATTGACGTCCTCGAAGATCAGGTGTAGCACTCACTTTGGGATTCTTATTGCACTGCAAATAATTATTTTTCAAGACTGACTGTACAGCTTCATCGTTTGTAAAGCCCAAGGTCCTTAGAGAAAAAACTTTACATACTTTGATGTCATTGAGCGACCATACTAAGGTGTTGTGCCTTCGAGATTCGCCTTTTGTTTTTGTGCATGTGGTAGGTAACTTAATAACACTCCTCGACAAAAAGTCGCGGCGCCGCGCCGTTGCCTGTCTAAGTTCCAAAATTGTGTATGTATAGACTGTCTTTCAATCTCAGGAATATTTTGTAAGCACTGTTTTTTACATGAACAAGGTGGCAATAGTGGATGTTTCAGTCTTTGTTTCTCTAATACAGCTCCTGGATTTCTGTTTCGCTTAGGTTTCTTTATTGTTTGAGAAATATTATCTTCAACGGTAGGTTCATGGGCGGCTGTGGGGGTGATAGGTCTTTTTTTGCCAAGTGGAATAAGACTTGCGGTAGAAGTTGAAGGAGTTGGAGTTGTAGGTGTTGGAGCTGAATATGGGTTGTTAGTATCGGTTAAACTCTTATCAGAAATCAATGCAGGTATTAGTTGAGTATAAACTCCTTCTCCCAATTCTTCAGAAAGGCATTCATCAAGCTGAGTCTCACTGAGTGGAACGATAGGACTTATAAAATTTCTTGACTCTAAATCATCTTGAAAGTAATTACTTTCGTTTGAATTGTGGATGTTACAGTCTATATTTTCTTTTTCTTGACAATCACTTATCACACTGGACGCAACAGTAACTGAGTCTGTGTTATTATAATGTTTCATATTTTGTTTCGACAGTCTGACTAACATATCACTCCGATTCGTACTCATTGTCACTCACAATTATCACTAAATAACTCGAATTAAAAACTAATAACGCATTATCAAATCAAAACAAACAAACCACTCAGCGCGCGGAGCACGACTAATGTAAACAAAACTACTCGAACGTGATGAACAAGGAAGAGGAATAATAACGGCACAGGAAAGTACGAGATAGCAATACTGCTTTCGCTGGTTGGACAGTAAACGCGCGAACTGCATGCGGGCAGTGCAAAACACTGTACTTACCTACGCATGAGCAAAATGCGTGTAGTCTATTTCGCCAAAACACTGATACTTTGTTCAGTATTTTTCTGTGTTTATATCTTATTTTTTACGTAATACAGTGTTTTTTTGTTTGCTTTATCTTGCAAAAAAACCGTTGAAATGAAAGTGTGGTCGATCATAGGTATTAAACAGACTTCAAGAAACTGATTGGGCTTTGTTAAGCGAAAACACTGTAAGTCGACTTACAGTCTTTTGGATTGGCACGGCAGAGCAATATATTGCCTCCGCAGGTGCGATTCTCTAAGGGAATAAAAATATTAACATTATGACGGTACCTTGTCAATATATATATGAAAACATCATGTACGTCAGGAAAAATTTTAATCTTTTCAGTAAAAGAGGTGAAAGACACAATTATAGTACTAGAAATAGGGATCAATTAGTTCAACCGGGTTTCAGACTGGCTAAAGTAGACTCATCTTTCATGGGGTACTGTTTAAAATGTTACAATAAAATACCTCCCCACATATACCTACTACAACTAAATGAAACTAAATTTAAATCTTGTATAAAACGCACACTATGCTGCCAAGCATATTATTTAAGCTGGGGGATTATATCGGTGACAAAAATGCTTGGCTCAACGCTGGTCCAGCTCCACAAGGGCGCATAAACTAATTTAATTTTAGCATTCGAAAATATTGTTGAAGCTGCTGAAGATTGCATAAATTATCTTTGAATTGTATAACTTCAATCTCGTAGTATTGTATAATTGCATAGCACATGTGTCAGCACTGTGATCATGTACCTTCTATAAGGCTACCATTTACTGGGTACGTCTTTCATTGACTTGAATGTGCCCTGGCGGCTGAGACTGTCATGCTCACTCAAATGTCTCTGAACAGGGAACTTAACGATCCAACGATCGTTAAGTTCCCTTCAAAATGGTTGAGCTAAACGGTGCTGATCCATGCGTCATGTTCGTGAACGGGCGCCGTCAGTAGGGACTGGTCATCTCTTATCTGCCACGGCTTATTTTAATTTTTGAATTGTTTTTATCTTTTTATTACGGACGCTTTTTACGTGCACGTCTTTTTATATTGTTCTCACATGTATAATTTCAACATGAATGATTTAACCAATATTTTGTAACAATATTATGATTTAAAAGAGTGTCCGTGGAGTTTCTTGCCCGTTCTTCTCCATAGGAACCTACGCTTTGGAATGGGCAACTAGCTTCATATTTCTGACTGAGTGAACCCTTGACAATTCAAAAGTGCCTGTAAATGGTTTAATTGAAATAAATGCTTTGAGTTTGATTAAAATTAGTTTTACACGCCTGCTTAATATGACTTCAGGGCAGTTCAAGGTTTTACATCTCAAAAAGGACTTGATGGTAGAGCTTATCGCAGATCAGACCAGTGAAATGTTGTCACGTGACCACTGACCGGCTTTAGTCACGTGATCGCTGGATCGCCTGTTATTTGACGTGTTCATGGTACAAAATAGCCCGACAGTTCACTTTCCGTCGAAAATTGACCTGCTATAAGAGTGCATGGTAGCCCACAGGCCGCACAAGCCGCACGGCACTCGGCGACCATTTCATCACCTTGACACACTATGTAACTGCCAAACGCTAGGAAAAGCACTGCGATAACGCCTCGCAACGTACTCGTCTAAGTACTTACTAAGCAGTGAATATTGTGCTGTTTGTAGGTACTTACTTACACAAGAGTAGTCAATGCTTAGTCGAAGCAGCATAAAGTAAACCAATTATGGTTTACTTTAAAGTTAATTATAAATTATCTAAATATCAATTTATGATTATTACGGTGTAGGTACTTATTTAATGTTCTAATAGTTTTGTGTAAAGCCAAACATAAATGTACTTGCCAGGCATGTGGCAGTCAATGTTCCTATTAACTGAACAAGGTATCTAATACTACAACTCTTATTTTTTCAAATATTTTTCAATTAGATTTTTGTTTTACAATACCTAATAATAATTGACTATGATGGTCTAATTACGACGTGCGATAGCTACCTACGACACGCACCTGCGGATCAAATTCCTGGAACTCGGAACTCGTAAGCGCTTCATATTATTACTTTTATCAAAATGGTTAACAACAGCTGTGCGGATTGCACTAAACCAATTAGATCAACACAACAAATAAAATGTTCTCATTGTGCCTACTACTATCACGCTTTATGCGCAAATATAACGGAATCACGTAAGCTGACCGAAGAACAGCGGCAGCACTGGAAATGCCCTCACTGTCAGAGCTGCGAAACCATCACTGGTCACCTGAGCACCGCCTCTGATGGCACCTGTGTGTCATCCAAGCATTCCCAAAACACTTCTCTGAACCAAAAATTTGGTGTATCAAACAAACAGCCCGCCTTGCAACCTGTAACCGTGGACTCTAATGCTCTGAACGACCTAGCTTTAGAAATGAAGCTGATCCGCGAAAGTGTCATAGAGATGAAGTCCGAAATGAGATCACTGACCGACCATATTACGCAGTGTAATAGCCGCCTTGATGAATACGGGCATAAAATTGCCCGTGCCGAAGAAAAAATTAACAATCTCGAAAAATGTGCCTCTCAAACCATAATACTACAAAACACTGTATTACAACTTAAAGAACAACTCAACTCTCAGGCCCAGCAGTCCTTAAGGAATGAAATAGAAATTATAGGAATAAACGAAACGCCAACAGAAAGCCTGACTCAGATAGTTCGCGTCATCGCTCAGAAAATAGGTGTTGATCTTGATGAGAAGGATTTGGATTACGTGACGCGTGCTGGACCGCGCCGCCAAAAACACCCCAATGGCAGAACCGATAAAATAACCGAGTCCGACAACAAGCTCCCCCGACCGCTAGTAATCCGATTTCTGAGACGAAACAAACGTAATGAATTTTTAAGCTCCGCTAAAAACAGACGTAACCTTAACTGCGCCGACATCGATATAAAGGGAACCAAGGGAGACATATTCTTTAATGAGCGCTTAACACCAGACAACCGTCGTTTATTTCGTGAGTCTCGCCAAGTCAGCAAAAATGCAGGATTCAAATACTGTTGGATTAAAAACGGATCTATTTACATACGTAAACTGGAGGGAATTCCAGCCATCCATATCACTAGCCTGGATGATCTTCGTCGTCATGTTTCTGGTGCACAAGACTGTACCTCTCTACAAACAACCTCACTTATTATTGACAACTAGTATTAGAAAACTTTACCTACATTTACCTTTCTGTTCTTGTTTACTTTTAATTACTTACTATTTTGTGCCTTACAGAAGTACTTTTTGTTCTTTTCTACATTTAACTGTTAAATATTTAGTGTTTCACAGAATAACTTTTTGTTTTTGTTTATTTTCAATTGCTAATAACTATTTTGTGTATCATAGAAATACCTATTCTTCTTGTTTACGTTTAATTGATAACTATTTTGTGTGTTATAGAAATATTTCTTTTATACTTTTAACTTTAATTTTTAATTATTTTGCGTCCTATAGAAGTTTAATTTTAAAGTTGTTTTATGTTCTAATTACCTCGCCTACACATACCATAATACACACCCTACTAAACTCACTCACCACCGCGTACAAACACATATTCAGACACTTATTGTCATACAAACGACATTTCCTTCAGTGTCAGGGTAATCTGATTGATTGAGTATCGCGTGTTAGCCACGGACGCTTTTTCAAGTTCCCTACTCAGAAACAGGCTAAAGAATTTAAATATGGAGAGGTCAGGTACTCACGGGATGTTGGGAGCCAGGGGATCACCACACTATCACTCGCAGTCGTATTTCACCATAGTTTTGTGTTTTCTTTTTACCGCGCGTATTTTGGAAACCGGCCGGATTTCTCGTTAAGTTCGAACTAAAGAGTCTTCTTTCACGCCGTTAGATGGCGGGGGCGATGCGTCGTCCTTGTCGCACTCACAGCGATGGGCGAGTGCAAGTGGCGGCAAATTTAAAACGGGAGGAAAAGGAAGGACTGAGGAAAGCATCCTGAAGCCTGTTCATATCCCCCCACTTGAAATCAACCAGGGATTTCATAAGATAAGATAGATGAAGTTCGAGACTAACGGCCTATGCAGATTCATTTGTCAACATGCTGATAAGATTTTAATAACGTGATAAGAACAAAATAAGTTTGAAGGAAATATATAATTCTGATAATACTAAATACTTGAAAATGTTTAAGTGTTATAGTGCATTAAATTATAAGTATGTAAATATTATGGAGAGAAATTAATTACTTTGTTCAATTGGAAGAGGACAAATTTTGACAGCAGGTCTTACAAGTAAGCCTTTAGATGTTTTGACTGTCACAACACGAGTAATGTCATCCTTACCCGGATGGAGCTGTACAACGCGACCCAACCTCCATTCGTTAGCAGGTAAGTTGGGTTCATGAATGGTTACAAGATCGTTCAGTTTTGGCTGACGGTTGCCGTGTTTAAACCATTTCATTCGCTGTTGTAAGGTATGCAAATAGTCCCTTTGCCAAGTGCGCCAAAAGCTCTGTGATAGGCGCTGTAATAGCTGCCAACGAGAACGTAATGTCTCGTTTTCGGCATACCTTGGTTCAGCCAGAGATATTAAAGGTCGACCGATGAGGAAGTGACCAGCTGTAAGAGCGTCAACGTCTCCGGGATCGGAGGATAGTTCTACTAGGGGTCTAGAGTTTAACATGGCTTCCACCTTCGTTAAGATAGTATAAAATTCTTCAAATGTAAGAATCTGTGATCCGATAATACGTTTTAGATGGTATTTTGTTGACTATATACCGCTCTCGAAAATTCCTCCGAAGTGAGGACCGGAAGGAGGATTGAGCTTCCACGTGATTCCTCGAGAAGCGAGGTGACTGGAAACACTATCGCTTTCGCGGTGGAGCATTTTGCTAACTTCCGACAAGTAACGCCTGGCACCCACGAAGTTAGTACCACCATCTGTGACTATGGAGTGACAAAGTCCTCTCCGCGAAACAAAACGATCGAAGGCCGCTATGAATGCTTCAGATGTGAGCTCAGTAACCAGCTCGAGATGAACGGCCTTGGTCGCGTGGCAGATTATGAGGCAAAGATATGCTTTGTAAGTTTTAGCGTTACGACGTCTACTTTCTTTTATCATAAAAGGACCTCCGAAGTCGATGCCGATTGTTTGAAAACACTGACCCGGTTGTAGTCGAGAAGGTGGAAGATCACCTTGTAAAGGTTGAAGTGAAATAGGTTTGATTTTAAAACAGGTCACGCATTTAGATAACCGCGATCTGATCAGATTTCTAATGCCGAGTATCCAAAATCGACGCATAATTAAAGATTGGAGTAGACGAGGCCCACAATGAAGGTAAGTTATATGATAGTAGTCAATAAGAAGACTACTCAATCGAGAAATCTTAGGCAAAAGGTATGGATGTTTGACGTGACCTGGTAATGACGCGTGCTTGAGACGTCCCCCCACTCGCAAGATCCCGCGAGTGTCCAGAAAAGGAGAGAGTTTAGATAAATGTTTGGGTAAAGGTTTCTTGGATGCTATTAAAGATATGACATCATTGAAAGTTTGATGTTGAACATATTTTGTTAAATGACCTTGGATTAATTCAGTGGCTGTCAGAAAAGGTAATAAGTTACGCTCAGAACGTTTAGCTTTCGCGTTGTTGATGAAACGGTAGATCCATGCAACCACTCTTTCCACTCGGGAAAGAGAGGAGTGGCGTTCCATGATGGAATCAAGCACGTCAGCTTCACGGGTCACACCAGTGTGACACGCGCGTGATGCGGACTTGAGTTCTGGCACGTTATCGGACACTTCAACTGCTGAAACAGGCCAGTTGCAGGATGCGTTGGACAGCCACTGAGGACCAGACCACCAGATTTGAGAAGAAGATAAAGATAAGCATGATAAGCCACGACTACAGATGTCGGCTGGGTTGTCATGGGTGGACACATGTCGCCACTGAGTTGGCACAGGACTGTCGTTAATTAGGACCACTCTGTGAGCAACGAAAGTCTTAAGCTTGTGTGGCTCCGTATTCAACCAGGACAATACAGTCGAGCTGTCTGTGAACAAGATGGATTTATTCAAGATGATTTTTGAATTTAGCAGGGAATGAATGCGATTTATTACTTTGGACAGTAACACAGCACTGCAAAGCTCTAAGCGGTTGACAGTCAACACTTTTAGAGGTGCTACTTTGGACTTTGCAATTAAAAGATAAACTTGTACGTCGTGAGAGGTAATGACACGAAGATAAATACAACATCCATATGCTTTAGTGGATCCATCACAAAATCCGATGAGTTGAAATTCCTTAGACTGAGAAGGTATAATCCTACGAGGGATTTCTATTAGTTTTAAGTTATGAATATCCGCTATAAAACCTTGCCATTCTAGAGCTATGTCTCTGGGCACAGGTTCGTCCCATGAAAGATTAAGACGCCACAAATCTTGAAGGAGCAATTTGGCTTTTAAGATAAAAGGTGTGAGCCACCCAAGAGGATCGAAAATACGCGCGATGCTAGATAAGATGGAACGCTTGGTACATTCATTGTCCTCGATTGGGGACTGTGAGTAACTGAACTTGTCACTCACAGGATCATATTGGACTCCTAAGATTTTTAACGTTGCGTTATCACTTTTTTCAGAGAAAAGTTTAGGTGTTTGGCAATGGTCTATCGGCAAGGTTTTAAGAAAGGATTGTGAATTGCTACTCCATTTTCGGAGCTCAAGTTGAGCACAACCTAATAAGCTGATAAGTTGATCTTTTAGTTCTATGGCTTCGCGTACAGAGGGCGCGCCGCTCGTGATATCATCGACATATGTCTCGTGAAGAAGAGCTTCAGCTGCGCGTGGATATGCGGCGCCATGATCGGCTGCTAATTGGTGGAGGGTGCGGATGGCCAGATAAGGTGAACTACTAACTCCGTAGGTGACAGTCGCAAGTTCGTACTCTTTAACTGGATCACTAGGAGATTCTCGCCATAGTATGTGTTGAAAGTTCCGATCCTCCGGTCTAATCAAGATTCCTCTATACATCTTTGAGATGTCACAAGTTAAAACTACTGTGTGTAATCTGTAACCAGTTATGATATCTACAATATCCACTTGAAGCTTAGGGCCAGTGAAAACAATATCATTTAAAGATAGACCGTTAGTAGTTTTAGAACTAGCATCGAAAACTACTCTCAATTTAGTGGTCGTGCTCTCTGGGCGAACGACGCAACTGTGAGGGATAAGATAACGATTGAGAGTAGGTACCGTAGGGTTAGGTACGGAATACATATGACTTAAATTCTCGTACTCGCGCATAAAATTAACATAATCGGATTTGAGTTCAGTCTGACGATTAAGTCTCTTTTCAAGATGAGTCAAACGCGACAAAGTGCCATTGTAAGATTCACCCAAAGAACGATCGCCATCCTTTAAGAGGATGGGTACGACGTATCGTCCGTTAGGTTCGCGATAGGTTAAATCAGTGTACATGCGTTCACAGGTATCATTCTCGGGTACGGTGATAACAGCGCGCGGTGGTTCCTCCACTTCCCAAAATTTTTGAATTTGCTCATCTAATTTAAATGTAGTCTTTAGTGGCCTAAAGAGCACGCGGTGTTTAAAGGTGCACAATTTGAATTTACTGCCCCTGACAGGATCCACCCGAAAACGCTATGCAGAGCGGTAGGTAAACCGGGCCCCAGATTGATACGCTGACCGTCATAGATTTCGTGGAATAGCTCCGCCCCCATTAATAAATCGATTTTTGCGGGAACATCGTAGTCGCGATCAGCTAACACTAGATGGTTGCAACGTTCTCGAACGACTGATGGTACTTTAACGCTAGGTATTAGAGCAGTGATGTTATCTAATACGACTGGCTTGATATTAAAGTGTGGAGCATCGCCATGTACAGGTCGTATAGTGCATTCCGTCACACCCTTTACTTGTGTGACTGAGTTTTGTCCTAGTCCGGCTATGATGAGATTACACCGGCGGAGTTTTAACCCGAGTGTTCGCGCGCACGCAGCGGTGATAAAACAATCCTGCGCCCCACTGTCCACGAGTGCACGCACGGTACATTGAGTGCCGGCGGCGGTGTTGAACGCGCGCACCTTACATGTCCCTAGTAAAACCATATCGCGGTTGGGAACGGCGGCGTGAGAATGAGCTGTAACGTTCGCTCCAGTGGTTGCGCTGACGCTGGATGGCGCTGGATCAATGTGCAATAGGGTATGATGACGTAATCCACACACCGTACAAGACATTTTAGATAAGCATTTTTCTATGACGTGATTTGTACGTAAACAATTTGTACACATATTGTTTTTATCTTGTACTAACGCGAGTCTAGCACGAGAATCTAAAGATTGAAAGGTAGGGCACCGATAAATCGAGTGCGCCTCACTGCAATGAGCAAAGCCACATTTGCAGGTGGGATAGATTTTGCGAGATAAGATGAGCGTTTGGATCCGCTGCTATTTTGCCTACTAGTCGCAGGCGAAGGTTTTTTCCCTTCAAGGTTACGAGGGTTAGGATTGTTATTGATATTAGATTTAGAATATAAATGACTAGTTTCTAAGATTTTAACATAATCTTGAAGAAACTTTAACAATTCACAAAAAGTAGGTATTTGTGAAATGTTTTTCTGAGATTCGAAACGATTACGCGTGTCTGAGTCCAGCGCGCGCGAAGTTGAAACAAAATAAGATAAAATCACCTAAATTTTCAATTTTTAAAGCTTGGATGGCATGGTAAGCCTCATAAATTACGTTTGTTAAAGTTTGTAGATCTTGGAAGTTACCCGATTTTAAAACTGGCTGATTAAAGAATTTGTCTAGATATGTTAAAGCTATAACACGCTTGTTTTGATAACGCTCGATCAAACTATTAAAAACTACTTCGTAATTATCGGCGGTCATCGGAACCCCTTTGACAATAGACAAAGCCGGGCCTTGTAAACAAGACGCTAAATAATGATATTTTTCTATTTGCGAAATCGAATTATTATCGTGAATCAAAGTTTTATAAATATCATAGAATGTTTGCCAGTTTTCTATTTTACTATCGAATTTAGGTAACTCAAGTTTAGGTAGCCGCGCGTTACGTCCTGTTTGCATGGAGTCGGACGCACCCACACACGCGGGCGGCGCCGTCGCCTGCGACGTCCCGTCAACGTTTCCGCTCTTATCAGCGATCTGCAAGTCAGCCGCTGCACTGATTACGGCATAGTACAAATCATCAAACGAACTCAAAGACCTTTGACACACTTGAGCATCAGGTTTCATGGCTAACTCCAAAGCTTGTATTTTACTACATAACGCAACAAATTCTTCGCGAATTGAATGTATTCGAGTATATCTCGCCTTGAACGACGATACCTTTGAACGATCTTGAATCATAGATCAGATAAGTCGTAAAGGATTTGGATATCACGATATACATACATATTCGCGTTGAGATTGAAGAAGTTTAAGTTTACCCTCCTCCATTTTGTTTCGTACGTAAATTAATGACCTTAGGTATGAAAATACGAACCTAAGTTGAGATTTATTAAGTGTAAATCAGTACCTTTAGGTGAAATAGTTACGTAACAATGTATGTTAGTGTATAAATATCGTGAATAGTTATAGATAATAAGATTACAAACAATAAATTACGTAAATTACGTGAATTACTGTGATATAACCCGACTAAAAATTAAGATGACCTCTGAATCCGCATAGGTTACACTGCGAGTATGACCAACACAATTTTTGTAGGATAATACTTTAAAAATGCGAAAATCTAGCAAATCTCATAGTTTTCTATTGAAATTGAATCAGAGAATGCTTGAAAAAACTGTAATCTACAGGTATTCGCGCTCGAAATGGACCAAAAATATGATTGAGTATCGCGTGTTAGCCACGGACGCTTTTACAAGTTCCCTACTCAGAAACAGGCTAAAGAATTTAAATATGGAGAGGTCAGGTACTCACGGGATGTTGGGAGCCAGGGGATCACCACACTATCACTCGCAGTCGTATTTCACCATAGTTTTGTGTTTTCTTTTTACCGCGCGTATTTTGGAAACCGGCCGGATTTCTCGTTAAGTTCGAACTAAAGAGTCTTCTTTCACGCCGTTAGATGGCGGGGGCGATGCGTCGTCCTTGTCGCACTCACAGCGATGGGCGAGTGCAAGTGGCGGCAAATTTAAAACGGGAGGAAAAGGAAGGACTGAGGAAAGCATCCTGAAGCCTGTTCACTGATATTCTCAAAAAATATTTTCGTTAATTTTGGCAAATGGAACATACTAACTTGTTGGTCACTGACAGCCCCTTTAAATAAACTTTCTTTCTCACAATTAAATACTACACCAATATCATTACTTAACATAGTACAAGACTTAGACGAAAATCTACGAGTAAACTGTCACACCGTTGAAACCATTGAACATTGCCAAACATGAATAAAAAATACTGAGCCTAATTTTAATATTCTATCGCTCAATATCAGAAGCTTCCAACACAATTTTGACAACTTTGCGGTAATGCTACAGCGAAGTACTATATGTTTTGATGTTATCATTTTAACGGAATGCTGGCTGTCTGACGGCAGTATTATAGATCCTCTGCTAGGATATAATGCATATCGGACATCAGTTCAGCAAAATAAAAACGGTGGTGTAATTTGCTTTGTTAAAACTGATTACAACTCTGTAGCAACTGAACCTACGATACAAGACGCAGATCGACTTCTCATAACCATCGATGACAAAGTCGCAATTCTGGGCATTTACAGATCTCCTTCTTTTAGTAATATTGATCCATTCCTAAACTCACTGGACACATTACTGAGCTCATTGGCAAACAGACAAACACTAATTGTCACTGGCGACATCAATATTGATATTTGTAACACTACCAATAGTCAGTCATCAGAGTATCTATGCCTAATGTCCTGCCATGGGCTACTTCCTACCATTAACAGCCCAACTAGGGATAAAGCGTGCCTAGACCACATATTTATAAAGACTCAGAACAAATGCTTTGGGGTCGTTTGCAAGTCTTCAATCACTGATCATGATATAGTTTTCGCTAATATTTACTTACAAAAACCTTCAACTAGTACTGCAAAGAGATGTATAAGTAAAACAGACACCGAAGCAGTTATTGCTGATCTTAGCAGCTTTGACTGGTCTATCATCACAAAAGACACAAATGTTAATACTGCAACCACAGAATTCACGAACATTGTTTCTTCTACTATAAACAAACACACGCGCCAAGTAAAAATTGGTAGGAAATTGGCATGCATTAAACCATGGATCACCCCGGGATTAGTAAGATGTATGATTCATCGTGATAAGCTTCATAGTGACTGTAAATCTCACCCTGATGACCCTGTCCGAAATAAAATATACACTCGATATAGAAACTTTTTCTCCAAACTTCTTTCTAAAATCAGGTCCGACTACAATAACCAACAGATTGTTGATAACAAAGACAATCCAAAAAGTCTCTGGAAAGTAATAAAATCAATAGGTCACATATATCCTAGAAACAATGAAAGCTCCCAACTACTGAGCCCCACTAGAGAAAAAGAATCACTCAACTTCTGTAACTCACACTTTACCTCAGTAGGAACCCGTCTGGCAGACAAGATACTAGAAAAACTTAATCTATCCCATGAATCTTTAATAAATACACACACATCAGACGTCTCAAACCCACATTCTCTCGTCCTTGAACCGACAGATGCGTACGAAATTATTAAAATCATATCTGACCTTAAAGTCGAAAGTGCCCCTGGCCCTGACCAAATTTCAGTTATCCTAATCAAAAGAGCTTTAAAGTCCTTACTAGTACCAATGATTTACATCTTTAACTTGAGCCTTGAGACCGGTACTTTCCCAAACTGTTGGAAAATAGCTGCGGTTTCCCCTATTCACAAAAGCGGTCCCAAACATGCACCAGATAACTACAGACCTATAGAACTACTAAGCTCTGTCTCTAAAATATTAGAGAGGATAGTTAACTCCCGTCTTATTTCTTTCATTGAGAAAAATCATCTTATCTCAGATAATCAATTTGGTTTCCGAAGGAATAGGTCGACCGAGGACGCTGCCACTCTTCTTGTCAATTCGCTCTCTTCTCATATTGAGAAAAATGAAAAATGCCTTGCCATCTTCCTTGATCTTGCAAAGGCATTTGACACGGTTTCAACTGGCCTAAAAGCTACCTGACAAACCGGAAACAGTACATAAAAGTAAACTCTTTCACCAGTGACCAACTCCCCATTAGCTTCGGAGTTCCACAGGGCAGTGTGTTTGGTCCCACGCTTTTCATTGTCTATATTAACGACATACTAAACCTCTCTGTGAATAATGCTCACACTATAACTTATGCAGATGATACAGCCGTCATATTTCACGGGAAAACGTGGGAACATGTACACTGTCTAGCACAAGAGGGACTGACACTCATCGCAAGGAACCTGGACAGAAACCTCCTCACGTTAAATGGCAGTAAAACAAAGTATATTGTTTTCACCAAGACCACCGCTTCAAAACCTCCGGAACACCTAAAACTCAAACTGCATCACTGCTCTTCTCGCATTTCTACTTCCTCTTGTGACTGTTCTCCTCTTGAACGGACCACTTCCATTAAATACCTCGGCATTATTATCGACGACCACCTAACATTTAAGCAACATATATCCAACCTCTCTGGCAGAATAAGAAAACTCATCCACACCATGCGCAGACTACGAGACTGTCTACCCACAAACACACTACAACAAGTTTACCTAGCTCTATGTCAGGCACGTATACAGAGGGGGGGATAGTTGGGATTTATCCCCCCCCCCGAAATCTGACTGAAAAAAAAAACGTTTTAAGCCATCTGTTTATTTATTCGCTTGCGTGTTCTTTCAATAAGTAGGTAAAATAAAAATATAGATAGATCTTGATCTGATTATGTAAGCGACGTTACTAGTAGCGCCATCTAACCTATTTAGAGAGAAACCGAGAACGAAAACAGTAAAGAACGTGTAGAAAGATCGTCGCGTTGAGTAGCGAAATATCGAGAAGCTTCCATAACTTTCTGCTACCAGGTAGTAGATGGCGCAATATTCCACAGTCTTCCAGAATACAAAAATGTAGCATAAATACGGCGGGGGCGGGAGTCCGGGAACCTGCATGTCAGTTTATTTCGAGAGCGATTCAAGTGAGAATCGAGAGCGACAAGCGAGAAGAAAAGTGAAATACCTCTGCAATAGTGACAGTATAGTGCAATAGACCAGTTTATTTTGATATTGGTTTCAGTTTCATAGAGAGTAGAGTAAATTCCTTCCGACTTGGTTCACCTGATACTTTGCCCGTGCCGTGAAATAAAGGAAAAAAACTTCAAAACCACTGTTTTCATTGGATTCGCCAAATCGCCAGTCCGTTACGTACGTGAGATAGTGTTGGACAATTTTGGACCTGCAGACGTCATAATTTGTTGAACCGTTCGCCCTATCCATCACAGATTACTTAAATAAAGTAAAGTAATGTGTGAAATGTGAGTGCTTCTTGATTTGTGCTTGTTTGAACGTATATAAATTGCTGCTGCTAAAATGAAGAGAATTGACAACTTTTTCAAGCCAGTGGCAAAAAAAATTGTTACTACTAGCGAGGAAAAAACTACTCCAAGCATGGCTTCTGCTGTTGATAGTAGACAACTAGAAACAACTTCGTCAAAATTTACAGAAAAAAATGTGATTTCAGCCGAACCGGCTGGAAGATGTAGAGATGAAGGAGAATGTTCAACTTCAAAAACGTGCAGTTTAGATACAATGATTATAAGTGAAACTTTTCCTGATATCAGCGTGGTTTCTAATGCCATATA
The DNA here is from genome assembly GCA_949128155.2 of Xanthia icteritia. Lineage (NCBI taxonomy): Eukaryota > Metazoa > Arthropoda > Insecta > Lepidoptera > Noctuidae > Xanthia > Xanthia icteritia. The sequence goes on from OX421955.2 coordinate 16,581,247, forward strand.
TAACACACAGTATCCTCCTCTTGTACTCACAGATGAACAGAAAAAAAATATTATTACACAGCCGTTTGTCCCAGATGCGTCATTTTCGTTTCCGGCTAGTAGCTTTGGAAAGAGGAAACTTAGATTTCGAAGAGAATGGATGGGATCATGGGAATGGTTAACATATTCGCCGAGGAGGAATGGTGTGTTCTGCAAATATTGCGTTGTCTTTTCATCAGGCACCGCTGGAAAAGGTTCCCACCAAACACTTGGAAGTTTTGTCAGCAAACCATTTGATAATTGGAAAGATGCAACAGAGAGATTTCGCGAACATTCTGCTGCTAAATATCACCAGTTTTCTAAGTTATGCGCAGAAAATTTCTTACGCGTAATGGATTCAGCAGCTATAGACGTTGCATCGCTGCTTAATGATCAAAGGCTCAAAGAAAAGGAAAGAAATAGAACAGCACTAAAACCTATAATCGAAACTATCATCTTCTGTGGAGAGCAAGAGTTGCCGCTTCGTGGAGACAAAGACAGTGGACCATTGACTTTAGAAAAGCCACTTGGTAAAGATGGAAAATTCAGGGCTCTGCTACGATACCGAGCAAGCTATGATAATATCCTGAAAGATCATATCATTACAACCCCTAAAAATGCAACGTATTTTAGCCCTATTATTCAAAATGAAATAATAGATACTTGCGGAAAGATAATTCAGAAAAAAGTTGTGACACAAATAAATAGTTCAGAGTGTTTCGCGATTCTTGGCGATGAAACTTTAGATGTGAGTGGAAATGAGCAATTGTCTTTATGTGCGAGATACGTTTATAAAGGTATTTTGAGGGAGGACTTTCTCAGTTTCATTGAAATACACGACCTAAGTGCCGAAAATATAAGTGCAGAAATTTTAAAGAAATGTCATGAGATTGGTTTGAATCTCGATAAACTAGTTGGTCAGGGGTACGACGGAGCTGCTACCATGGGAGGACACATCAGTGGTGTGCAGACGAGAATCAGAAAAGAATTTCCTAAGGCCACATACGTACATTGCTCAGCACGTCGTCTGAACCTAGTTCTTTCAAAAGCTCTTTCAGTTCCCGAGGTGAGAAATTCAATAGGCGTTGTGAAGGAAGTCTGCAATTTACTTCGCAACAATGCAATGGCCGGGAAACAGTTCAAGGAAAATGTGGAAAAGCTCACACCAGAAAGTAAGAAAAAAAGACTGGTCGGCATGTGTGACACTAGATTTATAGAACGTCACGACTCTATAAATGTATTTGGTGAGTTACCCGAACCTATTGTCATTACATTAAGAGAACTATCCTACACAAACAGAACTGTCGCCCAAACTGCCTCTACACTCATAGCTGCGATGGAAAAGAGTAGTTTCTTGATTTCTCTAAAAACCTGTGAAAGATTTTTCAGTTATACTCTCCCACTGTCAGCATATTTGCAGAACCCTACACACGACCTGGCCTCTGCTATGAAATTTTCCGATGACATTATCGGAAAACTAAAAGAGATACGTGACGATGATGTTAACCCGGTATTCTCAGAAATATATAACGCATGCTGCAAAATAGCGGAAGATGTCTTGCAAATAGAAATTCAGCGTCTTCGAGTTACTGCCCACCAAACTGCACGAAGCAACCCTCCTAGCGATACTGCTGAAGAATACTTCAGAAGAACTATTTTTATACCGTGCTTGGACGATTTGATATCTGGCATGAATGATAGATTTGCGAATCAAAGAGAGCTGCTTTCTTCTTTAGAAATTATTCTTCCGAAAAATGTGGACGAGAGGAAAATAAGTGAATTAGAAAATATGAAAATTTATTGGGAAGAAAGTGTTGGAGAATCACTAATAAAAGCAGAGTACAGTATGTGGTGTGCCAAGTGGAAAAACACAGATAAGAAACCAGTCGAAATTATGGAAATTTTAGACACGTGTGACAAAGTTTTCTTTCCTACCATTAACAGGCTAATACATATTCTGGCCACCCTTCCGGTTTCAACGGCATCTGTGGAGCGGTCATTTTCATGCCTAAAGAGAATAAAATCCTTCCTAAGGAATAGAATGGCGGGCGAGAGGCTTACTGGTCTCGCTCTATTGTCTATTCATTCCGCTTTGGCGCCAGATCCTGATATGGTACTAGACGTAATGGCTGCCAGCGGAAACAGAAAAATAGTTATATAATTATAGTATAGTACAGTGAAAATTATAGTACAGTGATTACAGCGATTTTCACACAGTTCACATGGTTGTTTCAATGTTTGTCCCCCCCCGAACCAAAAGTCTGGATACGTGCCTGCTCTATGTCAATCCATAATTCAGTATTGCATCAGCGTGTGGGGTAGTGCTGGAAAGACCTACTTGATTGAAGTAGAACGAGCACAGAGAGCGCTTCTTAAAGTAACTTTTAAGAAGCCCTATCGGTTCTCTACTGACTTACTCTATCGTGAAACAAGAGTTCTCAGAGTCCGCCAGCTTTTCATTCTTTCTGCCTGCACCAAAACTCATAGAACTATTAAAAACAGACCAGATTACGCATCAATAATAAGCAAAAGAAACTATAGAATCCCAACACCTGACTACACCTCACTGCTAGCTAGACGCTCCCCAGCTTACTCTCTCATTAATACATATAATAAAGTCTGCAAACTCTGTGAAATCAAAAATACTACCTCATTCAGTTGTAAAAAAATAATAAAGGAAATGTTGCAAAACTCTAGTTATGACGACTCGGAACAATTCATCTAGATACCCTGACCTGACACTAAATCAAACGATACACAATGGGAACAAATACGCGCGCACACACACACACACACACACACACAAACACACACACCACACTCACATCACATGTACACAAACACACCAGCAGTGCTATTCTGTAACCATCTCACCGTGAGAACTTAGGTGAAGTGAGCTCGAAGTGAGCTGTCATTCCACCTGCTGCTAGGGACTGACAGCTCACTCCGTGCTCACTTCACCTAAGTTCTCACGGTGAGATGGTTACAGAATAGCACTGCTGATATACAATATAACACCTGAAATCACCTCTCAAGCCTCCACTCTGGAACTCGTACCCCGAGCCCCAAGATACAGACTAACTGTCTAGTTTGGGGTTCACTGGCAAATTATATTTTGTAACATAGCTATAGGTAATATTTTAAGCTATTTATGTCGTCTCAATTTGGTATTAACTTGTAAACCTGCTTACTGTATTACCTGGACAATAAACTATTTTCTATTTCTATTTCTAATTACACTATTTTCATAATTTATATCAAATCTGGAATTTTGGAAATAGCAATTGTTTCATGAACATTTTTCAAACATGTTTTATAATCAGAAGCAATGCACAAGAGGTCATCAAAGTATTGTACTGATTTGTGACTTATAGATTTTTAAATAATGTAACCACCGCTCTCGTAATCTTAGAGAACACATAAGGTGCAGAACACAAGACATCGGGAATGCATTAAATTTGTATAATTTATCATAGTCCAAGCATCAATAGTTCCTGTGAACTAGATTCATATTTACCAATAAATAGAACTTTTAAATCAATAAATTCTCCTGGAGAAATTAGAGCTACTGTAGTTCTGTGTTTCTTCCATTTTTAAAATGGCATGTGTTAACAAATTTGTTAGGAGGCTTAAGGTTTAAAATAAATATTTTGCTACCATTCAGTTTTGGAAACAAAACACTTAAGAAATGATTGGTCTTTACATAGTGTGCAACGAGAAATTGCACCTAATGCCAGCAAATTATTAATGGCGGTAAGCATATCAGGATCATTTAAAATATCATTTTATAATGACTGTTGAGATTGTGACTGATAAGGGGCCGTATTATGAAGTATTAATTCCGTCATTATTTCACTGCGAAAAAAGGATTTTTTTTTTTTTTTTTTTTATTTTTTTTTTTTATTTATTTCTCCTCACAATGACAAGCTTAATCTAGATTTAACATATTATTTGTTTTTTTAGCAATGTGAGGAGCTGGTGTCTGAGTTAGGCGTAAAATGCCTGTATTACAAATCACCAGGTCCCCACCCCACGGAAGAACAGAAAGTTTTACTTTAAAAAATATGATATTACAATCTAACGTTAGAGAAACTAAAAACTTAAGTTATTATAATTTTGGGGGTAGAAGTTAAAAATAAACTATAAACAAAAAGTTAATCAGTGCGCCTGTATCTGTGTGTATGTGTGTGTCTATGAGAGTGTGTAATGTTGTGTGTAGTTTTGAGTGTCAGGTGTAGTGTGCCGTTGTGTACGTGAGAGGGTTTTGGTGCAAGTTATAAACTTACATCGTAATAATTTAATTTGAATGAAGTAGATTTTCTGTAAAATTATAATCCATATTTTTTAACCAGTCCGAAACCAAAGACTTACATTTGGTTTTTGGCAAGGGATATAGCGATAAGGCTCGATTTACCTTATTGCATAAATTTGAACCCTGGTAGCAGAAAAACCGATGTGCAAACTTAGTTTTGAATGACGATGAAGAACAGACTATATATTTGCGACGTTTGTTTCTCATTCTTTCTGGTTCAAAAGTTGTTAGGACATGTTGTTTCATAACCGTTTTTAGGATGAAGAGCTGCCTCACAGTGAGTACCTTCCATTTCGAGTAGAGATCAGTAGTTGGGTGATAAAAAGGTAGAAACAAACTAACCTTAAGGAGTGCTCTTTGTGCTCTTTCAACTTTTAAGAGATGAGTTTTACAAGTGCCACCCCATGTGGTGATACAGTATTCAAGCTGAGACTGACAGAGAGCATAGTAGACCGATTTTAGAACGGATTTTGGTGCAGTGTTTCTTAAGGTTTTAAATATTACTATAAGTCTACGCACCCTTGCTGATAGAAGATTAATATGGTCATGAAATTTAAGATTTCTATCAATGATTACTCCTAAATACTTTGTAGATTCAGTATTTTTAAGTTTGGGACACTGACAACTTGTGTCATTTGAATTTGGGCACGAATGGGAGACAATACTCAAAGAGGGATCTGGTTTGTCATTAGTTTGAATGGAAAACGTGATGAAGGTTGTTTTTTCTACATTTAATGTAAGTAAATTCTTATTCAACCAACTGATCACAGTGTTCATGCCTATTTGAGCTTTGACAAAAACTTCATGCCAGGAGTTACCACTGAAAAGTAAAGCCGTATCATCAGCAAACGCAACAACTTTCGAGTCCGGAAACATAAACTGACATATATCATTTATATAGACTAAGAACAGCGTCGGTCCAAGAATACTGCCCTGTGGAACTCCAAAAGTCACTGGAACCTCTTCACTAGTTATGTTACCGATTTTAACACATTGTGTTCTGTCAGTTAGGTAATCTTTAAAAAGTTTTAACTGAAGATCCCGGATACCCAGGCTTTCGAGTTTTGTTAACAGAATAGGGACAGAGACAGTGTCAAAGGCCTTTGCTAAGTCTAAGAATATTCCAATGGTTTTCCTCTTTGAATCTATGTTGTTAACTATATAATTTATTAGTTCTGACACAGCATCGGCGGTGGATCTCTTGGCTCTGAAACCAAATTGTGCTTGTGAGAGAAGATTTTTATTTTCCAAGTAGTTAACAAGTCTTTTGTTAATGATGCGCTCTAAAATTTTTGATAGGGTAGGGAGAATTGAAATTGGCCTATAATTATTGAAACAGTCTCTGTCACCACTCTTATGTATCGGGTGAACTCTTGACTTCTTATAGATCTTCGGAAATATACCGGTTGTGAGCGACAAATTACAGACGTATGTTATAGGTATTGTTAGAATATCTATATTTGATTTCAAGATGTCACTAGATATCAAATCAAGGCCCACTGAACAATCACTCTTTAACCCTGTTATTAAAGACCTAACCTCATCTTCATCCGTAGGGAGCAGACAAAAAGAATGGCTACACGAGTTAAAGGTGATGGGTCCCGTTTGTAGATTATTCTTAATTATTTTTTCTGCTAGCGTTTTACCAACATTTGCAAAGTATTGATTAACATTGTTTGCCGAGTTTTGCGGGTCACTGGTGCTTATAAGTTCAATCGGGCTGTCTTTGGGTTTAGTTGAGTATGTAATCTCTTTAACTATTTTCCAAATTTTTCTACTATTTTTCCCTGCGTTTTGGAATTGTAGCTTCTCATATTCTCTTTTAAGTTTTTTTAATAAAGAAGAACAGAAATTTCGGTATCGTTTGTATGTAGTTTTATATATCTCATTGTCTGGGTGTTTCTTTACTTTTTTATATAGATTATCGCGGTTTCTAATGCACTTCAGAATGCCTGGGGTTATCCACGGTTTAAGAATTTTTTTCTTGTTTGATATTTTGATTTCTTTAGTGTTGTTTTTGATAGCCCTATATAAGATACTGTGGAAGAAATTAGCAGCCTCGTTTGCGTTTTTAATTGTGTATAGTGGACTAAAGTCAACACTTTTAAGTTCCGCATTTAGACGGTTGTAATCTAAGTAGTTTATAATTTTGGGAGGTTTTTGTTTGGGAAGACTAGCTATGTACAAAGCAACACTATTATGATCTGTAATTGTTGTTTGAAGTATAAGACAACGAGCCGTTAGTGGTGCTATCGGCCTTGTATAGCTGCGTCTTCACTCACACTGGAAAAATGGTGGCATTATTACGTCATAATATCAATGTCTGGTGTGTCAATAAAAGGTATTGAGTATCCATTGACATGTTTCAATATTGAAACATCATCACAGATGCTTAATGATTTAATCTTCCAGCATGGCTAACCTCTAGTATCGAGCATGAGTCTTGTCCTGTAGTGGTGGGGCTTTGGGCTTTCTTACGTGCTGTGGCTGCTTGTATTGTTTTTTGATATTTCCTTGCTTGATATGAGAACTGTGGTTTCTTGTGTCCCGGCCTCAAATATTGTCCTCTCTTGGTTGTAAGTTTGTAACGAAGGGAACCACTCAAGTTTCCCTGACGGGTTGTGGTAAAAGTAGTTGTTTTTTTTTTTTAACTTTGCCCTACAAATGTGAAGTATTAACAGTTCGTTAGCTATTTATAATGGGTATTGTATAAAAAAAAAACACACAGCTCTACCCTACAGCACTGCATAATATACTAATAAAAGACGTAAAGATATAGTTTGTCCACAAAATACAACAAAACATGCTTTTGTATCCAAATTTTATCTGTACCTCGGTCCTCTTCTCTATAATAGACTAAACTCGAAAGCAAACATTTATTCCCTGAACTACACAAATTGTAAGAGAATTCTCAAGGATGCTCTCCAAAGTATGTCTTACGAAGATACGTAGAATTTACTAACTGTGCTACAGTGAATATATGTACAAATTCACCTACGTTAAGTATTTATCAAATTTAGAAACTAAGAGTTAAGCTACTCAACATATAATTAGTGATCTATTGTCAACCTTTTGATTATTTATTTATTTTATAAGTCTATTTAACCTCTCCCCGCCTGAAACACAGGATTACCTAGTTCAGGCACTTGACTTACGTTTTAGGAATATAATTTACATTTAAGCAAAACTGTACAATTTTTTTTTTTTTTGTTTTTTTTTTTTTTAATAAATATTATTATTATTTTATTGTCTCTTCACATTTCTCGGGACCCTAGGGTCCCGGACCTTTGGAAGGCGTACGAGGAGCCGAAACCAACTCGCAGAGGCCGTTAGACGTTTTTAATGGAATGAGGCACCAACCAACGATGATCCCTGTTCGCACTATGCAAGTGAACCATGAAACCCGCGACGCAGGCGCACTGCGTTACTGCACACATGAGAGAATCCCATTCCTCAAAAGTAAATTTGAGAACTCTTGCGCGTTTAGGTTCTCACCCAGATGTGTTCGCATATTTAATGTCAAATCTCTTTGGACAGGCACTAGTTTCATCGGCCTGGTTCCTCGGGGTATTATCGGGAGTGTCTGCTTAAAATCACCACAGATAAGTAACGTAATGCCTCCCATCGGCCGGTCATTTTACCTTCTTATGTCCCGCAAAGTTCGATATATGATACAAATTTCGCGTAAAACCTTAGCTTTATCGTTATTGCGTGATGAGTGATTCCGCCGTTTCGTCCAAATCGAAGTAATTTCGTGGAATGTATTTTTAATTTATGGTTTCGCAAAATTAATCAATTAAATTATTCGTATACCTTCTAGATGTGGGTTATTGTGAAAGGCGTTCATGAAAATGATTTCCTTTTCAAGAAAATCGATGGAGTGTAATGATGTTGTGGAAGGTAATGAAATACGGTGAGAGTGTAATGATTAAGTTTGGAGGGTAATGAAATATGATGAGAGTGTAATGATTCAGTAAGGAAGGTAATGAAAAGTTTATGGGTGAAATAAAATAACTCCTATTAAAATTAAAAAAATCTTTATTATAAAAATAAACAGCATACCATGGAACATTTATGTAGTTAAGATACAAAATACAACAACTGAGTATCACTATTGATCCATGTTTAAGTTATAAGTTTGTATCAGTTTCTCAAAACGTCTAACTAATCCAAGAACGAAAACTTTGTTTTCATAAAAATAAAATAAAATATAGCATCACAAAATAATTGTCTCACATTTTGTTTATATACCTATAACAATAAGTAGGAACATTGCGTAAAATTAAACAAACTAATGACTTAATCACGTTAAATCTAATCAGTCTGAGGAAGAAGGCTGACTACATGCTAGAGCCTTACCTAGCTATTTACCTAAAACTTATATTTGGTTTGTTTATATTTGCAAAACGACGAATAGGAAATTTCTCATAAATTTAGTTCTTTTTTATATTAGGTCTTTACCTATGAAATTGCCGTTCTGCAGTACTGGCCATTTCAAACCAAAATAATTTTTGTTTGGCTAAGAATTCTAATTTCAAATTAAACTTATTTTAAAAACATGTTTTTTTTTCTCCAAAAGCAGTCATTTGTTTATTGATTAGTGTTACATTTTCATCGCATTTCAATCTTTTTCGTCATCATGGATACGTTAAAAATTCGAGTAATTATGGAATATGAGTACCGTCGTGGCAGCAACGCGGCACAAGCGGCACGCAACATCAACGACGTTTACGGAGCTAACACTACAAACCAACGCACCACCTGTTATTGGTTTGCTCGCTTCCGTTCTGGAAATTTCGACCTGAAAAAAGAACCTCGCGGTCGTCCGAAGACTGGTCGACAATGACGAATTAAAGGCGATTGTGGAAGCTGATGATACACAATCTACGGCTGAATTAGCAGCAGCTTTCGACGTTAGCGTCAAAACAATATTGGTCCATTTGCGTCAAATTGGCAAGGTAAAAAAGCTTGAGAAATGGGTGCCCCACGAACTCAATGATCGCCAGCGCGAAGTACGCGTCGAGACGTGCCTTGCACTGCTCAACAGACACACAAAAAAATTCGTTTAAATTTTTTCATACAAAGCGGCAATTTCATAGGTAAAACCTATTATTAAAATTTACTTTTGACAGCACTCCATACTTTTTGAGCCTCGAATCGTCAACGATACCTTCAACAAAACCTATCTTGTCTTTTTTAGGAAGACTTTTGTATTTGCTAGACACTCTGTGATTGAGCATTTCATTGAACAGTAGCTTTTTCTTAACTTCCTGTATTTTATCAGCTTTTATATAATTAATTACTTGATCTACTTTTTTTTCTATAGTATCTTCAATAGACTTAAGAGACTTTCTGAATATACTTTCTGTAACATTCGCTCTTTATGTATTTGTTTTCTTAGCATATCCTTCTCTTTCTTAAGTTTATCTACTTCTTACTGCAAATTAGAAATCGCTTTCGTTGATCTATATCGTAACTGCCTCAAAGCATTTGAAGAACATTAATTCGTCTGTCTTTGGCTTTTTATTAACTTGAGTGTAGATTCTGGTCATTCTTCTATTACCATCAAAGGGTCGCATACTTCAGAATCTGCAGTTTCGCTGGTCGGTAAAAATTCTCCAGTAAAATACTTGTACTTTATTTTGTTCTTGTAGCTTATTAAAATATTGTCTTGAGTTTTTCGCCATATTCTCCTTTGTTCCCTTTTTTGTCTGTCAGTCACTTCTGTTATGCTAAGAATGTTTTTCTTTTCTTTTCTCAATACATATTTTTTTCTTTCTTTCTCTTTTTCAATTCTGTATTTTTCGGGATCTCTAAATTTCTGCATATTTTGCTTTCTTACGCAGTCTGTCTTTTGCTAACTTTTCTTGTGTGGTTGCTTTTTTCTTTTGCTTGGCCATAGTTAAATCTCCTAACTAATTTAAAAAAACATGTTGTTCTGTTTAGTAAGTAGGTTTTTAGGCATTTGTTGCAAAATAAATTGCTTTGAGGAAATAGCAAATCGTCTGATGTAGGTACCACTCAAACATAAATGTAACTAACCTAACTGATCGATTAACCTACCCAAACTTGTGTGTTTGTGTAAAATTATCAAATTTTATAGATCAAACATTTTCAAATTATTTTCAATAAAATTAACGGTATAATCAAAAATGTCATACGAAATTAGTGTTCGAGTATAGGTAGGTATGTATGATACAATAATAGCAATGAATTTGTATACTTTACACTGGGGCTCGACATGCGCATTACCTACACATTTCGCAAATTTTAATTATATTCATTACATTCCATAACGCTTCATTCCCTTCCGTATAAAAATTCGAGGAGATGGAATGTAATGAAATGGAAGGAAATGAAATTAGAACAGATTTTCTTAATTTACTTAGAGTAAAATAGGAAACCAACTGTATTAAAATATAATGTGACGTACCCTAACTATACACTTTAATTTTATATCACAACCATATTTTTTTATCATACGCCTACTTAGTAAATTAATGGAATGTAATGAGTACTTACCTGTGACAAACGTGGTTTATAAAACTATTTTCGAAATTATTTTCCGTTAGGGGCGCACGCGCGTGTTTGTGACGAACTATTTTGGTAGACTAGGGTGCGCGAGACGTAGATAGCTGGCTATAATGCACCAATAGGGCTGTACTTCAAAATAATATCGATTGCAATTTTTATGGAATGGAATGAAGTTTTTCGTTTGACAATATTTTTACGCTGATTCTTTCTATGATAGGCACTATTAAAAAAAAACTTTGTTATAAATTAATAATCGATATTAAATAACTTAGAAAATAGGCACAAATAACTTGTACTTTTACTTAGGAAAGCGCACCAATGTATCTAAGAACATTTTGGGTGACCATCTGGATAAGGAGTGGAATGAAATCTAGGCATGTTTTTGTTCTAAGATTTTTTAAATTATGGTTATTAGAACTAGTATAACATATGTACCTTTAAGCTTTAACTAAATGTAAACTTATTTAATTATCACATTTGGATTAATTTAAATATTCATGAAGACTTTTCACTGGAAAGACGATTAGGACGAAACGGCGGAATCACTCTGATACATTGCAAACCGGGCTTTCTGTTCGTTCCAAGTCGATGGGGATATTGAACATTTTATGTGCGGTTTTTCCTCCGGGTAACAATGTGGCTGTTATTCCCGAGGAGGCGACAGCGAGAGCAATCTTATTTTAGCTCCTTATTCGAGCCAAAATAACTTTATAGGCCAGATTGATATCTCCTGACTTCATCATAATTAATTGCGATTTCTCAGCGCGATCATAGCTTGTTTGCAAATATATTTTATGAACTCTACGGTATCTAGCTCACATAAATGTTGAAATGCATATTTCAACATTTATGTGAGCTAGATACCGTAGAGTTCATAAAATTGAGCTTGAAATGTTTTAGATAATACTGGAGAATACAGGACCACCCATCTATTGTCCAAAACAATTTCTTGCCCACGGAACCTGGTAGAAGCTGTACCGCCGATACAACGGATACCCATTTTCCCCCGACATAGTCTGTGCTAAAAGTGCTCTACGGTATTTTTTTGAACATTGACCATCTTGTATGCATGGTGATTCCCTATTTAAAACACCACTTGGCCCGTGAACCATGTGTGTCATAATGATGTCTTCCAGAATTGGATCTTCATTTTGGTCTGGAAATTCAGCATTTATGACACTGCAGCATCGGGACGAATTTTGTTTGCCATCCACAGGAGAATGTGGGCGTGGGGTAAGCCACGCTGTAGCCACTCGACGCTGTACATAAAACATAGAAATGAACCACATAGGTACATTCTCTCTTGTAAGGAGATTAATCATAAATTAATTTATCTTGCAATTATGTCATGCCTATCGTATGACGCCTGTCCTGTGAGAAGTTCCTGACAAATGTTGGTCCACTTTGTATTCGTTGTGAACGTTATGAAAAGGTCCGGCCGCCCGTAGGTACTTACGGACGTAGTAAAAAGCATCTTGCATTCTTTCGTGCATATATCACGGACCGCCTGTAAAACTGGATGGCAAGATCACCAATCACCCCAAGTGGTCGACGTCATTTTCGGTTTGCATCGCGTCCCGCAAATGCACGTTTTCTTCAGCGCGTAAACGACGTTGGTTAGTGCGGACGTAAACTAAACGTTGTTTTCTATTTTTCAATGCCAATTTTTTTATTGTGTACATGTATGTCCACGATAAAAAAAAAATACTGAGCAACCTACGAAATCGTTTCAAATAGACGAAACGATTGCGCCTTAATTGTAAAAGAAACATGAATAATATGGCTGAGCCGATATCTTTTTATTAAGATTGGCTATCCTGCTAGTAGGTTAACTTGGTAGACCCCGAAATTGTACCCATCTTTACCATGACGATATATTAACGGATATTGCAGGGCGTCGTATGCTCGGTGTGTTTCATAAATGCGTTGAAGGCGATCGTCGCGAGTGCGCAACACAATGGTGCCGATTCTCTTGCCACAAATAAATAAAATAATGAATAAATTGTTTATTACCACAAAGTTCCAGTACTCTGCACTGTATACAGATTAAAGATCTTAATTTAGCATTAGGTAGGTAAGTACAATAAGTTCAACCCTGTCCCCTAAACTAGGCTAGGCCTGTATCTTAGAGGGCAGTACCCGGCTATAGGGTATGCTTATATGATTCTATTGTGGCAGACGTGCCAGTGGACTGTGTCAAGTGTAAACTTAAAAAATGTGAGAGTGAGAAAGTGAAGAGTGAATTGTATTGTATAAGAGTAAATGTTTGATGATTGTGTGCGGAAGTGGATTGGGTGTTTTGTGATAGTGTTGTGTGTAGTCATTGTGTAGTGAATGAAGTGAGTGTATATTTGTAGTGTGTCAAGGATGTGCGAGTGATTAGCGCGTGTGCGAAAAATAGGTGGATTACACATAAAGAGGTGTTTATTAGGTGATGTAGGTTAAAAGAGATTTCGTTCCATGATAGTCCTGTTTTAGCAGCAATTCAATTACTGTACGTTTTAGTTTAAACCTGGGGAGACCGAGAATATTTAGCTTTTTATGGGCTTTGTTATAAATGTGGGTACTTATTACGTAAAATTGGTGCCTTGCAAACTTCGTTTTATGTTGAATGCTGGGAATTATATGTTTACGTTTTTTGGGTTCAGAGGGAGCCAAACTGCCATGTATCCTAAGAATTGATTGAAGCACAAATAGCTGTCGTACAGTTAAAACCTTACAGTCTGCATAAAGTTTCGCTGTTGAATATCTGCGTGGTTTTTTTGTCATAACTTTAAGGACTACTCTTTGTGCTCTCTCAGCCCTCAGGAGACCTATCTTATTGGCTCCACCCCACACATTAACACAGTACCCTAGCACTGATTTGCACAGCGCAAAATACACCATATGAAGAACATCATGGTCAGCTGACCCCCTGAGTGATTTAAATATAGGGTTAAGACGCATTGTTCGGGTGGTAAGGGCGTCTAGGTGTTTGTCCCATCTTAGTCCGTTGTCTATATGGATGCCGAGGTATTTTACGCTGTCATCTCTTCACAATTTTGGACAGGAGCAATGTGTTGAAGGACTTGTACATGAGTGTGCCGTTATGGAGAAAGTACTTGGTGGTTTCATATTGCAGCGGATGGCGAAAGGAACATATATATATATATATATAAGTTCATAAACAACACATTACAATTTTATACACAAAAACAACTTATTTTAAATATTCGAATGACGCACGATGAGTGGTCATCCATTGCCACATCAATGGACTGTCTGTCCTGTCGGCTACTATAGCCACCACGCTGTTGGAGCTGTCGCGCACTCGCCGCATCAGGGATGCTATCCGTGTCCGCATCAGTGCGTAAAAATCTGGCACGCCATTCTCCGCGAACATCCCCGATGCACTGCAAAAGCGCCGCAGCCCCAACATAACTCTGAAGGCGTTATTGTATTGGATTCGCAGAGCATTGTACGAGCTTTTTGTATAGCTGACCCATAGGGCACACGTGTACATAGATTGGCAATACGCTCTAAAGAGTGTAATTTTCACCTCCCTAGTACAACGTGCAAACCTACGAGCCAGCATGTTACATCGAACCGCCAATGCTCTGCGTTCCCTCTCCACGTCCACATCGTCGGACAGACTATCGGTGACCCAATGCCCCAGGTACTTGAACTTCGTGACCCTGGAAAGCTGAGCGCCCCCCAAGGTGACTGGTGGGACAGTATCGTAACATTTGTTACCCGCTTTAAAAACCAGTAGCTCGCTCTTGGTCGCATTGTACCTGAGGCCGTGAGCCACCGCATAGTCCTCACAGATGCGAAGAAGTCTCCTAAGTGCACTAATCGATGGGCTCAGCAATGCCATATCATCCGCGTAGCTGATGTTATTGACGCAGTGCCCGTCAATGGAGCACGCGATATTGGTACTGCTGAGCTCACAGATCAGCTCGTTTACATACAGGTTGAATAGCTTGGGTGAGCTGATTCCCCTCTGCCTCACACCGCACTCCAACCCGTATGCATCCGACAGGACACCCGCCCACTTAACATAATTGTATTGGTTTTTATACCAATACTTTAGCATCCCAATGATATCGCTTGGGAGGTTCTTAACATTTGACAGTTTCCTCCATAGGCAGTCATAAGATACGAGGTCGAAGGCCTTGGAGAGGTCCAGAAAACATGCATATACTGGTGTTTTCCTACTTGCATAGTATTGAACAGTCTGTTTGAGGCATAGTATAGCTGTTTCCGTGGATAAACGTGACTTAAACCCAAACTGGGCGTCGTTGAGTGTTAAGTACTTATCCAGCTGCTGATCAATCAAACTGTCCAACACCTTTGCAATGATCGTAGCCATATAGGCCTGTAGTTAGTTAGTTAGTCAGTAGGTTAAAGTTAAACCAGTGCATGATTCTACATAGGGCAGACTCAGCGTTGCTTTTAACGGCTTCCCAAGATGGACCGTGGGCGATAATTGCGATGTCATCTGCATAAGTGTATATTGGGATAAGTTTGGGATCGTCATACCTCGAAAATTGATCATACTAATCTTGTCTGAGCAACCGGCAGCAAGTTCGTCATGCTCCCTCAGATGTCACTGCTTGCGGTAGCGTCAAATCAAATCAAATCATTTATTTGCACAATACAGGTTCAGAGGATGTTACAGAAAGGTTCTTAAGGCTCACTGTATTATAACCATGTGAGGTGTGCAAATACATTAGGAATATTATGACACAATAAAATTATTCTTAATCAGTTTTCTTATTAAATTACATTGTCATTAAAAATATACATAGATAGTCAATTTCATTACACATTAGATTAACTCTGAACTAATAAATTATAACAGTTATGTCAAGCAAATTAATAATTATATAGTAATTGTAATTATTATTATATTAAATTAATGAAAAAATATTTGCTATAATCAAAATACAATATCTTTATCTTCAAAGTAGTCTTTCACATTATAATAACACTTTTTGACTAGGAATGTGTATAACTTCTTTTTAAATAGATGAGTACGTAACTTCTTAATGTCATCGGGTAATTTATTATAAATCAGTGATGCCATACAAATAATACTTTTATTGAGTAATGCCGTTTTCCCATACGGTATTTCTACGTCTAACCTTTTTTTGTCACGCAATTGTCTATAATAGCTTTTGGAAGCAGTCTTATAATAGCTTGGATTTGTTTTTACAAAAAGATTTTATTCGTAAATGTACAAGGAAGGTAATGTTAGAATTTTTAAATTCGTAAAGTAATGTTGACAACTTGTAGTCGTCGGGGTCGTCGGGTCGTGTAACGTCGGGGGTCGGGTTGCCTCCTTCCCTCAAATATGGCGAGGGGGGTAATGGCTGATCTTTGCGTTATGCTCGTGAACGGGTGCTGCTTGTGGTGACTGGTCGTCTTGCTGACCATGGTTTTTGTTGTTGTTATTAGTAATTAACTTTATTCTTTTTATTTATTTTACTTCGATTGTTAGCTAGTTAGCTAGTTCGCTCGGAAATCACAAATGATAACATTTGTGATTTCCGAGTAACAGCTTTAATTGTTATGTGTAAACGGGCACGCCCTTTATGTCTGGAGGCTTTCATTCGGTATTAAGTTCTTTTTATTTTTTTGTTGTTGGTATATTGGCGTGTGCTAGGTGAAATATAGAAAATAATTTAATTTAATGTTTTGTGTTGCGTAAAGTAAATTATTTTGCATAAGTACTATTGTATAGAATCATGTTTTTCTAACTATTCAGACAGCTGTGCTGCTGGGGAGTTTGTTGCGCCACTTCTTCTTCCCAGCTAAAGCACTAGGAAGTGGTGAAGGGCGGGCGTTTTTGGGGGACTGTCTTATGTAATTTTGACGTTCGGAAAGTGCTGATTTTCAGCCTAGTTTGAATATATTGCAGAGATCGTTTATGTAAATTTGAAATAATTTCGACCCTAGTATGTTACCTTGTGGTACGCCGTAAGTCACTAGCTCTTCGTTACTCAAGTTAGGACCAACTTGGACTTGTTGACTACGGTTTTTAAGGTAATATATGAAAATTTCAAGAGCTTTGCCACGAACACCCAAGGATTCCAACTTGGAGATAAGTTTGGGCACAGAAATCGTGTCAAACGCTTTAGAAAGATCTAAGAAAATTCTCAGGCACTTCGTCTTTTCACCGAGTTTTTTAGCAACCAATTGCGTAAGATCTAGTACCACGTCTTCAGTTGATACTCCTGAACGGAAACCGTATTGGTTGTATATATATGATATATTATGATCAGGGACCGTGCAACCCCGGTTAAGAGTTAAGCTTTTCGAAGAGGTAACCCGTTTATGAGGTTAGCTTTATCTGATGTAACCCCTTGAATGGGTTCTATGCTCGAAACCCATAAAAAGGGTTATCTCTTCAATATGGATAACCCATTGAATGGGTTCTATACTTAAAACCCAGTGAAAGGGTTACATGATAACCCATTGAATGGGTTCTATACTTGAACCCCAGTGAAAGGGTTACCCATTCATTATGATAACCTATATAATATAAGGGTTTTGTTCGGGTTACCATATGGTTTTTCAATAAAATTGTGCTAAATAGGTGATGGTGGGGTGGGGCGAGCACCACGTGCATTGCTTTTATTTCAATAGATATCGTAGGCTTGTAGGTAAAACACACGGAGTAAGTGATGTGTCCTACAAAGGGAGACATTATTTTTTTTTGTTTTTAATTCTTTTCTTTAAGTTTCTATGAGTATGGAGCTCGATTTTCAGACCACTGTG
This sequence comes from Xanthia icteritia, assembly GCA_949128155.2. Classification (NCBI taxonomy): domain Eukaryota; kingdom Metazoa; phylum Arthropoda; class Insecta; order Lepidoptera; family Noctuidae; genus Xanthia; species Xanthia icteritia. The sequence goes on from OX421955.2 coordinate 16,598,873, forward strand.
AGGCAGCGCGACCCTTGTCGCGCCAGTCTGCACGAGCCTCTATTCATGCCACACGAGAGGAAATCTATCTATTTTCGATCATAATATTTGGCATAAACTAAAAAAAATACGTTTAGTAACCCATTATTAATCTATCAATGACACAAATCACGAATGGTCATTCAACAATCAAGTGGTAGGTACTTACAAGACGTAACGTCGTTGCACATTGTCCTACACACCTACCTACTTGCCAATTTACTAAACTTCTCCATTATTAGAATGTTCGTTTCGAGTTCATGGCTTCATTATATTACGTAACTTATTGATAAGTCTACCATACAATTGTTATTTTGAAAATTTAGATTAATAAATTAGGTACGTATAAGTCCATTTGAAATATGATTAGACATTTAAACAAACCTTTTTTACAGTCCGTTCAACCGATTCTGAATTCTATACCTTAGGCATAAGGATGGCATTAAAAGCAAAAAGTGGTTACAATAGCAACTGTTTACTGCAGCTGCCATTTGTCATGCCACCTCTATTGCGTTGCGTTTACTTAAATGTCTAATATTATTTCAAAATGGAGTTAAGGCTCTTGCATACCAGCGCGACGCGACTCGAACTATACAATTTCTAAGAAAACTTCACGGTATAACAATAACAGGTGTCGCGTCGCGCTAGTCTGCACGAAGCTTGATAGTTACTTACGTAATTTAACAATCTAAACTCTTGCTAATTTAATTGTATAATATATATTTTTATTTTTTATATTTTTTATGTTGGTTTTACATTCTGTGATTACTCGAACTCACACACTGAGTTATATTACTTGTAAAAATGCTAGGAATATCGTATAATTTTACAATGTTTGTAAATATGTGAGCACCATGCATCTATCACATGATTAATTTATCTGTCATTCCTTAATTTTTCATTATTTTTACCTAACGTGGTATAGTAATCTTATTCTAGGTGCATCGTCTTCACATATAATGATATAATTGATGTATACAAGATATTGTGAAAACATTTTAAAAGAGTAACGGTGGAGTTTCTTGCCCATTCTTCTCCATACGAAAACTACCTTTTGGAAGGGGCAACTAGAATCAATTATTATTTAAATGTTGACGTTCAAAAGTGCCTTTTTGTGCCTAATTGAAATAAATTATTTGACTTTGACTTTGACTCTTAATCTACCTAACTATTGTAAGGTTTTAAAGTAAAAAAGCAAATTATAACAAATAATTAAGTAGGTATCACCTCGGCTGTACAATTTTAAAACCTAGCAACTGACATTTCTAAAAAAATCGGTGTTTTACCATATTTGACTAGCTAGATATTTTCCGATATATTGTGCTTGTCAAAACATCTAAAAATCATTCGCAAACGAAGTTGTAAATAATCAAAAACCTAACAACTATACTACAATTTTGAAACAAGTATAAAAAAATTATCTATAACCTAGCATCTTACACCAACCAATTGGTAACCTAGCAAGTGACTGCAGTTGCTAGGTTAAGAAATTGTTTGTGTAGTTGCTAGGTTTTTAAAATGGTAACATTCACTTTAAAAAACCCGCGGATTGACGCGCCACCCTAGTATGCGTTGAGCGACCACCGTGCGCGCTGTGGCTTTGTTTGTTTAATCGATAATTTCCCATTTGAGATGAATAACCGACAATTTTATAGATCTAAGTAAATAATGAGTGCTTTGAAGGATCAAGACATTGAATTGTAAATATATTTGAGTGAATATTAAAACGTTCTCCCTGTCTTCGGTAGAGTTTCCTATGTCTATCATTGCCCCTTCAGTTGCTGACATCTCTTTGAGGCGCGCGTGGAACACAACGCGCCGCCGACCCGGGCCTGGTCCTTATCGGATAGCGAGCTACCCATTGCTCACCGTCCGCAAGCGCGCGCCTACGGTGTCCGGGAACCTGCCTGCGATTCCCGTCGCCCAGGGCGTCTCCTGCGGCGGCTAGGGGCGTGAGGGCGCGAAGTTTGCCTCTCCCTCACGCGTTCCGCCTCCTCCTTCGCGAGCATTACTGCTTCGCAGAAGCAGGTGACGGCCTCCCATGCTCTCTCGCTCCGTACCATGGCCTGGACCAGGGCCGGACGCGAGAGATCCCCGCCGCCAGAGATCTGCCCAAGCCGATCTGACCTCCACCGTATGCTCAACCGTGTCCTCCGGGCGATCCACGCAGTGATGACACCAGGGCGTTTCCTCCCGCCTGATATGAAACAGGAATCTCCCGAAAGAACCGTGTCCGGTGAGGACCTGCGTCAGGCGCAAGGTGAGGACGCCGTGGCGCCTCTCTAGCCACTCCTCAAAGAGGGGACTTATCGCCGCAATTGAGGCGTGCCCAGCACTGGGTTGCGACAATCGCACTCTCCATGACGCCATGAGATCCCGCCGGAGCTTTGTTCGCTGTGCCGCGATTTCTCGCGGTAGCGGAGTTACGCCCCGGCGTTTCTTCCCAGATGTGCGCGAGGACTTTTGCTTCCAGGCGGCATCCCATGGCAATCCGGTAAGGAGGCTCGCCGCCTCACCGGAGACCGTGCAGTATCCCCGAACCAGCTGGGTGGCCATGACCCTCTGGGACGCATTCAACCGGCGGGCTGGCCGCCACCTCAATGAACGCGCCCACACCGGTGCCCCGTAAAGGGCCATGGACCGCACGACCCCCGCGTAGAGCCTCCGGCAGGAGGCGTTTGGACCCCCCAGATTGGGCAGGAGCCGCTTCAAGGCAGCCCTGGCCCGCTCCAGTCTGGAAGCTAAACGTCGGAAATGCTCCACGAAGTTCCATCGGCTATCGAGGACGAGTCCTAAGTACTTCATCGTCGACTCGACGCCGATGTGAACCCCTCCTACCGTTATTTGGGAACCCGACGGTGGCGCGTTCCGAGGACCATGAAAACACATGGCCTCGGACTTGTGCAGGGCCACCTCGAGTCCCAATTTCCGGATTCGGTCAACAATTGTCGCAATCCCGTGTGTCGCTAGTTCGGCTGCCGCCAGGTGCGACCTCCCCTGCTCCAGGACCAACGTGTCGTCAGCGTAACAAACAACGCTGACGCCGCTAGGGAGGTCGGCGCGCAGCACCCAGTCGTATCCGATGTCCCACAGATGCGGCCCCAGGACCGATCCCTGTGGGACACCGCACGACATCTCCTCCTTACATGGAACTGGACTTTCTGATGAAAAATTTAGCTGTCGTTCATTGCCTAAAATGAATAACTCTGCGAGAGGTATAAAAGAAAGCAAAAAAAAGGTATTATTTCTAAATTGCTCCCACTTGAATAGAAGAGAATCGACAGATAATAGTTCTCTGAATCTAGTTACTGGTGGAAAATTAGTTGTAGATGATTGAAATTTTATTATAAATATACATTCTTATTATTCTAATGGTTTGTTTTATTTAAAATAACTCTTACTAGGTTTATGAAATTGTAGTAGTATTTATTTTATCACTCATTGAGAATATATAGAAACCTAGTAAAGTACGTTGCTAGGATTTTAAAATGCATCAATAAAATACTTTGACTTCATAAAACAATTTATTCTTAAGTAACTGCACTCTTACACACAATAACCAGTACAGGCACAATATTAATACTGTTTCTCATAGCCAACCATATACTGCAAATTTTGGAGTTACTCCCAACAAGCTAAGATAAAATGGCATGCCTTTAAAGTAGACAAGTCGTTTTTTTGCTCTACTGTAAAATTTGCCTTGAAGCACTTGCTTTGCTAGGTTTTGATTTTTCACAGCAGACCTTCCCTTTAAGAAATTTCCACATAAATTACATTTACTTGTGTTATTTGATGCATCCTAAAAATAATAGCGATGTACAGCATCTCGTCTTGGTTTTGGCATTATAGCGATTGTTCAAAATTCACAAATACGCACTGACTAATAAATACCTAATAATATCGCAAAAGACGTCCGGGTTCAAAAAATCAAACAGTAAGAATGACTATTGTACGGTCCCTGAATGCCTGCAATAAAGTAAGTAACAAGTCCAGACATGAAAAAATCATAATATTATGTAAATTCGATATCCGGGCAGCAAAGCTAAAATGAACACTATACTACATGCAATAATGATCATAAATCCCTGTTTAGAAGCCGCTCGGTAAGTAGGTACAAAGGCGCAGCCGCGGCCGCTTAACGCGTGCTATTCCATTTTGCAACCTATGCCCATCATCGAGAGATCATATTACATTGCTCCGTCAGGAATGTTACGCTGTTATCGTTTTAGGAGAGTTGAAAGTGAAACCCTTTTGAATGGCTTAAATTAAGCCGTTCAAATGGGTTACCCACATCGTATGGGTTTTTAAATAACTGCAAGTAGAAAAACCCTATCCAAAACCCTTTCAATGGGTAAGCGAAATTGGAATGGCTTAAATTAAGCCGTTCAAATGGGTTACCCACATCGTATGGGTTTTTAAATAACTGTTTAGAAAAACCCAATCAAAAACCCTTTCAATGGGTAACCGAAATGGTCCCTGATTATGATATATATATACATATAAGATGAAATTTGTCTAGGAAGTTTCTAAGTTGTTTATTGAGAATTTTCTCACAAATTTTAGAAAGTGAAGTGAGTACCGATATGGGTCTATAATTGTTAACACAGTTTCTGTCCCCTCCCTTGAAAATTAGGTGCAGAATAGCTTTTTTAAGAGCATTCGGGAAAACTCCTGACTGAATGCAGAGGTTAAAGATGTAGGCTATATGTGGAGCCAGGATATGACGATGCGTTTAAAACAAGGATGACGTGATACTTCATGCATTATAAAGTCATTGCACCTAATTGTTGTTTATAACAGAATATTGCTGTTCTATAAAGTAAATAGATTGTGCATTGAAGTGTTCGTGGATGGATGTAATGGATCATGGAATATATTGAGGATTTACTTAAATTCTTTTTTTTATATTTCAGATGTCAGGCTCAACTACATTATTCAGGAAAAATTTTAACTCGATTACAGCAAAAATTAGCAAGCAGTACATACATATTCCATGATGAATTTTTTTTTTAAACGTTGCCCCACACTAGTAAATTCTTCTGTATCGTGGGTGCGTTTACAAACATTTAAACTCACATACACAAACAGCCAGACCCGGAACAACTACTTGCAGGTCATACAAATATTTGTTCCGTGCGGGAATCGAACCCGCGACACGCAGTGCATCAGTCAATCGCTTAACCACTGCGCCAACCGTGCCGTCAAAATTCCACAGGAAGACATTCAATTTCACTAATCCTTACAATATAATTTCCAATTTCTTTTTGCCCCATGTCTAAATATGTCATAAATGTGAATAAATGCGGTTGTAGTTAGGGCATGCATTCCGGAATTCCGGAATTTCGTAATTCCGGAATTGAGAGGAGTAATATCGGAATTCCGATATTCATATTTTTTTTAATATTTTTAATATTATCTTTACTGAACGCAACCAAACTAGTCTGCGGAACTTTCCACAAGCCCCTGTTAGGGTTAGCTGTCTGGGCGCGCGCGCGCGCGCGTCTCCCCCCGCACTTCACTACTGGCGTCCGCTAGTCACCCAAACAACTTTATCGCGAGTACACGTCTTACGCGGCCCGCGGGTGTACGATACAAAATGTGAGTATTATTTACGTTATATTTAGGCGATGTTATTCTTTTGTGTTCCTCGATGGTTTTATTGTTTATTTAGCAAACATATTCTTATTATTTTAAAGCATGTATTAGGTTTAGGCTATTAACAAAAACATTGTATAATTTAAGTGGTTGTTAAATAAACAAAAATGGGTTGTTCAATAACATGTTTATTACAATAAAACAGTTGTTAAAACTTTTGTAATTCAATTATTTTACACGCTAAAATCATGGTGGGCTTACAAACTTGATCAGTAGGTCGATTCTGTAAAAAAAAAAATTGGTTGCCTGTAAAGTCGGTAAGTATACGGGCGAAAGTTTTACGTGACAACGACTTTGCGTGCCTTTCACTTTTTATGTCTGTCTCTCTCGCTCTTAGGCGGGCTAACCATGCCCGAGTGGAAGGGACGCGTGCCTCTCACTCGCTCTCATTGTGAGCGCATAACGTGAGCGGAGCGTAACGCAGTTTCTTGAAGTGTCACCCGGCAAACCAATTTATAAGACGTTGTCACGTCAAAAATCTCTTTGAAATTCGAACGGTGTCGAGAGTCGAGATGTGAATCGGGTGAATCCGCGATGATTTGCTTTAAAAAATTAACTTTTGTACCTATGTCTTGATTTCTGTCTGAAATGTTTTCTTGTATTGTACTTTTTAGATAACTTTTTTGTTGTCGACTACAACAAAAAAGTTTGGTTTTAGTTTTTTGAACTTTGTATTTTATTTGATTTATTTTGGACCAGTGATTGATGACAGATAAACATGCATGATGAGGGTTATGATTTTAACAGGCTATGTAAGTACATAGCCTGTTAAAATCATAACCCTCCTTTTGGCTTCGCCGTAGTCAGGTAAAAACAAATGAATTCGCGTTCGAATCGATTTGTGTGCGGTCACTCTAGTGAGGTTCGAAGTAATTTTTATAGAATCGATCTACAGATCTATTGATTAATCAGTTATATTATATTACCGATCAATCAGGGTAAAATTGTCGTTTTTTTATAGCTTATTATTTTTTTTTGTTTTAGGTCGACTACAAAGAAAAGCGTTAATTACTTAACGTTCTCGAACATGAGAACAAAAACTGATATATGGAATAATTTTCTGCGGGCAAATGATGGTCAGTCCGCAAAATGCAAAATTTGTAACAAAATCTTAAAAACTGTTGGTGGTGCCACTACTGGCTTACATACTCATATGAGGGCATTTCACACAAATGTAAAGGATAAGGATATCGGAATTGAGCATTCTGCATCTTCCTCCAACACCACTCCGGAAACGCATAAAGTAATACAACCTACAACAGCATCAAAAAAGAGGAAGGTCATGACAGACTTTTTTAAGTCAAGCGAAACAATGGAGGTGGTTGTTTCTCGAATGGCGGCACTTGATGGTGGCACCTTTAGATTTTTCACAGAAAGCCAAGATCTGCGAGCATTATTTAAAAAGTCTGGATACGTATTACCTAAATCACCAAACACAATAGCAAAAATAGTGTTAACTCAAGCCGAAGAAGTTAAAACGGAGACCAAACACAAAATACTAGAACTAAAAACAGCTGGACATAGATTTACTTTGACACTTGACGAATGGACGTCATTGCGAAATAAACGTTACATGAACATGAATTTGCATAGCAAAGGATTTGGTGGCTTCAATTTTAAAAATCTTGGATTAGTAAAAATAACGGGATCAATGCCAGCTTGGACAGCCTTCAATATGTTGCGGGACCATCTTGCAAAATTTAATGTATCTCTGGAAGACGATGATATTGGCCAAACCACTGATGGTGCAAGTGTAATGGTGAAAATGGGTACCTATTGCAAAGGCCATCACCAGCTTTGCCTCGCTCACGGAATCCAGCTTGCAGTCATTGATACTTTGTACAAAACTTCGAAAGAACCAGAACGAGTATTAGCGTTTGAGTCTATTCAGCATGTCTCAGATGATGAAGGCTCTGAATCTGAAAATGAGGATGCGGAAGAGGAAGTACAGTATCTAATGAAAGTGGTTTTGAAATCGAGTCTACTACTGTCCGTGTTGATCCAGCATTGAATAAGGAAGTTATTGTGAAAGTTCGTCGGCTGATTAAATTAATAAGAAAGTCTCCCCTAAAAGCAGATTCATTGCGTGATTACGTAATAAAAGAGCACCAAAAAGACATACAGCTACAACTAGACTGTTGCACGCGATGGTCAAGCATGTCTGACATGATTGGAGTGTTTTTGAAGATAAAAGACTCGGTTTTTAAAGCCCTTATAGATTGGAAATCCGAGATTTCCTTTTCCGATGATGAAATTAAAACATTAACTGAAATTCATCACAGCTTGGATGTCATCAAATTGGCTGTTCTATCCTTGTGCCGTCGTGATGCGACGCTTTATACAGCTGATACCACGTTAAAGTTTATGCTCAAGAAACTTGACGAACAGAACAGCTTTTTGAGTTCTAAACTTGCGATGAACTTGCGAATGCGTATAAAACAAAGACGCCTACTATTAGCAGGTGTGCTTCACTATTTACACAATCCGGAAGACTTCTTTGCACAAGCAGAGGACGATACATTTCCTAAGCCCAATAATGAAGAAATTTCTCAAATCATTGTCGATTTACTACGTCAGCTAAAATTCAAAACTCCTAGCGTGCCCATCGATTCTACAACCACGCAACCCTCCGCACTAGATTCTTCTGATAATGACGTACAAACTTTACAAGAACAGCTCGATAAAGAATTAGAAAAATGCAATGAAATCTGTAAGACTAACAATCTCTCGACTAATTTTGACCTCCCAGGCTTTGTCAAATTAGAAAAAGCTATGTATGACAACGGAGGAGACCGAGGCGTGTATCTGACAGAAGCTTACAAATACATTTTATGCGTTCTACCAACGAGTGTGGAGAGTGAGAGAGTATTTTCCTGTGCTGGCTACTTTTGTAACCGAATACGAAGTTCACTCTCTGATAAACTGTTAGATGCGTTATTGTTCTTGAGAACACATTACCAAGAACAAAGATTCCTTTCAAAGGAATAAATAATTATGGTTTTCGTGATGTACTTGATCTCATTATGTTTGTTTTTAATTTTTTTTTTGCTATATTACTTTATAATTAAGAGAAAATGATAAGACTGGAAGGAGACTATTTAGTATGTAATGGATGTGATACGTGATACATACTACGATGCAAATATCGTATGTTTTTATTCATATTATTAATGTTAATTCGGTGATAAATAAGCCTTGTTGATTTTTTACGGTTTGAAATGTTTAATTAGAATATTAAGGGAGAAAGATGACTAAATATGTTTAATTTATGTTACTAAAACTGATTAAAAGACTGACATCATTATAAATCTTGTATGATTTGAAAAAAGCTTAAAAAGTTACTAGTTCCGGAACCAGTTCCGGAATTCCGGAATCAGATCTCCAATATCGGAACTCAGTTCCGGAATTGACATCTTTCCGATATTGCATGCCCTAGTTGTAGTGATATAATAAAACATTTTTTTTTGTTTACCATAATTTAATTCGCTCTATTTACTGAAACCTAATGAACATACATACAGAAAATCACGAAATCACCTTGTTTCCTCAAAGGGTTGGTCAGAGGTGTACCTGTAACAGGTACCTACACCCACATTTCACCAGTTATGTTTAAGTCCCATGTCAAAGTCCAAGTCAAATCATTTATTTAAATAGGCACTTTTAAACATCATAATTTACAAAAAAAAATTGAATTGATTCTAGTCGCTCCTTCCAAAAGGTATTTTCACATGGAGAAGAATAGGCAAGAAACTCGACCGTTACTCTTTTAAAATGTTTTACAATACTTTGTATAAGTACATTAGTTATATAATTAAATGTGAGGACGATACACCTAGAATAATATTACTATACCACAATAGGTAAAAAGAATTAAGAATTAAAAATAAAGCAACAACAGATAAATTAATTATGTGATAGATATATGGTGCTCACGTATTTACAAACATTGTAAAAGTTGACGATTTTACTAAAATTTTACAACTAATAAGTCAGTGTGTGAGGAAGTAATCACAGAATGTAAAATCAATGTAATATATTTAAAATAATATACACACATCAACACGGTCTAGGGATATTTCATACTCAATTAAATAACTCGAAAAGTACTGGCCGCATTGTAATCTTTCATACACCGATTTGTTTGTAATTTATCTCAGACTAATTCCAAATTCAAATTTTTGAAAATTCTTTTGTTTCGGTGGCATAAAAATGTCTTGATGTGTAGGAGAGGGAATTTTCATTTGTGCGAAATTTAGAAAACAATACGAATTACGTTTAGTTACAGTTTTTTTCATTTTTAAACGAAAGATAAAATAAGTTAAAATTGAGGTATTGTAGCCATGCAACGCCAACATTTGACGAGGGCCGAGATGTTACGAGCTGTGGGAATGCTGGAAGCTGGGTCTGTTCAGCGTAATGTTGCTGAGGCCATAGGGACCCACCAAAATGTAATTTCAAGATTGTGGACACGCTATCGTGCCACAGGTGAAGTAGCGGAGAGGCACCGGGGGCCAAGTCGCATCACTACCCCCAGACAAGATCGATTTTTGCAAATTACTGCGCGAGCTCAACCAAATGCAACGGCGACTCAATTGGTCCAAAGGCTGCGAGTGGAACACCAAGTGCTTGTGAGTGACCAAACTGTAAGAAGGCGACTGCATGAAAGTAATCTTTTTTATGAAATATATTGTAATATATGGTAAGCTAGCGACCTCGAAAATTGATCATACTAATCTTGTCTGAGCAACCGGCAGCAAGTGTGCGTTGTGTTGCGTAAAGTAAATTATTACTATTGTATAGAATCATGTTCTTCTAACTATTCAGACAGCTGTGCTGCTGGGGAGTTTGTTGCGCCACTTCTTCTTCCCAGCTAAAGCACTAGGAAGTGGTGAAGGGTGGGCGTTTTTGGGGGACTGTCTTATGTAATTTTGACGTTCGAAAAGTGCTGATTTTCAGCCTAGTTTGAATAAATGACTTTTGAATTTGAATTGAATTTGAATTTGAATACGCTCTCGTAGACCACTCCGGGTCCCACATTTACGGAGAGGCAATCGTGGAAGACGATTAGAATGGGTTCGGAACCACGTGGACTGGGGCCGTGAGCAATGGTCCAATGTGCTGTTCATGGATGAATCCAGGTTCGGCTTCCATCCAGATTCACGAAGGACGCGTGTTTGGCGAGTTCCTGGACGATGGAGCCGTCTTCAGAACCCTCAGGAAGTTCACCCATACCAAGGAGGAACAATTATGGTTTGGGCAGGAATTCGTCTTGGAGGACGGACGGATCTCGTTTGGGTGCGGGGCAATATGACGGCAGAACGATACGTCCAACAGGTGCTGGGGCCCGTAATCTTGCCCCACAGAACACAAATGGGGCAAGATTTCCTGCTCATGAACGACAATGCCCAGGCACACACGGCGAGAACGGTAGCAGCTTGGTTACATACACACAATGTTAGGGCCTTAGACTGGCCTGCTCAATCGCCAGATCTAAATCCCATTGAGCAGGCGTGGGATATGCTGCAAATAAGAGCTCTGAAGGAAGTTCCTGAAAATCTGGCTACAGAAGATCAACTTTTTGCGCACCTCAGAAGGACATGGGACAATATTCCGCAGCAAGACATTGACAACCTTGTTCTGAGCATGCCGAATCGTTGAAGATGTGTTATGAACATCATGGGCGCTTCTCAGACTACTAACTTCAAGTTTATAAACACAAATTAAATGATTTTTCTATTTTTTTCAGTTTTTACTCATAAATTAAAAGTTAATTCATATACGGTTTCCGTCTATGCTTCATTTTTTTTCCATAAAATCCTGAAATTTTAATCGAAGTACCTTAACCATTATTAAAAAATGGTAGAATATTAAATAACGTATCTTTTAAATATATACATGTCATATAAATAATTAACACATTGATAGTAATTCGCTTTTTTAAAAATATCCCTAGATCGTGTTGATGTGTGTATATTTTATTTTTATTTTAGCAATACACATTTGCTTTTCCAATTCACTTTGACATTGGCAGAATACTTGAATTTTTTTTTTAATAAGTTTTTATTCATGACCATAGATACGAGTCTTTCAGTCGAATACATAAATGGGTATAACTTAGATGTAGTAGAATACTTGACATCGGCTTTGCTTGCCATAACAAAAAATAGAATAGAATAGAATGCTATTTTGCTTAAATTATAATATGAACACAACTTTTAACGGTTTCATAAGTGTTTAAATAAATTGAATATTTTTTCATCGATATATTTAACACATACAGTAATTTTTGAAGATAAATATTATTTCAAGTTGTTGTTGTGTCAGGCATTGAAAAGGAACGTACATACTTTGTATTTGTTTACGTTTTAGTTCACACTTTCACAGTTTTAGTTGCATTGCTTAAGTCTTTATATTGTTAAAATGAATCAAAAAGCTATCATTGAGCTTTGTAAAGAGCTAGGCTGCTGCGATGCGTGCTGTATTAGGTATTTAGGACTAAAGACTCCTTCGGCTTACGAAAATGCTCAACAGTTCGTTCTTAAATCTGTAAGTCTAGTTTTAACTTTGCTATTAGAACATTATTGCAAATCAGAGCAGCGAACACAACTTATTTTACGTTGCGAATCTATCAATGTACACACTTCATTTAAATGCATACCAGCTATTACTTTAAAAAATAAATTTTACTACTTAACCTCAAAATTTTATGAAATATGTGTATTTACTTATAAAAAGTCTTTAATGTCACCAAGATGAGACTAGTACGGACACGGCTTTCTCGATATTCCTTTACGGCTCAGAGTCGTGGATGATTCGGGCAATAGATTGGAAAAAGGAGAAGCTTTTGTTATGTGTTGGCGAAGAATGCTCCGCTAGACCCCAAAGAGAACATATCTATCCTCGAATAACTACGCATACGAGATAGATTATCCACGATCTGGTACCAAAGGACGTTTACTTTGGTCACATTGCCTGTCGGGAACAAGGTAACAAGGTAATATTAACCTTGAAAAGTTGGTGGTGGTGGGAAAAGCCCTAGCGGCTGTTCACCTAACCGCTGGCCAACCAAGAAGAGAACATTTATAAAAGCTCTTAGTCAATAAGGAGTTTTGATTATTTTAAAGGGCATTATTGTTTACTGAGAAATTCCTATAAAAACCCGATAATACTGCCTAACTGCTTTGTTTTATAGCTTGGCGTTATAGCTTTCCCCCTATTACATGGTACTCAAACATAACTGGCAAAATGTGGGTGTACTATAGGTACACCTCCGCCTAACCTTTTCGGGGAACCGGTGTGATTTTATGTTGAGTTATTATTTATTGATACCTATATGTTCTTTGAAATCTAAACATTATTTTATATTTTGATTGCGTGAACAGATATAAAATAATGATACTGAATGAAAAAATGATACCACTTGTAGCAATATGCCAGTACTAATTCTTTTAATTTATTTATTTGAAATAGTGTGCAGAGACAGCCAGCCAGCAACACAAACAGTGTGCAGAGCCAGCCAGCCAGCAACACAAACCAGACTTGGAAATTAAACTAGAACCTGTTGAGGAGCCAGCAGACACTTCTCCTGAGGAAGTAAAAACAGAACCAACTCAGAAAGACATATCAGACAAGTCACATGAGCCAGAAGACACCTTCTGCACTGAGCCACTCACCACAGACAAGTCATGTGACATAGAAGACTCCTCATGTAGTGAGCCGCTGGCCAAGAGGTTGAAGGTAGAAGGTGTGTGTGTGACCTGCCTCGGAGTGCTCCAGGCAGAAAACTGGCCACAATGCTGGAACATGGTCAAAGAAATGCTGGATAAGAAAAGGTCAGTCACTACTACATGGTTTGCCCAAAACTTATTCAGTCCAAACTCTTACATCAAGTATTTGATAAAAAACAAATCCTGTTCAGGTTACACGCACGCACTCAGGTTCTTATGCAATCACTCAATCAAGGGAAATAGTACCACATTCATCAGTATTAGAATAGAAGGCTTCAACTTTATATTTCACTACTTGACTGCTGCTGAGCATGAGGTCCTGGGTTCAATTCCCAGGTTGGTAAAAGTGTTATTGGATTTTCTGTCTGAAAGTCAGTAGCAGTCTAGAGTTTTTGTTAGGTTGATGGCAATAGGCTCGACCCCTACTACATGAGAGTTGTAAACGTAACTAGGGGTATGTGGGGCGAAATGGGGGTACGTATACCATAGCTACACTTCTGCCCAACCCATCGGGAAAACAAGGCATGATGTTGTTATCTCACTACTTTTTCCAGCAATTATTGCTTGTATAACATTATTAAATTGTTATTGAAAAATCAACGACGAAAATTGGTTATAAAACACCACCACCTCACCTCTACCTAGTCTTGCCATAAATATTGTCACAAGAAATTTTTTTTTTTTTTTATTGCAAATAATATTTATTACTTTTACAGTGTGTTAGTTTAATACATAAATATAAAACAATTAAAAATATAAAAAGCTTATTCAAAGTGGTCTCCATTGGCTGCAATACAGTCCTTTAAACGTTGAGGCCAGTTATCAATAGAAGCACGCACTCTTTCCATGGGAAAATTCTTCACTGCCGATCGTATGGATTGTTTTAGGGACTTCAAATTATCACGGCGTTTAGAGCAAGCCGTACTCTCTAAAACTGACCATAAATCATAATCCAGCGGATTAAGATCGGGACTAGACGACGGCCAGTCTTCAGCTCTGATGAAGTCCGAAACGTTCGCTTCCAACCAAGACTGCGTGGACCGAGCTTTATGACCCGGCGCCGAGTCTTGTTGGAAGGACCATACTTGGTTATTGAACATGGTGTTGTTAAGGGGCTTAACTCCCTTCTCAAGAATGGTATCTTGATACACTTGTGCCGATGTTTTGATACCTTTTTCACAAAAATATGGCTCAGTCACTCCTTCATAGCTAACACCCCACCAAACCATCACTGAAGTCGGATAATGCCCACGTTGCACTCTGTCGACTAATTGGGAAGCTTCCTTAGAGCTTTGAGCATAAATACGGTCATTTTGTTTGTTAAAATGTTGCTAAATTGTAAAGATTTTCTCATCCGTAAAAAAAAAAATTCTGTGACCTCCCTTTGCGTACCGCTTCAGTAGTTGTTTCGATTTAACCACCCTATTCTTTTTTTAAATTATCAGTTAAAAAATGACCAGTGCGTCTCTTATAGGTTGCAAGTCCTAAGTCATCTTTTAGAATACGCGACATGGTTCTTGGTGCTATCTTCATCTCCCGAGATAAAATCTTTTGTTTTCGGACAGGATTTCTTCGAATTCTTTCCCTTACTGCTTTGACCACCTTTTTCGTACGAACACTACGTGGACGGCCAGATTTTTTTCTGTCACAAACAGAGGAGGTCTCATTGTACCTATTAATAGCCCGGTACACAAACATTTGACTAAAACCAAGCGAATGGAGAGTTTTAAAAATTGCATTTGGTTCCAAACCAACTTTGTGTAGTGCAATCACAGCGATTCGGTTCTTTTTATCACCCACTCTATTTTAATATCGCAAAATATTGTACAATGTATTGGCGCCAAACTTAGAAAACTCAATGAACAATCGTATAAAAATGACAGATTCCAAATTCAAATGTAATATCTTTCATATTTTTAATGTTAACAGTATTTATGGCCAGACTGTGTATTGTCAAATGAAAAACATAAATGTAAGGGGCTTTTATTATTTATAATATGTCTATCTCGATAGACTGCTGCGCTTGCGAACGTGGGCTAAGTGTTAGTCGCTGGTTATGCTAGTGTGCGTGACAGCTACGTCTTAGGGCTAAGAGGCTAAGGGCGTTCGCACGGACGTAATAAAATCGCGGCCAATTTTTTTCGTGCACTGGATTTTTAACGCTTTGTTTAGCGCCGGTGGTTGAAAATCCAACAGTGTGTTTTTTCAACGCGCTGGGACTAGAGTGCGTCCCAGCGCGTTGAAATCGAGAGTTGAAAATCCAGTGCGTGGCAAAATCCCGCCGCAATATTTTTACGTCCGTGCGCACGTGGGCTTACATTCGCGCCACGTCTGCTTTTCTAGTGTACGTGCATAATGAAACCAGTTAAATATTATAAATTCCCATTAAAATGCCATCCCACTACTTTCTAACCTACCAGCAGTCCATTGCACGTTAGGCACCCAGGTCATCATGACCAGGTCACAATTTTCGGAACGGCTTTGGAGTTTAGATCATGACTCGCGGTCTACTCGCTGGTCACGGTTCACTTGTCGCTTAGTTTGCGTTACACAGCGCGCGGACATACTCTAATAGTTTGACATACGTCGACTTCTGAGTCTTTCGAATAAATCCTTTAATTATCATGAAATTAGCATTCGTTTCAGAAAATTTCCCAGAATGCGTCATAAAATATTAATTCTTTAAAATATGAAATATAAGGGCCTTCATTGCAAATTTAATTGAAAGCTAATTAATACATTGACAAAGCTTCTTAATTAAAAAAAAAAATATATTGTTGGGCCTATAGTCGATAATGCCGAAAAGAGAGAATTGTCAACTGTTGAAATAATTTAAAACCTGATCCTGATTGCTATCATATGATGTTACTTAAAGGTTTTGTTCAAAATGGGCACCTCTATGCCTTATACAAGCCCTTACTCTTCTTCTAACTTCTGTCTTTGTAACTCTTGAATTGAAATTTGTTCTAATATGTTCCGCTGCACATATTCTTTGCCTTAGTACTTTTCATATGACCCCAAACATACAAATCTAGAGGAGTAAGGTCAGGTGACCTGGCAGGCCATGGAATGGGGCCCCCTCTGCCGATCCAACGATTTTAGAAACGATTGTCCAGCCATTGACGTACCGCGATTTGATACGCCCAGCTCATTATCTAATCGTCTTGCTGGAATATCATATTCCTTCTTGTAATTAGTGGAACGTCTTCCAACAACATCATCATATCGTTATGAAGAAATTGATGGTAGTTATTACCTTTAAATTTTGAGGTAGAAAATGTGGACCAACCAAATTATTATTTACCATTTCCATCCAAATATTTAAGCTAAACCGCCGTTGAGAATTGGCTTGGTGAACCTTTCCGGGATTGCCTTCATGTTTTGATGACCAAAAATGCAAGTTATGATAATTTGTAATGCCATCTTGATCAAACTTAGATTCATAAGTCCATAATATCCGTGTCAAGAAACTTACATCTTCCGCTTCAGCATTCAACAAATTTCTATACAAGGCGGAAAAACCGAGCGGGCCATGGAGAGAAAGTACTTTAATATTCAAGATAGAAACTTTTACTCAAACCAAACATTCTTTTTGTTTTAGCCCACCCTTGTTTAATTAAAATTTATCATTTCCTTTAATTATTTTTTTCATTACACGTGTAGCAACAGCGTAAAAAAAATACAAAATAGTTATTTAGTTTCTTTATTATATCAACAGTCTAACACAAGCACGAAGATTAAACATTTGACGGATTATGTCACAATGTGTCATATTGTCTATCTTTCACAATCTGTTATTTTGTCGATTCTTCCGTCAATAAAACCCGTTTCTATGGTGGTCATGCTACGCTCGCGAATACGCCGTACGTACGCCTAATCAACGTTTTTATTTTTACCATTGATTTTTCCGTAATAATAAAGTTCACCTTTCGACCCATTTTCTAAAAAAAATATTTTATTTTACTTACAAAACAAAACATAAATATGTATGAATAACATTAGCATCACAAAGTGTCACACTATGCATAAATAAAAAAAAATATATACTCAACTGGTTAGGCGGATTACAAAATCACCCTTGGGCGCGACTGATTGCCTCGCGCAAGCGCATCGGTTTATAAGGCATTATTTTGATATTTTGTTACAATTCAATAAGTAGTCAAAAATAATATAAAAAATTGAGCGTGGTAGATAAAAACCTCAAATTTTTAAATATTTAACACGGTTGTCTATTGTTTGCCCGAAGATTATATGCCATAATCATCATTTTCCCGAATTTCATTTACCCGAATTTCATTTGCCCGAATGTTTCATTTGCCCTAAAAGACATATGACATACTTTTAATTACCCGAATTTTAGATACCATAAGATACGAATGCCATAAGTATTGTTTGCCTTATTTTTATGTGCCATAATAATTATTAGACATAATATTTAAATGGCATAACAAGTATGTGTATGGTTTTTTTTTCTGTGCATGGTTGATGGTGGGCTAGGTCGACGGAGCCCCGCTTCGCGGGGCTCCTACTTCTATGTGGTTTATAAAAAAATAACCACGAAGGGGATGGCGGGCCTTCTAACCTAACCTGTCCGAGTCGGGGTGCCCTAAAGTCCCAATTGCATCCAATTTCTCTTGATATAAACAACCGTTACACACCCGATGTCGATGGAAAATTATGTTATGGCATATCATAATTATGGCATGTGATAATTAGGACTTACAATGATTATGACAAATGATGTTATGGTAAGTGACTTTATGGGAAACAATGATTCTGGCACGTGACTAAGATGGCAAATGAGAGTAGGGCAAATGAGTATTATGTCGTATGATATTATTTTGGGGTGCCTCAGGGCAGTATCCTGGGCCCCCTTTTATTTCTTATCTACATCAATGACCTTCCACGTGCACTTACACATGATTGTGTCCTGTTCGCAGACGACACGACCATTATTCTAGACTGTAACAATATTGCTACATATGAGATGGAAATATGTAAAACGCTAGAAGATGTCATTCAATGGTTAGACATGAACAAACTAAAAGTAAACATAGGAAAAACAAAACTTATTAATTTTAAAACATATAAAAGTAAAAACATCCAATTAAATATTAACTACAATAATTCAATTATACATCAGATACATAACGCAAAATTTTTAGGTATTACACTTGATACACATCTTTCATGGAAAGAACACATTAATAATTTGTGTATAAAAATAAACAAGTTTGTTTTTGCACTCCGAAAAGTAAAAGACGTTAGTTGCAGACAAACCTCTATTATGGTGTACCATGCCTACATATGCTCTATTATACGATATGGCATAGTGGTCTGGGGAAATTCTACTGACATCACGAGGGTGTTCATAGCCCAGAAAAAATGCATTCGAGCAATCTATGGCATGGAATGGTCCGAATCATGTAAGCCAATCTTTAAATCTGAAAATCTATTAACGGTTCCCTGCATATACATCTACGAAGTTGCTAAATTTGTTAAATATCACAGCCATCTCTTCAGCGCCAACGACAACACATTTAAACGCAAAGTTAACCACCTGCCCTTAAAAATGCCTGTTCCCAAGCTAGAACTATTTCGAAAAAGCTGTGCCTATATGGCACCACTGATATATAACTCATTGCCAAAAGGAATGACTGATCTGCCATATAAAAAGTTCTGCTGTGCCTTACGAAAATGGTTAATCCAGGAGAGTTTTTATACAACCAAAGACTTTTTTAATAAAAGCACTTGTAAAATTGGTGCACGCTGAGAACTAGCTCTTCATATTTATTTCTTATGTAATTAAAATAATTGTAATTCTAATAATTGTTATCCAAATAATCATAATTTCAAGGATGTTAATTCTAATCAGTAATTGTAATTTAGATTAATAATTGTATAATGCAAATAATTTAAATTTTATGTACTCAAATTTTTAATACTCTTTGCATACCCTCATTGAGGGTGAAATATGTCATGTACTTGCTGCTGTATAACACCTCATGCCTACCATACCATATTTCATGCGAATAAATGATTCTATTCTATTCTATTCTATGGCTGTTCGGTATACCATGCATTAAACAAAAAAAATAAACTAGGCATACTAATATACTGTGTGCTCAGTATTTAGGATTTTTCTCAGAATAATATTTGCTACCAGTAAGCTATAAAAGCAAATGAAAAGCCTGGTGTTTCGTAAACGTGTGTTAGTTTTTTATTTTTCGTAATTTATATTGAGTAGTTATCAAAATTGTAATTTGTAGAATAACTAGTTAAATACACTTGGGAGCAAATAAATCGAGCCACTACCTTTTTTCACGTAAAATGGTAAATATTTTTGGTAATATGGAACGTATCAATTCGAACTATATATCGCCTAAAAGTTTAGTTAATAACCTTTACAATGAGGGTAAATTATTGAATAATAACCTTATTGAATGATAAATTATTGGCTCTGCAAGAAAAATGGTAATTTTGATAGAAAATTTAGTAGGGCTAAAACAGTCCATAAAAACAATAAAAAACAAAATTATTGCAAAAAAAATATTCTTAATAACTGGTATTACCCCCCCGGGCCCTGATACATTCTTGTAGCCTATTAGTCATCGATCTGATCAGCGTTACGATGACATATTGTGGTATGTTCTCCCACTCTTCAAGCACAGCGACTTTAAGCTCGGGAATGGATGAAACAGCGGGAACCCTGGCTCGGACTCTCCGTTTTAGCTCGTCCCATAGGTGTTCGATCGGGTTCAAATCGGGACTTCGTGCTGGCCATACCATTTGTTGAATCCCGATCGCAGACAAGTATTCCGTAACGATCTGCGCGGTATGAGGTCTCGCATTGTCATGCATAAACAAGAAATTTTCTCCGACAAAACCAGCATACGGCATTACGTGGTTTTCAAGAATGTCAGTTATGTATCGGTCAGCTGTTAATCCACGTCTACCACTGCCATCGTTGGCGGGGTCGACGAAGACAAGTTCCGTTTTTCCGTCTAGAGAAATTCCTCCCCACACCATACAAGAACCACCACCAAAACTCACCGTTTCTCGAATGCAACATTGGGCAAATCTTTCACCAGGACGTCTATACACTCGGTTTCTCCCGTCATTGCTAAAAAGACAGATTCTTGACTCGTCAGAAAACAAAACTGACCTCCAGTCTTCTAACGTCCAATTAATGTGTTCTCGAGCAAACTCCAAGCGAGATCGGCGATGAGCTACAGTCAATTTTGGGCCAGTTGCTGGTTTGTGTGATGTTAAATTTCGTTCTTTTAGTCTTCGTCTCACTGTCCACCTACTGATTGCGACTCCTCGAACGTCACGTAACGCTTGCTGTAGCTGAACAGCATTAAGTCCACGGTCGCGCAACGAATTGGTTGCAATAAAGCGGTCGTCACGTTCTGTTGTTGCCCGTGGTCGGCCAGTTCCAGGTCGCCGAACAAAAGCACCAGTCTCCAGATACCTGCGGTATACCCGCTGTACCTTTGAACGACTCAAATGAAGTCTGCGTGCCACTTCACGTTGTCCGTGTCCAACCTCAAGTAAAGCTACAACTTGGGCAGCTTCCGTCGGTGTAGTATCCATTTTATCAGGTTATTTTGATTACACAGACACAGATAAAGACAACAATAACAAGTAATATGGGTATGATTAACAAAAACCTCAAATTTAATCTTTTCTTAACAGAGTACAATAAAAATGTCATAAGCAAATTAAATGCGATAATTTTATTCTACCCTTTAAACTTTAATAAAAATGAAATTTTGACAACTAACTACCCTCATTGTAAAGGTTATTAAATACCCTTTTAGGCGATATATGTTTCGAATCGATGCGTTCCTTAATACCAAAAATAATTACCATAATGCGTGAAAAAGGAAGTGGCTCGATTTATTTGCTCCCAAGTGTAGTTGATAATAACTGTGCATTAAAAAAACAACTGATATCTTAAGGTTATTGAGAAATTTGCGCTAGAATTTTCTGCTTTTAGACCGCATAATTGATAGGGGCTCTTAAGGGTACACTAGTCGACGGCTCAAACTCGTTGCTGGGCGTGACTAATTAGTCTAATTATTTATTTATTTTGGTTTTATTTATTAATTATTTATTTATCTAATTTTTATATATTTATTTAGTGAAATATGTGCGATTATTCATAACGAAAACGAACGCGTAAAATTCCATGAACAGACCTGTGGATATATATTAAGAAAAAAACTACTGAATGTATTTACTCAAAATAAAATTATTTGAACTATTTAATAAACAAGATCATTTAATAATTATATTCATAATTGGCAGAGTAATCGCGTAACAAACATACAAAAAAAACCTATAGTCGAATTGATTTTGATGAAATAAACTAGATAACTAGGTTATGGAAGTAAACACGTTGTTTGCGCAGAGAATATTTTTATTTCAAGTGAATGACACAAGTCATTAACAAAAACACATGTTCGAATATCAATTTGAAATGTTGTTGTCAACTAAAAAGTTTCACAATTGAGAACCTCCTCCTCTTTGAAGTCGGGTAATAAAACATGCACATGGAACGCAGAAGCATCTTTGTTCCCTCCGTCTTTGAATCTGTGGCGGCATCTACATCGCCACATGCGAACTACGCATTAAAGACCTGACGTTACACACAAAATCCTGACGTCACACAAATCCTGCATCGCGCAATTAGAGTGATTAATAAAAGCCTCCAGGCATAAAGGGCGTGCCCTCTTACATATAGCTATATATAGCTGTAACTGGAAGTTATAATTGATAAACTAGGACCATCGATCATTCTTGCCATATTTGAGGGAAGGAGGCAATCCGACCCCCGACGCTACCGCAAGCAGTGACATCCAAGCGGGCATGACGAACTTGCTGCCGGTTGCTAAGGCAAAAAATAATATGATCAATTGTCGAGGTCGTTAGCTAACCACATATTGCAATACAACTCATCAAAAAACATTGTAATGAGTGGATCATGTCAATAATAAATTTAAATTGAATTAAAATAAATTGACTTATAAAGTCAAATTATAAACAATTATATTTATAAGTTATTAACTAAAAATAAGATCTTATGTGATGAACAAACGGGGCTCAGAAAAAATAAAAATATTAATAAGTATGGCAATATACGATCTACTGAATAATGTGATGCCAAGTGTGGATCATAAAATACCTGTATGTGCCATATGCTGATATGACGAAAGCATTCGATGACGTAAACCATGACGCTCTTATAAATAAACTTTACACGTACGGCATTAGAGGAAATTTCTTAAATCTAATAAAGTCATGCCTCACTAATCGAAAGCAATATACAAAAATATCAAGAATATGTGTGAAAACTAAACAAGAACATAAATATCTATCCGGCTACAGAGAAGTCAAATATGGCGTACCGCAAGGTAGTGTACTTAGACCTTTATTGTTTCTTTTATATATTAACGACTTGACTCACCATATTCAACAACCTATGGTATTATAAATGCTGACGACAGTACGGCAATAGTCAAATGTGGCAATAAAAATAATTACGAAAATTATATTAATAATACATTAAAAAGCATAATAAATTGGCTTAGTAAAAATAATCTATAAATATTCAAAAAACAAAAGTTGTGCATTTTCATCAGCGTCTAGGAGCTGAAAATTATGATGTTGAATTTAATAGACAAAAAGTAGACTCCACAAATGTTACAAAATCCCTTGGTATTCTAATTGATAACAAACTGACCTGGAAACCGCATTCAGAAGATGTATGTAAAAAGTTAAGCAAGTCAGCATACGTACTTTATAACCTGGCAAAAAAAGTAAGCATTCGCACCGTAAGCTTATCATGGTCTAGTTGCGTCAGTTTTGAGATTCGGAGCGATATTCTGGGGTAACTGTACTGAGAAGGAGAGGATATTCAAAGCAACAAAACATTGCATGAGATCAATGACTAGTCTTAAAAATACCGACAGTTGTGCACCTGATTTTAAGTCTTTAAAATTACTTACCTTTCTGTCTTTGTATATACTTGAAGTTGCAATATTTGTTAGAACAAACATACACCTTTTTACCCTAATGGACGATATTAGAACACGTCCGGGATCTGTTAGGTCACAATACAAAAATTTAATGTTTACGGGTAGGCACAAAACAGCATTATTAAGAAAAAGCTTACTATCAATGGGGCCCGTCATCTATAATAAAATACCTCATGCCTATAAAGAAGAATCACAAAGTATGTTTAAAAAAAGGCTAACTTCCTTACTAATAGATAAATGTTACTATTCTATACAAGATTTTTTGAACGATATGAGTTTATAATGTTATTTTTGTGTTTGTTAATGTACCTAAGTAAAACAATCAATAATATAATCAATCAATTGTAAAATATAAAATTAAGATGGTTGTTTTTGATGTTTAGTTTATGTAGGAAGGCTGTAGATCCACATAACTGTACTTTTATTTTTTGTTAATTTGGTTGTAAAATTGAGTAGGTACTTAGCTGTATTTATTATTATTATATTTTTTATGTCTTTGACATTTCTCGGGACCCAAGGGTCCCGGGCCTTTGAAAGGCGTACGAGGGGCCGAAGCCAACTCACAGAGGCCCGTTAGACATGTTTAATGAAACGAGGCACCAACCGACGATTATCCCTGTACGCACTATGCTAGTGTACCCAAGGACAACCCCCGGTTGGTGCAGGACTATTGCAAGATATGGAAACAAAGATATTGGATTATGGATTTGGGTGGCTAAGTGAACTGGTTATCTAGAACTATGGAAAGACTATGGCCCCTGCCTGACCAATATTTTTTATAAAATACACAGGTAAAATAGTAGGGGGTGACTTGCACACTCAATAATGGGCCTCCGAAAACGGCCGCTAGCACAAAGTGTCGTAGTGACAAGGAGGCAACATGTCCTGAGGTGCTTATAAGGAATGGAGCGGTATTCCACGGCTATCAGGACAATCCCGGAAGTACGGTCAAGATCCCTACCAGCATCTTACTGGAAAACTTCCTTCCTCCGAGCTCGTTTGCTCCTGCAAATCTCCACTCAAGCCGGCCAATAAAGGCAAGAAAGAGGTGGGAGCTCTGTTCCTCATCAGTTTTCACTCCAGCCGGCCAATAAACTCAAGCCAGAGGTGAGAAACAAGACTTCTCCCGGGAGATAGGGTCCGTGGGGTCGCTACTGCCCAACAGCTCGCCACATGCTGCCCTGCGGGTTTCTGTATCTCTCTTGGTCTGGCTCCTCATCCTAGACCTCTTCCGGCAAAGTAAACTCTACCGGCACAGATCTAGAGTTTGGAGCGCGCAAGCCCCACCACGACGTCAACGTAGAGATACGGCGGTGGGGTTATTATTATTATTTTTTATTTTTTTTAAACTTTTGCGTGTCGTAAGGTAGAGTGTGTTAGAACTGTTTTTATAATGTTTACATCTTATTTTGTACCCACATTCATTGCAAAATAAATGATTTCTGATTTCTATATAAACTCATATAACCTGTCAGTAGGTAAGCTAATTCTGGAGAAAGAACATTTAAACATTGTCTTGAGTTAATCACAGCGACAAAATATTCTTATTTATTTACGCAAATCTTACCTACAACTACCATTATAGATCTCCGATCCAATGCGAGAGTGGCCTTATATGCTAAATCCTTAAACTACATCCTATAAAATTACATACTATATCCTAAATCTTAACCTACATCTAAATAACATATTATTATAATGCAGCTTTTGTGAATTTCGTGAACCTCGTTCTGGTGAACGAGGTTCACGAAATTCACAAAAGCATGGCTCTAGTGAGAGGAGTCCTCGCCAGTAGTTTGGTTCTGGCTGCAGGCATAGCAAGCACAGTTGGTATTTTATTTTATTTATTATGGGACAATAAACAGCTACAATATAAAATGTTTACAAATAAAAATAACATAGGCTCGTATAAGGAGTATTAACAATATTGCAGCCCACTACATTATCCGCATGTTAACAACATTAAAATAAGGTAAAGTGCCACTAGATTAAATAAACATTACTCAGAAAAAAAAAGTTAGGTTGTTGATACAATAGAATTAATTTAAATAATTATTTAAAAAAATACAAAAATTATATCCTAAATATTATTTTTAGGATAAAATTAAAAATAAAAATTTTGATTGTTCCTTATTATCACAAATAAAAATAAACACCTATTATTAAAAAAAAAAGAAGGAATAGACAATACAATTAATTAAGAAAAAATATTAAAACGGTTGAAATAAATTAAATTTTGAATAAAGGACACTATTTGTTAGTATCATTAGATAAGATTTTTAATTTGACTTAAATTTCGATTTGGAACATACAAAGAGATCAATATCAATGAAGCTTTGATTATAGGATTCCACCATACGACGAACAGGGCAACGCACTCCTGAATTAGTCCGACAGGTATTTACAGCCAACAATGTACCTGCACGGACACTACGCTTATTTACAGTGCGGGGGACCACATAACACAACTTACTCGTGAGATCAATGGAATCGAAGTGATTATGAACAATACCATATAATATGTTGGCTTCTAGAAACTTACGTCTAGATTCTAATGTTAACATATTATATTTGCTTAGTAATTGGGTATCGCCGCCTCCACACGTACCGGTTAGGCACGCAAAGTTCCAGGTGCCGCAGCACTCCCAGGTTATGCGCCCCGCCACGCTGTTGCTTCACTACATACGCTGCAAGTGCAAAGTCCCGTCGCACCTTTAATGTGTTGTACCCAGTACAAATAGTGTAGGGTACATCAATAGGTAAAATGGATATACCCCATATAGCTTGAAATACAAGTGTCTAGTGAAGTTATTTTGAACTCGTTCCAACATGACACTATATTTCGCCTCATGAGGAGCCCATATGGACTGCACTATGTTCAAGGTGACTCCTGACTACCGCGTCATACCTTGAGTATCGTGATGTTGGTAAACCCTTGAGCCTGCCTGAGTTCGAAACCCAGGTTTCGATATGCTTTCTTACATATCTTATTGATATGCTTACGGAAGGCTAGTTCCTGAGTGAAGATTACCCCTAAGTCTCGTACCTTCGACACTCGTAGCATCGGCGCATCCTCTACCTTGTAATAATAATACAAAGGAGTCCGGGCGCGAGTGAAAGACATCACCGAGCATTTGGCTACATTAAAATGAAGTTTGTTGCCGATGCTCCACTCTTGCTTCTCATTTAAGTAGTCGTTGATAGAATAGTATGCCTTTGAACAAAAGTTGGATTTTACTTTAGTTTTAAATGCATTAAAAGGCAAATCTAGCAAATAAGAGGGTAGCTTGTTATAAAAGGTTGTACCACAGAACGCCACCTAGTACGATCCTTACATACTCCTTTTACCTCGTTTACTTTCATACATCTCGTTATACACGCACGCCGCTTGTTGCGAGTACTACGCACCTGACTTTTCTGAAGAACATCGCCAATAAGGTCCTAAGGGCCTCCCCTCCCGGCGTTTCCACTTACATCTACCTCGTAAATACATTTTATTATTAGCCTTTCATTCATCCTCTCAACATGAACAAACCATCTTAGCATACCCTTCAGTGGCAAGGCGTGGTAAAACGAAAGAAAGCTGGAGCATTAAAAAAAAATGTTGTTTAATAATTGTTATGACGTCACTTCAACTTTCATCGTGGCCGCGAAAAGTTACTTCTTGTTTACCTCACAAATGTGTATTTGTATTTCGATCTACTTTTCGAATAACAGCTTCATGCAAATTAGTGAAAATAATTCTATTCCTACCAGTCCCGAACTCATAAAACAGGTACGGAACCAACGTCTTCGGTCAAATTATGGGGTATCCAACTAGTACATAGCTTTCTGATGCTTAAATGCTCATGTAAGATTTTTTGCATCTGACTCATATCAATGCCTAAGTTTGCTCGAATTTGTTGGTAGCTCACTCTTATCAGCCTCTATCATGCGCCGCACAGTAATGATGTTAACGTCAGCTGTCGCCATTGCAGGACGTACCTCACGCAGGTCATCAGTAAGATTCCTATGACCACGCTTAAACTTATTGAACCAGTTGTAAACATTGGCACGTGATGGGGCTTCATCATGAAAGGCTAATCGAAGTCTATCATAACTTTGTTGTTGACTAAGATTACAACGAAATTCCTAATAAATCATAGAGCGAAAATTTTCTCGCGTTAAATTAATTTTGACGCGCTACACGCACTTTTCAAATTGCCGCCAATTTATATGAATAAATGACAGTTGAATTCAATATACATGATCAGTACCCTAATTACATAATCAATCGAAATTTGAATCGTTTTGAAACAAATTGCTAATCCATTGCTTCATAAGTTCGAAAATAAAATCTGCTCAACAACGTTAATAACGCAATGAATGTTGTTGAGCTGTCTAAATGAAAAAGAAGTTGTCGTAATCGTTTACGAATGTGTTGCGTAATTAGATAGCAGGTTACCAAAGAGTTCTAAATTCGAAATTTAAATAAATTTTTCATTGGATTTGTTTCTAACCAGCCAGTTCTAAAAAAAATCACGTGTTACCCTTGTATCTATGTGTGGTGAAAAAAGTCTTGTTAACAGATGAAATAGAGCCTAATAATCAAATTAAAAACAGCAAGTTTCAAAGTAAATCGTTATTTTGTGTTTATTACACACTAAATATAACTGTACTCCGATTACTCAAACTCAAACTCAAACTCAAAGCATTTATTTCAATTAAACCATTTACAGGCACTTTTGAATTGTCAAAGAGTCGGTCAGTTAGTCAGAAAGTTGAAGCTAGTTGCCCATTCCAAAACGTAGATCTCTATGGAGAAGAACGGGCAAGAAACTCCAAGGACACTCTTTTAAATATAGAAATTACAAAATCCTGGGTACAATACTTTTGTTGCTTCTATATGTGAGAACAATGTAAAATAAAATAATAATCAAAAACGATTAAAAACATAAGATTAAAAATAAGCAATGGCAGATAAGAGATGACCAGTCTCAACCGACGGCGCCCGTTCACGAACATGACGCGTGGATCAGCACCATCCAGCTCAACCATTTTGTAGGGAACCGAATGATCCAACACACTCGCCACCATCAGCGAGACATTTAAGTGAGCATGACATACTCTCAACTGCCATGCACTTTCAAGTCAACATACAACAAAACAACATAGTAAACGGCTCCATGGTACTCACATTTACAAATATTGAAAAAACAAAATGCTTCTAAATTATACAAAACTATAGTTTGCAATGAATTTGTGAAATTAAAAGAATTTTACTACCAAAAGGAAAAAAAAAAAAAACATTATTAACTTTTGGAGTATTCAACAATTAAACCTTGGTTAAGTAAAAATAAAAAGTAAACATTAAGTTCGTAAAGTCAGAAAAAATAAAAAATAAAATAAAAAAGGGGAAGCAACTCTTCCAAAAATAAACATGTTAACTAGTGAGCCCAAGTGGCTGTGGAGCAGGACCAGCATTAAGCCAAGCATTTTTATCTATGATATAATCATCCAACTTATAATATGCTTGTCTACATAGTGTGCGTTTAATGCAAGTTTTAAATTTCTTCTCATTTAGTTGAAGAATATCGAGTGGTATTTTATTATAACATTTAACACAGTACCCCATAAAAGAAGTGTGTACTTTAGACAACATTAAACGCGTTGCCTCAAAACAATGTTCCATTTCGCATTTATTCAATGAACGACACTACTGCGGCACTATACTCATGTATATATTAGATGAAAATGCAAAAAAATAAATTCTTTGGACCTCTTTTACACCACTGAAAAGGTCAAACTGCCAGCTAATAAAATTATGTTTTTGTGTTGCAGCTACGAGTGCTCCACGTTCGCGTGCGCGCTGTCGGCGCCCATAGCCACCATATTGCGCGAGCGGCTCGTGTCGCTGCGCCTCAAGGACGCTTGCGCAGGGTACGACGACGGTGAGCAACAGTACAGGGAACTTGCCTGGGTGTAGTCTTACCTCCTCCTGTCAAAAATTGTATCGAACGTTGACAGAAAATTGACATTTTAACATGTTTCTATGTATTCACATAAAAAAATTTAAGCACCTTTTGACCCGACTGCGCGACAGCAAAGACAGGGTTATGTTTTGAAAAATCTTTGTATTTGGGATTCTTTATACCCTCGAAACATCCAATCGGCTGGACGGATTTTAATACATGAGGTGTCTATCGACTCGTCTGGGTCGCCCGACGGGCTCGTGGTCTCATAATAAAAACGCGTCGGTATGTATAAACTCCTTTTTTAAAGTTCGTTTTAAATGTGAAAATCCAATCTGCTCAGCTATCTTCACAGACACATCACTTATAGTGTCTATGGAGAGACACATCACTTCATAGTGTCTATAGAGTTTATGGCCCGTTCTTCTCCATAGGAACCTACTACACTTTAGAACGGGCAAGCAGCTTCATCTTTCCGGCAGACGGACTCTTTCGTTTAATTGAAACCTTTATTTTAATTAAACCATTTACAGGCACTTAAGAGTTTAAGTTTGACACAAAGATCCGAGGCGCGTGCTGTACTAGTTCACATTCGAACTGTAATGTCTTTCCCGCGTAGCGTCGCTGACGCCGTTAAAGGAGGCATGGAAGTGGTCGTTCGGCGTGCAGCTGGCACAACACGTCGGCAAGGTGCTGGACTCGGGCGCCGTGTCGCCGCTGCTGGTCACGGTCCACATCGAGTACCCTGACGACATGCAGGTATGCGCGCGACACGTTCCGCGGCTATACGCCCAGGGTCAAGTCAAGTTAGCTAGCTTAACTTGACCCTGTACGTTGTTGATTGCTGGAATAAAGTATGATTTGTTTAACCTGTGTTTTATGATGGTCACCCTACAATAACAATCAATGTCGAAATTATAACAGTTGCACGAATTGCCAATTTGCCTTAGGCATTTTGCAAAACCGCCAGCGTTTGTAAACAGGTGGTGTCGTTTGTAAAATGATGAATCTTACAATCTGCCTGCGACATAGACACCGACACGGGTCCACGTATGGCGTATATCGCCAACCGTACAGTCAGCCAATACGAAGCAAGAAGTCCAAACTTGATCAACATTTCCGCAAGATGGAACATTAAAAACAAACAAAATTATCGATAAAAGATCTGTGCGAGGTCAAAAAGGCTCCTATCTCAGCATAATGCTGTGATATTAAAAAAAAACCGGCCAAGTGCGAGTCCGACTCGCACATGAAGGGTTCCGTACCGTATTAAGATCGAGAGAAAAAAAACGTTTCTTGTATGGGGAATTGGGGACCTCCTTTTCAACAAACTCCCTCGCCATGTTAAAGAACTGAGCCTCAATAAATTTAAATCATTTATTAAACACAAACTAAGTATGTCAAAAAGGTTTCTATAAAATTAAAGATTACTTAGGGCCGATTGTTCAATCCTCAGATAAACAGACAGATAGGGTTTATTCGATAGATAGCAAAAAAATCAGTTGTTCAATCGTCAGATAGGCTTTATTCGTCGAATAATTCACTTATCTGAGGAATAAAGTTAACTGTCCCTTCAAGCCTCAGTTAGTGCCTTATTCTAAGGAATAAATAATGTTTTGACGTTTGTTTTGTTTGAGGTTTTAATGTGCTTTGCCTCTGCGTGTTTTAGTGCTCTTGTATTGTTGAAAACATGGATGTTTTTGATTCAATTGACTATGGTTTTTGAAATGTCTCCAAATATATAATTTTTTCGGGAAGACATTATTTAACTATATAAAACCATTAGGCTCAACTTTTAGTACTAAGTCGAAAACACAGTTAACACACAGAAGATTTAATTTTAACTGATCTTTTTGCAACTAAATACGTACCCACTCCTATCAACTTAGCTAAAAACAACAACAAAAAAAAAAGGTCGCCACAATTGCTGACCATCTGTGGATCTAAACAAAAGATAAGAAATCTCGTCAAAATTTCAAACACACGTTTTGTTTCTATTCTTGTCTAACACGTTGAATACTGTATCTCTGCATCTCGCTTGCACATGATAGTGTGAAGTTGGTTAACAAAGACCACAGATAACTATTCTTCAGTTAATATGCGATTGAAAAATTGATAGATAGATAACTATTCAACGATTTAACTGAGGATTGAAAAATCGGCCCTTAAACGACAAAAAGACTTGGGACTAGCTCCATACTACCGTACCGTGCTGCCGGTATTCAGCAAAGTATTCGAAAAGGTAATGCTCAATCAAATGCTTAATCATTTTAATACCAACCAAATCTTACACGATCAGCAATATGGTTTCACCACAGGACGTTGTACGACTGACGCCGGTGTCACCTTATTCAAACACATATTTACAGCGTGGGAGGAGGCTCAAGATGCCATAGGAATCTTTTGCGACCTCTCGAAGGCATTTGACTGCGTAAATCATGAAACCTTACTCTTGAAACTTGAGCATTACGGACTGGGTAAACTTGCGCTCAGTTTAGTAAAGTCTTATTTAAATGATAGACAACAGCAAGTCCAAATTAATGGTGTCAATTCACTGGGTCTAATAGTAAAAATGGGTGTTCCACAAGGCTCGATTTTGGGTCCTTTCCTCTTTTTAGTTTATATTAATGATCTACCTAATTTATTAAAAAACCAACCACAAATGGTGTTATTTGCTGACGATACTTCCCTAATTTTTAAGATAAATAGACGTGCATCAAATCTTGACGACGTAAATAACGCCCTACTGCAGGTCCAAAATTGGTTTACTGCAAATAATTTAGTATTAAACGGGAAAAAAACGAAATGCATAAGATTTGCTTTACCGAATGTTAAAAGTAGTGATTGTGATATAGTATTAAATAGGGAGAAACTAGAATTCGTTGATAAAACTGTTTTCCTGGGGATCACGCTCGACTCAAGGCTGCAATGGGGTCCGCATTTAACATCTCTTGCAGGAAAATCCGTCAATTTACTGATATAGATACCGCAAGGCTAGTCTATTTCAGTTACTTTCATAGTATCATGTCTTACGGTATTTTACTATGGGGACGGGCTGCAGATATCGACTCTATTTTTATTCTGCAGAAAAGAGCCATTAGAGCAATATATTGCCTCCGCAGGCGCGATTCTCTAAGGGAATTGTTTAAAAACATTAACATCATGACGGTACCTTGTCAATATATATATGAAAACATCATGTACGTCAGGAAAAATCTTAATCTTTTCAGTAAAAGAGGTGAAAGACACAATTATAGTACTAGAAATAGGGATCAATTAGTTCAACCGGGTTTCAGACTGGCGAAAGTAGACTCATCTTTCATGGGGTACTGTTTAAAATGTTATAATAAAATACCTCCCCATATACTACAACTAAATGAAATTAAATTTAAATCTTGTATAAAACGCACACTATGCTACCAAGCATATTATAAGCTGGGGGATTATATAGGTGACAAAAATGCTTGGCTCAACGCTGGTCCAGCTCCACAAGGGCGCATAAACTAATTTAATTTTAGCATTCGAAAATATTGTCGGAGCTGCTGAAGATTGCATAAATTATCTTTGAATTGTATAACTTCAATCTCGTAGTATTATATAATTGCATAGCACATGTGTGAGCACTGTGACGATGTACCTTCTATGAGGCTACCATTTACTGAGTACGTCTTTCATTGACTTGAATGTGCCCTGGCGGCTGAGAGTATGTCATGCTCACTCAAATGTCTCGCTGGTGTGTTGGATCGTTAAGTTCCCTTCAAAATGGTTGAGCTAAACGGTGCTGATCCATGCGTCATGTTCGTGAACGGGCGCCGTCAGTAGGGACTGGTCATCTCTTATCTGCCACGGCTTATTTTAATTTTTGAATTGTTTTTATCTTTTTATAACGGACGCTTTTTACGTGCACGTCTTTCTACATTGGTCTCACATGTATAATTTCAACATGAATGATGTAACCAATATTTTGTAACAACATTATGATTTAAAAGAGTGTCCGTGGAGTTTCTTGCCCGTTCTTCTCCATAGGAACCTACGCTTTGGAATGGGCAACTAGCTTCATATTTCTGACTGACTGACCCCTTGACAATTCAAAAGTGCCTGTAAATGGTTTAATTGAAATAAATGCTTTGAGTTTGAGTTTGACTACTCCATATTAATTTAACTGTTTAGTTCATTTTATTTGACTGTATAAGTCAATTTATTTCAATTTTGTTTTCATTTATTATTGACGTAATCTACTCTTTACACAATTTTTATTTTTTATTTTTATGAGTTGTATTGTAATATAAAAAAAAATCTCGAAAATTGATCATACTAATCTTGTTTGAGCAACCGGCAGCAAGTTCGTCATGCTCCCTTAGATGTCACTGCTTGCGGTAGCGTCGGGGGTCGGGTTGCCTCCTTCCCTCAAATATGGCGAGGGGGGTGATGGCTGATCTTTGCGTTATGGTCGTGAACGGGTGCTGCTTGTGGTGACTGGTTGTCTTGCTGACCATGGTTTTTGTTGTTGTTATTAGTATTTAACTTTTTATTTATTTTTACTTCGATGGTTAGCTAGTTCGCTAGTTTATCATTTGTGATTTCCGAGTTACAGCTTTAATAGCTATATGTAAACGGGCACGCCCTTTATGCCTGGAGGCTTACATTCGGGTATTAAGTTCTTTTTACTTTTTTTTGTTGGTATATTGGCGTGTGCTAGGTGACATATAGAAAATAATTTAATTTAATGTTTTGTGTTGCGTAAAGTAAATTATTTTGCATAAGTACTATTTTATAGAATCATGTTTTTCTAACTATTCAGACAGCTGTGCTGCTGGGGAGTTTGTTGCGCCACTTCTTCTTCCCAGCTAAAGCACTAGGAAGTGGTGAAGGGCGGGCGTTTTTGGGGGACTGTCTTATGTAATTTTGACGTTCGAAAAGTGCTGATTTTCAGCCTAGTTTGAATAAATGACTTTAGAATTTTGAATTATTTTGAATTTCCTTTAATTATTAGAATATTGAATTTTAATTGTTTGTTGTTATAGCGGCAATATAAATACACAATCTGTGAAAAATGTCAACTGTCCACCTATTACGGTTCATGAGATACAACCCGCTGACAGACGGACGGACGGACGGACATCGGAGGCTTAGTAATAGGGTCCCGTTTAGCACGCTTCGGGTACGGAACCCTAAAAATAAATCCCGGAGCCCTGGTATAGAGATAGGGCCCGCAGTGATGCCACGGACTCGTGTGTGCAGGAGCTGGAGGTGCTGAAGGCGCTGTCTCCGGGGCTGTTCAGCGCGCGGCGCGCGGCGGGGCGGCGCTTCGGCGTGGAGTTCACGCGGCGCTCCGTGGAGCAGGCGCTGGCGGGCGCCACGCTGGCGGCGCTGCGCACGCGCGCCGGCCTGCGCGCCGCGCCGCCCGTGCGCGCGCGCGCCGCCTGCGTCAGCGTCGTGTGCACGCATGCGCCGCTCTACCTCGGCGGCAGGTAGCTATCACGCGTCGACTATTTCACGCTGTAATGTCGGTATAGCAACCTAACATAAAACGATTTCCTAAAAGTATATATTGAGTTAATACCAGCGGGCCTCTTCTGTAAAAATCTCACACTAAAACGAAGGTGCAGTTAGCTGTCACTCCACCCGATGGTAGGGATTGACACTATTGACAACTTACTTTCCATTCGTTTTCCCGGTGAGATTTTGTCGGCAGATGACGGGGTAGAGTCAGTGAGTGAGAGCGTGTGTCGCAGGTACGTGAAGCTGAGCCGCGCGCTACCGCAGACGCCGTGGCTGGTGGGCGGCGTGCGCATGATGCACTCGTCCGTACAGGAGATCATCTGCCAGCCCATCGCCGCGCTCTACGGGTGAGTCAGAGCGTGTGTCGCAGGTACGTGAAGCTGAGCCGCGCGCTACCGCAGACGCCGTGGCTGGTGGCCGGCGTGCGCATGATGCACTCGTCCGTACAGGAGATCATCTGCCAGCCCATCGCCGTGCTCTACCGGTGAGCCGCGTACTTATTGTTACTAGCGCTGCAGGGTACAGTGAGCCGTCAATTTCGTTGGTGGCACAAGGTATTGCGATTTCAAATCATCTTTTTCTGCAGATTTCTCATGAAAACAAAATTTCAGACAGAATCATAAAGAAAAACCGGCCAACTGCGTGTCGGATCACGCACAATAAAGGGTTCCGTAGTTGGGATGAATTTATCCCAAGAACAACATTGTAGTTGAAAAACATGTTCCCCCATACATTCCAACTGAGTTTGTACGCATAATATTGAGTGATTTACCATGTAATTTTATGACCTTATACTTATAGGTTTTCCTGTAATCTATACATTTCAACAACAAACATAACAATAACAACACACACATTAAAATAACAATTAATTTTAACATTTTTCAGTATTTTTTTCAAAATCTTAGTCTCAGGAATTTCGGATATAATGGTCAATTTTCATCTATTTTGTTTAATAACTTTGGCATTGTTTATTCTAAAATTATTAAAAAAAAAATTTACATCCTCATAATAAACCCTTTCATTTGATATGTCAGATGGTACTAGTTTGCAACTTTGTAACTTTTTTAAATTTTATAAAAGTGAACCCCTTATTCTAAATTCATTTATTTAGTATAGCACAGGATCCGCAGAGGACGACCTTCACCCATCGGTTTAATGGATGAAATAGTATATTATGCAATTAGTGAATAAGGGACGGATTTAAAGCGAAGGCCACAGGTGAATCACGAGCAAGTGAAGGATTCTAACGACTGAATCACGACGTAGAGAGTAAACATTTGTTACTAAAACGAATTAATCGTTAAACGAAAGAGTGCAATAAAAAAAAAGTGGCCAGGAATTTTTGAGCCAATCCACGCGCGATAAATTTTTTACATACTAAATATGATATCAAATACTTTCCATTCATCAAACAGGTGGGTGAAGGTCGTTCCTCTGCGGATCTTAGACCTGTAACACGATCGTGTTCGGGTCACAAAACTTATGTGCGAGTTAATCGGTCCAGTAGATTCGTAGACGGACAGACAGACACACGACTGATCCTACAAGGGTTCCGTTTTTCATTCGGAAGTACGGAACCCTAAAAACGAAAAGCAAAACGCTTTTATACACGTAACGATCTGTGTCGGACTTTGCACTTGAATAAAGTATAAATACTCGATGAATAAAAAAAAAATGTTGTTTACACGAGAACCCCCATCATAATATTTCATCCCGCTTTAATTCGCCATTTTTATTTTTTTGTACCAGTTTCTAAACGATGTAGCTGTAGTTGGTTATTTTTGTTTTCAGATATAATGTTTTGTTTCCCCAGTTTCTGTATTTTTTACATTGTAATTCGTTTGTTTTGACCTCCAATATTTTTTGTCATCATTGGATAGTAATATCGTGAATGTACGTTTTGAGATGCGCAGCCGTATCTGGTCGCACGGCTGGCCGCGTCGCCTGCATGCGACGACACGGGCGACTGACGCTCCCGTCGCCCGCACACCTCTGCAGTGCGTCTCCCGTCGCCCGCGTGAACCATGGAACTGGCACCAACGAAAAAGTCGGTCTATAGTAATGAGCTGGTAGTAACCGTGTGTGCGTGTGTGCAGACTGGGCGTGGAGGACTCGGAGCACCGGCTGAAGTTCATATCGGCGGGGCGCGAGGACGTGGACGTGCGCTGCCTCGGCGACGGACGGCCCTTCGCCATAGAGGTACTCCGCATGCTTGCAACAATAACAATACAGCTGGTTTATTCTGTAAAATCTCACCGTGGAAACTTAGGTGAAGTGAGTTGTCAATTCAATAGTGTCAATCCCTAACATCAGGAGGAATAACAATTCACTTCAAAGTCCTTTCGCCTAAGCTTCCACGGTGAGATTTTTACAGAATAGATCGGCAGAATTAACCAGCAGCCGCGATCGTGCGTACAAGTGACACACCAAACACCACTAACTCTTAAAAAGTGCAGTTTGAAATAATAATTCCAATCCATTTTAGGGTTCCGTAGCCAAATAGCAAAACCGGATTATAACTTCGACACGTCCGTCCGTCACACAGCCATTTTACTCAGACTATTGGCACTATTTCGATGAAATTTGGTAGGAAGGTGTATTCTATAAATCGCTAAACAATAGTGTAGTGAAATTACGATAAAAAGAATAGGGCACTCCTCAAACATTAACATGTTTGAGGAGTGCCCTATTCTTTTTATCGTAATTTCATCCCTCGGTAACCCGAGGGATGAAACTCAGAAAAAAGCTCAACTCAGAACTTAGGAGCTCAACTCGACGAACAATACCAAAGAAAGGACATTTGGGTAGGCCGCATAAACTACTCAAACTGCCAGACCATCATTGACACAAACAGAGAATTAAAAAAAAAATACCCACATTATAATACTTTACAAAGTAAGCGTGTCATTTTGTATGTTATATTCAACAATGTTATTTTTATACACCGTGAAATCATAATGGTTGTTTTCTCGCAGCGAAATGGTTTTGTCTTGGTAATACAATCGTTATATAAGCAAATAAAATATTAGAAACAATTTTGAAAAAAAAAGTGTTCTTGCGTGCAAACTAGTTAATGCCGTATTACTACGTGCGAGAGTTTATTTTGCTTTGAACATTTATGCATCGCTGTTCCCCTTGTCGGCGGCGCGTGCGATTCGAGTAGCACCTACAAGTTACCTGTTCCTTTGATTCTCACGTTTTCGAGTTGATGAATATTTTTTAAATTATTTTAAAACATCTTTATTTTTTTACTTTAATTTTATGCTTCGAAAGTACTCCTTATGGCGAGTTGTACTTCCGCGGGAAAACAACCATTAAGATTTCACGGTGTATAATACTGGCATATTTTGATGATTTTACTGAATAATTATAATGTCAAGTTTTATGATTTTTTATTAATTTAGTCATGTTTTTATTGTAATTCAAAATCCTAACCTCATAATCACCTTGCAGCAGTTATGTCACAAATTGTTTCTGTGTTAATGTTTTTACTAACATATTTTGTGAGTTTTTTGTTACTAACACTATGAGTCTTGTTGATTGAATTAAATTATAATTTATATTTTCATTTTTCATTCGATTCAACCATGATTCAACATAAAACATGGCATGTATCGAGTATTTTCCTCACATTGCTTCTGTGACGACACCGCGTCTCGCTAAATCTCGTTTTATGGTCATAAAGATCAAAATATTTTTCTTTTGCATTACGAAAATATACGTAAAATCGAAAATATAGTAAAATTTAAATGCACTTGACATACGATTATGTCCTTTAGTAAAAATGATAGCGAGACTACCGTAGGGTTGAGGTCATCTTTGAAACCAAAATTGACATGTCGATAATTTCTTAATAAGAATTTTTATTTTTTTGTTTAATTGTTTATTTTTTTCATAGTTCAATGTTTTGTATGTCCATTCAAATGGTTTTATAATTTGTTTTTTTTTTTAACTTATCCTATTTTATAATTGAGATTATTACAAATTTAGTAACTTTAATTTAATTGTAGTTATTTTCTCTTCTTATTCAAATTTAACTATTTTATGAAACAGCTGTTTTAATTGGATGGATTCAAGCAAGATTCCGAATGAATATCGATATCGATTTAAACAAATCTATGGTAGAACTTCTCTTTCCGGGCGAGCAGCTTCGCGTCCCCCGCCAAATGTGACAGACTTTTTTTTTCGGAAAATTGCGCTTATGGCTTCTCCAGTGTTATATACTCTCAGATAAAGATAGATTTACAGTGACGTATTGTGCCGGACAGCTATTGTTGGACGAGCGAACGATGCGATCCGAAATATTACGAAGCGAGCCGAATGAACCGTTTGGTTGGTGACTTCGGTGTCTCGCTCGGTGAGACGTCTGCCGGGACCTGTAGGGCTACTCTCCAAGTCGGTCAACGAAGATACGGGCCCATCAGAAAGTAGTTGAATACGTATCTAGAGTAGGACTACCGTATTGTCATTCACTTTGTTTAAACAGGTTTTATTTGTATTATTTTATTTATCTTTTATATAGATTATTTTCTATAGTGTGAATGTGAGAACGTTGTAGGCCTAGTAGACTGTAGATTTGTTGATCCTTTTCTATTTTGTTAAGTACCTGGTACTTGTTGAAAGGCCTACAGTGTCCTCCCATACCTATAAACACTTTTATTTGAAAATATTGTATAAGCCAATTATTTTTAAAAGAGTAACCGTTGAGTTTCTTGCCGGCTCTTCTCCATAGGAAACGACAAAATGGAACCGTACACCTACAAGGTTCCAAGTTACAACTTTCATAAGCTTGCTTCTGAAAAATCTTATTTAAATGATAGACGACAGCAACGGTTTAAAAGTAAAAATGGGTGTACCACAAGGATCGATATTGGGTCCTTTCCGCATTTGTTAAAAACTCAACCACAAATGGTGTTATTTGCTGACGATGCGATGATGCACGTCTATTAATTTTAAAAATTAAGGAAGTATTTTCCTTAATTTTTAAAATTAATAGACGTGCATCATATCTTGGCGACGTAAATAACGCCCTACAGCAGGTCCAAAATTTATTCTCTGCTAATAATTAAGTATTAAATGCCTATTAAATGGGAAATAAACTAATTGCATACGCTTTTCTTAACCAAATGTCAAAAGTAGTAATTGTGAGATAGTATTGAATCATGAGAAACTAGAATTCGTCGATAAAACTTCCTGGGGATCACGCTCGACTCAAGGCTTCAATGGGGTCCTCATTTAACATCCCTTTCAGGACGGCTAAGTTCAGCTGCATATGCTGCGAGAAAAATCCGTCAACTTACTGATGTAGATACCGCGAGGCTAGTCTATTTTAGTTACTTTCATAGTATTATGTCGTACGGTATTCTATTATGGGGACGGGCTGCAGACATCGAGTCTATTTTTATTCTGCAGAAAAGAGCCATCCGAGCCATATATGGCCTCCGCCGGCGCGACTCTAAGGGAACTGTTTAAAGTATTAACATCATGACGGTACCTTGTCAATATATCTATGAAAACATTATGTACGTAAGGAAAGATCTACATCTTTTTAGTAAAACAGGTGCAAGACAATTATATCACTAGGAATAGGGACCAGATAGAAAAAATCTACATCTTTTTTATAATATAAGTATAGTATAAGTGATAGACATAATTTTAATACTAGAAATAAAAATAAAATAGATCAACCATTTTAAAATTATCTAAAGTACATACATCTTTTATGGGTTAAATGTTACCACAAAATACCTTGCGATATATTGCAATTAAATGAAAGAAAATTTAAAACTCATTTTCAAAGTACACTTTGTAAACAAGCATATTACAAATCAGAGGATTATATCCAAGATAACAATGCTTGGAAACATGCTGGTCCTGCTAGGACCAGCATAAGCGAGCGATACAATAAGATTCTTATTGTATCGCCTTAACATGTAACTGTTTTTTGTCCCTAATAAATAAATAAATAAATTAAAGAGTAACGGTGGAGTTTCTTGCCCATTCTTCTCCATCCGAAAACTGCATTTGGAAGGGGTGACTAGAATCATTCTATTTTTTCTTACTTACATTATTGACTGGGTTTATTTTTCAAAAATAGGTTTTTTTCACAATAATTTTCCTGCTATATTTTATATAGAAGTTGATGGCTGGTGCCACATGAAAGTAGACCATATTATTATAATGATGTTGATATTATTTTTTAATGTTCATAATCAAAAGTAGTTTCTTGTAAAACGATGATCAAACATCAGTCGCGTAGTTTTTCGGAAAATTTGTTGCGAATATCAGTGATTTTCTATTAATACTTACATTATTTGAAAAATCCCTCAGGCCGCCTGCAAAACCAAGAAATCGACTGTTCAAATCACTAATAATTTTATTAAAATTCATTTTCGGTTTCTCACAAACAGTAAAATAAAATTTATCAAAATCGGTCGATTTCGTGCACGGCCCCTTAAGTTTGCACCCTTATTTGTATGATCATAAATAAGCAGTAGAAAATAATCGAACTTTTCGTCGAGCTTTTGCAAAGGTACGTGATGATATACTGACTATGTAACATTTCAAATAAATTCAATTCAATTCATTTATTTCAGATAAATTACAATCACTAATATAATTATAATTATCCATAATTATATGTTTATTTAATTTAATAATATAGACACAATGACGAAAATGACACACAATGAAGAAAAAGACGAAATAGACACACAATGATGAAATAGACAAAATAGACACACAATGACACAACAATGGAAACATTGGATCAGAACCGCACTACTCGTACATGTAGTTTTGTCCAATGTCCATGTTCCATGAAGGAGCAATTAAAAGCGGCGATGTGCTCTCAGATCACGGACCCGACGCGGACGCCGACCGAAGCGGAGCTGAGCGAGCTTTGCGAGCAG
The DNA here is from genome assembly GCA_949128155.2 of Xanthia icteritia. NCBI lineage: Eukaryota > Metazoa > Arthropoda > Insecta > Lepidoptera > Noctuidae > Xanthia > Xanthia icteritia. The sequence goes on from OX421955.2 coordinate 16,640,683, forward strand.
ACATCTGCGAGCGGCCACGTGCGCGTGTCCCGCCTGGTGCCCGTGTCCCGGTGAGTGCACTGTGCCGCGACACTGTCGCGATATGTGCAGTCTGTGTAATTCGCGTCGTTGCACTTGCAGGGAAGACCTCGCGCAGCTGAAGAAGGGTGAGGAGACCAAGTGCAAGACGTACGAGCTGCTCTGCATCAAACTGTCGCACGCCGGCGACGATGAGCTCACGGTGAGTGACGTCACGCGCTCGCGTGCTCAGCCCGTGTGCAGTGTGGCCAGCAAGAATTTTGAAATTTATGGAATCTCAAAATACTTGTTGGCAGCACTGCACGCTGCTGTGATTTGATGCCCCAAAGTTAAATGTACTTTTTAAGAGATTTAAGGGATCTGAAATATAGGCATAGTACGTATCTTGAGTGAGAGGAGTCTTTATTAATAGGTCTTTACCTATGAAATTGCCGTTTTGTATGAAAAAATATAAACGAATTTTTTTCATGTATTTTTTATTTGTATTAATCGAAGTAATCACCCATGCAATCAATGCATCTTTGCCAACGCAGTGGCAGATTTATTGATGCCCTTCTTAAAGAAATCAGCTGGACGGGAGGCAATTCTTCAAAGACATTTTGTACTGCCTCTCGGGTATTAAATTTTTTTCCCGCCAAGAAGTTATCCAAATTCTGGAAAAAGTAGTAGTCTGTAGGCGCAAGGTCTGGTGAGTAGGGCGGATGACGGAGAGCTTCCAACCCCAGTTCTTGCAACTTGGAGACCGTCTGCTGTGCAGTATGAGGTCGCGCGTTGTCGTGCAGGAGCAGCGGAGACGAGCGATTGACCAATGCTGGTTGGAGATGTGCCAGCTTCTCCATCATTGTGTTCACTTCTTCACAGTACACATCTGCAGTAATGCTCACCCCGTTTGGTAAGAAGCTGTGATGAATCACACCGGCGCTAGACCACCAAACAGTGACCATCACTTTTCTAGGGGTAAGTTTTCGTTTAGGGCATTGTTTAGGTGCTGAACCAGGATCCAACCAACTTGCTGAGTGCTTGCGGTTATCAAACATAATCCATTTTTCATCGCAGGTAACAATGCGGTTCAAAATTCCTTCATTTGTGTGTCTGTTGAGCAGTGCAAGGCACGTCTCGACGCGTACTTCGCGCTGGCGATCATTGAGTTCGTGGGGCACCCATTTGTCAAGCTTTTTTACCTTGCCAATTTGACGCAAATGGACCAATATTGTCTTGACGCTAACGTCGAAAGCTGCTGCTAATTCAGCCGTAGATTGTGTATCATCAGCTTCCACAATCGCCTTTAATTCGTCATTGTCGACCAAAGTCTTCGGACGACCGCGAGGTTCATTTTTCAGGTCGAAATTTCCAGAACGGAAGCGAGCAAACCAATAACAGGTGGTGCGTCGGTTTGTAGTGTTAGCTCCGTAAACGTCGTTGATGTTGCGTGCCGCTTGTGCCGCGTTGCTGCCACGACGGTACTCATATTCCATAATTACTCGAATTTTTAACGTATCCATGATGACGAAAAAGATTGAAATGCGATGAAAATGTAACACTAATTAATCAATAAACAAATGACTACTTTTGGAAAAAAAAATCCATGTTTTTAAAATAAAATTAATATAAAATTAGAATTCTTAGCCAAACAAAAATTATTTTGATTTGAAATGGCCAGTACTGCAGAACGGCAATTTCATAGGTAAAGACCTAATATATTAAAATTGGTCACCTCGGTCAAAAATAAAAAATAAAGTTTTGCAAACTGTGCCTTATGACATATCAAATGAAAGGGCTTGTTGCGAGGATCTCAATTTTTTTATAATTTTGTAATAAAGCCTTTTAAATATATTTAAGAAAATAGTATATAATATACTACTGAGCGTAAAATGTTGAAAAAAATACAGCGAATAGTTCTTTCTCTTGACATCTTCCAGAACATAATAGGTCTAAGTTATTTTGAATTAATTTTAACATGCATTCATCTGACTAATAATTATTGAAAAAGTTATAGAAACGTCAAAGAAAACGAAACCTTAAATTAAATTTACTGTCACATAATCCATCAGCCGTTACACTGTTTGTCCACCACACCGTGAACGGGACGTCAACGAAAACGAGATGCCGGCGCCGAAGTAGCAACATCAGTACATTTACTATGTCCGCGTCATCACGTTTCTGGTTCACGGTGCAGTAGACAAACGGCCATACACACATTTTTTTCCCGTTTCCACCCCACCCAAATCCGTTAAGTTGGCAATACTCCCCGTGTGCCAGCCGAACTATCCGCTCCATACAACGGGCGAACAGGCGCACGGTCACACAGGCGCGTACGTAACGTACGGTGATCTCTAACGAATGCCAGTCGCACTGGCGAGTAAAGTCCCCCTCATAAGTGCTCTTTTGACTACAACTCTCAGAACTTTTTCAGTATGTTTGAAATTCGTATTCTATTTATAGGTTTATATATTTAGATTTATGGGCAAGTGGGGTAAAATCGGGACGCTAAGGCAAGTATTTAATAAAAACACAAGGTTGAAAGAATGCAAATAAACTTTCATGGGCTTTATTTAGTTTTTTTTATAAATTTTTGCACTCGCAATCACTTTTTTCGCAATTCTAAACACTAAATAGTAATCATCATATAAAGAAAAAAAAGAAAGTAAATAAATTTATTTGACTCAGGTCAAGGCACGCAATATTCACACAAAAACAAAAATAAAGGAAAAAAAAAAGAACTTAAAATAGTACTTATTGTGTGCTATGCCTCACGGCTGCGCCAGATAGTGGACCTATTTGGCGCAGCCGTGAGGCACACAATATTAGCATTTTTTTTTTTCTTTCTTGTCTTAAAAGTTATGTTTATACGGTTTGGCCCCGTCCCTTGTCCAAAACCGGGTACCTATACCCAAATTCAGCCCTCAACAGCGGTAACAATGGAACTCATCAATTCTTACTTTTAAGACATTAACCCATGCATGGCTCCTTTGCGTATATTTCAAATAAAATAATAAATTAATGGACTAGGTAGTACCCGATATTACCTCATACGGTTTCGACAAAGTCAATAATAGTCTAAAATCATGACGCATTCAAAACTGAACTTTTAGTCAGTCATTGAAACTTTAATGCATGTTTTATCTTTGCTAGAAAACAATTTTCACTTTCCTTGATATACAATTATAATCAAACACTTCTTTAATACTAGGAATGTAACATCAATTCATCATAAAAACATTTATTTATTTCGGTTATTCCGATTATCCACCCTAAAAAATCCACCCTAAGGTGGTTACTCGGAAATATATGTCCGAGAATTCGTATTCGAAATTCGTATATATTTTCTTAAAAGTTTCTCCCTCGACTGTGTTCAGTCATTTAGAGAAACATGATAGAAAAAATGGCCCAAAGTACTTAGTACCTAGACATTAACATACCTATAAAAATACATACATAAATCTTCTTTGAAGCTGAAATTGTTTGTAATTAATTACCTATCATTGAATGTGATAATGACTGTACTTGGGGTAAAAAGTCGGAAGAACAATCAAAAGTGATTTCCGATGATCCACTTGGGGGACAGGTCTGGGGTGGACAGATGAACACGCGTTTCCGAGTATGCGCCCTAGGGTGGCTGTTTTAGAGTAGATAAACGGAATAACCGAATTATTTTCATGGAGCGTGCAACGACAGCATTGAATGTTTGTTGACACTAATCAAAATGGCCAGCCGCAGAGACCAAACGCGCGCGTAAATTTGAAACTTAAGAGACTAAACTGCCCTGTCCTGGTTTTACCCGTATATCCGGTTTTGGGCTCATCTATCCTACTTAGGTTTGTATACACTACAGCGCTACAACACTTGAGTAAAGAAACGGAACAGAGACAAAGCTTCATACAACCGTGCTAAGATAGTTACACTACTGCAAGCATGAGAAGTGTGTGTGTGTAACACTGGCGGCTTCGTCGCATACGGAGAGAAACCGGTATCTTGTATACCGGTTTCTGTGTCTAGGAATCAAGTACGTTTTAGATTATCGCCGCAATTGAGGATTATTATTTTAACTTTTTTGGATCGTTATTGATTTTTTTTAGTGAATTTCACTATTTGAATAAATACTTTTCTTCAATTTTTGATTAAAAATAGAAAATCAACCGTCAATCAGGACTCCTATAAAAGTTTGTAATAGCGTTTATACAAAACCATAACAATTTCTGATATGGAGCGACGACATCATTTGACACGAGAAGAGATGATGAGAGCCGTCGGACTGTTGCAAGCTGGTTCCCGTCAACGTACTGTGGCTGTCGCTCTTGGCACTACACAGAGCGTCATAAGCCACCTCTGGACACGCTATCGTATCATGGGCAGCGTGGCCGAGCGACATGGAGGACGGTCTCGTACCACCACTTGCAGACAGGACCGGTACATCGAAAATACTACTCGACGGAATCGTATCATGACCGCCATGATGTTGGCTACGAGGCTCCACAGCTCTTCAGGCTTGCTGATAAGCGACCAAACCATCCGAAATCGTTAACGTGAAGTGGGTCTGTGTTCCAGAAGGCCGCTGAGAGTTCCACCTATAGCACCCCGCAATCGTAGGGCCCGTTTACAATGGGCTCGCGAATAAAGAAATTGGAAGACTGGCGTTGTTTCCATTTCCGATAAATCTCGTTTCGGCATGAGGCCGGATACAAGACGTACTCGAGTTTGGAGGACCTCTGGACGTCAAGAACGTTTGAAATTTTGTCAGGAAGTTCATTCATATGGAGGGGGAACAATATTGGTTTGGGCCGGTATTTGGGTCGGTGGAAGAACCGACGTCATTTGAATCAGGGGGCAACCTCAATGCTCAGATTTATGCAGAGAGGATGGTTTCAGACGTTATCATCCATTTGCGAAGCCGGTTGGGCGATTGGTTTCCACTAATGCATGACAATGCACGTCCACACACGGCTAGAGTCGTAACACGCACTCTTGCCGATGCTCGCGTCATCGTTCTGCCGTGGCCTGCTCAATCGCCAGACCTCAACTAAGCACGCATGGGATATGCTCCAAAGAAGATCTCTGCCGAGTATGGATGCTGTGCATACCCCACAAGAACTTTTTGACTTGTTAGAAAGAACGTGGGAGGCCATTCCTCAAAGTGATTTTGATGAACTGATTTAAGCATGCCAAATCGCTGTGATTGTGTGATTCGTGTCAATAGTGGAAACACAGATTATTAGTTTTTTTCATCATTACAATCAAAATTTTAAAAATCCTTAAAAAAAATCATCCAACTGGCAACACTCGGAACTGTTTACATCCCCGCGTATTTAAAATTTGTAAATAATAAATATAATCACTTAAATTGTGTAAAAAGTGGTGTAACAAAGTGTAATAAATATTTTGATGAAGTGATATTGCTTGTAACAAGTTTGACCCAGTGAAATAACAAGTATGACTACAGTTTTATAAGGGAACTATATCAGTGATAAACCAGTTACAAATAATAAATTGGTGCTTAAACTATCATCAAAACGTTAAACCTACACATCCCTAATAAATAACTGCTTTTAGTGACAATTTTATTAACTTCAGTGAATAAAAACTAAAACATATTAAACTATGGACTTTGACCCCAACTTAATGTATGACAACTCGCGCCATAATTGTCAGAAGTGGTGAATAGGCAAACTAAAAAGTAACGTTACTCGCAACCAGAGGGCGATTAATGATACCATAGTAAAAATATTTAGTTTTGGTGGAAAAAATTACCACTGTGTCGGACGACAATATTACAATGAGAAAAAAAACCCGTCCTGTCTACATCGTTCTCAGAGACGTCATTAGCCTCGATGCCACAGTAATGAGTATGCCTGATACTTCACAGCAGGACAATGAATCCTTTGTTAAACTGCAGGAAGAAATCAATGGATTAAAAAATAAGTTGCAAAGCGCTAATCATGAAATCGACAATTTGCTTTGTGAAAATGAACAATTCAAGTCGGATCTAGAGAAATCAAATTGCGTTATACAATTATATAAGAAAGTTGATACAGGAGAACCCAAGTGTTCCACGCCAGGATCAAAACAAAAGGTCTCAAATACCACACCTCAAGTGAGTAGACTAACATCAAATCCAATAAATTTTCAACTCAAAAAATTAAAGGCGTCAAAGGAGTCCTGTGACCAACTCAATAAGGAAATAGATGACAATGAAAGGGTGCTCTTTGATGCCCATGAAATGAATAGGAAGTTAAAAATTGAAATGGCTCAGATATATACTCAATACACTGATGCCATAGAAGAACGGGACAGACTTCAACTTGTTGTGGTCGGGTTCAGCCAGTGTAGCGTAGAGTATGAACAAGCTCTTAGTCACAAACATTTACTACAACAGCGGCTACATGAGGCTCAAAGTCAAATATCAGAACTTCAGACCACACATCATAACATCACTGCCTCGCTGAATCAAAGTCTGTTCAATGAGTTGATGCCTATTGCCCCATCAATGGTTTCTGCCATAAACCCGAGGGGTTTTACACAATAGATTTAACAGGTAATGATGATTCAAAGTCATGTAATTCATTGAGGGTAGTCCACCAGTAAAAATAAACTCAAAGTATATTAAAATTAATAAATACATTTCTAAAACACAAAAGATGATTAAAAGACAAAAGTTCTTTATTAAAAATGTTAAACTTATAGAGAAAGACTGAATTTACTAAAAAAAATAGATATGTATTCTTTCATTTGGAAAAAAGTACTAGGAGATACAACATTGACACGGAGTACTTGCAATCTGAACTAGTTGAGCTCAAGTTCTGGGTTGAGCTCGCATTACTGACAAATGCTTGGTTCTTTTCTTAAAAGATCATTTCAGACACTAATCTACATGGTTCTCATATGGCCTGACCAAAATTATGTCTGGACTTTAAAAGAGACTGTGACCTCTGAGTTTGTTTCGGCCTTTCTTCTCTGAGTAGTCAGATAGGAAACGCCGAACTCATCTAGCTAATTTTTAATTATTTTTTTAAGATGACGTGTAAAAGTGATTCCAATATCCTATTTACAGAATAAACAATTGCATTTCATTTTAATAAAAAATAACAAATCAAATATTTATTTGTTAACATAGGTAAAGAAATACAGATCTTATGTTTTGTGTACAGAGCGCTATGTTATGCCAGGAGGCGTACAAATGTGTTGAGCAGATCTTGCTAAGGATTACAAATTAAAATTTATTAAAATACTTGAAATCATGCATAAATGGTATTACTTAAATTAGAAAATAATACAATAAAATTAAACAATTATGTATTAAATACTCTCATTATGTCAAACCTAAATGAGGAATTATTAAAACTATATCAAAGTAATTAAAATGTCAAAGTTATTTAATGTCAATGTTAAATAATTGTAATTCTAAATTAATTCGTCATTTAAGTATTCGTCAATAGTATAATAACATTTATCAATTAAGAACAATTTTTTTTTTTTCTTAAATTGTGTAAAATTTAATTCTTCGGCGTCTGGAATTTTATTATAAATGCGTGGAGCCCAGGACACTTTTTTTTACTAATGCAGTTTTACATTTATAATTACTTAAAGAATTTTTGTACTGACTACGAATTGGAACATTTCGTGCCATTGTCATTTTTTCAAACAAGTTGGGATTTGTTTTGACGAAGATACTAATTTCTAATATGTATATCGCCGGTAGCGTAAGGATGTTTAATTTTTTAAAGTACAGTGCACAGCTGTCATCTGTTTTCAGAACACACATGGCTCTAATGCACCTTTTTTGTGCTTTGAATAGTAATCCCTTATCCGGGGAAGTACCCCAAAAAATTATTCCGTATCGCAGAAGTGAAGCTACTAGACCATGATAGGCAGCAAGTAATGCGTCTATATTTACTTTTCTAGCCAATTGAAAAAGTGCATAGGCAGATTTATTTATTTTTTTACATAGCTGTTCTATATGAGCTTTCCAATTAAGGTTATTGTCAATATGGATACCTAAAAACACACTTACTTTTACTTCTTCTATTTCGTTGCCATTGTAATTGACACAAATTTTTGGAGCTTCAATTCTTTGGTGAAAATGCATTATTTTGGTTTTCTTGAGGTTAATTATTAAATTATTCATATTAAGCCAATTAATTATGTTAGTAAGAGTATTATTAATGTCAAATTGATAAGTATTTAAGTCCTTACATTTTACTATGGCAGTGCTATCATCTGCAAACAAAATCATTTGTTGTTGTGTCACTTTTGGCAAATCATTAATGTAAATAAGAAATAAAGGTGGCCCAAGCACGCTACCTTGAGGCACTCCATATTTAATACTCCTGAAATTCGACACATACGTTCGTTCCGTTTTGGTTTTGCGCACACTCTTGTAATTTCAGTACATTGCAATCTATTACTAAGGTATGATTCTAGTAGTTTTAAAATGTTCCCTCTGATGCCATAGCAATGCAATTTGTCTAGAAGGATTTTGTGATCAACGTAATCAAAGGCTTTAGTCATGTCTGTGTAAATAGCGCAGATGTGAGTTTTTTTATCAACAGCAGACATAACACTATTTAAAAGATCGAAAATAGCCATGTTAATTGTTTTATTTCTCCGGAAACCGTTTTGTTCCTTACACAAAATATTATATTTGTGAAGATATTGGTATACTGAGTTATAAATAACTTTTTCAAATATTTAGGAAAAAACAGGAATTTTGGCTATTGGCCGGTAATTTGTTACATCCGTCTTGTCCTCCTTTTTGTGAAGCGGTTTTATTATTACTTTTTTCAAAGCTTCAGGATAGATGCCCTCGGTAATACCTATATTAATAATATGTGCTAGGGCAGGTGCTATAAGCTCAATTACATATTTAATTACTCGTGTAGATATACCGTCAATACCTACTGTATTAGTATTTTTAAGCGTCTTTGTGGCTAAAATAATATCGGATTTTAGAACAGGCTGCATAAACATTGATTGCATTGTCAAATTATTTAATTTATTGTTTATTTTAATGTCATTTATTATATTATTCTCAATGTCATCTATAAAGTAGTCATTAAATGTATTTGCTATGTCATTCGGGTTTGTGTAAGTCAAATTCCCTGTTTTTATTGTTAGTATCTGTTCTTTAGGCAGGTTAGTTTTAGATCTATTTCCTATCTGCCATGTTGCTTTGGACTTATTTTGCGAGTTGTTGATAAAGTAGTTATTTTGTGCCTTCTGAGTTAGTCTAACAATTTTTTTATACTGCATAGTGTATTTTTTCAAATCGCTTTTAGCTTTTTTTGTTGGGTGTAGTCTGCAAGTCCACAACAACCGTCTCTGTTTTTTACTACATGTTTTTATGCCTTGAAAAATCCATTTAACCTGTTTGTTAGTGTTTACAGTTATAATTTTCTCTGGAAAACAGAGATTGTAAAACAATGAGAAAATATTTAAAAAGTTGTTATACGCTAAATTAACATCATTACTTTCATAAACTTCTTTGAATGATAAATTTTGTATACATGATTTAAATTTATCAAGGTTCTCTGGAGTAATCTTTTTTCAGCGTTTTCCAAAATTTTAAGCGACACGTTTTATTGACAGGAATTTTAAGTATTTGTGATGTGTGATCTGATAACATGAGGTCAATAATTTCCGTCTTCCATCCTCTTCTTAGATTATGTGCAAAGTTATCAATGCACGTTTTACTATGAAGCCTCGTAGGCTGGTTTAGAGCTAGAGTTAAGTTATAGTTAAGTAGGAAGTGTTCCAAATCCAGAGTAATCTTATTTCTTAACAGTACATTAATGTTAAGATCACCACATAACTCAATTTTTTTATTCGATAATACACAAACTTTTTTTAATACAATGTCAAGTTTTTCATAAAATGTCAAGTAATTATATTTTGGTACTCTATACACACATATAACAATAATTGAATAGGATGTCAATTCTATAGCACAAATTTCAAACACGCCTGATACAGACTGCTTAGCAACATCAGGTAGTTCCCTGTACTGGTGCCCCTGTCTTACAAGAATACAAGTTCCTCCCCGATTTGTACTTCGTGAATAAAGAGCGGATAGGTGGAAATTCGGAATATGCAATAAACTCTCATGTCCAGATGTTATGAAATGCTCTGTTAAACAGAGTACATCTACAGTTATCCCTTGATTTTCCAAGTTTTCTAATTGTACAGTTAACAAGTCTGATTTGTTTAACAATCCAGCAATGTTTTGATGCATTACATTAATACGATTGAAGAAAAAAATGTCCCGTGTCTTCTGATTCAGTTACTGTCTTCATTTGGTTGTCAGATTGGTGAAGGTCAGTGTTTGATGTTTGTATGTCCATAGTCATTTTGAAAATATCCTTGAAAAACCAAACAGTTACATTGAATAAGGAGACGCAAACTAATAATCCCAAAGCTCAAACACCAGCAAAATTAAAATGCCAAACCACAGTATCAACAGCTTGCAGTAATAACTGACTAAGTACAGAAAAAATATTAAACCTGAAACGCAAACATAACTTATGTATTTTGAGTACTAATACCACTAATAGGAATATATTCACTAAGCACAACAGTATTTTGAAGAAAATTTTCAAGTTTGTCACTACCTAACACCAACTGGCGCGGATCAAGCCCTCAAAAAAGGTTGTGGGCACAGCCACCCGAAAATCGGTCAACTGCGAGTCGGTGTATAAACTCGCTCATGATCGATATATTGCATTCCTACAAAGGAGATTTTTTACAAAATATATGACGCCCTGACCACGATTTTGTACTGTGGTGCCGATTCTCTTGTACACCGAACGAAACTATCACTAAAATTACTTTTGGCTATGAGAAATTTAAAGCTAACCTGCAAAAAAAAAAACTAAATTTAAAAATAATTTTGAGACAACTCAAAATGGAATTTGACAATCGCGACTCTATGTGATACTCGATTGCCCTACTTACGTGAATTTTTTTAGAGCTTGAGGCGCGCTGGGGGGGCAGCCTCGGCGTGTTTCATATGGAACTTTTCACTTATTCTACGGAAAATATGAAAAATTATTACCTGCATGTTGAGTTTTAGGGGTTTATAGACTTTATACAGGGGTCCAAATTTTCATAATTTTTTCGATAGGACACACCATTTTCGAGTTAAAAGCAAAATAAAATTTTATTGGTTAATTTATTGGTTAAGTGTGAATGTGTTTATATATCTAAAATTGAAATGACTTGTTTACCTGACATATTTTAAATTGGATTTTTTTATTTTCTTATAGTAATTGCTTGTTTATGTTAATTTTGTACGCCATATATTGGCAAAACATAGTGCACATATTTTAGACAATATACCATCTGTAACCATACCTATGTTTAACAAAATAAATGATTGATTGATTGAAAAAAAAACAAAGATACAGTACTGTTTTTGCACCTGAATTAGTCGAGGTGTTGGTGTGAATTTTAGTTCATGACAACTAAATTTATTCCACACCTTTATAATCGCGATTAAAAATATTTAGATTTAGTTAGTGCATGATCTTCCCAAGCTTACTAAATATAATAAAAGCTGCTTATATAATTGTGTTAGTATATATAATAACATACCGTGTAGCATAAAAAACTTAAACTCCAGATTATTCAAGGGAAAATTGTTTGACTGGTTAAACTCGAAAAATTTCTATAGTCTTAGAGAATTTATGGAAAACAAATTCTCATGTTAGTATTAAGTGAACATATGCATGCTAAGTACAATTCTGGCAAAACATGTAAGATCTTTATTGTAAATTATTGTAACACCATGTATGTATACCATGTTGTATGCAAATAAATACTTACTTACTTAGAAAATCAATTTTTTTGGTGAAAAACGCCAAATTCAGAATAGTAAAATTGCCATTTTTACTAAATTAATAAACTCTCGTTAACCTGTAAAGCCTACTTAGCTGTCATTGTGATAGTTTTGAAAGGAAAACCATTTAGTAGGCAGGGGGGGGGGAGACACTAGTCAAAGTCAAATAATTTATTTCAAATAGGCCTATTACTGACAAATGCTTGCACTGATTGGACAGGTCCACTCAAATCTGTGTGGTTCCTTCCTCAAAAGACCATTTCAGATACTAATCTACACGGTCCTCATATGGCCTGGCCAAGATTATGTCTGGACTTTAAAAGAGACTGTGACCTCTGAGTTAGTTTCGGCTTTTCTTCTCATAGTAGTCAGGAAACGCCGAACTCATCTAGCAATTTTTTTTAAGATGACGTGTAAAAGTAATTCCAATATCCCATTTACAGAATAAACAATTTCATTTAATTTCGTTTCTCATACAATTCTGAAAGTTCCAGATTATTTGAGGTAATTTTCTACTCAGAACGCCGGAAATCACAAACAACAAATCAAGTATCTTTTTTTCTTAAAGCAAAAAATATCGCGTATTCGTTCGACGTTTAATTTTTTTGTTTATTTTCGGCTAATCTGTCCCATCTTAAAAAAGTAAGTTACTTTCTGTCCTACAAATTGTATGGAAAAAGTGTTTTTGTGATTTCTGACGTCTAGTACTGAAACCTCAGTTGGTACAGATCAAAATGTCTCAAAAAGTTAAGGACGGTCTTCTAAGACCGTTTTCCTGTAGCTACAACGGTTAAGGTACCTGCCCTTACCGCCCCGTCGCAAAAACCATCTATATAAGGAAGGCATTAAAAATAAAAACATTTTTGAATTTATAATTTTTCACTTGCGACTGCTTATTTTGACAGTATATTTTGCAAAATATACATTTGACCGGGATATCGCGGGTGACTGTCTCCAGGCCAACGGCGACACGGGCGTGGCGGTGACGGCGCGTGACATCGCGCGTATCAACGCGTACCGCAACACGCCGGCGCATGACGCGGCGCGCGTCCTGCTGCGCCAGCGCACGCCCATCCGCGTGCTGCACCGCCGCCCGCTGCTCACGCGCACGCGTCGCATCCTCGACCTCAGTGCGCGCACTGTGCCGGGTACGTCTACCTACTAATAATAATAGTTCTTTTATTTCAGACAGTAGTACCTACAGGTCCATTATTATCACAATATATTTAAGAATAATATTACAGAACTAGTTAACAGTTTATAATTTGTAATAGGTACATGACAGACTAGATCAGATTAACATAGTAATGAGATCAATTTATATTTTGGACGTATATGATGGTGGGTATATTATAGGTACACCTCTGCCTAGCCCTTCGGGGATGCAGGCGTGATGTTATGTTATGATGGCACTACTTGTACCCTTGTACTTGTACCTTTGTAGCTATCTCATCTTTCACACAGTGACAAGTCCACCCATCCAACATCACATCGAACTACTGTGTTAACAATATACATATACTACAATGGGGCGCCCACGTTAGAGCTCTTTCAGGTAGATTAAGTTCAGCTGCATACGCTGTAAGAAAAATAAGGCAATTGACTGATGTAGCCACAGCTAGGTTAGTATACTTTGCTTATTTCCACAGTATTATGTCTTATGGCGTTCTGCTGTGGGAACAGGCAGCTGACGTAGATTCAATTTTTATTTTACAAAAGAGGGCAATTCGCACTATCTATAAAATGAGCCCCGCGAGTCCCTTAGAAATAAATTCAAAGAAATTGATATACTAACGCAGCCTTCTCTTTATATCTTAGAAAGTATTTTGTAAGTTCGCAAAAACTTGGGACTTTTCAAAATAAGAAGCGATTTCCATAATATAATATAAATACACGTAGTAAACATGAAATTGTGATACCCAAATTTAGATTAACTAAAACTAGTAAGTCATTTGTAATAAACAGTATTCGATTTTATAACAAGTTGCCAAAGACGGTTACAGAACTTAGCGATGGAAAGTTCAAAACCCACATCAAACGTCTCATTATCAAAAAAGGATATTAAGTATAAGATTAAAGACTACGTTGAAGACAAGGAAGTTTGGCAATAATTCCTTCTTTCTGCACATGTGGCTTCCCTGGTACCTCATTAACGGCATAACTATATAAATGTCTATTAACTGCTCCCAAATTAAGATGATTATTTTATTTTACCTTTTTTTTTTCTTTTACATACTACCTTGACATATCTCTTCGTTATTTTACATTATATACCTGAAATATTATATTTTTTATAATAAATTAGATTTGTTACATACAGCTGTAGTGGCAATCATGTCATTTGGTCTAAATAGCTTTTTATTTTTATTATTTGATTTTGCTATTATATAGATTATTTTCTTTTAGATTTTGTGAATGTGAGAACGTTGTAGGCTTAACAGACTGTAGATCTATCGACCATTTTCTATCTTGCTAAGTGCCTGGTACTTGTTGATAGGCCTACACTGTCCTCTCATACCTATTAACACTGTAATTTAAAAACATTGTAAATACCATTTACTTTTAAAAAAGTAACCGTGGAGTTTCTTGCCGGCTCTTCTCCATAGGAAACGACCAATTGGAACCGTGCACCTAGCTTCTGACGTTTCATAAGTGCCCTTGTAGGTTTATGTGAAATAATATAATATTGTTTTTTTTTTTTTTATTGATTATAATTATAATATTAGTACAAAGTCGCTCTCGCTCCACAGAGCACCCGGCCCTGCTGGTGGTGCGCGTGCGCACGGAGGCGGGCACGTACGTGAAGGAGTGGGCGCACGGCGAGCTGGGCCGCACGCGCCCGCGCCTGGCCGACGCTCTCGGCGCGCAGGCGGACATCCTGGCGCTTGACGTGGCCGCCGTCGAGCTCGACTGGCCACGCGCCTCCTAGAACTGTGATCGACTGTACATGTGGAAGCTCAAAGCGACCATAAGAATAAAAAGATCAGTAAAATGATAGTTTGTTTTTAATTGTACCTCACCCTACAGCGGACGGCACATGTCTCACGCCTTGGAACACTCGGGCCGGCGCTCATGTGTGGAATAAGATGATCTATCTATATACATGCGCGACGCTTTGCTGAGCCACCTTCCCACCGAAACCATACGGGTCTTTAAGAGCGCGGGGAGCGCAGCTCGCAGCTGCAAGACGAGATGTGTGAAAAATTCTTTTGGAATATTGCTATCTCTGTTTAACAAAAAAGGCGCCGGCGAACGCGGTGTGTAGCCGTGTATGTGAGAAAGGATAATAAAAAAAAAACATCATTTATTTGTCCAAAACATAAGTAAAGGGTATTTCAACAAGAACTTTGTTTTTCAATTGGGGCTACACCAAGAACGTGATAGTTTTGACATTTAGTTTTTGGCGGTATTCGTAGTAGGTGCTTTGGCAATTGTTACAATGAATTCAATTTCGCTCGAAAATCGCATTAAAATAATTCAAATCCACTATGAAAATGGTCGTTCTGTTAAAGTTACATTTCGTAAAATTCGTGATATTTTCGGACAACATAATCGTCCTTCTGAGACCGCTATTAAGAATTTGGTCGCGAAATTTGAGTCGACAGGCTCGGTACAAAATGTGCCAATACCAACACGTGTTCGACCGGGTCGTTCAACAGAAAACATCGCCGCCGTGAGCCACAGTGTTGAAGAAGATCAAAATTTGTCAATTTCACGACGTTCTCAATAATTGGGGTTATCCGAAAGCACAACATGGCGAATTTTGCGAAAGGATTTGGCTTTGAAGCCTTACAAGATTCAACTGGTGCAAGAATTGAAGCTGACCGACCATTCAAATCGCCGTAGATTCGCTCAGTTCATTCAGGTACAACCTGCTGGTTTTTCTGAAAAAATCATTTTTTCAGACGAAGCCCATTTTCATTTGTCAGGGTACGTCAACAAGCAAAATTGCCGCGTTTGGGCTTCTGAAAATCCTAAAGCAATTATTGAGAAGCCTTTGCATGCTCAACATGTCACTGTGTGGTGCGCTATGTGGTCTGGAGGCGTGATTAGGCCGTTTTTTTTTGAAGATGAGGCTGGAAATCCGGTTTATGGCTCAGAGGTAGCCAGTTACTCACAGTTGAGTTGTTGGATGTGAGTTGACGAAAACCACAGACTTCACGATAATTTAGGCGCCTGGATGTAGTTCCTGGACTCTTCCTATCGCCCAGCGGCCAGGTGGTAAGTTCATCTTTAACTAATACTAGGCTTCCTTGTTTCAGGTTTTCTTTTGGGTGCTGCCATTTGCTTCGGATTTGCAGCTGATGTAGATATTCGTTCGACCAGCGCTTCCAGATGTGCACGTTCATTTGTTCAACAAGCCTCCATCTGTTTCTTAGATCATGCTCAGCAAATTCTTGCTCTTCTTGTGGTAGTGACAGTAGGGGGCCGCCAATGAGGAAGTGACCGGGAGTTAGATAGTCTAGGTCTTCGATATCCTCTGTTAATGGGCACAGCGGACGAGAGTTAAGACAGGCTTCAATTTGATTTAGTAAAGTAGTGAATTGTTCGAAAGTAAGCTTCTGTTCCCCCAGTACTCGATGTAGGTGATATTTCATGGCTTTGACGGCAGCCTCCCACAGGCCTCCAGCTGTTGGCCAAAGTGGTGCATTAAAATGCCACTCAATTTGTAAGTGGCTCATCTCATCGAAGAATTCAGAAGTCTTAAACGTATTGTGTTGTTCAAATTCCCGTTGAAGTAGTTTTGCTGCGCCCACAAAATTCGTTCCGTTGTCGGAGAATACGTGTCGGGGTGTACCTCTGCAGGCACACATCCTTTTGAATGCGGCGAGGAACGTTTGCGTAGTCAGGTCCGACACCAATTCCAAATGCACAGCTTTGGTCACCATGCATATGAAAATTGCTATGTAAGCCTTGCAAGTTTTCACTCCTCTTCCTTTGTTGATTTTCACATCAACATGTCCGGTATAGTCGACGCCCGTGTTTGTGAACGGTCTTGATGGAGTTACACGCTCCTTTGGCAAGTCTGCCATCAGTTGGACGTTTCGGTTTGGTTTGAAACGATGACATCGGACGCATTGTCGAAGCTCCTTGACTGTTCTGCTACCTCCAATGACCCAAAATTTTTGACGTAAATGGGCCAAAGTGAGCCGGGCGCCTCCGTGGAGAGTTTCGCGATGAGCTTCTTGAATAATAAGCTCCGTTAATCTTCCTGTAGCCGGAAGAATAATAGGATGTTTAGCTTCGGGAGATAAAGTTGAGTAGTCTAGTCGCCCCTTCAGCAGTATTCCACTGTCGTCAAGAAATGGGGTTAACTTCAGCAAGTTGCTTTTTGTTGATATTGGTCGTTCTTTCTTTAAACATTCAATTTCGTCGCCATAGTTTTTATTTTGAACGTTTTTGATGACCAATTCTGTTGCTCCCATAATGTCTTGTGGTGACAAACACATAACCACCTTTTTGTTACCGCGGTCGGCTAAGTTATTGGTTGAGTTTAGTGTGCGTTTTTGCTTACGAATGTTGCTCAGTCGTAAAATCCATCCAAGCACTCGTATTACGCGTTTATAATTACTGTTTTTATTCAGTAATGTATCAATTGTTTCACAATTCTTGTATGTGACTGCGTAGCAGTTTATTTCTTGCAACTCAGTGTTTGTTGTGTAGGTCAGGCGAGTGTCTTGATGGATTTCTGGCATGTTTGTTTTTAACCAATCTGGTCCATTCCACCAAAGTTTAAAATCTAGGAGTTGAAAAGATGTGAGCCCTCGAGTTGCACAGTCAGCTGGATTTTCTTCTGACTTCACATAGTTCCAGCAGTTTGCCGAGATGATGCTGTTTATTTGTTTCACTCTGTTAGCTACATATTTCTCCCATCGGTTTATATCGCCCTTTAACCAGGCTAAAACGACCTTGGAGTCGCTCCAGCACCTTAAATGTAATTTTTTATTGCAGAGAGTGACCTGAATCTTGTCTAGCAGTTTGGCTAATAAAACGGCCCCGCAAAGTTCCATTCTAGGTACAGTTATCCTATTGCTGATTGGTGCAACCTTTGTTTTTGCCGTAATTAGTGCAGTCTTGTATTCGCCGGCTTGATTTTTCACTCGGCTATAAATGACGCACGCGTAAGCTTTTTCGCTTGCGTCGCAAAACCCGTGTATCTCTAGGTTGTTTTCTTGACATTGTAACCATCGTGGTATCGAGAGTTTGTTTAGCAACGGGATATCTCTTCTCATAGTTTCCCATTCCGTAGCGAGATCGTCGGGTAAGCGTTCATCCCAGTTGATTTTGCTTATCCAGATTTTTTGGAACAAAAGTTTGGTTTTTATTGTAAGTGGCGATAGTAATCCAAGTGGGTCATACAGTTTGCTTATTTCGCTCAGTAGTACGCGTTTTGTCAGTTTTTTCTTGATTGGTAGATCCCATTGGTATGTGAAGCTATCGTTGTCTTGATTCCACCTCATGCCCAACATTTTTGAGTTTGTTGTTTGTTCTGGGCTAAAGTCGATGTTCGTATTGCGGCTCTTTTGATCATCTCGCAAGTTTTCCAAGATAATCGGTTCGTTCGTTTTCCATTTTCTCAAGTTGAATCCTCCTTTTTTCAGCAACTCAATTAGCTGTGTGACCAGTGGTTTCGATGCGTCTATAGTATCCTGCCCGTAAACCAAATCATCCATGTAGAAATAGTTTTTCAGGACGTCTCCAGCTTCCGGATAAGTATCTTTTTCATCTTCTGCGAGTTTATGTAGAGTGCGCATTGCCAGATAAGGTGCACTTTTCGTTCCGTAAGTTACTGTGCCCAACTGCCAATTTTGTACAGGTTCGTTAGGGGAAGATCTCCAGATTATAGTTTGCAGATGTTGTTGTTTTTCGTTCAGCCAAATGAACCGATAAAGTTTTTCTACATCTGCCGTAAAGACGTATCTGTACGTTCTCCAATTAATTAGTAATGTCATTATATCCTTTTGTAAGTTCGGACCGCAGTACATGTGATCGTTGAGACTGCTGTCTCCTTTAGTCTTGTACGACGCGTTGAACACTACTCTTAGTTTTGTTGTAGTGGACTCAGCTCTCAACACACCATGGTGAGGTAGGTAGACTTGACCACTACTTTCTCCTGTGACACGTTTCATGTGTCCCATAGCGATGTATTCGTTCATAAAACACTTGTACTCGTAACTGAGTTCTTTGTTTCTGAACATTTTCCTTTCCAGTTGAAGGAACTGTGCTAATGCTTGTGACCTTGCATTTTTTAAGTTTGTTTCGAAATTAGGCTTCATAGGCATTTGTACCACATATTGTCCGTTCGCCAATCTTGTGGTAGTTGCGTTGTAATATTCCTCACAGTGTTGTTGCTCACTAGTTGATGATGAACTGTCTTGAATTTCCTCGGATTCCCAAAATCTTGCCATGTTTTCGAAATCGTTAAGTGTCACCAAGCAGTTGAATGTCTTTACATTCCCGCATAGAATCCAGCCCACTTTGGTTTGTTGAGCTATTGGGTATCTCTTATCACTCCTGATGACGCCGTTTAGGATAAGTTCTGAGTAGATGTCCGCGCCCAAGAGCAGATCGATCGGGCCTGACAGGTTGAACTGTGGATCCGCTAGTTTTAAGTTTTCCAAATAATCTCAGTTGCTGATTGAAAACGATGCAGTAGGTAAGTTGCTTATGAGTTTTTTCATAATTAATGCTTGAAAGTTGAATTTGTAGTCTGAATGTATTGACTGACATTCTAAGTTCATTGCTCCTTTGCAGTTGCCGCTAAGGGTGCCTACACCCGATACAACAGCGCTCACTTTATGTCGCTGTAATCGGAGGCGCTGTGCCGCGTTTTCCGTTATTAGGCTCACTTGGGAGCCTTGGTCAAGTAGACCTCTCAAGTTGATAAAGTTTCCATCAATTGTTTTGACTTTCAGAAGTACAGTTGTCAACAAAACTTCCTTTTTTTCGTTCGTTACGTTGTTGACCCCATAGGAAGTCGAAGGGGTCGATGATAGGTTTTCCTCCCTCGTTGCTTGTTTGTTGCTAGATAGTTCAGATTCAGCTTCATGCATAAGTGTGTGGTGTGCCTTATGACACAATTTACACGTCTTTCGTGATTTGCATTGTTTTTCTTCGTGGCTGAATAGGCAGTTTTTACAAATATGCAAATTGTGAACTGCATCATTCCGTTTGTTTGCGTTCATAGCCAAGAATTGTTCGCAATTCATCAAAACGTGATTAGTTTTGCAAATTGGGCATGTTTTTGCTGTCGTGAAGAAGGCTTTCGGTGAGTTTTGTGACTTGTTAAAGTACGATGACCCCTGCGTTTTATTCTTGTAGTTGTTATTTCGGTTTTCTGGTCCCTTATAAGGCTGCTTTTCCGATTTCCATGGTTTGTTTGATGACGATAATTTTTGGCTATTTCCCTGCAGAGCTTCCAGTGACATGAATTTTGATTCTAAAAACTCGGCGAACTCTTCCAGGTTGGGAAATTCCCTGGGATTTTTGATCTCCTTTATGTATTCGTTATACGTAACGCTATCTAGTTTTTGAATCAACAGGTGGACCACGATCGGATCCCAATTGGTGGTGTCTAGCCCGATGTTTTTGAGCCCGTTCAAACACTCCATCATGACGTCGTGCAGCCTCCGTATGCTTGCAGCGGTTGGTTGCTGAATACTAGGTTGATTCAGGAGCGAACACGCTCCTATATATGATGTGAACAACAGCCGTTTGTTATCGTAGCGGTGGGTCAGCATCTCCCAGCAAGATGCGTAGTTCTCAGCACTGATGCCAAGATGCTGAACCAATTTCTCCGCCTCACCATTCAGTTTTGTTTTCAAGTGTTGCATTTTTTGAGCCCTCGAAAGTGTCGGATTGTTGTGTACACTTTCGAGGTAAAGGTCTCTAAAAGTCAACCATTGGTTACAGTTTCCATGAAAATCCGGTATTTGAATTTTTGGCGTAGATTTCTCATAATGTGCATTGTTCCAGATGTTGTGTTGCAGTTTCCTTTTCAGGTCATCATAAAGGGTTTCTTCTGTATAGTATTTCTGTTGATAAATTGAGTCCTCATCTTGTAGTGTGTAGTCTAGTTCCCAATTTGCCTTTTCGATATGCTCCCATTTAGTTTTCAGGGTGCTTAAGTTGTCTTCTAATTCCCATTTTTCCATCGGTACCGCCAATGCTATGTTTATCTTTTCCACAGTGCGTTCGAACGCTCTAAAGTTACAGTATTGTTGACGCAAAAGGTCTTGTTGCTTCTCCGTCGACTCGCTTGTTCCACGAGGAGGTATGTGGAATTTGATATCATCGAAAGTAAATTTCGATTGTCCCTTACCTTGCTTAGGCGTCGCAGGTGGTTGTTCCACCTTACTAGTAGATGCAGACGGCAATTCCGATTTAAGTTTCAACATATCTTGCAGCACTTCTTCATACATTTTCTTCGTACCGTTGAAAATGTCGTCTTTGAAGTATTGAAGGTCTGTTGCTGCAGACTGTTCCAGTAGTTGATGGTTGTGAACAAATTTCTCCCAGTTATTGTTCAGCCGAGAAAGACGCTCCTCCAGGTACGCCAAGTTCTTCCTGGTGGGACTGTCCTTCTTGTAGTTGGTGCAAATAAGCTTCAAGTCTCTGAAGATAGTTTCTTGACGGCTTATCAGTTCCGTTACACTCTGAACCATTGTTATTAGTTATTGGTTTGACCGTTGGTGGAGTAGAGTTGTATCAACACAGGTACTAGTTCACCAAAGTTGCGAAGTTTCCGCAAGTTTTGGATATTAAATGCGTTGGTACCCCACTAACGCGATCCGCTCTTCTGGGACACCAGCTAGACCGATTCGCTAAAGTTAACAGGGACAATACGCATCTATTATATCCGGCTCGAAGGACCACTTTTATGTATGGCTCAGACTCAGAGGTAGCCAGTTACTCACAGTTGAGTTGTTGGATGTGAGTTGACGAAAACCACAGACTTCACGATAATTTAGTTTATTCGTAAGAGTTACACGAATGTTCCGTTGGATGCTAATCCGCGGTTATAGCGCTACGGCAGCTATTGGTCAACTAAACTTATATAGTTATAAAAGTAAATAAAACGAGTAGCAAAAAGTAGGTCGCGGCGTTAGCAATTCGCCTGTACGTGAACCGTACATCCGGTAACAGTCAATGGATCACGGTATCGCGAGATGTTAACCACTAAATTTTGGCCTATTATTGATGACATGGATATCACTGAAAAGTGGTTTCAACAGGACGGTGCCACATGTCACACAGCCAATGAAACGATCAATTTATTGCAAACCAAATTTCCCGATTGCATAATTTCGCGAAATTCAGCTGTTAAGTGGCCAGCCAGATCGTGTGATTTAACACCACTGAATTATTTTTTGTGGGGCTATGTTAAGGACAGAGTCTATACGGAGCCAATCGAATCGATTGCAGCCTTAAAACTCAAAATCCGTGATGTCATTAACGAAATAGACTCTCCATTTTGCCAAAAAGTGATTAAAAATTTTGATGAAAGAATCAACATCTGTCAGCGTGGTCGTGGTGGACATTTGCCAGATATCATTTTTCATTAATAATTGCCAAACTTTTCTCTTTGTAATACAATAAAAACATTATTCATTTTCCTCCAAATTCTTTGTTTTATTTTGTTTTAGAAAACAAAGTTCTTGTTGAAAAACCCTGTATACACACACATGGTGTTGGGGTATGCCCAACAGTGAAATTGTTATAAATAAAAAATAAAAATAAAATCATTTTAATTCGGACAACTACGAGATCCATAAATTGTTAGTAACAGGTTTGCACTACAACACTATTGTTAGTAACTTAAACTAAAGACGAATTAATGAGAAGACTACCCATCAACTAGACAACGTGAAATGGAAACTAGGGTATAAGTCTTCTCACAAATTGCCTTATTATGGCCGAGGAGGTATCTGCCGACTGTGTATGAACATCTCGGCGACTTCCTTCTGTAGTTGTTCTTTCCTGTAGGTGTTCTCTATTTCCCTGTATTGTTCCATGAGCAGTCGATTAGCGCCGACAAAGTTCGTGCCATTGTCGCTGTACATATGGCGGGGGCACCTCTCCTTGCTGCCATCCGGTTAAGGGCTGCCAAAAATGCCGAGCTTGTAAGATCAGAGACCAACTCAACGTGCACTGCCTTTGTTACCATGCAAACGAAGATGGCTATGTAACACTGGTGTGGTTTTAGCCCCTCTTCCTTTATTCATCTTAACATCGACGAATCCCGTGTAGTCCACTCCTGTATGGTGGAATGGCGGGGCAGGGTTTATTCTTGCGGTCGGCAGTTCACCCATGATTTGTTGCTGTTTTGTTGGACTGATTTTTCGGCACGTTACGCATTTTCTGACTTGCATTTTCGTAACTCGCACGCCACCGATGATCCAGTATTTTTGGCGAAGATGGGCCAGGGTGAGTCTCGGTCCGCCATAAAAAGTCATTTGGTGAGCTTGATCGATGAGCAAATGTGTAAGGTGGCTGTCGTGAGGAATGATCATCGGATGCTTCATCTCTTCAGTTAGCGTGGCGTTGTTCAATCTTCCCCCGACTCTTAGCAAGCATTCTTGATCAATGTAAGGATTAAGAGGCAATAACTTTCTATTTGATGTCACTGCCGTGTTTAAAAAATAGTGTTTAGTAAATGACTCATTTCCGTTTCAAATACTTTTTGTTGTGTTTGTTTCACAACTGCCTTAGTTGCCCTGTTCAATTCCTGCAACGTAAGGTAACTCGGTAATTGGCGATGTTTCGAGTCCAATGTTCGAATTGTTAGGTTCAATGCTCTGTGTATCCATGCGACTATTCGAATGACATGATTAATAAGTATATTTTTGCAAGAATTGTTCGATAATGTTGATGGTTTCTGTGTTGGTTTGGACAGCATTGACTTGTTTCAATACCGTTGTTTTCACCTCTTGGTCTGACGTATAGACCTGTTTGACTAGGGTCCTCATTTCAGAGGATGATAGCCAAATAGGACCTTGCCACCAGTTTGTTATTTTTTTTGACTTGACGTAATCCCAATGCGAACGCAGTATTACTGTGTTGACTTTCTGAACTCGATTCTCTACATGTTTTCCATTGTGATGGGTAACCTTGTATCCAACCCAGGGCCACCATAGAATCAGTCCAACCATAGACTCCAATATCATGTTGATGTTAGGATTCTTTAACCTTTTGCATCAATTTGCATAGTAGGTGCGCTCCATTTAATTCCAGTTTAGGCAATGTTGTTGCTTTTCTGTGCGGTACAATTTTAGATTTTACAGCGACAAGTATAACTTCTGTTGATGGGTAAACTCGAGGCATCCAGGGAAGCGTCACTGAAGCCATGTGGTTCTATGTGGGTGGCCGAGATGCGATACATCGGGTCTTCTTCACGATCCGACATAGTTTAGGTAGGTGTGGGCACTGTAGTGGGTACTCGAACGAAACGATAATTCGAGTTTAAAATAACTTTAATAAACTAGAGCGTCTGCCAAGGCTGTCGGAGCTCGAGTGTCGCAACATTCCGTCCCTTCTCCAGTCCTCGCTGCATCCCCTCTACCGACGATCGTGTCCAAGCGTGGAAACGCAAGCGCACCGGTAGGGTGCGCTTGTAACCATATTATTAGTTCACAAAACTAATTTAGATTAGATTAGGTTAGATGGCGCTGCTTGTTGCACTATGGCCCCATCAATCCACGACAAATAATATAATCATTGTTTGGCCGAATGTTTATACCTATGTCCGAATTTACAATGGCATGCCTTTAAGATGGCAGAATTTTATTTGGCATAATTACCTTTGGCAAAGTTAAAATTCCGCATAATTTCATTTAGCATAACTTTTATTTAAAGCGACGATTAATTGGTACAATTTCACTTGGCATACTATGAAGATGGCAGAATTTAATTTCAACTGTCTTTTCAACTTTCAATTAAAATTAAAATAATATTCTTAACAAGGCATTAAGTTGTGCTACAAAAGTTAGTGACAGAAAAGAATCGCTGCAAAACCGACTCCACGAAGTCTTGTCTGCCCTACCCCTAGAGTGTAATTTAAGCCCGTGTAGGCGCGGAGGGGCGAGGCGGCCCGCGAGCTGAGGAGCAGGTGGTGTTAACGTTCACCGCCGCGGCTGAGGCAAGCCGAAGTTGCGGTGGTGAGCGCTAAAACCATCTGCGACGATAAGCTCGCGTGGGACCGCCGGAGCCCCGCAGCGCCGGAGCCGTGACAGAAAACGCAACATGCAGCAAGCATGGTTAATGCTTACTTGCATGGTTAATGCTTACTTGCATGGTGTATGCTTGTTTGCATGCTTCTTACAGGGAAATTAAATGAAATGTATACCAAAAGACGATTCTGACTGTGAACTTTCTGCGATATGATGGTTCTACGTTTTAATTATAATGGATATGAAGTTTATGCCTAAAGATGATTCCGACTTACAAAATTATGAGTTTTGAATGTATGATAAATGAGTGTATGCCAAACGATTTTCTGCGAAATGAAGTTATGCTTTCCGCTGTTATGCAAAATAATATTATGACATAAAAAATATGCTTTAAAGGGTAGACCCTTTTCATTGTTATGTTGTGTTGTTGTATTTTCCAAGAGTGCCGGTTCGTTTGATGACCATTTTCTAAGGTTGAACCCTCCACTCTTGAGTAATTGTTTTAGGTCCGAAATCAGCTTCTGTCCTTGTTCAATGGTATGCGATCCATGAACGAGATCATCGACGTAAAATTACTCCTGCACTACCTTTGCTTATACCTTTACGGTATAAGAGAAAATGTTTTAAAACTTTTTAGTTCTTATCTGACCAATAGGAAACAGTACGTCGAAATTAAATCACTTCACGAAGGTGTGGAACAAATTCATAAATCGAAATTATTTACTGTAACTAGAGGTGTTCCACAGGGTTCGGTGTTGGGCCCCATTTTCTTTATAATATTTCTTAACGATCTAGCTGAATACATTAAAAGCATTTTACCTGATGCTGACTTGATAATATTTGCTGACGATACGCGTGCTGTGATAGCTGCTGACAATGTGGAGACCTTAAAGTGTAAACTAAATGTATTAATAGCTGCTTGTGAAAGGTGGTTTTCTACGAATAATCTTAAATTAAATGTAAATAAGACATAATGTATGATATTTAGATCTACGGTTAGGAACAAAGCTTTAGTAAACGTAGAATCCTTAGGCAGAAAAATTGATATGGTGGAAAGTTTGAGGTTTTTAGGGGTGCAAATTGATTATTTACTCAATTGGAAACCAGAACTAGATTCAATTACGAATACAATAAGTAGTGCGTGTTATGCTATCAGATCTCTAAGGGATTTTTTGTCTATTACCCAACTTCGTACCTACCGTCTATTTTGCTCTAGTTGAATCTAAACTTAGATATAGTATTAAATTTTGGGGAAACAGCTATAAATATAACACTAAGGCAGCCTTTACTATACAAAAGCGAGCATTAAGAACCATGCTTCGTTTAAACCAGATAGAATCATGTGAAGAGTATTTTGTTAAACTTAGAATATTTAACGGTACCATGTCTTTACATTTTGGTTCTCCTTACTCATTTAAATAAAAACTTAAGCGAGTTTGAAACAGACGATGAAAGAAAAATTGGAGTAGATACTCGCAGAAAAGATCTTCCTACTATTCTGCAGGCAAAGCTTGGTGTTGTCAAACACTCGTCACGCGTGCAGTCTGTCAATCTGTTTAACAAATTACCAGCAGAATTAAAGAATATTCAGAATGTGAACATGTTTAAGAATAAACTCAGGGCTTTGTTAATAAATAAAGCCTATTACAGCATTGACGAATTTTGTAATGACAAAAATTATTTTAAAAGTAGTATTTAAATTAATTAAGTGTATCAATTGCTCTTTGACGTTGTTAGAAATGTAGCTTTGTTTTTATACTTAATATTTCGACATTAAATGTATTTTGCTAGGGACTTTGTTCTGTATAAATAAGAATATAAATGTTTGTAAAGTTTGTGCTTTTAATTTGGATAGACGTTCCAACTTTGATAATGGGTGAGGAACGAGGGTAGCTATAGTATAATTGTTTATGTTGCCTCTTTTTGTGTACCTACTGTGCAAATATTTTCGACACAAATGAATTTTTGTTATGAAATAAATAACTTGAACTTTGAAGCTTCCGGGAAATTTTGACGCTCGTCCTCCGCCAGTCTTCGTAGTGTCATTATGGCCAGTCCCGGGGCTGCTTTTGTCCCCTAAGTTACTGTAGGGAGCTGATATGAAAGTAGAGGTTGTTCCGGTGATTCTCGCCAGATAAGATAAGATAAGATAAGTCTTTATTTGCCTTAAACATGGTATAAAGTTGTTACAGATATCACTGAAAAGTGGTTTCAACAGGACGGTGCCACATGTCACACAGCCAATGAAACGATCAATTTATTGCAAACCAAATTTCCCGATTGCATAATTTCGCGAAATTCAGCTGTTAAGTGGCCAGCCAGATCGTGTGATTTAACACCACTGAATTATTTTTTGTGGGGCTATGTTAAGGACAGAGTCTATACGGAGCCAATCGAATCGATTGCAGCCTTAAAACTCAAAATCCGTGATGTCATTAACGAAATAGACTCTCCATTTTGCCAAAAAGTGATTAAAAATTTTGATGAAAGAATCAACATCTGTCAGCGTGGTCGTGGTGGACATTTGCCAGATATCATTTTTCATTAATAATTGCCAAACTTTTCTCTTTGTAATACAATAAAAACATTATTCATTTTCCTCCAAATTCTTTGTTTTATTTTGTTTTAGAAAACAAAGTTCTTGTTGAAAAACCCTGTATACACACACATGGTGTTGGGGTATGCCCAACAGTGAAATTGTTATAAATAAAAAATAAAAATAAAATCATTTTAATTCGGACAACTACGAGATCCATAAATTGTTAGTAACAGGTTTGCACTACAACACTATTGTTAGTAACTTAAACTAAAGACGAATTAATGAGAAGACTACCCATCAACTAGACAACGTGAAATGGAAACTAGGGTATAAGTCTTCTCACAAATTGCCTTATTATGGCCGAGGAGGTATCTGCCGACTGTGTATGAACATCTCGGCGACTTCCTTCTGTAGTTGTTCTTTCCTGTAGGTGTTCTCTATTTCCCTGTATTGTTCCATGAGCAGTCGATTAGCGCCGACAAAGTTCGTGCCATTGTCGCTGTACATATGGCGGGGGCACCTCTCCTTGCTGCCATCCGGTTAAGGGCTGCCAAAAATGCCGAGCTTGTAAGATCAGAGACCAACTCAACGTGCACTGCCTTTGTTACCATGCAAACGAAGATGGCTATGTAACACTGGTGTGGTTTTAGCCCCTCTTCCTTTATTCATCTTAACATCGACGAATCCCGTGTAGTCCACTCCTGTATGGTGGAATGGCGGGGCAGGGTTTATTCTTGCGGTCGGCAGTTCACCCATGATTTGTTGCTGTTTTGTTGGACTGATTTTTCGGCACGTTACGCATTTTCTGACTTGCATTTTCGTAACTCGCACGCCACCGATGATCCAGTATTTTTGGCGAAGATGGGCCAGGGTGAGTCTCGGTCCGCCATAAAAAGTCATTTGGTGAGCTTGATCGATGAGCAAATGTGTAAGGTGGCTGTCGTGAGGAATGATCATCGGATGCTTCATCTCTTCAGTTAGCGTGGCGTTGTTCAATCTTCCCCCGACTCTTAGCAAGCATTCTTGATCAATGTAAGGATTAAGAGGCAATAACTTTCTATTTGATGTCACTGCCGTGTTTAAAAAATAGTGTTTAGTAAATGACTCATTTCCGTTTCAAATACTTTTTGTTGTGTTTGTTTCACAACTGCCTTAGTTGCCCTGTTCAATTCCTGCAACGTAAGGTAACTCGGTAATTGGCGATGTTTCGAGTCCAATGTTCGAATTGTTAGGTTCAATGCTCTGTGTATCCATGCGACTATTCGAATGACATGATTAATAAGTATATTTTTGCAAGAATTGTTCGATAATGTTGATGGTTTCTGTGTTGGTTTGGACAGCATTGACTTGTTTCAATACCGTTGTTTTCACCTCTTGGTCTGACGTATAGACCTGTTTGACTAGGGTCCTCATTTCAGAGGATGATAGCCAAATAGGACCTTGCCACCAGTTTGTTATTTTTTTTGACTTGACGTAATCCCAATGCGAACGCAGTATTACTGTGTTGACTTTCTGAACTCGATTCTCTACATGTTTTCCATTGTGATGGGTAACCTTGTATCCAACCCAGGGCCACCATAGAATCAGTCCAACCATAGACTCCAATATCATGTTGATGTTAGGATTCTTTAACCTTTTGCATCAATTTGCATAGTAGGTGCGCTCCATTTAATTCCAGTTTAGGCAATGTTGTTGCTTTTCTGTGCGGTACAATTTTAGATTTTACAGCGACAAGTATAACTTCTGTTGATGGGTAAACTCGAGGCATCCAGGGAAGCGTCACTGAAGCCATGTGGTTCTATGTGGGTGGCCGAGATGCGATACATCGGGTCTTCTTCACGATCCGACATAGTTTAGGTAGGTGTGGGCACTGTAGTGGGTACTCGAACGAAACGATAATTCGAGTTTAAAATAACTTTAATAAACTAGAGCGTCTGCCAAGGCTGTCGGAGCTCGAGTGTCGCAACATTCCGTCCCTTCTCCAGTCCTCGCTGCATCCCCTCTACCGACGATCGTGTCCAAGCGTGGAAACGCAAGCGCACCGGTAGGGTGCGCTTGTAACCATATTATTAGTTCACAAAACTAATTTAGATTAGATTAGGTTAGATGGCGCTGCTTGTTGCACTATGGCCCCATCAATCCACGACAAATAATATAATCATTGTTTGGCCGAATGTTTATACCTATGTCCGAATTTACAATGGCATGCCTTTAAGATGGCAGAATTTTATTTGGCATAATTACCTTTGGCAAAGTTAAAATTCCGCATAATTTCATTTAGCATAACTTTTATTTAAAGCGACGATTAATTGGTACAATTTCACTTGGCATACTATGAAGATGGCAGAATTTAATTTCAACTGTCTTTTCAACTTTCAATTAAAATTAAAATAATATTCTTAACAAGGCATTAAGTTGTGCTACAAAAGTTAGTGACAGAAAAGAATCGCTGCAAAACCGACTCCACGAAGTCTTGTCTGCCCTACCCCTAGAGTGTAATTTAAGCCCGTGTAGGCGCGGAGGGGCGAGGCGGCCCGCGAGCTGAGGAGCAGGTGGTGTTAACGTTCACCGCCGCGGCTGAGGCAAGCCGAAGTTGCGGTGGTGAGCGCTAAAACCATCTGCGACGATAAGCTCGCGTGGGACCGCCGGAGCCCCGCAGCGCCGGAGCCGTGACAGAAAACGCAACATGCAGCAAGCATGGTTAATGCTTACTTGCATGGTTAATGCTTACTTGCATGGTGTATGCTTGTTTGCATGCTTCTTACAGGGAAATTAAATGAAATGTATACCAAAAGACGATTCTGACTGTGAACTTTCTGCGATATGATGGTTCTACGTTTTAATTATAATGGATATGAAGTTTATGCCTAAAGATGATTCCGACTTACAAAATTATGAGTTTTGAATGTATGATAAATGAGTGTATGCCAAACGATTTTCTGCGAAATGAAGTTATGCTTTCCGCTGTTATGCAAAATAATATTATGACATAAAAAATATGCTTTAAAGGGTAGACCCTTTTCATTGTTATGTTGTGTTGTTGTATTTTCCAAGAGTGCCGGTTCGTTTGATGACCATTTTCTAAGGTTGAACCCTCCACTCTTGAGTAATTGTTTTAGGTCCGAAATCAGCTTCTGTCCTTGTTCAATGGTATGCGATCCATGAACGAGATCATCGACGTAAAATTACTCCTGCACTACCTTTGCTTATACCTTTACGGTATAAGAGAAAATGTTTTAAAACTTTTTAGTTCTTATCTGACCAATAGGAAACAGTACGTCGAAATTAAATCACTTCACGAAGGTGTGGAACAAATTCATAAATCGAAATTATTTACTGTAACTAGAGGTGTTCCACAGGGTTCGGTGTTGGGCCCCATTTTCTTTATAATATTTCTTAACGATCTAGCTGAATACATTAAAAGCATTTTACCTGATGCTGACTTGATAATATTTGCTGACGATACGCGTGCTGTGATAGCTGCTGACAATGTGGAGACCTTAAAGTGTAAACTAAATGTATTAATAGCTGCTTGTGAAAGGTGGTTTTCTACGAATAATCTTAAATTAAATGTAAATAAGACATAATGTATGATATTTAGATCTACGGTTAGGAACAAAGCTTTAGTAAACGTAGAATCCTTAGGCAGAAAAATTGATATGGTGGAAAGTTTGAGGTTTTTAGGGGTGCAAATTGATTATTTACTCAATTGGAAACCAGAACTAGATTCAATTACGAATACAATAAGTAGTGCGTGTTATGCTATCAGATCTCTAAGGGATTTTTTGTCTATTACCCAACTTCGTACCTACCGTCTATTTTGCTCTAGTTGAATCTAAACTTAGATATAGTATTAAATTTTGGGGAAACAGCTATAAATATAACACTAAGGCAGCCTTTACTATACAAAAGCGAGCATTAAGAACCATGCTTCGTTTAAACCAGATAGAATCATGTGAAGAGTATTTTGTTAAACTTAGAATATTTAACGGTACCATGTCTTTACATTTTGGTTCTCCTTACTCATTTAAATAAAAACTTAAGCGAGTTTGAAACAGACGATGAAAGAAAAATTGGAGTAGATACTCGCAGAAAAGATCTTCCTACTATTCTGCAGGCAA
Organism: Xanthia icteritia; assembly: GCA_949128155.2. Lineage (NCBI taxonomy): Eukaryota > Metazoa > Arthropoda > Insecta > Lepidoptera > Noctuidae > Xanthia > Xanthia icteritia. The sequence continues at coordinate 16,672,354 of OX421955.2, forward strand.
AGCTTGGTGTTGTCAAACACTCGTCACGCGTGCAGTCTGTCAATCTGTTTAACAAATTACCAGCAGAATTAAAGAATATTCAGAATGTGAACATGTTTAAGAATAAACTCAGGGCTTTGTTAATAAATAAAGCCTATTACAGCATTGACGAATTTTGTAATGACAAAAATTATTTTAAAAGTAGTATTTAAATTAATTAAGTGTATCAATTGCTCTTTGACGTTGTTAGAAATGTAGCTTTGTTTTTATACTTAATATTTCGACATTAAATGTATTTTGCTAGGGACTTTGTTCTGTATAAATAAGAATATAAATGTTTGTAAAGTTTGTGCTTTTAATTTGGATAGACGTTCCAACTTTGATAATGGGTGAGGAACGAGGGTAGCTATAGTATAATTGTTTATGTTGCCTCTTTTTGTGTACCTACTGTGCAAATATTTTCGACACAAATGAATTTTTGTTATGAAATAAATAACTTGAACTTTGAAGCTTCCGGGAAATTTTGACGCTCGTCCTCCGCCAGTCTTCGTAGTGTCATTATGGCCAGTCCCGGGGCTGCTTTTGTCCCCTAAGTTACTGTAGGGAGCTGATATGAAAGTAGAGGTTGTTCCGGTGATTCTCGCCAGATAAGATAAGATAAGATAAGTCTTTATTTGCCTTAAACATGGTATAAAGTTGTTACAGTCAGATATTAATCTAAAGTCCGCATGTTTAGCTATACAGGATATGTATCAATTGCATGCAAAATAATAATTATTAGTAAATTTAAAGTTCAATGTCGCAGATACAGAGTCAATTACAATAGGTAATAATAGTTTTCTCTCAGCATTATCTGCAATTACGAAAGTCCAGGAAGTTATAATTTATTGTTGAGAAAATATATAATGTCATAAAACATTGTGTTCTTTCAACCATTTCAGTAATTTGTTTTTAAATGAGTTACTATTAGATAACAATTTTATTTCTTTGAGAATCTGTTGTAGGCTTTGGTCACAATGGGCCACTACAATTTGCCTGTACGTCTTTTCAATATCAGATGTGTAAGCGTACTTGTATTGCCTCCACTGTATTAATGTTGTTTGTAAATCTTGTTGTAGCTTTGGGTCCTTGTGCATGAGATCGTTTAAGCTCCAACCGGTAGTTGTTTTTGCGGATGCATTAAACACAACCCTGTTCTTGGTTGTTGTTGACTCGGCGCGTTCGACGCCGTGGTGCGGCAAGTAGCATCCGTGTGTATTGTCACATGTTGACTGTTGCATGTGACCTAAGTCAATGTCCTCTGCTATAAATTCTTTATAGGCTTTTGCTAAGTGTTGTAGTTTTCCTAATCTTCGTTCTAACGTTTTGAATTGGTCAATGGCCATCTGTTTGGAAGAGCCCAGCTTGCATTCCCAGTCGTTTATCATTGGAAGTCTCACTTCGTATCTTCCATTTTCTAAGCGTTGTGTGGTATTGCTGTAGTACTCAACGCATTTCTGATCTTCCACTGATAAATAGGCTCGGTCTTTGATGTCTTCGGAATCCCAAAACTGTATCATATCCTCTAGATTATTCAATACCATGTTGCATTGTAATTTTGTATTTTTGACGTGTCGGCATAGTAGCCAGCCTAAGTATATTTGTTGAGCGATGGGCCGTGTGACGTCATCGCCTTTGATCATTCCTTCTAGCATAATCTAAGAGTAAATATCTGCTCAAAATAGCAGATCTACTGGTCGGCTGCTGTTGAATTCCGGATCCGCCAAGTTGATATTTTGTATTTGAGGTCATGATGGTTTTGTAAATGTTTTGTTCGGTAGATTCTTGATTAAGTTTTTAATGATGTATACTGATTTTCTGAACCAGAAGTCGCTGAAGACAGAGCTGCATAAAATTATTATAATGGTGCCATTGCATTTACTCTCCTTTTATTGCATTTCTGGCGTTTGATCCCAAGAAATTGTTGCTCGTTCTGTTATCAGTGATATCTGAGACCCCTGATCTATAAGAGCTCGCATGTTGTGCTGAGTTCCATCAGCTCCCTCTACCTTTACTATGGCGGTCGTTGATAGAATTTCCGAAGCTTCTTCATCATTTTGAGAGACATGAGATGATGAAATGTTTGGTTTTGTTCATTGGTTTTTGATGCAGTGTCTTGCATTAACGTACTGTGCTTAGCTTTGCACTTGCGAAATCGGTTGTTTGACGTACATTTTTTGCCCTTATGGCTGTACAGGCAATTAATGCAAACTTGCAATTTGTTAATTGTTTCAACTTTTTCGTCGTTCGACATTTCTAAAAACTTTGCACATAAATAGAGGCCATGCTCGTCGTTGCAAAGTGGACAAGTAAACGTCGGCGCATGGTACGATTTCGTAACCTTGTTGTTACTAGCCGCTTGGTTCTTGTTGTTATGATAGCTGTGTTTCTTATTATGGCATGCTTCTTGATTCTGATTTGATGCAGAACTTGTCTTCTGATAGTTGTCTTGTTTACGCTGCGACGATTCCATTGAAGTAAACTTCGCCTCTAGGTAGTCTAAGAAATCCTTAAATACAGGTAATTCCCGCGAGTTCTTCAGTGATTCAATGTACTGAAACTCAAAGCATTTATTTCAATTAAACCATTTACAGGCACTTTTGAATTGTCAAGAAGTCAGTCAGTCAGAAATATGAAGCTAGTTGCCCATTCCAAAGCGTAGTAGGTACCTATGGAGAAGAACGGGCAAGAAACTCCACGGACACTCTTTTGTTGTAGGTAATCTGAGTATGTCTCAGCGCCCAGTTTTTGTGTCAAAATGTGAACTAGTAGCGGATCCCAGGTCTTGACATCCACTTCTAAATTCTTGATAGCGTGCAAACGTACTATTGTGACGTCATGTATTTTCTTAATTGGTGCTAATGACTGTTGTTGCATAGTAGGCAGATTGAAAAGCATGTTGATATGCGATGTAAAGATAATTTTTTTGTTGTTGTAGCGATTTTTGAGAATATCCCAACACACTAGATAGTTGTTATTTGTAAGTGTTGTATCAACCTTTCAGCTTCTCCTTGCTTTTCAAAAATTGCATCTTTTGCGCATTTGACAAGGATGTATAGTTATATATGGCTTCCGTGAAAAGGTCTTTGAACGGTATCCACTGATTAAACTTTCCGTGAAACACTGGTATCTCTAACTTTGGTGTTGTTTCTCGATAAGCTCCGGACCACATCTTGGTGTTTAATGCCTTCTTCAGATCGATATATTGGTTTTCAAATCTTGTATAGCGCTCTTCGTACATTGCGTTTTTGTCCCACTTGAGTGCTCGCACTCGGTTTCTCAACGTCAATAGCAGACCAACGCGCTTGTAACGTTTGCAACGCATCCTGGAATTCCCATTTTTCTGTGATAAATTCCACTTGAGTGTTGGCGATAGCTCTCATGAAACCTTGTGATATTTTGCAATTAAATGAAAGAAAATTTAAAGCTCATATTAAAAGTACACTTTGTAAACAAGCATATTACAAATTAGAGGATTATATCCAAGATAAGAATGCTTGGAAACATGCTGGTCCTGCTCCATAGGATAATTTAGAATCAAGACAAAATCAAACTGGTTGCAAATTTAAGTGTATATTTTATTATTATTTTTTATTATATGACATTGATTTTACTTTCTATGACCAATTCCTCGCACACTGACTTATTAATTGTGGAATCTTAGGAGGATCGTCTACTTTTACAATGTTTGTAAATATGTGAGCACCATGTATCTATCACATAATTAGTTTATCTATTGTTGCTTCATTTTTAATTCTTTTTACCTATTGTGGTATAATAATTTTATTCTAGGTGCATCGTCCTCACATATAATTATATAACTAATGTACTTATACAAAATATTGTAAAACATTTTTAAAAGAGTAACGGTGGAGTTTCTTGCCCATTCTTCTCCATACGAAAACTACCTTTTGGAAGGGCCAACTAGAATCAATTAATTTTTTTTGTAAATTTTTGACGTTCAAAAGTGCCTTATACGGGCCTACTTGAAATAAATGATTTGACTTTGACTTTGACTTTGAAGGCCTTGAAATTCGCCGATTGTTTGCTTAAGGGGTCGTCCAGTTTACTATTGGACCCCGAGTCCCTCTTGTTAGGGCTTTGTTGTTGCTGAGGAGGCGATTGATCTCTGTTGTTGTTCTCAGTTGTGTTACTGGTTTCTTCTTCCTCCTCGCTGTTTTGTTGTTCTTGTAATTTCTTGCTCGATGTACCTGCTTGATCTTGTTCAGAGGTACTTTCGAACGGTGTTGGTTGCACTGCCGGTCCCCCTGTGGACCGCTTGTGCGCCGACAGTTGTTGATTTTGTAGGAGAATTAACTCCTTGGTTTCTTTATAACCACACAATTTGAGCACGACTTAAACGAGCTCAAACACTACAATGAAGTACTACAGTCTGAACATGGAAGACGCAGCAAGCGAGGTCTCATAAACGGGATTGGAAACATTGCGAACTCTCTCTTCGGCGTACTTGATGACAAATTCGCCGACAAATACAATAACGACATCAAACTACTGCACAGAAATGAAGACCACTTGCTCAATCTATACAAACAACATACATATTTCAATAATCGAAGGTGAATACAACCTCCTGAAGAGGAACGAGCAAGTGATGCACCGACAGTTCGTCGTCATCAACAAAAGTCTCAGAGACTCGATGCAACAACTGAGAACAGAACAAGACCAAGCAACTTTCCTCACTGCTACTGCACTTGCCGCAAATATGATGGTATCAAACTTGCGGAGAATACAAGACATGTTGATCGACCTAGTTACAGATCTTCGCAATGGCAAAGTCGACACTCACTTATTGAAACCCGATACATTCGAAAACCAGTTGAAAATCATATCAGGACAAATACCAAAAGGATTATCCCTACCCTGCCCAAACAAGTTCAAGTGTATTCGGGAAATGTATAAACTAGCAAGTGTGCAAGGAAGACTAACCGAAGACTTTATTATTTTCGAAGTAAAAATCCCATTAGTAGGTATCAGACGAACAATATGAACTAACCGAAGTCGTCCTAATCCGCAACATAAAGGGAGGCTCCATGATTAACATAATACCAACAACAAAATACATAGCCATGAACTTGAAAATGGACATGATGATACTCCTGAATCAACAACATTTGTCATCATGCACCCAAATAAACACAAATCAGCTGCTACTATGCAATTTCGACTTACCTATATATGGTATCAAAACAGCCACAAGCATGTGCGAAGCAGACATAATAAACAATCGAGGAGTATCAAATTGCCGTACCTACTGAGGTATCAAGTTGCAACAATGAATGGAAAAAGTTACACAGCAAGGGGGCTTGGTTATTTACGTGTTGCAAGGAATGCACTATGCGCATTTTCTGTCCAGCTGGAATTACGTCACAGACACTACGTAATACGGGCACAATCACCTTAGCGACAGGATGCACGATGCGCGGCGATAACCACATAATTCATTCGCGCTACAATATGCAAAGCACTATGGAATTAGGAAATGAGCAAGAGATCTACATAGCAGCGATAAACATAAATGACTTATTAATAAGTAATAATCAAATTACTAACATAACAAACATGGAAATAGAAACCCATGAAGAACAACTAAAAGGTATTAAAAGAAAAATTGAAATGGTTAAATCAGCGGATGCCGAGCAACATCATTACGTCCTGTACGGCTTCATAATAACCTGGGCAATAATATTCGGGACATGGGTAGCCTTCATGGAGCACAATAACCAGTGGAGAGCGCGTGCGGGGGCTACCGCGGGCGCTAAACGTACGCTATATCAAGCGTACGCGGCGAAATTTTGATAAGACTCTGCGACTGGCATCGGTCGCGGACGGTCGTGCTGTTTCTCCGTGCTCCCACCTGTGGCATCCTGAACTCCGAGTTTCTTCGTGTTCTCCAGCTATTAATTGCTGTCCTTTTCAGGACACAATTAATAAAGTGTTTCTAGAACAGTTTTGGTCAAAAACATATTCGTCGCGTCCTTGGCCCTTTCCGGGCAAAACCACAGTTTCGTGGTCCTCGGTGGATACCTTACGGTGCCAACGAAACCGAGTGGGGTGTTGTCCCAATCACACCCGCCGAACCCCTTCAGGGTAAGGCAGTCAATTGGACGGGTCCCAGTGTCCGGCCTTGGGGGGTCTCCTAGTCGGCATTGGTGACAGTTTTGCCTCCCCAGCTACACACCTAGTGACGGTCGGGTGTGTCTACACCCGGCGCACTAGACTGGTTAGGACCCCGTTGCACAATAAGATAGGCAACGGGCAAAAGCAAGCTTAGGGCTCACCTTAAGTACACAACCTCCCTGTCTAACCCGACAGGGAGGGTTTACACATCCCCGGTTATCCCCCGGGGAGTTAGAGTTAGGAAAATATTAGGAATAACATAGGTTCCCAATCTCCCTCCCTCTCAATATGAGTAACCTCCTTAATATGGAGGTTACGATCAAGTCGCTAAGCGACAAGCTAGATGCTCTCAAAAGTGAGAATGAGACCCTCCTTACCTTCATTCAGAAGATGCTTAAGGAGAGTCCCACTCTCATAGATAAGTTCGGAGATGACCTTCAGTCTCTCAAACAGAAAGCCCCCAACTCCCCCGATCTCAACCAGTCACTGGAAGCCTTCAGTGACGCACTAGGTCCCTCTCTCCCCACCCCTTTCAGTCCAATGGACACCACAGAGCCGGCTTCCTCAAAGTCGGCCCTCTCCCCTTATTCGTCCGACAGCGAGACGGTCCAAGCTCTTTCTTCTTCCTCTGGTTCCCAATCCGAGGATGATGGGTTCACACCCGTCACCGGGAAGGGGAACAAGAGGAAGAAGAAGAAGCAAAGTTCCTCCCAGGCGGCTAAGGTAGCCGCCCTGGAGGAGCCCTCTCCCTCTCTCCCTCCCAAAAACTACATTGACCGGGACGCTCCCCCGGCTTCCCCCTCCCCCGTAGCTCTCCTCTCCCTCCCCCTCACCCCCCGCCCGATTGCGTCTACATCCACCGCGATGGATACCGCCGCGCCCTCTCAATCCCAGTCCATAGTCCCCGGTCAAAAGAAAATGGCGCCACCTCCCCCTGTCTTCATACAAGACAAGGAGAAGTGGACAGCCGTTTCCAAATGGTGTGTCGATCAACGGATCGGCTACACAAATGCCCGTTCTACCCAACAGGGTATTAAAGTCAGCCTCCCTAATTCTCGCGACTTTAGGGACTTCACTAGACTCCTGAGAGAGAGAGGTGTGTCATTCCACACCTACTCCCTCCCTGAGGAAAAACAGACCCGCGTGGTCATTAAGCGCATCCCCCGCGAAATCCCCACCCCCGAAATTCTGGCCGACCTTAAGTCGCAGAACATACCGGTAGACGAGGTGCACCGGATGCACCGTTCGCGCGGTAGGGAAGCATACGACATGGTACTAGTCGTGTGCTCTCCTACCGAGGGGCATCACCCCATATTTAACGTTAAGGCCATATGCCACCTCACGGGCTTCACCATTGAGAAGCCCTGGAAGAATAGCTCCATAGGACAATGCCATAATTGTCAGTTATACGGCCACTCGCAGAAGCATTGCCATGCGAAACCCAGGTGCGTAAAGTGCCTGGGCGACCATGGCACAGCTGACTGCCCCCGCCCAAAAGACCGCGACCTCTGCCTGAGTCCGCCTAGCTGAGTGCTATGCGGGCAAGAAGGCCACACGGCCAATTACCGTGGTTGTCCCAAGGCCCCCAAATTGCATTCGCTGAAGCCGGCCAAGCGTCTCGACGCTCGCCAGATTAAGCAAAGGGATTTCACTCCCTTCAAACCCTCCCAGATGCCCGAGCGACTTAGTCCCCAGAGACCTAGCCCGTGGAACCAACTCCACCATTATCAGGCTTTTCCAGCCATGGCTACCGCGAGACCCCCTCTCCCCCATACCCCTCTCTACTCGCTCATGGATCCGCGCATCCGTGCCCACCCTCCCCCGCCGCCCTCTGCGGCCAAAGTACCCTCCCCGCCTTCTGCGCCCCCCGCGCCCTCTGCGCCCCTCCCGCCCCCCGCGCCCTCTGCGCCCCTCGCGCCCTCCGCGCCCCTCGCGAAACCCGCTCCCGCGCCTGCCCTCAAGGCTGCCTATCCAAAGGCAATGTCCATGTCAGAGGACTTTAACGTCATCTCTGACACATTCTTACTATTCTGCACCCCCCGCGCCACTCAAATGGCGAACGATATTAGAGTCGCTCGGGCATCCGGTGACATTAAGAGGATCCAGGACGTGTTCCGCACGTACCCGGACCTCATTCAGGCCCTCGCCGATTACGTAACCCTCCATCATGTATAATACGAATCCATGTAGAGTCAAACCCCGATCCCTTAACCTAGGCGTCTTCAACGCAGATGGGTTGAAAGGTCAACGCGATGAGATAGCGGAGTTCCTCCGCGATCATCGCATTGACCTTTTCCTCACACAGGAAACGTTTTTAAAACCCTCTCATAGCAACCCGGCAGTCGCGAACTATCGTCTCGTTCGAAACGATAGAACGCGATGCCACAAGGGCGGCACTTTAATATATTATAAAAAGGATCTGTACTGCATCCCTATGGACCCTCCCCCTCTATCTAAAGTAGAAGTCTCTATTTGCCGACTAGGTATGACAGGCCATCAGCCGATTACCTTAGTCTCAGCCTATATTCCTCCCCGTAGTACCGCAGAGAGTTTTCAACCCATCTCTGACGATATAGACATCCTTTTTGGCTTGAGTGACTCTGTTATCATAGCAGGCGATCTCAATGCCAAACATCCCTCTTGGAATAGCTCAGTAGCCAACAATAGAGGTCGACACTTGTTCAACCTCTCCTCCTCTCGTAACTTTGACGTCATCGCTCCGATGACTAATACTTTCTATCCCCATGACCCCAATCACTCCCCCGATATCCTTGACTTGGCGCTCCTTAAGAACGTCAATCTCAGACTAGAGTCAATAGAAACGGTTCACGAGCTTAACTCGGATCACCGCCCAGTAGTTATAAGACTGACCCCCCGCATAGGTCTCTCTGACCCCAATGAACCCCCAGCTACCAAAAGGGTGACGGACTGGAGGAAAGTAAGCGATAAGCTGAAATCCAACACATCCCCCCAATTGGACTCTATCCCCAACATCTTTGATTCTATCGCTGACACTACGGTCGCGATCGACTCACTCACGGAGCACGTTCAAACCGTCCTGAACGATTGTTCAAGGGAGGTTCCGGAAACGAATACTCGTTTCTTGAAACTCCCGAACGATGCACGTGCTCTGCTGACTGAGAAGAACGCGGCCACCCGTGCATACGACAACTTCCCCTGCCCCGCCAACAAGGCTCACATGCGCTACTTACAGCGTGCTGTAAGGACACGCATAGCTGAGCTGCGTGAAGCGGGTTGGGATAAGCTGTTGAGCGATTTGACCCCAAATCACCAGGCCTTCTGGGAACTCCAGAGGAAACTCAGGTCCCGGAAGGAAACCGCTATGCCCCCCCTAGTACGCCCCGATAAATCCATTGCTTTCGATGACGACGACAAGGCCGAGTGCCTTGCCGACAGTCTAGAGGCTCAATGCTCCCCCAGCTCCCTACCAGTAGACCAAGCTCACCTCACTGAGGTAGACGCCGAAGTCGAACGTAGAGCTTCCCTCCCGCCAGTTGATGACCCCGAATGTCCTCTGCCTCCCGTCACTCCAGACGAAGTGCACGACATTATCAAGGGTCTACATACTCGCAAAGCCCCCGGTTCAGATGGCATCACCAATAAGGTGATCCAGCTCTTTCCCGCCCATCTCATAATGCTATTGGCCACCATCTTCAATGGTGCGCTTAGCAACAACATCTTTCCCCAGGCGTGGAAAGAGGCCATGGTTATAGGCATCCCAAAGCCCGGAAAGCCCAAATCCGCACCCTCTAGTTACCGTCCCATTAGTCTGCTCAAGGTACTAGGCAAGATCTATGAGAGGCTTATTTATAAGCGTCTCAGAGATTACGCCGAAACCAAGGGCTTAATTCCCAATGAGCAGTTCGGCTTTCGAGCTCAGCACTCTAGCGTGCATCAGGTCCACCGTATCGTCGAATACATCCATGGTGGTTACTACCGTGGATGGTCGACAGGAGCGGTCTTCTTCGACATAGCGAAAGCGTTCGACAAGGTCTGGCACAACGGGTTGGTATACAAGCTATACAAACTCGGTGTGCCCGATCGTCTCGTAGTCATTCTACGGGACTACTTGTCGAATCGCACCTTTCGCTATCGTATCGAGGGAGCCCTATCCTCCCCCCGTCCTATCCGAGCCGGAGTCCCTCAGGGCTCTGTGCTAGCCCCCCTATTATTCACTCTCTATACGAGCGACATCCCTAAAACTCCGAAGGTCGAGTTAGGTCTGTTCGCAGACGATACGGCCATATATTATAGGGGCTTCACCCATTCCAATATTATCCGCAATCTACAACGAGCTGCCAATAAACTTGGCACCTGGTTTAGAAAGTGGAGAATTGAAGTTAATCCCGATAAAAGTCAGGCGGTTCTATTTGTGAAACCGAAATCCAAGCGCCCCCAACCCTCCCAGAAGATCACCATGCTAGGCAAGCCTATCCCTTGGGAGAAGCGAGCCAAGTATCTCGGTGTGATTCTAGACCACCACCTTTCCTTCGCAGAACACATAAAGTCGGTTCGCTCGCGAGCCGCTTTCGCTCTCAGTAGACTCCACTATGTCCTCAACGCACGCAGCAAATTGTCTCTTAAAGGCAAATTGCGCATTTATACTGCGTGTATCCGCCCCATTATGACCTATGCGGGTACAGTCTTTGCGCAAGCAACGTGAGCGTGTATCTTTAAATTCCCCGTCTAATAATAATGATCTATCCTTGATCCAGCCTGTCCCTGAATTTGCTGTCCTCCCCTCAGCGAATGCCCTAAGCCGAGGTTCGTACCCCACAGGGGGTGCCCTTAGCGAGCATTCGCTTAATTTTAATTTAGAATAGTTTTATGCCCCTGGCTGGAGGCCCTTAGTGTAGAAGCTATTGGCAGCCACAGGACAGTCCGGTTAAGCAGCCACGACCTTAGTGGTCACCTGCAAGATGCCCTAGTTCAAAAAAAAAAAAAAAAAAACGAAATTTTGATCAGTCGCAAAAATTGTAGGCTAACGTACGAACGTCACGCGCTCCCGTTTTAAACGCATATAAAACGAAAAGTAATGCCTAGTTGTGCAATTAAATGGTGTGGAAAGTGTACTACTACTTCAAGTTACACAAAAGATGGGATAACATTTCACAGGTAAGTGGTTTTCTATTCAATTTCATTAAAACAATGAAAAATAAAATCAAATATTTGCTGTCTCTTTCTGGTACACTGATTTGCACGTATGCAGTTGTCTCTTTCTTTCCTGATAGTGCTGTTCGCAGTATCGCGACGGTTTATATCGATATAATTTAAAATAAGTTCTTAAAATACCTTATATTTTTTTGTTTTCATTATTGCTAGATTTTAAAACATGCTTATGCCTTTGGCTTTCCTCGCAAATGTGTAGAATACTGGTATAAACTTGTACATAACAGTAAAAAATGTCAGTGTATGATAATCTCTGCCTGCCTTTTACACAAAATTTAGACGCGTTGCTTGGAATCTATTTGAAAAATTTTGACAGCACCGCGTGTGGCGCGCAAATAAACAGTTTCTGGATTATTATGAATTACGTTCCGTTTTGCGCATGCAGAATTCGATATAGCCACTGGATAATATTATTATGTTTTGTTAGTATTTATTGTATGACTGCTTTTTTATTTGTTGTATTATTTTAAGGCAAGCCCGGTTTTTCGGCTTGTATGAGAGATCCGCCACTGATTGCTGGCGCCACCATGTATTTTTAAGCACGCATTATCTAACGCCAATGTCCATCATGAGAACGGGGTTCATTCTAATGGAAAACGAGTATTTTCGTATGCATTAAAATTTGCAGATTTCCCAACGATGACATCGAGAAGAAAGAAATTTGGATCAAAGCTACACATAGAGACAATTTTTTACCAACAAAGGGTAGTGTCGTATGTTCTAGACATTTCACATCAGATTGCTTTGAAAGTTTAAAAAATAATAGACGCCGATTATATAGGTCATCAGTGCCTACTCTATATTTACCGGCTCTGGTAAGTATTTCTTATAGATACTGTATTACTTTAGGCTGGTCTTTCACTTTTTGTTAAAATATATTTTATTTTTTACAGACACTTCCTGATGATTCAAAAAACACCCAAGAACAATCGTCTCTATTAAAAGATATTAAGAATGAATCTTCTAAAAGCACGGTAATATTCACAAAATAATAACAATGATTTTCCAATATTGACTTTTTCTGTAATTATCATCAACTGATCATAATTATGGACTTGTAATATTTCGAATTTACAGAATTTAGAACTAAATAATCAGTATATTCGTTTTGCACATTTTTTTATACCTACTTATTAGTGGCTACTTTTATAAATTTTATAAATAAGATATTTTTTCAGAAGCCATTAGCAGATTTAACGAATACCCAAACTCATCATTCTTCAACAGATGTAGAGAATAAACCTTCTACAAGCAAGGTAATTTTCGTGAATTTTAGAAATATCTAGTAATATTATTTTCAATGAAACAATTATTAAAAAAAATGTATTTTTAATTAATCTTTTAGAGTTTAGATGAACAAAGTTATAAGAGCCCTGAAGAACAGTACGCAGATTTAACGCCAAGGAAACGAAAAATGAAACGCCACATTGATCATCTCATATATAGTTTAAATAAAAAGAAAAAGGACGTGAAGAGACTTCAAGACAAAACAAGAAAATTAAAAAAAAAAGTCGCAAGTTTACAAGAAATTTTAGATACACTAACTAAAAAATCATTATTAAATAAAGAAAATGAAGATATTTTAAAAGGTATCGGTGTAGAAAACCAGGAATTGATAAAAAGGCAACAACAAAAATCTTTGACAGGACACATACCAAAAACAAAATACTCGCCAGAAATTCGAGCGTTTGCAATAACGTTACATTTTTACTCACCCAAGGCTTATGATTTTGTAAGGAAAACTTTTAGCACATGTTTACCTTGTCCTAGCACTCTTCGAAAGTGGTATCAGTCTGTTGATGGACAACCCGGATTTACTAAAGAAGCTCTCAATGCTCTCAAAGTAATAGCAAAACAAGGGAACCAGATTTATGCCACCATAATTTTTGACGAAATGGCAATTAAAAGCGGCATTGAATACCATCCCCAAGGGAAAAGATTTTATGGCCATGTTAACTATGGAGCTGCTTTGGAATCAGATTGTCAACTTGAAGCCAAAGAAGCACTTGTTTTTCTTCTGGTTCCGGTAAATGCTTCTTTTAAAATCCCGATTGGCTATTTCTTGATCAAAGGGATAAGTAGCAATCAGAAAGCGTCTCTCCTTACTCAAGCTATACATTTGATTGAAGAAATTGATATCCGAGTAGTGGCCGTAACTTTTGATGGTTGCCCAGCAAATTTGTCTATGGCTAGAATATTAGGCTGTACTTTAGATCCGAATAACTTAATTACTACATTCAAAAATCCATGCAATGATACGCAAGTAGCAGTTTTTTTAGATCCTGCACATATGATTAAACTTGTAAGGAATGCTTTTGAATTTTATGGAAGTTTTTCGGATAAAGATGGTCAACTCGTATCTTGGCAACATCTAGTACATTTACATAATTTACATACAGAGGAACATTTTCATTTAGCGAACCGGTTGAGAGCTATTCATATATTTTTTAAATGTAAAATAATGAAAGTGAGTTTAGCAACTCAGATATTCAGCAAAAGTGTCGCAGATGCTTTAATTTTTTGTAAAAATCAGCTTCATTTGCCACAGTTTCAGGCAACAACGGGTACGATAGATTTTTTGAAAATGATGAATGATCTCTTTGATATCTTAGACTCGCATGTTCATGGTTATGGCTTCAAGAGAGCAGTAAATGAAGGAAATGCTGCTTGCGTAACGCATAAATTAGACATGGTGAAATATGAAATTCTGAAACTTTCTACTGAATTGGTGAAAGGAAATGATAAAAAAAATATTAAACTTATTGATTCTCCACGACACACCGGATTTCTAGGATTTTGTATCTGCATTGAAAGCGCCAAACATTTGATTCAGGAGTTGGTTCTTAATAAGGAATGCCCAATTAAGTATTTACCACTGCACAAAATAAGTCAGGACCACCTTGAACACTTTTTTGGCAGTATCAGAAGCCATGGTGGATCGAACAACAACCCAACCGCTCGAGTATTTGAGAGCATCTATAAAAAATTATTGACTTATGCCCAAATTAAGAATACGGGAACCGGTAATTGTGGAGCACTTAATCAAATTTCGATTTTACAATGTACATCCGCTTTAGATCGTATTAATATTACTACACGGCGCAAGCATCAAGATACTGTATCAGAAACCAGTGACGATTTCGATGTTGAATTGCAAGAAGAGTTTTTTTTTACAGAATTTAGCGCAAAAGTAGTTGAATACATATCAGGTTACATCGTCCACGCTTTGGTAAAAAAAATTAAATGCCAAATTTGTATTGGAGCGTTGCTTGGAGGGCCAAAAGAAGATAGTCTACAATATCAGAAAGATGTGAGAGACAAACTTATGTATGCTTCAACAACAGTAATAACTATATGTCGCCGCAGTGAAATTTACATCAAAAGAGCCCTGGCAGAATACGGCGGAAAAACTTTGACATCTAAATACAATTCAGATTACTTAACAATGGTGGTTCTTAAAAGTTTTGTGGGATATGATTTATTTCCAGATATAAACTTCCACCAATTTGACGTAGAATCTACTAATCACTTAATTGACTTAGCTTCATGTGTAGCAAAAAAATATATTGATACTCGACTGACATTTATTACGAAAAATAATACAAATCCAAAGGATTATATAAGAAAAACATATTCAAAACTAATCCATTTTAAAAACCAGTAACTATTATTTTTTAAATACAGTCTTCTAAGTTTAATAATCACCTGTTTTATTTCAAAATCGAACCCGTAATCTCTGTATTGCAAATAAATCTTTATAATACTAATGAGTCAAACAATTATCGATATCGATACTTTTTCAATTACTTTTATGGAATCCCTAAATAATGAGTTGTCATTTGGTTGTCAATTCGTCAACCAATCACAGAGTCCGAAACGTACCTCTCCCCCCGCCGTTTATTAGTGACTTTGATTTAGAACAAAAACGTGCCCATACTTTCTCCACTGGTTATTATGCTCCATGGTAGCCTTTAACATAAAAACACGCTGCCTCCGTGTACCTCAAGTAAGCAGAGTATCAACGCAAGCTCACAACGAAGATATTGACATGGTACCAGTCCATACTCAACAGCATCTTCCTAAGGATAGACAAACAAAGACAGATGAGCAGACAATAGAAGAGGGCATCGGACATCTTCCTAACAGCAACAAGGTGGACAACGAAACATCGCCAATGTCATTCAGCGGGAAAAACAGAATACACTAACTTTCTTTACATATTTTTAATTACTTTTATAGTACGTTTTACATCTAATTTATAGTTTTTATAGTTGGCAGGATGTACGAGCATCGCCACATGAAATGTATTGTTTTAGTTTTTACCTTAACAAGCATTTGCTTATTCACCGATTACTTGCTTACATTCGCTGAATAAGCTATCGCCCCCATCACAAGTAACCTACTTTACGTATATATAATTTAACATTTTACGTAACGGACACAGAACAGTGATTTTATTTCCTGTACTTATACATCCCGTGTGATTCGTATCCATCAACAGTCTACATATTACATCTCCCTGTACGGACAAACTGCCCGTACATTTATTTTAAAAACATGGATTTTATTTTCCAAAAGTAGTCATTTGTTTATTGATTAGTGTTACATTTTCATCGCATTTCAATCTTTTTCGTCATCATGGATACGTTAAAAATTGGAGTAGTTATAGAATATGAGTACCGTCGTGGCAGCAACGCGGCACAAGCGGCACGCAACATCAACGACGTTTACGGAGCTAACACTACAAACCAACGCACCACCTGTTATTGGTTTGCTCGCTTCCGTTCTGGAAATTTCGACCTGAAAAATGAACCTCGCGATCGTCCGAAGACTTTGGTCAACAATGACGAATTAAAAGCGATTGTGGAAGCTGATGATACACAATCTACGGCTGAATTAGCAGCAGCTTTCGACGTTAGCGTCAAAACAATATTGGTCCATTTGCGTCAAATTGGCAAGGTAAAAAAGCTTGACAAATGGGTGCCCCACGAACTCAATGATCGCCAGCGTGAAGTACGCGTCGAGACGTGCCTTGCACTGCTCAACAGACACACAAATGAAGAAATTTTGAACCGCATTGTTACCTGCGATGAAAAATGGATTCTGTTTGATAACCGCAAGCGCTCAGCAAGTTGGTTGGATCCTGGTTCAGCACCTAAACAATGCCCTAAACGAAAACTTACCCCTAGAAAAGTGATGGTCACTGTTTGGTGGTCTAGCGCCGGTGTGATTCATCACAGCTTCTTACCAAACGGGGTGAGCATTACTGCAGATGTGTACTGTGAAGAACTGAACACAATGATGGAGAAGCTGGCACATCTCCAACCAGCATTGGTCAATCGCTCGTCTCCGCTGCTCCTGCACGACAACGCGCGACCTCATACTGCACAGCAGACGGTCTCCAAGTTGCAAGAACTGGGGTTGGAAGCTCTCCGTCATCCGCCCTACTCACCAGACCTTGCGCCTACTTTTTCCAGAATTTGGATAACTTCTTGGCGGGAAAAAAATTCAATACCCGAGAAGCAGTACAAAATGCCTTTGAAGAATTTGTTGCCTCCCGTCCAGCTGATTTCTTTAAGAAGGGCATCAATAAACTGCCACTGCGTTGGCAAATATGCATTGATTGCATGGGTGATTACTTCGATTAATACAAATGAAATACATGAAAAAAAATCGTTTAAATTTTTTCATACAAAACGGCAATTTCATAGGTAAAGACCTATTATATCATATTCTATGATAAAACATTTACCCTACAAAGCTAAAATTATGCTGACTTCCATATACAATAAGTTTATGTCATCCGGATTCGTACCTTACCAATGGAAAAAAGTTAAAATTATTCCTATACCGAAGCCGGGGGATCCAGGTTCATGTGTGGGTGTTTGACCTATTGCACTAATATCTTGTTTGTGTAAGATAATTTTCATACTATCATATCACGCAGGCTTGAATGGTTTCTAGAGAAAAACAGTATATATTATTATCCAATGACACTACAGGCTTCCGAAGATCTAAGTCATGTTATGATGGTCTCTTTAGGTTAGTTGCACGGGCTGAAACGGGCTTTTCTAAAAATTGTCCAACTGTTGGCTGTTTCATAGACATTGAGAGTGCCTACAATAATTTAAATTTGACATCACTCCTAAGCATTTTGGATAACTTAGGAGTGGGCTCTGTTTTGTGTAATTATCTTTGGCAGTATCTTCATCAGAGACATCTATTCATTGAATTACAGGCTAATAGCCTATTATTTCGACCAGTTTAAATATTTAATGGGACAATGTTCTTCACCAAGCTGTACAGTTTGTGGGGTAGTTGAAGACATTTATCACGTATTGATGGAAAGTGACCGGAACATACAAGAGAGACAATGTCTATTTGGTGCTGGATTTGAGGTGGGGGCATGTAACAGTATCTTAGCGTCCCCGAGGTCGGAGGAGGCTAGGATGTTGTGTAGCCTATTATCGGTTATCTACCGGAATATATAGGCCATCATGTCATTCTATTGATGATTTAAAATTTATGATAGTAACTGTGTTTTACCCATTGTGTTAGATTTAAGTTATTGATTGTTTTCCTTAACGGGGGTGACATTATCACTGACAAGTGACAAAACCCCTTTAAATAAATAAAGATTAAAAAAAAAAAAAAAACATTAGATCGATATACAGCGATCATGATATTATTCACATTAAATGCCTAGTTTTACCTAGCATCACGTCGACTATACCGGCCACAAGTATAGACGTAAACAAAATATCTATAAGTACCTAAAGACATTAAGTTAGCTGATCCAACTTTCTGCACACCTTCACACATTGATTTATTAATCGGTGCAGATCGTTTCTGGGATTTAATGCTTAATGGTAAGATTCGTTTACCTTCCGGACCTTATTTAGTAAATACCAAATTAGGATGGCTAATTTCAGGTCCTCTATGCACTGAAAACTTGCATATAAATAAAGTTCAATGTCATTTAATTCAAGCGACACAATTAAATTACCAATTAAGAAACTTCTAGGAAATTGAGGAAATTCCTTATTCAGGAGAACATCTTTCTAAAGAAGAAAGTTCATGCGAAAACCATTTCACACAAACTACTAAGAGGCTAGATAATGGTCGGTTTTCGGTTCAAATTCCACTAAAAGAGCCAGCGGATGTGCTAGGCGATATCGTTAGAACGCAAACTTGAGCGTGATCCACAATACAAACACATGATTGTATAGTGACTTCATGCGGGAGTACTTACGCCTAGGACACATGACTCGCATTGATAATGATCATAAGATGCCATGTTATTTTTTATCACATCACGGCGTTCTCCGTGAAGATAGCGTAACAACTAAATTACGCGTAGTGTTTGACGCTAGTCAAAAAACTTCCACAGGAAAATCACTTAATGACATACAGTATATCGGACCTGCATTGCAAAAGATTTATTTTCTATTATTTTACGTTTCCGTCAGTATGAGAACGTTGCGTGTGCAGACATTGGAAAGATGTTCAGACAAATTTTAGTTAGCGATGAGCAAAGAAATTTGCAACTCATTCTGTGGCGAGAAAACGTTGCTCTGTCTCAAGATATAGTGTCGTATTGGGTAAAATTCGTTGAGTCAATATCGAATTTAAACAAATTGAGAATACCTACATAGATTTGTTTTGTGTGATTCACCTAGTGTGATTGAGTTACACATATTTACCGACGCGAGTCAAACTGCAAACGGTGCCTGCGCATACATTCGTACTTGTAACGCAGATGGCCACGTCACAGTGAAGTTGCTGTGTGCTAAAAGTCGCGTAGCTCCGCTCAAACTAATTAGTAGTCCTCGCCTCGAGTTGTGCGGTGCACTTATAGGAGCGAGATTACTCCATAAAAATAAAAAATCGCTCCGAGTTAAATTCAATAATGCTTTCTTGTGGTCAGACTCCACAATAGTGTTGGGTTGGCTTAGAATGTCCCCTAATCAGCTCAAAACGTTTGTACAGAACAGTGTTGCGGAGATAAATGAGTTAACAAACAATGTGTGTTGGTTTCATGTTAGCGGAATAAAGAACCCAGCAGACTTGTTATCACGAGGTACAGGATTAGAGGAACTAAATGCATCACCTTTATGGTGGAACGGACAGTTATTTTTGCAGGATAAGGTAGGTACTCGGTCACACACACAAAACAACTTAGGTCAGATACCCACACATAAACTACCTGATCTAAAATCGAACATTGTTAGTGTACCAACCTGTGTTATTAGTCTGGATAGCGTAATTAATTTTAAAAGAATCTCTTCATAGAGTAGACTTCAACGCGCTTGCGCATTTGTGTGCCGCTTTATAAATAATGCACGCACAAAGGATCACACAAAACGTAACACCGGTTTATTATCCGTTGATGAGTTAAAGAATGCAGAAACATTACTTATTAAACTGGTGCAAAGAGAATCGTTTCCTAACGAGCTAAAAGCGTTAATGAATAAATTACCTATGAAACCGTCATGTAATTTATCCAGCTTAAACATAATTTTAGATAACAATAACATAATACGTGTTGGAGGTAGACTTGGAAATTCTGATTTTGCGTATGAAAAGAAACATCCAGTATTGTTATGCGAATTACGAAGGTGACAGCCGGA
Organism: Xanthia icteritia; assembly: GCA_949128155.2. Classification (NCBI taxonomy): domain Eukaryota; kingdom Metazoa; phylum Arthropoda; class Insecta; order Lepidoptera; family Noctuidae; genus Xanthia; species Xanthia icteritia. The sequence goes on from OX421955.2 coordinate 16,692,330, forward strand.
GGACTTAAAAAAAACCGAAGTTTATTTAAAGAAACGTTTAATTGCGTTTAAATTACAATATTTGACTTATGTTAAATCTTACGTCTAGACTTGGACGATGCTAGTTCCGAAGTGCCTAAAATAATTATTAAAAAATATAATTCTAAACGATCGCGAAATTGCGGATGCGCTGTCAGCAGAATAGAAGTCACGAGGCGTCGAGTCAGCAGAGTCGGCGTGTTGCAATTTTGCGTGGAAACATCCGTTGTACGTAAATAGCTATCATGTCGCTATTCGGTCGATTTGGTGTAGGCAGGGCACGTAACATGCGGTAAACATCACTTTACCTTGTTATTATTTAACTTTGAACATATAAAATGATTACACGCGGGACCACAAATGCTGTTATCGCACGTCAGGGACGCCTGGTGGCCGCTAGGTGGCAGGAATTTAGCGAAACAAGTTGTACATCGATGCATTATATGTTATAGAATGAAAACTATCACATCACAACCCATTATGGGTAATTTACCTAACGAGCGATTGCAGCCTGGTTTTCTTTTTTTACGGTGTGGAGTAGACTACGCCGGCCCTATGTACATACTTAACCGTAAGGGAAGAGGGGCCAAATTGGAAAAGTGCTATTTATGTTTATTTATTTGTTTTTCAACCAAGGCTTTGCACTTGGAGCTTGTTACTTCCTTATCATCCGAAGGTTTTATTTTGGCACTAAAAAGATTTATTTCACGAAGAGGTAAACCTTTACAAATCTTCTCGGATAATGGTAGGAATTTCGTGGGTGCGGCTAAAGAATTTACACATTTTTTAAATAGCTGTTCTCATGACATAGAAAACTTTAACACAGAGAATCAAATTGAATTTAAATTTACCCTCCATATTCACCTCATTTTGGCGGTTTACGGGAAGCGGGGGTAAAATCTTGCAAGCACCATATTGTTCGCGTAATAGGCAATGCACATCTTAATTACGAGGAGTTCAGCATGGTTTTAGCACAGATAGAAGCCGTCCTGAATTCCCGTTCCTTATATCCTCTATCTTCAGATCCTGATGACTTCACTCCCCTCACCCCCGGGCATTTCTTGATCGGGCGCCCGCTGACAGCGCCTGCAGAGGATGACGTCATGACAGTGGCCACATACTCACTGTCACGCTACCGGCGCATCGAGCAGCTCAGGCAACACTTCTGGGATCGATGGTCAGCGGAATACGTTTCAGAGCTACAGAAGCGCTCTAAGTGGAAGGATACCAAGGCGCTTCTTACACCAAACTCACTAGTCCTGGTGAAGGAGGACAATTAATCACCTCTAAAATGGCGACTGGGAAGAATAATAACTATGTTCCCAGGCAAGGACGGCATTCCCAGGGTGGCTTCCATTCGCACTGCTGCAGGCATCATAGAGAGGGCCTTCTCCAAGATCTGCCCTCTTCCACTATCCAGAGATGACGCTGACGTTTCAGTCACGCCACCGGCAGGCCCGTCATCAGTCCCGTCATCACACCATGGTAGCTGTTGAGAGCTATGGTGAAGCTCTCAAAGTGGCGGAGGATGTTGAGGACAGCGCCATCTACCGACATTGACAGGAGGCGCAATGAAGAACATCTGATGATCTACACCTATTGTAACGTATCTACTACTTATTAAAATAAAAGGGAAAGTAGACAAGTTAAAAATATATAATTTGAGGTAAAACACAGAAAAATAATTAAAAAAAATAACCTAACCTACCTAGCGCTCTCAGAAAAGAAAATATTTACAGAGGAAGTATGTTACGGCTTTCAGGTTCGAGTCGTCCTGTCAGTTCTGAAACATCCAGATTCGTTTCCCAGATAAATCTTGATAAATTCACAGGCAATGTAGAAGACGTCAGGCCTCGTTAGCTCTGAGGCCTGAAGATCCGCTTCCCAGTCTCTCAGACAGACCAGTCAGGACTTAGTAGTGGAAGGTCCTCCTGGCAAGAAACGTAGTCCCGTGAAGACAGAGTATGATTTCAGGGTGAAATGTATATAGACCAATTTGCTAGACTTTTCTTGAGGAGATGTTTCCTTGAGCGCTTCCAGATCAGCTCTGCCGAATGCATCCGTAGTCCCTCCGACGTTTATTTTTCAAATTATCTTTTTCTTGTTCTTTACAGAATTTAATTTCAAATTCAGAGATCGAAAAGGGCCAGACATATTCGTACCAAAAAACCTCTTTGATGAATTCTGAGAGCGTTTCAATTATTATTATAAAATGTAAGTTAGGATACAAATATTTTACAGTAAACAATTATAATTGCCTATAAAATACCATATTTGAGCTAAAAATATTGATAAAAATAATTTAAATTATATAAATCAAAAGTAACCTTCATGGACTAAGCCAGTAAGAAAACTAGAGAGAAAATTAGAAGAAAAAATAATGACAGCTTGACAGCCTGACGTAAATGTCATAACATTGAAAAATATGAAAATTAAAGAAAACTAATCGTTTTAGAACGATTCGCAAAATAATAATGCAAAATCAATAAACGAGTATAATACATAATATTAATGAATGTATAGTGTAAGTATATGATGTAGTGTCTGTAGTATGTAGATACTATATTTCCCCAATGACCCCGAGAAAATTTTTGGTCTAGAACAAAAATTTTGTAAAGGTTAAAGTATTACAGCATTCACAAGACGTACATACTTCATTCAATCACACCGACATCTTACGTAGTTAGGTCAGGTAGGATTCACATTCAATGATCACTACACGACCTGATAAATCAATAACAGTAGGCTTTTTTTTGGAGTTGTAATCCGCTCACGTCTAAAACCACTAATGAGATGAAAAATAAAAAGATTTTTTTAGTTTAACAAGGGCTTATTTTTATGGAGTTGTTAGCCGCTCCAAATAAACTTTAGTTGATATTTAACAAGGGCTTATTTATAAGGAGTTGTTAGCCGCTCCGAATCAACTTTAGATTTAACAAGGGCTTATTTATAAGGAGTTTTTAGCCGCTCCGAATCAATTTTAGTTGATATATAACAAGGGCTTATTTATAAGGAGTTGTTAGCCGCTCCGAATCAACTTTAAGAATTGATCCAATCAACTGCAGAAGTTGATGGTGACCAATAAGAAAGGTTAGGTAACCTATTCCTAAAAGCACATAAAGTAACTAAAAAGTAAGAGAGATTAAAATAATCTTCTTAATGGTTTAACAACCGATGAGTCTAATAAGAGGAAGAAAAAAAAGAACTCAAAAGTTAGAAGACGAAAAGAAGATGGAGATGAATCATGAGTAATGTGATGAATGAAATTATTTTCATAATTATATACATTATATTTTAAAATCTTTAATATGCCATTTAGCTTGGTTGCCATTAATATCCTCTAGTATATAAACTAATGGAGATAGTTTCTGCAACACAGTGGACTTCACATATTTTGGCGCTAATTTTGCGCTGAAATAAGTCCCAGCCTGACTATTTACATAATTTTTTCGCCAGACTGTATCTCCTATGTTATATTCTTTAAAGGAATGACTTTCGTTGTAACGAGAAGAGTTATGAGCATGAGCAATATGGAGGGCTATTTGGACTTTATCGAAAATTGCAGACAATAAACCTATGTTAGTAGCATAGATGTCCCTAGGTAAAAACACGATTTCATCAAGATTATTAGTTGGCGTATAAAGTGAGCCAGAATTAACTGTTTCACGGCCAAAGAGCAAAAAGTTAGGAGAGAAACCAGTTGTAGTATTAGTTGTACTATTCATAGCGTATTGGATTTTAGGAAGGTGGATATCCCAAGATCTGTGGTCTTCACCAACCAAAGATGACAAAGCTGTGATTATAGTACGATTGTATCTTTCAGTGGGATTAACTTGAGGGCAATAGTTAGGAGAGAAACATATGAATGGTATGTTATATCTGTCCAGAAAGTTACGAAATTCATGTGATTGGAATTGCGAACCATTATCCATAATAATAGTCTGTGGTACTCCATGAACTAGAAAAACAAAATTTTCTAAGTTAGAGATGATGTTAGCACTAGTAGCTCGTTTTAGTGGAAAGATCAGGGAATATTTAGTGAAACAACAGTTAACTACTAAGATAAATTGATTTCTACGTCTAGTCATAGGTAGAGGACCCATTAGATCCAAAGAAATTGTTTGAAAGGGCCTAGAACAAATTTTTGGTTTACCCATAAGGCCAAAAGGAGAGTGATTTGCGTGTTTGTAAGTTAAGCAATTATCACAGATAGAAATCATTTTAGCAATATCCTTAAACATAGCTGGCCAGTAATATAGAAGTGATAATTTTTTTATAAGTTTTAAAAATTCCTAAATGAGGCTGATCTGGGGATCCATGGTTATCTTTGATAAGGGTTTCCCGTAGATTAGGATGAGGAACTTCTTTCCACGAGAAATCTTCAGTTAACGCGTAGGGAGATTGAGTATAGCGGAATAATTTATTATCGCGAATAGTATAATTGGGAAATTGATCAGGATTGTTACGACATTCTAAAACTAGTTTGTTATAGTGTTCCAAAGCTGGAGATACGGGTTGAGGATTAAGTGAGATAGGATTAACGCCAAGTGGAAATGTAGAATTACGAGAGAGTAAATCAGGAACTAAATTGTCTTTACCTCTTTTGTGTTTAAGAATAAAATTAAAAGACGATAACCTAAGAGCCCACCGCGCGAGCCTACCGGATGGATTGGACAAATTTAGAAACCATTTAAGTGATGCGTGATCTGTATAAACAGTGAATTGTTTCCCATTATCGATATAACAACGCCAATGTTCTAAAGCTGAAATTACCGCAAGAGTTTCTCTCTCTGTTGTTGAGTAATTGCGCTCGTTTTTATTAAGAGATTTGCTCATATAAGCAATAACTACTTCTTTATCGTCCTTTAGTTGTTAACATACCACCGATGCTAAAGTTAGAAGCATCGCAATGTACAGAGAAAGGGAGATCATAGTCAGGACAAGCTAGTATAGGAGTAGTAACAAGAGCTTCTTTTAGTTTATTAAAAGCTAGAGTAGCATCTTTATCCCAAATGAATTTAGGGGCGTTTTTACCGGAAGAAGTTAATTTATTAAGTGGATTTGCAATTGTGCTGAAGTTAGGAATAAAACGACGAAACCAGCTACAAGTCCCAATAAATTTTCTCACTTCTTTACGAGTAGTAGGAGTAGGAAATTCGAGTATTGCTTTAATTTTAGCCGTATCTGAGCGTAAACCGTTTTCATCCACAATGTATCCTAAGTATTTTAGTTCATTTTTAAAGAATTGACTTTTATCGAAGTTAATAGTCAAATTAGCAAACGTTAATTTCTCAAGAACTTTAACTAGATAAGAGATATGCTCTTCAAATGATTCAGAAATGATTATTATATCATCTAAATAACAAAAGACTTTATTGTCAAACTCAGGAGTAAAGAGCATGTCCATAAGTCTTTGTTGAGTAGCCGGAGCATTAGTTAAACCAAAGGGCATGATAACAAAGCGATACATGCCTCGACCAGGAACATAAAAAGCTGTTTTATCTTTATCTGCTTGTTCTTTCAAAGGAATCTCCCAAAATGCTTTGGCAATATCAATGCTAGAAAGAAATTTAGCGTTTTTTAGATTATCTAAAATTTCATTAACAAATGGAAGACTGTAAGCGTCTCTACGAGTAACTGAATTTAATTTACGACTATCAACGCAGAAACGCCATTCGCCATTCTTTTTAGGAGTAATGATAACCGGAGAAAGCCAAGGACTTTCGCATTTTTCAATAACACCCAATTCTAACATTTTATCAACTTCTATAATGAGAGCTTTTTGTTTTTCAGGAGAAAGACGGTAACAACGTTGTTTAATAGGAGGTGTATCACCAGTATCGATATGGTGACTAATAAGATGAGTGCGGCCCAGTACTCCTCTACTTTCGAAGGATATAGCTTTAAATCGTTTAATCAAGTCATCAGCGATAGTTTTTTGCTCTAAAGAGAGATGATTATATGGGAGTACTTGTTTAGTAGTTTCAGTAACCACTGAACATTTAATTGCTTTAAAAGCCGAAGAAAGAATATGTGGAATAAGATTAAACTTTTTCCAAAAGTCGACGCCTAAAATAATTGAAGGAGATATATTTGGAAACACGAAGGCTTGGATTAGATGAGTTTGATTATTGTATCTAATCGGAATGTCAATTAAACCAACGGATTCACTTTTATGATTACTGGCAGTAGTAATCGTCATTGAAGATGACTTGGATAACGTGAAGCCTAATTTTAAAATATCTAGATGGGAGTTATTACCAAGTATTGTAATAGAACTACCGCTATCTAGTAAGCCGGAAAATATTTTGTTATTGATAGAAATATCAATAAAAGGACGATTAAAATCTTTTTCATTATCATAAATTGAAGTTATTTTATAACAATGAAAGAAATTTTTTATGGTTTGTAACCAATCATGCCAGTCTGATTGATTAAAGTTTTTATTACCCAAGTCATTGTTTAGTTTTTTGAGTTCTTAGTTTTATTACAATTAGGGCAATCAGTAGATTTAACATCTTTTAAACCACATTTGAAACAAACAATTAATGTACGAGGTTGCGAGCAATTAGTTAGTGTATGACCATTAATGCGGCAGCGTACACAAAAAGCATTATTATTAGTTTTGTTAATTGTATTAACTTGAGGTTTATTGTTAAAACGATTAAAATTTGTTCTAGAGGAAAACGCGTTAGAGGTTGAGGGTTTTGACGTTAGATTAGAAGGTTTATAATTAAATTCAACAGTTAAAGGATTATTTGTAGTTTGAGGTTCGTTGAAACGTTTCTCTTGGTCTAGGAATTCTTCATATTTTTGACAACATGAAATAAGCGCAAAAATAGAGTTAATATTATTATTTGCGATATAAGGTGAGTAACAAGGACGGATGTTACGAATAATGATTTGGAGTTTTTTAGTATCCGATAGTTTTACTGAAAGTCTGGAAAACATGCCAGACAGTATGGAAATAAAAATAACAATAGATTCATCCTTTCCTTGAGTTCGACTATTAATGGCTTCTAATAATTTATGATCATAGTCAAAACCGCCAAAGTCTGTAATCAAAGCTTCGCAAAGTTCGTCCCATGATAACAAAGAGTCACGTTTAAAACGGTACCAGTGTAAAGCGTTATCGGTAAGTAATTCGAACGCATGATCAAATAATTTGTTTGAAGAAATACTCCTAGAAATACTAAATTCCTGTATTTTCTGGATAAATGAACGAGGACAAGAGTTTCCGTCGTATTTTATTCGTTTTAATTCGTTAAGGGAATTATTGGGAATAGAGTTTAGAGGTTGAGACTGAATGTCGGGGAGTATAGTATGAAACATCGTCTCATTGGGACTATTAGGAGTAGAAGAGGGACGGTTGACTGCTATAGGTTGAGGATTGATGTCGTTGGAAACAGTTGTTAAAGAAATAAATTTTGATTCTAAGGTGAAAAATCTCTCTTTAGTTTGAGTTAAACGATTTACCTCTGAGGGATCTGAATCAGTATCGATCCTCTCTAGTCGATGAAATAGATGATTAATAAAAGTTTTAATTTTTTTGTTGAATCTATGGTTACCCTGTTCTAACGATAGTATTTTTGATTCGATATAATTTAGTGAATTGGTAAGTTCGTCCAAATCAGTTTTAACATCCAATATCGAGTCTAAAATATCTTCAGAGGGAGTTTGAGGTGCGAGTTGAAGAATTTGTTTTTTAAGCTGTATTACTGTATCTTTTGGTTCCTCTAATCTTATTTTGATTTCATATTCTAGCTCAGCTTTGTTTAAAAGCTCAAAGAAAATAATTCTATCCATTATTTAAAATTAATTCAAAGATGATAAAAATGTGTGAAAGGAGGAAAATGAGGTAAATGAGGGTTAATGAAAACTCGAGAGAGTGAGTGTTAAAGAGGACTCAATATGATCAGATTAAATCATGCAACTATAAAAAAAAAATGTGTAGGGTAGTGAAGTATTTGAAATAGGTGTTATAAAGATGTTTAGGTTTGTATAAACGATTATAGGATATTCTCCTATAATACGTCGTAGAGTAAGCCAAACCCCAACTTGTAAGTGACCACGAATGGTTTTAAAAACACTCACAAGCGAAGAATGGATACGTTTACCAGTGGGTAAACGTTGTGGTGTGCAAGTGTGTGGGGTGCAGGGTAGTGAGGTATAAGTAAAGAGTTATGTGTGGGTGGTAACGATTATAGGATATTCTCCTATAATACGTCGTAGAGTAATCCAAACCCCAACTTGTAAGTGACCACGAATGGTTTTAAGAACACTCACAGGCGAAGAATGGATACGATTACCAGTGGGTAAACGTGTGTGCAAGTGTGTGGGGTGCAGAATAAGTTTGTTGAGTATGTGGATGTGTTGAGTAAAGAAAGAGGAGAGCTGAAGAGGAAAAGTAAGTTAGTATTAGACGTATCTGAAACCAAATACAAGTTATAAAAAAGAGACTAAGCCAAATAAGAGTCCAAAAGGAAATAGTACTAGTGATAGTTTGTTTTAGAATTTTGAAAAAGGGATTGGATAGAGCTAGCTTTGATTTTACGTTAGGGCGCCAAACTGTAACGAATCTACTACTTATTAAAATAAAAGGGAAAGTAGACAAGTTAAAAATATATAATTTGAGGTAAAACACAGAAAAATAATTAAAAAAAATAACCTAACCTACCTAGCGCTCTCAGAAAAGAAAATATTTACAGAGGAAGTATGTTACGGCTTTCAGGTTCGAGTCGTCCTGTCAGTTCTGAAACATCCAGATTCGTTTCCCAGATAAATCTTGATAAATTCACAGGCAATGTAGAAGACGTCAGGCCTCGTTAGCTCTGAGGCCTGAAGATCCGCTTCCCAGTCTCTCAGACAGACCAGTCAGGACTTAGTAGTGGAAGGTCCTCCTGGCAAGAAACGTAGTCCCGTGAAGACAGAGTATGATTTCAGGGTGAAATGTATATAGACCAATTTGCTAGACTTTTCTTGAGGAGATGTTTCCTTGAGCGCTTCCAGATCAGCTCTGCCGAATGCATCCGTAGTCCCTCCGACGTTTATTTTTCAAATTATCTTTTTCTTGTTCTTTACAGAATTTAATTTCAAATTCAGAGATCGAAAAGGGCCAGACATATTCGTACCAAAAAACCTCTTTGATGAATTCTGAGAGCGTTTCAATTATTATTATAAAATGTAAGTTAGGATACAAATATTTTACAGTAAACAATTATAATTGCCTATAAAATACCATATTTGAGCTAAAAATATTGATAAAAATAATTTAAATTATATAAATCAAAAGTAACCTTCATGGACTAAGCCAGTAAGAAAACTAGAGAGAAAATTAGAAGAAAAAATAATGACAGCTTGACAGCCTGACGTAAATGTCATAACATTGAAAAATATGAAAATTAAAGAAAACTAATCGTTTTAGAACGATTCGCAAAATAATAATGCAAAATCAATAAACGAGTATAATACATAATATTAATGAATGTATAGTGTAAGTATATGATGTAGTGTCTGTAGTATGTAGATACTATACTATACAACTGACATGCGCCTACGTGGGTGACGTAGGCGCATGTCAGTTGTCAAGCAAGCTGAGTAGCTCATCAACTCACCGATAGGAGGCACTGATTCAAGAGTATATAAGCACGCGACAGCGCCAGCTCGCCCCTTCTTTCTGCCTCTCTGCCTCGACCCTACTTGACTTGTACATAGTTCCAAACCATTGTAATATATTTAATAATTCTTAGTAGCAATAAACTTTTGTAATCCAGAGAAAAATAAATCACTAATTTTGGTCAACCCCTTGTAACCTAAATATAACCCACAAGACTTGAGGCCACACCTCAACGCGCACCATTTCCAAACACTCCACTCCGAATAGATAGAACAAATTTTCACAAAAAACGTGTATCTGTGACGTAAGTACATCGGATGCATACGCGTCGCTCGCTCGAGAGATTTCGGTAGACTGGCTACCGCCCGGGTAGCTCGGGCGGCAGTCAACAAAAGAAATGGGCGGAGTGGTACTTCGCGCGATTGCATGTCATTGGCTCATGATTTATTTGTATTTCGGCCGGCATTGGCCGGACATCTTTGTAGTCCACATGGACTCCTCATAACTGTTTTGAATGCCATATCGTTACCGCGATGAGTACCTACTTTGAGGTTACGGTTAATGTTGAACACGTTTGAGCAACATACGACTAATTTGAGAACGCCTAGTTTAGTTTGTTTGAACAACATATTTGATGCTATAGAATGGTAGTAGACCATGGTCTGAACAACGTTTGTTCTAGCAAAACTGTGATTAAAATGTCATCGTGTATTGCGTTAAGGTCAAATATAGCCTGGGTCCGTTACCTAAAATAAATAATAGTGGTCTTATCTAGACATTATTGATGTCAAAGATTCATTTATGACACTTTCATATACGTCTTTATTTTCACATGCTACAGTCATAATGCTGTCGTCGGCAAAGAGGGTCATGGGGAGGTCAATAGCACTAGGCAAGTCATTGATGTATATTATGAATAATAATGATCCAAGTACGCTGCCTTGAGGAACACCGTATGTCGGTGTGCGTACAATTATACGAGAGTTCGGAATCTTGTTTTAAAAAAAAATCTATTAATTAATCTGGAAACAGAGTTTATTGATTAAGAGAACTTGGAACAGGAATTAAATGACAATAGAAATAGTATGATTTAGGACTCCCGACCCGTACCGAGTTTCAAGCCGAACTGGCGTGCAAAACGAATGAAAATCATTTCTAAGTTACTAAATGCTGACTAGACAAGTCTGGATAGTGGTCAGTTCTTCTACTATCATTAGCAAGGTATAACATCCCCCCCCCCCCCCTAAAAGACTGAAATTCGGGGATAAAAGCCGAAATTCAGGAAGTTATACAATTTCTCGTAATCTAGGTAATGGAATTGAAGAGTTTTCAGGTTCAGTATTTATATTATAGTCATTGGCATCGTCTTCGGTATGGGTCTTCGGTTTAATACAAGAGATATAGAACTTAGATCTATGCTTAGCAATAATCTTATATAACTTAAATGCTACAAAGACATTACTATTATTAGAATACACATTATTCTTTATTATCCTATAGAATAATGTGTCCCGTATTTTACTAGAACAGGTTCTTCGCTGATAATTTTATTTAAATCTGAAAATAATATTTATCATTTTATTTATTTATAGTTAGATCATCCAAGTTGACGTTTTGTAGTAAAACAGGGGATATATTATTATTTAAACTAGTAGTCTTAGTATCTATTTTACAACATGAATCATTGATAATACTAAAGTCTAAACTAGGAATAGGAATGTCTATATTGATTTCATCCTTAGATGATATAAGTCTCGCACTTTTGGTGTATACTGTACACTGATTTGGGATTCGTAATATATCGGTTCCGGACACTATGATTTCGCGTAATTCGGAGTTATCACAATCCATTGACACTTTACTTGAACGAGATTGCACGAAAATCCACTGATTATTCATAAGTGATTTCCAAATGTCCAACTTGCCAACAATCGTTTTAGTTTCACATTGCGTGGGGATAGCACTAATCGTTTTAGTTAATAGTTCGCTTTCACACGTAGGATTGCCGCTTGTCAACAGTACCGTAGGTATCTCACACAGAAAGAACTCAGAGCTTATTGTTTTACATTTATCTAGGTTGTCTAGATTACAGAAGTTTAGCTTATCTTTAGAAATAGCAATAAACGAACTAGAAGGTAAAATTAAACTAAAACTATTTGGATTATCTGACCCGTGAGGGGTCGGTAATGCTAAATTATGATACAAGTTAAACTCATCATTAGTAACTAAAGGAATTTGTAAAACGAATACAAGTTTGTTTTTATAATAGTAACACGCAACTTCAGATACGCTTAATATTAAATGCATATTATCTAGACTTAGCGTTATAGGAATTCCAGTATCTCTAGGTAGGTACCGGTCGTTATCAATGAGTTCGTTATATAATTGCGCCGGACTTATTATGTTCGGATGCAGGATGTTTTGACTGCTCAACATAATAGCATTTGTTTTGTCTTCAAGCTGAAACGATAATGCTAGTAGAGAGCTTTCAAGGCTGGCAAGTATGGAATGGACTTTTGTTTCAGATATTAGAATTTTAGAAGTTACCGTGATATTATTTTATTGTAGTATAAGCTGACTTAAAGTATTTTTAAGTGAATCTTCGTTATCTTTTAATTTATTAATTGTTTGTTTGTAAGATTCCAGAGTAGAAGTAGTAATTAAGATGTTTTCTTTCATTAGTTCCGCGAGATTTTTCTCGTGGTTTTGGATGGATTCAATTGCGGAATCGTATTTTAATGCATCATCTTCGTCTAGACTGCCGAAAACATGTTTGAAAACGGTGCCCATTCCGCCGAACCAAAACGTGAACTGAACGTTTATTACTTTTTGATATTAAATGTGAGATAGAATCGAACTCGCGTTTGATATCGTTATAACGAACTGTGAGTGGGGATAGTATGTTTTCACATTGAAGGTTGCTTGATTTTTGACATGTTTTTCTAACTATACCCAATATATCATTAAGGTTAGTAAGATGAGGATTTATAAGATAAAAGTTTACATGACTAATAATATTTAACTTTCCTTTAATTGCTTTAAGTTTTCCTAGGCTATCGAAGTATATGCCGGAACTAGAAGGAAGTGGCTTTATAAAATCTTGATGCGCATTGACCGAGGCGCTGAAATAGAATGGATAGAATCAGTTAGACTACACTAAATACTTATTATAATTAGCAGCTAATACTTACATGCTAATAATTAACTATCTTTCTTATCCTAATCGATTTCTAACAGTAATACAGGGTCTTTAGCTACCGCGGGTTTCATTTGATCGAAATGACGAGCGACATGACGTCTGTTGATAAGGAGTGTGGCTGTGTCATTATCATGAACTTTGATAATGTTGTATGGTCCTTTCCAAATAGGCGCTAGTGCCTTTCTGAGCCTCAGGTGGGCTTTAAGATAGACGTAAGCACCAGCCTTGTAATTTGGTGGTGATTTGGTGTGAGAATCGTAATAGGATTTAGAAGATTCCTTGGATTTTAGTATATTTTCCAGAGCTTTTTCTCTTGTGTATTTAAATTTATGTTTTAACATTTTAATATAGTCTGAATATGTTGTGCTTGGTTCATTTTCGTAGATAGAATTAGGAATGAAGGGTTTGTGACCGAATATTAACTCGTAAGGGGTAAATTTTGTAGTTGAATGTTCTGTTGTGTTATAGGTTAACATAGCTGTATACACATAGGTAGGCCAATTATCTTGGTTTTCGTTTACGAAGGATTTTAAATATTCCTTGAGAGTTGAATGACTGCGTTCTAAAGCTCCCTGTCTTTGAGGGTGATAAGGTGATGACCATACCTAATTGTTTTATTTTAAGAAATTGGCAAGTAGTTTTAAAGAGGTCGGACGTAAAATTAGTACCTTGATCAGTTAAAATAGATTTAGGAATTCCAAATAGGGATATAAAGTGGATAAGACAATCGCTAGATTATTCGGCGGTTGTACTACGTATAGGATAGGCGATAGAATATTTAGTTAGATCATCTTGTAAGGTGAGAATATACTTTAGTTTGGCGGATCCAGATTCGGGTAAGGGTCCTACTATGTCTAAAGCCACTCTCTGAAACGGAGCTGTGGATGTAGTAGTGATCTCCATAGGAGCTTTATTTTCCTGACATGATTTACATTTCTTGACATAGTCTTCTATATCACTTCGCATGCCCTTCCAATAGAATTGTTCCCGAATTCTGTTGTACATTCGTGTCGACCCTAAGTGACCGGCTGTAGGAATGTCATGGTTCTCACGCATGATTTTAGGTCTCTCGCTCAGAGTAGGGTATATTGTTTTATTTAAATAAATATGGATCAGAATTTTAGTATTGTTGAAAATGTGAGTTATGATATTGTACATTTTTGTGTAGGAGTGATGGTCAAATGGGTTTTTGAAATCGGAGATAGCAATGTCTGCTGTTTGTTAATTCAGGATTTCGTTTCTTACTTGTTTCAGAGTGTCATAAATAGCGGGGTAAGATGAAGTAAACAGTCTTGTTGTCATATTCAGTTTTTAGAAAACGGTATAATTATTCTTTTTCAGAATTAAGGATTTCGTCTTGTTTGCCAGAATTCAGGAGAATTTCGGAGATGTAGGGGTTTGATTCGCCTAAATCTATGGATGTAGGAATTAATATTATTTTGCAGGTTGTCTTTAGGAGATTTTCGTTGTGTTCTTTTAGAATTGTGTTACATATATTTTTATTATGTGGAATTGATTTTAGAAATTTAGAATAATTATCGTCATTTAAATTTAATTGCTCGTTTGGCGAAGGGATTTGTAATGTGTCAAAGTCAAGGTTGAGGTCAGCACTGTCAGGGCTAATGTCGAGGTAAGGTAAATTCAGTCCTAGATCTATGAGATCCGGAGACAGTGTTGGTTCAGCTTGTGGTATAGGATTTTGTAATATATTAGAGTCGGTATTTAGTTATTGGTCTAATATGTCGTTATTCTCGAAGGAGAACGGAGTGGGAGATGGTAAGATTATAAGAGGGTTCTCCAAGAGGTCATCGAATTCAGTGTCGAGATCTAGTAGTAGAGGATCGGAGGTTAGCGAAGGTTTACCTTGAATAGGGTGGATTGGAAATCGAGACAATGCGTCGGCGTTAGTACGAGTATTAATTTTCCCTTTTTTTATACAATATCATAGTCAAATTCTTCTAATTTAAGTCGCCAGCGTACTAACCTAGAACCAGGATCCTTACAGTTAAATAACCATTGCAAGGGTTTATGATCTGTGACTATGGTGAATCGATTTCCGTAAAGATAGGGGCGAAAGGCTTTAGTTCCAAAGATTAAGGCTAAGCATTCTTTTTCAGTAACGCTATAGTTACATTCAGCCTTATTGAGCGTTCGAGACACGTAAGCAATTGGACGGTCCTTTCCTATCGGACCTTGCGATAATATAGCAGAAACAGCGAAATTGGAAGCGTCACAGGTAAGAATGAAAGGTTTGGAAAAATCAGGATATGCTAGTACTGGTGACGTTACTAATTTATTTTGTAGACTTTCGAAAGCGAGTTGCTGTTCATTGTTCCAGTTGAATGGTGTATCCTTTTCCAAGAGGTTAATGGTTTTGCGAGTTTGGAAAAGTCAGGTATGAAACGTCTGTAGTAAGATACGAGTCCAAGAAAAGATTTCACATCTTTTGGGCATTTTGGTATTGGGAATTCAGTGATACATTTGATTTTTCTAGGGTTCGGTTGTACACCGTTTTTGTTTATGAGGTGAAAAAGATAAGCCACTTCTTTGCAGAGAAATTCGCATTTATCTGGTTGGAGTTTTAAGTTATAATTCCTGAGCCTATTGAAAACAGCGGATAGATTTTGAATGTGACATGGTAAGTCAGGGGAATATACTACAATGTCATCTAAATAGACAAAGCAACGAGAGCCTTGAAGTCCACATAAACATGTGTTCATAAGTTTTTGAAAGGTTTAAGGGGCGTTTAGACCAAATGGTATTCTCGTAAATTGAAAATGACCTTGAGGTATGGAAAAGGCGGTTTTAGGGGCGTCTTGCTTAGATATCGGTATCTGATGGAATCCTGAAGCCAAATCTAAAGTTGTGAAATATTGGCTTTTCCCTAATTGGTCTAGAATTTCTGTTATTTGTGGAATAGGATATGTTTCTCCAATAGTAATGTCATTGAGTTTTCTGTAGTCAATAACGACTCTCCATTTTCGTTGTCCCGATGCATCTAGCTTTTTGGGCACAACCCAAATGGGTGAAGACATGGTGAATTCGAAGGTGTTATTATATTTTGTTCTAGCATTTCGTTAATTTGATTTTCGACTTCCTTTTTGTGACATTCAGGGAATCTGTAAGATTTAGTTTGGATAGGGACATCTGTATTAGTTCTGATATTATGTTTGGCATTTGTAGTATATGTGAGCTGATCGTCTGGAAGATGGAAAATATCGGAAAAAATCTGTGCAGACTTGTAATAGGGCATTAGATTCCTCTTCATTTAGGTGAGAAATCCTAAGATGCTTGAGAACTTTGTTAGTTCTTGCAGTGGCATTAGTAAGAGGCAATGCTTCATGAGGATTCATATAAGCTTTAATATCTAGAGATTCTAGTGTTAGATTAAGATTAGATTGGAGTACAGTGGATTCGTCGGAGATGTTGACAACCGTAATGTTAATACGGTTATTTTCTTTCACGTTAACGATGCAATTGGCAACTAATAATGAATCAGAGATGTGTTGGTCTACTATCATACCTTCTCTTATATTTGGATTACTAACTGTGCATTCAATTACGGTTTCTGTGCGAGGTGGAATGTTATATAATGGTTCAGCGAATTTAAGTTTAATGTAGTATTCATCTATCTGTAAGACTTCCTGACAATAGTCGATTTGACAACCTAGGTTTTTCAAGAGGTCGTTGCCTATGATGCCATCGAAACTTAGGCTAATATTTTTGACAACATGAAAATCATGGGCATAAGGTTTGCCGTCCTTTTTGAATATTTGCATTTTGAAACTGCCTAGAGTTGAAGCTGTTTCATTTCCAGGATCAATTCCTTTGAGGGTTATAATATCATTACTTAACATTGGGACTTTGCACATGGAATCTAATTTCAGCAGGCTTATGCAGGAACCTGTATCAATTAGGAAGGATAAAGGTTTATCAGCAACGGAGGTATGGATTATTACGTGAGGTAAGTATCTTTTTTCTGTATTTTTATTGATTTTATAGATTTTCGCATTCATTTTTTGTTCCAGGTTTGGCAAGTTATCCGAAGATGAAGTGTGAGGATTTGCAACGAGAGTAGAGTGAGTGGATTTTGCATTTGGATTTGATAATTTACGGGACTTGGTAAGTGATTTGGCAGAAACAGTGGATTCAGGGGATTTAATACGCGATACAGTGGATTTAGTAATTGGTTTCATAGAAACAGTGGATTTAGTAAGTGATTCAGAGGATACAGTGAGAGTAGAGGCATCGGCTTTGAATGTAGTAGGACGAATTTCCCGCGCGACACCGTTCGGGAACTCGTTTAAATCGTTTTGGTCTACTTCGTCGGTTTTTTCTTCCTTGTCGTGATTTACGTTAAAAACCTTGCGGGCTGGCTTAGAACTTGGAGCTTGCATAGGGTTAGCTTGGCAACCATCTGAAGTAGAAGCAGCAGATTGGTTCCTACTATTGTTGTATTGTCTTTTGCAACAATTTTCAATAGTGTGACCTATGTTTTTGCAGTAGCGGCATACCATATCATTGGTATTCACTGCTTTTGAATTATCGGGTTGTTGATTTCGCGGAATTGGAGAACGTGACGATTGGAAGTGACGGCGAGAGTTAATATTTTTGGATTTATCATAGTTGGAGTAAGTATTGGATCTTTTATAAACGCTAGAAATGATTTTTTCTTCTTCAACTGCGAAGTTTATAGCGGAGTTTAACGAGTCTGGATTGCGACATCTAACGACTTGTAATACCCGTGGCAAGAGTCCTATTATGAAAGTATGAAGTGCAAGATCTTGCATCGCAGCTACACGTCCTGTTAATTCCGTTTTCTTTTTTGTCGGAATGGAAATGTTTATTTCCGTAAGTAGTTTCGCTAAGCATGTTTCTATTTTTAATGCAAACTGGTTAACTGTTTCAGCAGGGCCCAGCTTGCAGTCCTGAAGTTCAGTGAGTAGGTGAGCGTAACGCTTCCTTTCTCCAAATTGTTGTTTTAAGAACTCGATGAATTGTTCAAAGGATTCGAACTCTTTGACATTGCATGTAGTTTCAGCTTTATCTGTTGACTTAGAATAAATTTGAATAAAATTGGTTTCTGAGGTTTTGTAGCTGCATTAAAAGCGCTCTGGCAATTAGCAATGAAGGGATTTAGTTTTTCCCTAGCGCCATCGAATGGCTTAATGAATTTAAATAGAATACCGAGTTCTATTTTTTCTTCGATTTCGACCTTTGTATTTCTAGAGCTACTGGAACTTTCCTCCTTTGTTTCAGGTTTGGAAGTCATGATTTAATTTTACGAAATAAAATACAAGCTAATTAATTATAAGAAATCGTCTCCACCTTATGCTACCGTGTACAATTGACTCAGTGTTATAGATGCGTAATCGAAACGCGTAGTCTAAACAAAATATGCAGTAGCTGTTCAGTGAGGTCCATAACAGTTACAATGTATTATGAACAATGTACAATAGGATTGAGTACGTGTAAGTGAAATAATTATGTAGATAGAAATAGTGGCTCTGAGTTAATTCTGGTATTCGCCCTAGGAACTACATCCTAGTAGTAGCCGAAATATTTTCTAAATCACTCACAGGAACGCCGTCATTATGAGGATATGCAGGATCATCATGACCGCTTCTCCAGCGGTAAGCAGCAGAACAGCAGTTGTAGTAGACCTCTGCACCAGCAGAGGGTGAAAACCGGTCTCAGTTGCAGGGTGCAACGCACGAGACAAGGTGTCGAGCAGGCTCTTTGATTTATTGCACTTATACGACACAGTATTGATTTAGTAAGCCACTTAATTTTCAGCACTTTAAAACTCTTAGGTTTAACACTTGGTTCCACTGACACTTTCAGGTTTTTTGTATTTTCTTCAGAGACGTATTCGGGTAGGGGATTTTCGTATCCCACCGCTGCCACCAAATATTATACGAGAGTTCGGAATCTTGTTTTAAAAAAAAAAACTATTAATTAATCTGGAAACAGAGTTTATTGATTAAGAGAACTTGGAACAGGAATTAAATTACAATAGAAATAGTATGATTTAGGACTCCCGACCCGTACCGAGTTTCAAGCCGAACTGGCGTGCAAAACGAATGAGAATCATTTCTAAGTTACTAAATGCTGACTAGGCAAGTCTGGATAGTGGTCAGCCCTTCTACTATCATTAGCAAGGTATAACAGTACGCTTGATACATAAATTTCCTCTTTCTTTGTCTTAACATGAATTCCCTCAATTTCTGTGTATTTTTTTCTATTAGTAAGGTATGACTGAATAAGATTTAGTATGTTTCCCCTTATTCCGTAAACTTCTATTTTCTAGAGCAAGATGCCATAGTCAACGTAGTCAAAAACCTGTGTCATGTCGCAGTATATAGCACACACCGGGATTCTCCTGTCCATGTTCGTCATTACGGTATAGTCACGAAAAAAGAGTTACTAGATATTTTTGTATCAGACTGTAATAAATCTTCATCGGTTATTGATAAGCGAAATATAAATACGAAGGGTGGTGGGTACTTGCAAAACAAAACGGAGCTAGATAGCAGACCGATGGCGCTCTCAATGGTTGCTAACGAGTCACCAACAGGTCAATCTAAAGTCTCTAATAAACAACGAGAATCGATTTTGTTATCAGAATCAAGCCATACTTACAAAAAGACCAACAATAACATAGGGTTAATGGAAACATTATTGCCATCTCTGTCTGCACATATTAGTAATGTAAGTATGAGTGAGATAAACGAACAGGCGCCTAAGAACAGTGAGGATGAACCGCAACAGGTGTGTTCTGATGAATCATACAACAACGATCAGCTGGGTAATGGTGTAGCTAATAAACAGTCGTGCAAAAATGACGGCTGTGAGCTAGTGTCGACCCAACCGCCGCCGCCGGTATGCGTAAAGAAATCTTTTGCGCAGGTCACTAAGGATGGTGATGAATGTAACAGGGATAAAGAGTGGACCTTAGTGAAAAACAAAAAGAATTTGAAGAATAGACTTATTGCTAAGACAGGAATTGCAGTCATACAATCGGGTGAAAGTACCAATTTTAAGGCAGCGGAAACCAAAGTCCCTTTGGTTATTTCTAATGTACATATGGGCGCCAAACCATTATAAGATTTTAATTGTACTTAATCTGACTTCCATGTTATTTAAGTAGGTATTTAATAAAATATTGTTGTTTCTGGTAAAATTTATATAGTTTCTATTTTGACTACTTCCTTTTGATTTATTTAAAATATTGTTGTTTTCGGTTGAAATTATTTAGTTTCTATATTGTTACTCTTCAAACTTCCTTTTGATTTATATGTTGGTATTTAGGATTTGTCTTGACACATCCGCTTAAATTATTTAAAATGTAATTTCCTGTACGATTAGGAAGGAATTATTTTGAAATATCCGCTTGATTTGTATTAATTCTATTGGCGGTAAAGTTTCGCGGTAAAGTATGGCGGCAAAGTTTCGCGGTAAAGTATGGCGGCAATGTTTGGCGGTTTTTTGTGTATAAAAACTGTTGTGATGCGTTTGGAAGGACATTCTTGTTTCACTGTTCGAGGAATAAACACCCTGATTGGAAGTAAGGCATTTTCTTTGTGTTCTTTTTAAATATTTCCCTGCCATTTCTATTTACTGTGTACTTGTGAGATATTATTATATTGGTGCAAACCAATATGTCTGACTCCGGCAACGACGGCAATGATGCGCCGACATACACAAAGATGTATCTGAAAAGATATTATAGACTACGTTTACCAAAAGACGGGTGTGGCACTGTCTTTAGTCAAAATAAAAATGAGAAAGGAAAGAGACTATATAATGCTTACAAAATCTTTGTTGTGAAGTATAAGATTGATCTATTTTTGGATGATAAGCTATGGCCGTCGGGTATTTCGTTTAGGCGGTTTATTAACTTTGGAATCGGTGAGGCAAATATTAATAAGCCACGTAATGGATAGCTATAATAACAGTAAAATAATATTATGTTATTATTGTAAATACATTAAAAGATCGATGGAAGGTGTTAGGAATTTATGCAAGACTGCTGATATAGTGGTGCTGTAAGAAACGTGGCTGTTGCCACATGAGTTGGACCTGCTCAACACGATCGACGACAGTTTCAGTGCTACGGGTACGTCTGCAGTAGATACCTCCGCCGGCTTACTAACTGGGAGGCCGTATGGTGGTGTCGCAATATTGTGGAAAAAATGTACGTTTCAGTCAGTGTCAGTGATAAAGTGTGACAATATTTGGATCGCGGCGATAAAAGTAACTGTGAGTCATAGATCTACACTAATATTTAGTATATACATACCTACTAATTCTTATGAGAGTATTCCTTTGTTTACCGCATGTCTTAGTGACATTCAGTCGATTATAGAGGTAGAAAAGAATAGTGGTGTCGAGGCATTTTATTTAATAGGGAACTTTAACGCTCATCCCGACGAATTATTTTATAAGGAGTTAGAATATTTTGTAAGGATCACCAATGGTGTTGTGCAGATATAGATATCTTAGGACTGCAGTCCAACACTTTTGCCTTTCGTAGTGAGGCGCACGGGGCTGTGAGGTGGTTAGACCACTGTGTTGTCACGCAGTCAGCTTTACCAACTATTTGTAATATACAAGTGCAACATGACGTGTATTGGTCTGACCGTTTCCCACTTTTAATCAAGTGTAATTTTTATAAATTAAATAAAAAAGTTACATCTTACGTGAAAAATGATGATGTTAAGAAACTTATTATAAGGGGAAATAGGCAGCCAGAGCAGATTAATAAGTATCATGACATGTGTCTTTCTGGACTCCGTGACATTGATTTACCTATGGAACTTGTTAACGCCAATTTATCATATTTAAAGAGAAGCATGATCTGTATTTAGTTAGTTGCCAATAAACCTTGGAAAGGACAGACGCATTTCAATTAAAAGCCATTGACACAGTAGTAACAAAAAGTAAACCTTATCACCATAACATATGGTCGAATACGAGCCGGATCGAACCTCATTAAGCATTGACGGAGCGCCGCCGTGAGAACAATAGAACCGCATTCCATTGAGCGATAAGAGAACACCTGGTGTTGTTCAACGCGGATTTCTTAGAATTGGTCAATTAGTGTGTGTGTAAAGTGTATCGGTGCATCATTTGAACATTAATAACTTAACAAATAAACTACATTTTGAAGATTCTTGTGATTTACTCATATAAAATGACGACTCAAGCAGACCAAGCGTTAAGTGTACTAGAAGATTTGGCGTCATTACTCAAAAAGACTCAAATAAACCTTAAAAAGTGCCCAAAAGAACGGTTCTCGAAACCTGGATATTTACAAACTCGTATTCAAACAATTGAAGAATATTGGGTAGCTTTTAAGCGAGCACACCATGATTTGTTGAAAAGTACAACTCGGGAACAACGTGGAGTCATTCCGTACTACGTAAATGAAGAATTCCTCCTTCATGAAGACTTATACCTATGTATGTTAGGAGATCTTAGAGACATGTTGGCTTCATGTGGTACGTTGACGACGACTGACCAACCTTCATGCAGCAACACGTCGTGTGATGGAAAATTACGAGCTAAAGTGATGCTACCTAACATTCAACTCCCTCTGTTTTCCGGTAACTACGAGGAATGGCCTACATTTAAAGATTTGTATGTGTCATTGATTCATGAATGCACTACACTAAGTGAAGTTGAAAAATTACACTATTTGAAAACCAGTATCACGGGCGAAGCGGCATCATTACTGAAGCACGTTCAGGTGACGGGTGCTAATTATGTTCAAGCTTGGGAAACGCTGAATCACCGATACGATAATAGGCGCATAATAGTAAATGCATTAATGAAGCGATTATTTTATCAGAAAAAATGTACCAATCAAACTGCAGCACAGCTAAAAGCCCTCTTGGATTGTACCACTGAGGTTATTAACAGCCTAAAAAACGTAAAAGTGCCTACCGATTCCTGGGATCCAGTAATTGTATTTCTGGTTGTGCAGAAGTTGGACCCGGAGTCACACAAAGATTGGGAACAAACTGCCTACTCGGTGAACGCTCAAGAGCTACCTACATGGAAGGAATTGCGCGAGTTTTTAGAAGCCAAATTCCGGACGCTTGAAATGGTTTCCCCGACTACCACTAAATCAACTAAAGAGCGTGTTCTTCATGTTACAGCAACAGAAAATGATAAACAAAAACCATGTGCTTTGTGTAAAGAAACGCACACACTGTCATTGTAGCATATTCAATAAAATGACGATTATTGAAAGAGGCGAACATGTCAAAGCAAACAAACTATGTTTCAACTGCCTTGGGGCAGGACATTCGGTGTTCAAGTGTCGTATGCCAATGTCTTGCCGCACCTGTAAGAGACGACATCACACACTTTTACATCAACCCAAGAAGATTGACGAAGCGGCTTTAAATGTAGAAACCAAGCAACCGACTTCATCCAGCCAAGCAGATGTAGAAGAGAAGAAAGTTCACACAATGATTGCGTCTCATTATACCGCGGGGCAGAAGATATTTCTATTGGCTACCGCAGTAGTAATTTTGAAGAGTGAACATGGATACACTACTGTTTTAAGAGCGCTGATAGACTCAGGATCTCAAGCATGTTTTATAAGCGAGAAGGCAACTCAGATCCTGAACCTAGAAAAATCATCAGTAAATCTAATCGTATCCGGAATGGAATCCATGAAAATCAGAGTCAAGCATGAGGTCAAGTTACAAGTATTGTCACGATGGGAAAACCAATTCAATTTACCTATCAGAGCCTACGTGATGTCCAAGCACTTGACCTCCAACATACCTACAAATAACAAGATGGGGACCGATTGGCCGCATATAGCAAAGCTCCAACTAGCAGATAAAAATTATTATGCATCCGGACCTATTGATCTGCTATTGGGTGTAAACGAATATGCATCAATTCTCAAGCAAGGACTTATTAAAGGTCCACCTGATACACCATGCGCCCAAAATACCTACCTGGGATGGATCTTAATGGGTGGAATAACAATTAAACTAAACTCACGTGAAAAATCCTTAACGGCCATGAAGCAAGAAATTAACATAGAAGATTTACTGACCACAATATGGGAAGTTGATGCGGACACGAAAAGAAAACTTACCCTAACCGAACAACTATGTGAAAACATATACGAGAAGACACACAAGCGAGATAAAGACGGAAAATATATAGTCAAGCTACCGTTTAAAACAGAACAACCAAAATCAGTAGAAGGAAACTCAAGAGAAATATCAAAAAGAAGACTCCTTCAACTAGAAAAAAGATTTAAACAAACCACAGAACTAAAGCAAGAATACACAAGGGTGATAAACGAATATAAAGAATTAAAGCATATAGAAGAAGTACCTAAAGACGAAATAAATAATAAATCGGTATACTTACCTCACCACGCGGTGATCCGCAGTGACAAGGAAACAACGAAAACTCGTGTAGTATTTGATGCCTCGTGCAAGGGCTCCAACAGTATTTCACTAAACGACGAACTCTTGTTGGGTCCAATGTTACAAGATGATTTGAGGAGCATAATCATTAGATGGAGAGTTCATGCTGTTTGTTATGTTTCTGACATTCACAAAATGTATAGTATGATCTGGACTAACAAAGAAGACATCGATTATCAAAGAATTTTATGGAGAGATAATCCATCGGAAGACATTAAAGACTACAGACTTTTGACTGTGACATTCGGAACGGCTTCCGCACCCTATCTCGCCGTAAAGACACTCATGCAATTGGCTGATGACGAAGGTGATAATATGACGACGAATGAAAATATAAAAAGATGACGAATGTGAATAATTCTTTGGCCAGTAGATTATGTGTTCAGAGTTTTAATAATATAGGTGACCCAAATGAGTTCTACGCCGAGTTCTTTTCACTATTAAACACGCAATTTAATGACACTTTTCCACTAAAGACTAAAAATATTTACACAAAGTTCTTATTTAGTGATTGGGCGACTGCAGGTATTCGTAAAAGCAGGGAAAAACTATTTGAACTTTATGGCCTAAAGCAACATACGAATAATACAAGCTTTCATAAGTATGTTGCAAAATATTCAAAAACTTTTAAAAGTGTGTGCAAAATAGCCAAAGCTCTTTATATTAGCAATAAAATAAAATCAGCTGATGATAAAATAAAAATTACCTGGCAAATAATAAATAATGAAACAGGTAGGAAAAAACAGCGAAATACTGAATTTAATTTAGAGACTGCACATGGCGCTCTATTGTTTTCAGCTAAAACAAAAGTTGAGGTCTATGAATATGCTCAAAATGGTTTTAATATTGTATCCAATTGGCTTCGTAATAACCTCCTAACATTAAATGCAGATAAAACAAAATACATATTATTTACAATGAGAAATACTAACATACCGCTTACTAATCTAAACATTCACGCACATAATTGTAGCACGTATGCTGACACTGCATGTTCTTGCCCTACTCTAGTTAGAGCTGACCATTTAAAATATCTAGGTATCACCATTGACACAAATCTAAATTTCCGTAAACATATCGAATTACTGTGTACGAGAGTACGCAAATTAATGTATGTTTTTAAGAACTTACGTAACATAGCCGACTTTAAATTAATTAAACAGGTCTATTTAGCTTTGTGTCAATCCATTCTTACATATTGCATAACTTCTTGGGGTGGCGCGGCCAAAACAATTTTACTCCCGTTAGAGCGTGCTCAAAGAGCAATTCTAAAGGTTGCTACCTTTCGCCCTTTTAGATTTCCTACGCACCAGCTCTACACAGAATGTAATGTGCTTACAGTACGGCAGTTGTTTATTTTGAACATAATACTACACCAGCACACTGCACTTCCTTTCGACCCTATACCTTCTGACAAGAGAAGGAAGGACTTGGTTTGCACACAGTCCCAAACTAGACATGCTTTTGCTCATCGTTTTTATTTATTTTTAGGACCTTTTCTTTATAATAGGCTCAACAAGGCTCTTAGCTTCTATAGTGTAAGATACAAACAGTGCAACAACTTGGTATTAGAATATTT
Organism: Xanthia icteritia; assembly: GCA_949128155.2. Classification (NCBI taxonomy): domain Eukaryota; kingdom Metazoa; phylum Arthropoda; class Insecta; order Lepidoptera; family Noctuidae; genus Xanthia; species Xanthia icteritia. Next base: position 16,718,204 of record OX421955.2, read on the forward strand.
AGCTATACTTAATTAAACAGACACAGAACAACTTCTAGAAATATTGTCCTGATGATATTTGACCCTTCTTAAGTGTTTATTTTTGTATAATTTACATAAGTTTAGTTTTACGTTTAAATGTATCAAGATAAGCTTTTTCTCGTAGTTATAGGTTTATTTTAAATTTTACTGTCCTAAATGAAATATTTTTGTAAAGTGATTGCCTGAAACACAGGTTAAATTAACCTAGCTCGGGCGGGTCGCTACCTAACATTGCAATTTCCAAACCATCATTACTTGCACTTTTATTTATAATATCTTAGTTTTAGTTTACCTTTAGGCACTTTAATTATATGGAAAATCTTTTTACTGTTGGCTAGATGTACACTTTTTGTAATCGTTTTTTTTTTTATATGAATAAATTATTATTATTATTATGGCACTATCAACTCAGATGTAGAAATAGCTCAGGAATTTGAAAACTTTTTTGCTAATATTCCCCTTAAAACTACTGAAGCTTTAAATTCCTCACCAGCGCTTTCTGCTGCCTTACTTAGACAGAATGTGAAGGCATGCTCTTTGGAGTTCAGGTTTCAGCATACAAACCCCCAGGCTGTTATAAAAGCTTTTAAAGATCTTAAAATTAAATCAACAGAAGATCTCTGGGGAATGTTTGTAAAAGTCTGTAGATCTATTATCGAAACCATTGCGCCCTATTTAGCTTTCATATTTAACACCAGTGTAGACCAAGGAGTCTTTCCGGATCTCATGAAACACAGTAAAGTAGTTCCATTATTCAAATCCGGTGATAGTAAAGAACCCAACAATTATAGGCCTGTATCAATTTTACCAGTTCTCAGTAAGGTGTTTGAAAGGTTGATGCTCAATCAAATGTTACGTCACTTTAATAAAAATTCCATCTTTCATGAACATCAGTACGGTTTCACCAAAGGGCTTTGTACCACTGACGCCGGTGTCACCCTAATAAAGAACATTTTTAATGCCTGGGAAGAAGCACAAGATGCCATTGGTATCTTTTGCGACCTCTCGAAGGCGTTCGATTGCGTAGACCATGAGACACTTCTGCTGAAACTGGAGCACTATGGGATTAGAAATACAGCTCTTGATTTACTAAGATCATACCTGAAAGATAGAAAGGTTAAAGTTCAAGTAAACGGCGTAAACTCATTGGGGTCTGAAATGGCAATGGGCGTTCCTCAAGGTTCAATATTGGGTCCATTCCTCTTTTTAGTTTACATTAATGATTTACCCCAATTACTTCAAAATCAACCGAAGATGGTGTTATTTGCAGATGACACATCATTGATCTTTAAAATCAATCGACGGTCACAAAATCTTGACGACGTGAATAGCTCTATTCTTCAGGTCCAACATTGGTTTACGGTAAATAATTTGGTACTAAATAAAAAAAAAACCAAATGCATTAGATTTAAATTACCTAATGTTAGAAGTAGCGAATGTGACATCATATTGAACGGAGAAAAACTGGAATTTATTAATCAAACTGTTTTCCTGGGAATCACATTAGACGAGAAATTACAATGGGGACCTCACATAACATCTCTTGCGGGGCGGTTAAGCTCAGCCGCTTATGCTGTTAGAAAGATAAGACAGTTAACAGACGTAGAAACCGCGCGATTGGTCTATTTTAGTTACTTCCACAGTATTATGTCGTATGGCATTTTACTGTGGGGTTGGGCTGCTGACATTGAATCCATCTTTATTTTGCAAAAGAGAGCTGTCAGAGCCATTTATAATCTACGTCACCGCGAATCTCTCAGGGAACTATTTAAAAGGATTAATATTATGACGGTACCTTGCCAGTTCATTTATGAAAATATTATGTATGTTAGAAAAAATCGACATCTTTTTAATAAAATAAGTGATAGACATAATTTTAATACTAGAAATAAAGATAAAATAGATCAACCATTTTTCAGATTATCTAAAGTACATACATCTTTTATGGGGTACTGTGTTAAATGTTACAACAAAATACCTTGTGATATTTTGCAATTAAATGAAAGAAAATTTAAAGCTCATATTAAAAGTACACTTTGTAAACAAGCATATTACAAATTAGAGGATTATATCCAAGATAAGAATGCTTGGAAACATGCTGGTCCTGCTCCATAGGATAATTTAGAATCAAGACAAAATCAAACTGGTTGCAAATTTAAGTGTATATTTTATTATTATTTTTTATTATATGACATTGATTTTACTTTCTATGACCGATTCCTCGCACACTGACTTATTAATTGTGGAATCTTAGGAGGATCGTCTACTTTTACAATGTTTGTAAATATGTGAGCACCATGTATCTATCACATAATTAGTTTATCTGTTGTTGCTTCATTTTTAATTCTTAATTCTTTTTACCTATTGTGGTATAATAATTTTATTCTAGGTGCATCGTCCTCACATATAATTATATAACTAATGTACTTATACAAAATATTGTAAAACATTTTAAAAGAGTAACGGTGGAGTTTCTTGCCCATTCTTCTCCATACGAAAACTACCTTTTGGAAGGGGCAACTAGAATCAATTAATTTTTTTTGTAAATTTTTGACGTTCAAAAGTGCCTTATACGGGCCTACTTGAAATAAATGATTTGACTTTGACTTTGGTGACAAATATCCCGAAGCTGCAAAGATATTGCGCGAAGACTTTTACGTCGACGACGTTATGTCCGGACACGATGATCTGGAACAAGCTATAAAAATCAGTCAAGATCTCAAAAGGCTACTGCATCTAGGTGGCTTCGAACTGAAAAAATGGTCTTCTAACAATCGTGATTTCATGGAGACTATTGAACCAAGCGAAAGATCATCCAATGCACATCTAGAACTAAAGATTGATGGAATAATTAAAGCCCTGGGCATACAATGGAATTTGGGTAAAGACCAATTCGAATATAATCTGAACTTACCTGTTATCGCCAAAGCAATAACGAAACGAAACATTCTATCCGACATTCAAAAGTTATTCGACCCGCTCGGATGGATTGCACCTTGCCTTGTAATGGCGAAGATTTTAATTCAACAACTCTGGCAAGAAAAGATTGATTGGGACGAAAGCTTGAATACGACACTGGCTGAAAAATGGGCTACAATACGATCTGATCTCGAACAATAAAAAGTACAATCATTGCTGCAAGAACAAGAGTAGCTCCTTTGAAAACCATTTCATTGCCTCGACTAGAACTGTGTGGAGCTTTGCTTCTATCCAAACTACTGAAGCAAATAAGGCAAGCAATGAGGATACCTGCAACACAAATCTATGCTTGGACAGATTCTTCCATTGTTATCTCATGGTTAAATGGAGATCCGAACAAATGGAAGGTGTTTGTGGCAAACCGCGTTGTCGAGATCACAACCAATGTAAGTGTCAGTCAGTGGCACCATGTCCAATCTCACAAAAATCCAGCTGATATTGCATCAAGGGGTATGTTAGTAGCCAACTTGAAATGTTGCGAGTTATGGTGGAACGGACCACAGTGGTTATTACACCAGAAGATACAGTTCACTCGACTAAACATAACACCGATAGACCTAGAAAGAAAGAAAAACACCATACGAGCTCTGAAAATAACAAAAAACGAAAACGAAGAATGTAATAAATTATCCGCACAACTCGACGACTTTGATACACTGACCGAATTACTGAGAACAATCACCTACTGCCGTAGATTCCTGAAACAAAAGAAATTAAAGAAAAACATAGATAGTACGATCACAACTGAAGAACTCCAACTCTCCCTACAAACCTGTATAAAAAGAGAACAAGAGGAAGAATTTAAAGAAGAAATAGAAAGCTTAAAAAGAAAGAAAAGAGTAAAAAAATCAAGCAAATTAAAATCATTAAATCCTTACCTTGACGAGGATGGTGTCCTCAAGGTGGGCGGCCGGCTCAGGAACGCAGAGTTGAATGACGAATGCAAGCATCCAATCATTCTGGGTCGTAACAGTAAACTTACCTATCTTATAATAGCAGAAGCCCACTCGAAGACGTTGCATGGAGGTATACAAATGATGCTTACTTACCTTAGATCCAAGTATTGGATACTGCGAGCAACAACGCTGGTCAAACAATACATCCATCGTTGCTTGGTATGTGCTAAGCTAAACGCAAAGGTGAGAACACAAGTAATGGGTGACTTACCAAGTGTACGGGTGAAACCAGCACGAGCATTCCTCAATTCAGGTGTCGACTTTGCGGGACCATTCCAAGTGTTGATGAGTAAAGGCAGAGGAGCCAGAAGTAGCAAGGCTTATATAGCCATATTTATTTGCATGTCTACCAAGGCACTACATTTGGAATTGGTTGGTGACCTAAGTACAGCAGCATTCATAGGCGCCTTCAAAAGGTTTTGCGCTCGCAGAGGAAAATGCATAAATCTGTGGAGCGACCAAGGACGAAATTTTGTTGGCACTAACAAACAACTGTATGAAGCCTGGAAAGAAGCTGGTTTGCAATTTGATGGGAAGATCGCTGAACTACTTGCTAACGACGGGACTCAGTGGCATTTTATACCGGCATATTCACCTAACTTTGGAGGACTATGGGAGGCCGGAGTAAAATCCATGAAATATCATATGAAGAGAGTCCTCACTACAAACTTGACATTCGAAGAGATGACAACGGTTCTCTGCGAAATAGAAGCATGCTTGAACTCGCGTCCGTTATGTCCAATGAACGACGACACCATGCAAGCACTGACACCTGGTCATTTTTTAATAACGGAAGCACCAGTCACCGTCCCGAACCCAAACATAAAAGACGCTAAAATAAGCAATTTGACACGCTGGCAATACACTCAGAAATTGCTAAGTGACTTCTGGTCAAGATGGCAAAAAGAGTACCTATCGAGACTCCAGCAGAGACCAAAATGGTTAAAACGCGAAGAAGAGTTTAAGAAGGGAGATATAGTGCTGATCAAGCAAGACAACCTCCCACCGGGAAAATAGTCCATGGGACGCATCACCGACAAGCACCCCGGCCCCGACGGTTTAACTAGAGTATATAGTGTAAAGAGCGATGACAGTATAACCAAGCGTTGTGTGACAAAGTTGTGTGCTTTACCAATCGATACTGTACTAGATGAGATGATTATTTAACGTATCTATAACTATATTTTGCATGTAACTTTAACTAATTAAACTATTGTTTTTAAAGGACCAACATAGTCCTTTGATGGGCGGCTTATGTTAACGCCAATTTATCATATTTAAAGAGAAGCATGATCTGTATTTAGTTAGTTGCCAATAAACCTTGGAAAGGACAGACGCATTTCAATTAAAAGCCATTGACACAGTAGTAACAAAAAGTAAACCTTATCACCATAACAGAACTACACCATTGTTGTGATTCATCTTGTTGTAACCCGGATCATTACATAATTCTGGATATATGAATATAACGGATGCACTATCCAGAGCTGCTATACAAAGTTGTGTTGAAAAACAATCCGGTAGAAAGAGACAAGTGGCGGGGTGGAACAAATATATCGCCGGTGCTTACGGGGAAGCCAGAATTAAATTTGAAATGTGGCTATTAGCGGGAAAACCAACTAGCGGCATTATTTATAATGAAATGGTGGAAACCCGAAAGATATTCAAGTTTTAATAAAAGTGGTGTCAGGATATAAAAGAACAGACAAGAATGGATATTCTTGCCTCAAATCATTCAAAAAAGAACTTCAGTAGTTTTTGGAAAAATACTAATAAATTTTATAGTAAAACTGTTGGGATACCGTAAGCGTCGACGGTGTAACTGATCATCAAATGATTGCTAATTTATGTAGGCAACAATTTACTGTGCAGTCGTCCTTGAGTACTCCGCTTAGTACTGATAGCGATCTCGGGACCATCGTGACTAGAAAACAAAATATCACTTTATTCTCTGTGAAAAATGTATCAAGAGCTATTAAGAATATGCAAAGGCGAAAATCACCTGGTCACGATGGTCTCAGCATCGAACATTTTAAATATGCTGGTGTGCATCTGCCAAAAGTGTTGAAGATTTCAAACTCAAACTCAAAGCATTTATTTCAAATAAACCAAGTACAGGCACTTTTGAATTGTCAAGGGGTCGGTCAGTCAGAAATATGAAGCTAGTCGCGTAGTAGGTACCTATGGAGAAGAACGGGCAAGAAACTCCACGGACACTCTTTTAAATAATAAAAAAATGGTTACATAATATTGGTTACATCATTCAAGTTGAAGTTATACATGTGAGAACGATGCAAAACATTAAAAGCGTCCGTTAGAAATAAAAATATAAATTAAATCAAAATCGCCGTGGCAGCTAAGAGATGACCAGTCCCTACTGACGGCGCCCGTTCACGAACATGACGCATAGATTAGCACCATTCAGCTCAACCATTTTGAAGGGAGCTAAATGATCCAACACACGCGCCACCGCCAGCGAGACATTAGAGTGAGCATGACATACTCTCAGCCGCCAGGGCACATTCAAGTCAATGAAAGACATACCCAGTACCTAAATGGTAGCTTTATAGTCCGTACATAGTATCCACACATGTGCCATGCAATTATACAATGATGTTTTTCAATCTCTGCTTAAGTCACTCATACTTACCTGAGTCGATCATGCGTACGATAGTGGTACCGATAGTTAAAAATAAGACAGGTGACTCGTCTGACAAAACTTACTATCGGCCCATCTCGCTTGCGACTGTAACTGCCAAAGTACTTGACAGTGTGCTAAGTGGCATTCTAGAACAAAATGTGGACATACATGATGCTCAGTTTGGTTTTAGTTCAGGATTGTCCTCTGAAAGTGCCATTCTAAGCTTAAAGTATACTGTCAGGTACTACACTGAGAGGAAGACGCCTGTATACGCGTGCTTCCTTTACTTATGGGAAGGTTTTGACCTTGTTGTATATGACCTTCTGTGGGATAAGCTAGGAGGTGCGGGTGTGCCGGCGAATACCATTTCCCTACTCACATACTGGTACTCAAACCAGAAAAACCAGGTGAGATGGGCCGGTACGTTGTCGGACGAATACAGGTCGGAATGTGGCGTCAGACAGGGTGGGTTGAGTTCAAAGTCAAAGTCAAAGTCAAAGTCAAATCATTTATTTCAAGTAGGCCCGTATAAGGCACTTTTGAACGTCAAAAATGCACAAAAAAAATTAATTGATTCTAGTTGCCCCTTCCAAAAGGTAGTTTTCGTATGGAGAAGAATGGGCAAGAAACTCCACCGTTACTCTTTTAAAATGTTTTACAATATTTTGTATAAGTACATTAGTTATATAATTATATGTGAGGACGATGCACCTAGAATAAAATTATTATACCACAATAGGTAAAAAGAATTAAGAATTAAAACCACACCTCTTCTGTTTAATTTGTATGTCAACCAGCTACTTGAGAGACTCAGCAGCACTCATGTCGGATGCTATATTGACGGTACCTGTGTCAACAATATTAGTTATTCAATTCATTTATTATATTAGACAACTTTGATCCATAATGGTTAGTAACAACAGAAACTTATAACTATGTTAGTATGCACAATATCAAAATACAAGAATACACAATATTATAATAACTATAAAATAACAATAATTGAATCATTTCATTTTACCGTGCCAACAACAATGCTCACCCAAAGCGAGTGTATCGGACACTGATAATATTTACTAGCAATTATCTTCAGAATGTCATTGTTTCCGCCGCGTACTCTGCCCAGCAGCGACGCCACTCGTTTGCGTCTTAATGCATAAAAGTCGTCTGTACGCGCTTCGGCAAACATCGTGGACGCACTGCAGAACCGCGGCAACCGCAACAACATCCTGAAGATATTATTATATTGTACCCGCAGAGCGCTGTATGCCCTTTGAGTATAATTAACCCACAGGCTGCTCGTGTATAGTGATTGGCAGTAGGCTTTGAATAGTGCTAACTTCACTTCAACTGAACAACGAGCAAACCTGCGAGCCAACATATTACCCCGAACAGCCAGCGCTCTGCGTTCACGTTCAATATCATCGTCGTCCTTCAGGTTGTCAGTGATAATATGCCCTAGATATTTAAATCTTTTAACTCTAGTAAGAGGAGAACCGTTGAGACAAATAGGCGGCAGCTCATGCAAGGTTCTGCCATCAGGGCCGAAAACCATACACTCGCTCTTGGTCGCATTGTATATGAGGCCATGACTCTCAGCATATCGCTCACAAACCCTCAGTAGGTTGCGAAGCGCCCCTATTGACGGGCTCAGCAGCACCATATCATCGGCATAGCTTATATTATTTACGGCCACGCCGTCAATGTGACAGCCAGCATGCATGCTGCTGAGCTCGCCAACCAGGTCGTCTATGTACACATTAAAAAGAGTGGGTGAGGTAATTCCCCCCTGCCTCACACCGCATTCTAGTCTGTACTCCTCAGACAAGCAATTAGCCCATTTCACAACATTTAATTGATTGCCATACCAAAATTTTAATAACTCCACTAGCTCTGTGGGTACATTTTGTTTACGAAGTTTATCCCACAGGACCTCATAAGAAACCAGATCGAATGCTTTGCTCAGTACTAGGTAGCAAGCGTAAATAGGTGTCTTACGATCTAAATAATACCTACCTACGATCTAAATAATACCTACCTACGATCTAAATAATACCTACCTACCTAGTTATGCAGATGACATGGTGCTGCTGGGTCCCTCGATAAACGCATTGAGGAAACTACTTTCTATCTGCGAGCAATATGCAGAAGCACATGGACTAAAATACAATTCCAAAAAGAGCGAGCTGCTGATCTTCAAAGCAGGCAAACATCGACCTGCCCGTGTGCCTGCAGTATATCTCAATGGCGTTGCACTAAAGCTGGTTGACAAATTTATAAATCTGGGGCATATTGTAACGGATGACTTCAAGGATGACGAGGATATAGAGCGGGAACGCAGGGCGTTGTCGGTGAAAAGTAATATGCTTGCTCGCAGGTTCGCTCAATGTACAACTCAAGTGAAGGTAACGCTCTTTAAAGCGTATTTTCAATCTTTTTACTCGAGTGGCCTGTGGGTGAGCTATACGCGACGATCGTATGACACCCTGCGGGTTCAATATAACAATGCTTTCAGAATGTTGTTAAGGCTATCGTGGCGCTGCAGTGCCTCCGGGATGTTTGCAGAAGCCCATACGGACGGCTTCAAGGCCATAATTCGCAAAAAGTCGGCTTCTTTGCTGCAGCGTCTGCGGGGTGCTAAGAATAGCATTCTGAAAGTCATTGCTGCTCGATTTGACTGCCCCATTTAAAAACACTGGGTGAGGGTAGTGAATGGTTTTATATAGTAGCCACATAAAGATAAGTACTAACAATACTAACATAATTGTAAGCTAATATTGTTGATAATTATACTAACAAGATATGGATATTAATTATACGAAAATTGTATTGCAATATATGGTTAGCTAGCGACCTTTTATTTTACCTCGATGGTCCTAATTTATCAATTACAACTTCTAGTTACAGCTATATATGTAAGCGGGCACGCCATTTATGTCTGGAGGCTTTTATTTATATATTGTTTTCGTTTAGTTATTTTTATCTCTGCCTGAGTATAGTTTTCGATGTTTCTGGTTGGTATATTGGCGTGTGCTAGCTGTCATATGGCTATAAATTTTATAATTTAAATTAATTTTTGTGTTGCGTAATGTAATGGCCTGACTCCTCAACATTTAAAAGACTTATTGAGTTCAGGCGCCGGGGAAGCCGGTGAGTCACTTTTAAAGGAGCTTGTGGCTCTAATTAACCTGATGCTCAACGGCGGTGTGAATGATGCCGTCATCGATGTCTTGTACGGGGCAAATCTATGTGCCCTGCTCAAGAAGGACGGCGGCATCCGTCCGATTGCCGTTGGGTGTACCTACAGGCGTACGGCAGCCAAAATATGCTGCAGATTATACAGCGAAGCTTTAAAAAACAAGTTCCAGCCCCTACAGCTTGGCTTTGGATCCAAGGGGGGCTGCGAGGCTGCCGTACATGCCCTTTCCAGTTTTTTGAATTCCGGTAAAGGTGAGGTCATCCTCAAGGTTGACGTCAAGAACGCCTTCAACTCCGTTAACAGGGACACTGTTGGCCGAAGTAAAAAAGGAGTTACCGGAAATTTATGGTTTTTTGTGGCAGTGCTATAGGCACCCTTCAAAATTACTTTATAAAGACAATGTTTTGGAATCTGCAGTCGGATGCCAACAAGGTGATCCTCTCGGGCCAGTCATTTTCAGTTTAGCAATTCACCCCATAATACAACAACTAAATTCAAAATTCAATATGTGGTATTTAGATGATGGGACTGTAGGAGGTGACGTAGATACTGTTCTAAAAGATCTCCAATTCCTCAAGCAGCAGTTCCAATTCATCGGCCTCGACCTCAATTACTCAAAATGTGAAATTTACCCTTGCGGCAATACCGACAAACAATCGACGATACATAAATTCAATCCAATAGCCCCAGATATCAAAGTTTTGGAAAAAAGTTCACTGCACCTCCTAGGCTCCCCAATTTTAGAAGACAGTTTTTCACCTTTCGTTGATGAAAAAATTAAACATTTCAACGATATTTCGGATAGACTTTCTAAAATTAACTTACATTCGGCATTCACCCTTATCAGATACTGCTGTTTCGGTCCAAATTTTATGTATTTTCTCCGCTCTTCCCCTTTATGGAAGAAGCCACACCTTTTAGACAAAATCGATCAAATCATTCGAAGTACACTAACATCAATCATAAATGTGGCTTTGGACGACCGCGCGTGGCTGCAAGCTACACTACCCATTCGTTTTGGTGGGCTCGGCGTCCGCAAAATTTCTAGTGTGAGCTTACCGGCGTTCCTGTCTTCGGTCCACAGCACCGAAAAGTTAACCAGAAAAATCTTAACCGCTTCCCAGGTTGACTCTGAAGTGCCGTGTTTGACTGATGCGATAAACGCCTGGAAAGTGGCTTGTCCGGGCACGGAGCAGCCCGAGAACCCGTCTTCCCAGAGATAGTAGGATGAGCCGCTCTGCAGGTTGGTACAGAATAACCTCATTAATACGTCCACCAACACTGCTGAGCGTGCCCGCCTATTGGCTGTGGGAGAATGGGAATCGGGCCTCTGGCTTCAGGCGCTACTTTCACTTTAGTTTGTCCTTATTTCTAGTGTTAACATTGTGAATATCATTTTCATTAGTGTTAGATGTAAATTGTTTATGTTTTATAGTATGTAAATCTACTTTAAATAATTAATTATGTTTAGTATGTCTACAGGTATACTAGGTGCAACAAAGATTGAGTCTTTCCGTTTTATAATATTTGTTGTTACTTTGCTTCCCGAACCTTGAAGTTGAATTTTATCTACAAACAAATTGTTAAACGCGTTGGCTATTTCTAAAGGGTCATTTACTGTTTTGTCATCGACATTTATATAGCCAATGGATTCTTTAGGTATGTATTTACCTAAAGAAACCATTGGCCATTTTGATTTATTTATTATGTTCCATGTCATTTTAGCTTTATTTGTTGCAGTTTTAATTGAGTAATTGTTTTGAGCATGTCGAGTCAATCGCATAACTTTTTTAAACCTATTTGTGTAATTTTTTAAAATGTTTTATTCGTCATATTTGGTTTTAATCTGTAATGTCAGAGCAATTGACGTTTCTTTTTGCTGCATAATTTAATTCCATGTGAGATCCATTTTGATTTTTTAATTACACTTATCGTTGTCAGCTTATATGGAAAACAAAGGTCAGAAAATAGTTTAAATTGGTCAGTCATATGTCAAAAGCATTATTTGGATCTTCAGTTTCACATATTTCCGAAAATGTCAAATGTTTCAAGCAGTCCCTAAATTTTACCATATTCTCTAGGTTAAAGTCCCGTCGTTTTTTGCGCCAGTATTTTAACATAAGTATAAGTTTTTTTCACCGGGCATTTTATTACTTGCGCTGTGTAGTCTGACAGCGCTAATTCATTAACGTCCGTTTTATATTTGATTCTAAAATTATGTGCGAAATTGTCAATGCAATTTGTCTATAAATTCGGCTATAAATTCTGGTCGGTTGCTTTAAAGCTAACTTAAGATTGAAATTCAGTAACAGACATTCGAAATCCAACACAACATTATTTTTATTCATTATATCAATGTTAAAATCTCCCGCGTTATAATTTATGCTCATACTTTTTTTTACATATTTTTTCTATCGTTTCATAGAATACATTTAGGTTATTTCGTTTCGGTATTCTGTAGACACATAACATAATCATATTGTATTGTATGAGCTCCACACCGCAACATTCAACTACACCAGCTATACATAATTATAGACATATTTATAGTACAAGAAATAGGGATCTATTAGTTCAACCAGGTTTCAGACTGGCTAAAGTAGACTCATCTTTCATGGGGTACTGTTTAAAATGTTACAATAAAATTCCTCCCCACATACTTCAACTGAATGAGACGAAATTCAAATCTTGTATAAAACGCACACTATGTAGGCAGGCATATTATAAGTTGGGGGATTGCATAATTGATAAAAATGCTTGGCTCATTGCTGGTCCTGCTCCACAAGCATAAACTAATTAATTAGTATTTGAAAATACCGTTGGAGCTGCTGAAGATTTTAAAAACTATCTTTGCATTGTATAAATTCAATGTCTTAGCATTGTATAATTGCATAGCACATGTGTGAGTACTATGTACCGACTATAAAGCTACCATTTGGGTACTGGATATGTCTTTCATTGACTTGAATGTGCCCTGGCGGCTGAGATTATGTCATGCTCACTCTAATGTCTCGCTGGCGGTGGCGCGTGTGTTGGATCATTTAGCTCCCTTCAAAATGGTTGAGCTGAATGGTGCTAATCCATGCGTCATGTTCGTGAACGGGCGCCGTCAGTAGAGACTGGTCATCTCTTAGCTGCCATGGCTTATTTTAATATTTTAATTTTTGAATTGTTCTTTGTTTTTTATATTTTTATTACGGACGCTTTTAACGTGCACGTCTTTCTACATTGTCCTCACATGTATAATTTTAACATTAATGATGTAACCGATATTTTGTAACAATTTTTTTATTTAAAAGAGTGTCCGTGGAGTTTCTTGCCCGTTCTTCTCCATAGGTACCTACTACGCTTTGGAATGGGCAACTAGCTTCATATTTCTGACTGACCGACTTCTTGACAATTCAAAAGTGCCTGTAAATGGTTTAATTGAAATAAATGCTTTGAGTTTGAGTTTGAGTTTATAGAGGCCTCAGCTATATGTGAAACTTTTCTCCATTGATGCCTATTTCTAGTCAAAATACAAGTGCCACCTCGTTTACTTTCTCTCCTACAGAAGAATGATGCTAAAGAGTAATTGGGTATATTTAAATGGTTTTTGTACCCTGCCATGATGAAATGCTCAGTAACACACAGCGCGTCAACAAAAATTTCCTTTTCTGACAATTCATCTAGGCAAACATTTACGGTCTTATTTATAAACGCCTCTTAAATTTTAATCAATTGCTAAGCAATTGATTAGCAAAATTCTTATTCATAAACGCTATTTAGCGCTAAGAGGTCGCTAAGTAATTGATTAGTAGCTGTAAAAATTAAACACCACCGGTCCACTGTTAAGAGAATGCTAAGAGGCAAGATGGCGGATTTTTTTTCAATCAGCTGATCGATTGAATGCGAATTATGTGTGCTTCGAGGTAATTTAGTTCCTATTATCGAGATGTGCCGTTAATATTTATCGAGATAGTAAATATGGATTTCGACAATCTTTTACGGGATTTCAGAACGACTTAGAAGAATTAAATAATTTTGAAACACCGCGCCGGGCGCGAAGTACACGGAGGAAAACTACACTACAAAGCTCATTTATATCCCTTACGATGATGATTAGATACCTACTAGATAATATTCTGACTGCCTCGTTGGTCTAGTGGTCACAAGTGCTACTGCTGAGCATGAGGTCCCGGGTTTATTCAGTGTGGAATTTCTCAGTAGCAGCCCGGGGTCTGGATTTGTACCCTATTGATGGCAATAGGTTCGCCCCCTATTACATGGGACTTAAACATAACTGGCGAAATGTGGGTGTACTATAGGTACACCTCTGCCTAACCCTTCGGGGAAATAAAGGCGTGATGTTATGTTATGTTGATAATATTCTTCTTTCGAAGTACACATTATACAAGGATTTATAGGGAAAGTTCAATCAGAAGGAGGCTCAGTAGGTGCTCAGGTGGTTTGAAGAGAATGAGTTCATGAGGGAGCTCATCGGAGATAATGATTATCCAATGTGTTTTCCCATGTGCCCCTCATCTTATGGCGCTAGCTTTAAGGCCCAGACTAAAGAAAAGCCACGTTGTGGCAGTCACACAAATAACAAGAGACATTTTATAGAAAACAATTTATTTTGATACATAATAAAGCTACATTTTTGTTATAAATTCATTATTTTTGATTTCCAATATTCTTCCTCCAAAGACATGGTGCCATTCTTTTGTCATGCCACTCGCATTCCTCATCGTTTTCACGTAGCATGGTCTCCTCCCTCATCTTTGCGAGGTTGAATCATATTTAGTGGCTCATAGCAGCAGTTAAAGTTGCTGTAAACAAGTATAGTAATTGTTATTAAAAGATACTGAAAACCTGATGCAAAAACAATAGGAATTAATAAAACAGACACAAGTAGTTACATACATTTCTAAAATAGTATATTCGTGTTAAGAAGCAAAAAGGATATGAAAATACATAAGTGATAACATTGTTACTTCTACTTTAACATTCACTTGGTCAGTTTATATTATTAGTAAGTAGATATAAATTCAGAGATACATACCTTTTCCTGTTTACTCCAATTATTGGAGCTTATTATTTTCATTGCTATCATCGCAAAAACAATTAAATAAACTTATTAAGTAATATTATTCAATTTTATATTTTCCGATAACATTTTTGACTTTTGTCTGTCAAAGTCACGACAGATACAGAAATCGTGGTTTTGACAACTTTATTCTTAAAATTCTGTTTTTTAGTCGACTATTTTGGTTATAATCTGTGCCGAACGCATAATTTCACCTCTATTTCGTTTCGCAACTAATCACTTGCTAACTAGCGTTTATAAATAAAGAAAAGTTAAGCATTGATTAAGAGCTAACCATTTGCTTAGCTAAACAGTGGCTAAGCAGTGATTAGCGAGATTTTTATAAATAAGGCTGTTAGAGCATAGGACTTATTTAAATGTTTTGATGCATCACGTAAAAGCTTTTAGTGACGGAAAAACTGCTTTTCTGTTTCTTATACGTGTGTGGGATTGTGAGACGTTAATGTTATTAGGGGAGTATTTACAGTCTTATTATTATAAATTTTGATACATTGAATGTCATTAATTAATGCTAGAAGATTATCAAAAATGGTATGGAACCCAAAATTATTTAGTTGGCCAGATTGCCTGAAGAATGTATTATAATCATAGTCGACATTTGCATTTTAATCTAATGCATGAGAATATTTGTGTGTCCAGATCTCTTGACATAATGAATAGTTAAAGTTCATGACACGCCAATTATACATATTTGAGTTCGTGCTATATTTATGTGGGTAGACAGATAATAATATAAGTATCAGTTATTTCACTAAGAGTCTTCCTTATGTCTAATATGAGTTCAGAGTATTTTTGCTATTTTAAAGTCTTGTTCACCAATTAAAATGACACAGTAGTCACTCATCGTGTAATCCGTAATTTTTGTGTGTATCCCCTGCAAGAGGTCACATGTAGCTCCATCTTTTGTTATACATATAGTGAAAAAAAAATTGTTTCTCAAAAGTTTCTTCTACTATAGACAGGATCCTGTTTTGTTTATTAGCACTCAGAATGCACAATTTGTTTTGTTTAAGTTGTTGTGCAGTGTGAATCTCGGTCTTGGTTTTTGGTTTGGTTCCTATTGAATTCTGTATTTCTTGTACTTATGTCTGAAATTATTCATATGTGTTATTGTCTCCTGTTCATTTTTGGTAGTACTTAGTTGAATCTCTGTGTCAGTAGTTTTATCAGTTCTTTCATTTTGTTGTTCGTTCTAGATTTTCTAGAATATCTGTTTGTGTCTGTTTTGTTTTACAGTTCCGGTGGGTTTTTTTTTTCTTGGCTTATTTTGGTTTGATTTAATTGGACTGTTTGTGGCTACTTTTTTTATAAACGTTTTTTTTTTATCAGCTTGTCATTTTCATGCTTTAGTGTGCTATTTTCAACCGATAATAGTTCTATTTCTTTATGAGCGCTCTCTAACTGTTTTGCAAGATTTTGTATCTCCTCTCTTAATAACTTGACTTGGTCGTCTTCATCATCAGATATGTCTGGCATGCTACTGGTGGTACACTTCAGTGTGTTTGGAATTACAGTGTCACTGTCGTCGATAATTGGTGATTCTGATTGTGTACTGGGCCTGGGACGCCTAAATGTTACGTGTAAACTGTCGTAGGAATTCATCTCAGGAATTATTTTGAGTCATAAAAATGTACACAAAATTTGTACAATATTTTTCACCCATATACCATGTCATGTATTAATATTTGTGGTGGTATCCGCTGATAAAAATACATAACATTAGTCTTAAGTAATAGTCAAATTAAAGTTAATCGTCAAATTATTTTTGATCAAGCTAGTGTATAATGTCCGTTAAAGTATATCGTCGTCGAATTCCGCGTCAGCAGTTTCGTCGCCAGCGCAACCGTTGATTGCTGAGCTTGCAGAGCGCCCCGCCACCACCGGCGTGCCCCGAAGCCCCATGCACGTCATCGCGGCTCCACCGCGCAGCGCCGCCCGCGCCTCTTGCCCCGTCCCGCTGCCAGTGACTGCAGCCCTGGCGAAACCCCTACTAAGGAATTTCGCTAGCGTTACCGCGAGTGCCCCTGGCGCTCCTAGTATCAAGCCCATGCCAGAAAAGGCGCCGAATAAGGCTGATATTGATGACGGTTTCGTGACGGTGCAAAGGAGGAAGCGCCGACCGCGAACGAACAAGAACCGCTGCGGCAAAGCTCCTATGGACTCCGAAGTGAGCCTGCGTGCCGCAAAGCCGAACACACCGGTGTACATCTCCCGCCTGCACTATACCACTAAGGCGGAGGACATCGTGGAGTACGTGCGCCAAAAGACGAGGTACATGCCGAGGGTGCAGTTACTAGAATCGCACCGGAACGTCAACTTCAAGGCGTTCGTCGTGCGAGTACCGAACTGTTATCTGCCCCTCGTCATGGAAGAGGACTTTTGGCCGCAGGATGTGGTGTTCCGTCGCTTCCGCGGACAAGTTCCACAGGACAGCACAAAGACAAGCTAGTGCAAAATGAAGTGCTACTAACATAGGATAAGTCTATTTATTAACACAAGTTTTTATATTAAAATATGTATGTTTAGGTTAAGGTATTTTTCTATGGGCTACTGTCGCCTGAAATAAATGGTATTATTATTATTATTATTTTCCTCTTTATTTCATATATTTACATATAATTTACATTTTTAAATATTTTTATAAAAACAAAGAAAAACAAAAACATTTAAAAATATAAAAAATAGTAGCCCACCGGTATCGGGAACAGGGTCCAAGCTACCGGTAGTCAGGGCTCCTGAGAGAGGAATCTCCTAACGATACGCGCCGTGTCCAGAAGTACCGCTTTCTGGATCAAGCCCTTGATCCAGCTGCCTAGCGAGAGCCTCCTCAGGTGTTGGTCGAGGCTCTTGGCTATTATGCCATTGGCCGTCACGACTATCGGTACAATGATTGCAGAGTCCACGTCCCACATGTCGACAACCTCGTGTGCTAAGTCAAGATACTTGATTTTTTTATCGTTCTCAGCTTTCACGAGATTCTCGTCATGAGGGACAGCGATATCAACAATCATTGCACGGCGCTCTCGTCGATCTATTACCACAATATCAGGCTTATTGGCTACAATAGTCCTGTCAGTGATAATAGATCGATCCCAGTACAATGTGGCGTGACCATTCTCGAGAACTGGGTCGGGCACATACCTGTAGTATGGTACTTCGGACTCCATAAGGTTGTACTGCATGGCAAGTTGCTGGTGGATAATCCTAGCCACTAGATTGTGTCTGTGCAAGTACTCGCCGTTAGCAAGACGAGAACAACCGGAAACAATATGTCGGATTGATTCACCGGGACGGTGGCATGCCCGACAGATGTCAACCGTACCGTCCTTGACAATGTATTTCCGATAATTATTCGTCATGATAACTTCATCCATAATCGCACAGACAAAACCTTCGGTTTCCCCGAAGAGGTCGCCGAAACGCAGCCAGGATACAGACGCTAAAAAGTCAACATCAGGCCCATGTAGGGCCCGGAAAAAGCGTCCGTGAAGCTCTTTGCCTTGCCATACCTCCTTGCGATCGTTAGTATCAAGCACTACAGGCTTGCGCCAGTTCTCTTTGGCCAAGGAGAGCGGGGTAAGGCCCTTGTCCACCGCGACCACATCTCGATGCATCCTCACGTCGGCTTCTAGGAAATATCCCCTGAGACTGCATACCTCGCGATTGTGGAGGGTCTTAGCGTTTAAAAAGCCTCGACCTCCACACTTTCGCGGGATATACAGTCTCATTACCGATGACCGTGGGTGATGCATTCGATATGCAGTTAGCAGCGTACGGACCCTCCTATCCAGGGCGTCGAGTTCGGTCTGAGTCCATTTGAGTATGCCGAAAGAGTACATCAAAACCGGCATGACCCAACCGTTGAAGGCGCGCACCTTGTTTCCGCCTGATAAAAGACTATTAAATACTTTCTTTAGGCGGCCAAAGAAGCTTGTTTATTATTATTATTATTAAAGTATTATTTACGTCATGTTCATACGTTTTTAGGTCTGTACATTTAATCAAGGCAGAACTATCGTCAGCGAATAAGACCATGGGATGTTTTATGCGTCGTGGCAAATCGTTAATATAAATTAAAAATAATAAAGGGCCCAAAACAGTACCCTGTGGCACGCCATACCTAATAAGTCGACGCTCCGATAAGTATTTTTCCTCACGCTTAGTTTTTAAACATATTTTGAAATTTCTGTGAGCTGTGTTCGGTTGCTAAGATATGATCTTAAGAGATCATGCATATTTCCTATGATACCTGCCATGTTTAAGTTGTGTAACAGAGTTTCATGGTCAACACAGTGAAAGGCCCTCGTCATATCAGTTAAAATTGCGCAAACTGGTACTTTTCCATCGACGTTTCTTAATATAGATAGATAGATAGATAGGTAAATAATTTATTTAGTGCACACAAAAAACAGCACAACATACAAAATGACGATTAAATTATTACTAATTAGCTATTAGGAAATAGCTGCAAGGTGCCAATATAAAAACAAATAAAAAAAGGAAGAAAACAAGACATTGTGATGACACTATTGGCTACACACTTTAAAATTATGGAATGACAACGAACATAAAAAAGTGCGGTGTGCGTCTCAAGGTTGCACCAAATGGGAGTCCAGCTCAGCATGTGCCAGGCAAATACACCTGACGCTGATATTCTGCTGAATCCCTGCAGTGACATACGGACGTCGAGTAGATGACATAATATATATATACGAGTTATTGGTGTTGTGAAAAAGTGAAATGTGCGGAGTGAAATGTAAGTATACCCGCAATTTAAATATTGTATTCTACAGTAAAATTTTAGCATTTGGAAATTTTCCTGTTAGAAGATTATTGTGTATTTGATTACTTGATTATTTAAATAGATAAATGTATATTGTATAAATGATTAATCTAATTATGATAGGTGTGAATAAAATAATCGAATTAAATGGATTAAAATGTGTTTGAAATAAATAATTATAGGTAAATAAGCATATGTATTATAACCATTATCTAGTAATAGATCCACAAATAATTAAATCATTACTATTCCCTTTGTTTACAGATATTGTGACTACGAGTTGCACGAAAAAAGAAGAAGAATGACTCGGGAAGAACACGACAGCCAGTTATATGATGGACGTGTTCGAAACAGCCAAACCCAGTTTTTTCTGCGAATCCATAAGAAACTGCCGCAGTCGTATTCTGAAGGTGCCAAGACATTTAAGATTCCTTATTGATGGGGGAATATTGTTCCAGCATTTAGAGGCGGCGTATCTAAAACTTCCCCTGAAGGCAGCTGTCTTATGCGATTGAGTGGAGAATATCATATTTTTAGCGATCAGAAGCGAAAAACAAATAAAAAAAAACAATTTAAAATAACCTAAAACTGATTTAATTCAGAATAGATTTAATTTTAACAATAATTCAGTTTAAACATCAAAATTCGAGCAATCACAAACAACCGTTAATATTTAGAACAAGAAACACAAAATAATAAAACGGAAAACCAATATAAAATAATATGGAACGAACTTACTGCAAAGTAGCGAGGTACCGACACCCTTACCGTCCAACGGCTGAGAATCAAATGACCGGCACTCGTTTTTTTTTTTTTTTTTTTTAACTAGGGCATCTTGCAGGTGACCACTAAGGACGTGGCTGCTTAACCGGACTGTCCTGTGGCTGCCAATAGCTTCTACACTAAGGGCCTCCAGCCAGGGGCATAAAACTATTCTAAATTAAAATTAAGCGAATGCTCGCTAAGGGCACCCCCTGTGGGGTACGAACCTCGGCTTAGGGCATTCGCTGAGGGGAGGACAGCAAGTTCAGGGACAGGCTGGATCAAGGAGTGATCATTATTATTATATGGGGAATTTAAAGCTACACGCTCAGCTGCGGCGCGGGCTGGCGTTTCATCGGACAAGGGTCGGGGGGGAGTAATTACTCGGGGTGGTCGCGCACGCGGTGGACCTCTGCGGCGAGGTCGGAACGACGGGTGTCGGGTGTTTTTGTTTTAGACTGTACTGGTGGCCCTATTAGACTCCTGGAGGAGTGTGATTGGATCATCGGGATCGGAAAGGATATGCCGTGGACGGCGAAATTGACTGAGGGTCGAGGGGGTATAATTGGCCGCAGCAACAATCAAGGGATTGCGGTGCAAGGCGGCGGAGTCAAAGTAACGCTTGGACATGCGTTTAAGGAACTGATGAATAGTAGGGATTCTAAGATCGAGATGGAGCATCTCGTTCCTAACGTACCAGGGCGCTCCCGTTGGCTTTACGGAGGAATCGGTTTTGGATCGTCTGCATCCTATGGTATAATATGTATATAATGTGTATGTATGATAATATGGGGTTTTGCTTGTGCAAAGACTGTACCCGCATAGGTCATAATGGGGCGGATGCACGCAGTATAAATGCGCAATTTGCCTTTAAGAGACAATTTGCTGCGTGCGTTAAGGACATAAAATAATCTACTGAGAGCGAAAGCGGCTCGCGAGCGAACCGACTTTATGTGCTCTGCGAAGGAAAGGTGGTGGTCTAGAATCACACCGAGATACTTGGCTCGCTTCTCCCAAGGGATAGGCTTGCCGAGCATGGTGATCTTCTGGGTGGGAGGGGGGCGTTTAGATCGCGGTTTCACAAATAAAACCGCCTGACTTTTGTCGGGATTTACTTCTATCCTCCACTTTCTAAACCAGATGCCAAGTTTATTGGCAGCTAGTTGTAGTCTGCGGAGGATATTGGAATGGGTGAAGCCCCTATAATATATGGCCGTATCGTCTGCGAACAGACCTAACTCGACCTTCGGAGTTTTGGGAATATCGCTCGTATAAAGCGTGAATAAGAGGGGGGCTAGCACAGAGCCCTGAGGGACTCCGGCTCGAATAGGACGGGGGGAGGATAGGGCTCCCTCGATACGATAGCGAAAAGTGCGATTCGACAAGTAGTCCCGTAGAATGACTACGAGACGATCGGGCACACCGAGTTTGTATAGCTTGTATACCAACCCGTTGTGCCAGACCTTGTCGAACGCTTTCGCTATGTCGAAGAAGACCGCTCCTGTCGACCATCCACGGTAGTAACCACCATGGATGTATTCGACGATACGGTGGACCTGATGCACGCTAGAGTGCTGAGCTCGAAAGCCGAACTGCTCGTTAGGAATTAAGCCCTTGGTTTCGGCGTAATCTCTGAGACGCTTATAAATAAGCCTCTCATAGATCTTGCCTAGTACCTTGAGCAGACTAATGGGACGGTAACTAGAGGGTGCGGATTTGGGCTTACCGGGCTTTGGGATGCCTATAACAGTGGCCTCTTTCCACGCCTGGGGAAAGATGTTATTGCTAAGCGCACCATTGAAGATGGTGGCCAATAGCATTATGAGATGGGCGGGAAAGAGCTGGATCACCTTATTGGTGATACCATCTGAACCGGGGGCTTTGCGAGTATGTAGACCCTTGATTGTGTCGTGCACTTCGTCTGGAGTGACGGGAGGCAGAGGACTTTCGGGGTCATCAACTGGCGGGAGGGAAGCTCTACGTTCGACTTCGGCGTCTACCTCAGTGAGGTGAGCTTGGTCTACTGGTAGGGAGCTGGGGGAGCATTGAGCCTCTAGACTGTCGGCAAGGCACTCGGCCTTGTCGTCGTCATCGAAAGCAATGGATTTGTCGGGACGTACTAGGGGGGGCATAGTGGTTTCCCTCCGGGACCTGAGTTTCCTCTGGAGTTCCCAGAAGGCCTGGTGATTTGGTGTCAAATCGCGCAACAGCTTATCCCAACCCGCTTCACGCAGCTCAGCTATGCGTGTCCTTACAGCACGCTGTAAGTAGCGCATGTGAGCCTTGTTGGCGGGGCAGGGGAAGCTGTCGTATGCACGGGTGGCCGCGTTCTTCTCAGTCAGCAGAGCACGTGCATCGTCGTCCGGGAGTTTCAAGAAACGATGATTCGTTTCCGGAACCTCCCTTGAACAATCGTTCAGGACGGTTTGAACGTGCTCCGTGAGTGAGTCGATCGCGACCGTCGTGTCAGCGATAGAGTCAAATACGTTAGGGATAGAGTCCAATTGGGGGGATGTGTTGGATTTCAGCTTATCGCTTACTTTCCTCCAGTCCGTCACCCTTTTGGTAGCTGGGGGTTCGTTGGGGTCAGGGAGACCTATGCGGGGGGTCAGTCTTATAACTACTGGGCGGTGATCCGAGTTAAGCTCGTGAACCGTTTCTATTGACTCTAGTCTGAGATTGACGTTCTTAAGGAGCGCCAAGTCAAGGATATCGGGGGAGTGATTGGGGTCATGGGGATAGAAAGTATTAGTCATCGGAGCGATGACGTCAAAGTTACGAGAGGAGGAGAGGTCGAACAAGTGTCGACCTCTATTGTTAGCTACTGAGCTATTCCAAGAGGGATGTTTGGCATTGAGATCGCCTGCTATGATAACAGAGTCACTCAAGCCAAGAAGGATGTCTATATCGTCAGAGATGGGTTGAAAACTCTCTGCGGTACTACGGGGAGGAATATAGGCTGAGACTAAGGTAATCGGCTGATGGCCTGTCATACCTAGTCGGCAAATAGAGACTTCTACTTTAGATAGAGGGGGAGGGTCTATAGGGATGCAGTACAGATCCTTTTTATAATATATTAATGTGCCGCCCTTGTGGCATCGCGTTCTATCGTTTCGAACGAGACGATAGTTCGCGACTGCCGGGTTGCTATGAGAGGGTTTTAAAAACGTTTCCTGTGTGAGGAAAAGGTCAATGCGATGATCGCGGAGGAACTCCGCTATCTCATCGCGTTGACTTTTTAACCCATCTGCGTTGAAGACGCCTAGGTTAAGGGATCGGGGTTTGATTCTACAAGGGTTCGTATTATACATGTTGGGGGGTTACGTATTCGGCGAGGGCCTGAGTGAGGTCCGGGTACGTGCGGAACACGTCCTGGATCCTCTTAATGTCACCGGATGCTCGAGCGACTCTAATGTCATTTGCCATTTGAGTGGCACGGGGGGTACAAAAGAGAATGAAAGTGTCAGAGATGACATTGAAGTCCTCTGACATTGACATTGCTTTTGGATAGGCAGCGGGATGCGGTGCCTTAAGAGCAGGCGCGGGAGTGGGTTTCGCGAGGGGCGCGAGGGGCGCGGAGGGCGCGGGGGGCGCGAGGGGCGCAGAGGGCGCAGAAGGCGGGGAGGGTACTTTGGCCGCAGAGGGCGGCGGGGGAGGGTGGGCACGGATGCGCGGATCCATGAGGGAGTAGAGAGGAGTATGGGGGAGAGGGGGTCTCGCGGTAGACATGGCTGGAAAAGCCTGATAGTGGTGGAGTTGATTCCACGGGCTAGGTCTCTGGGGACTAAGTCGCTCGGGCATCTGGGAGGGTTGGAAAGGGATAAAATCCCTTTGCTTAGTCTGGCGAGCGTCAAGACGCTTAGCCGGCTTCAGCGAATGTAGTTTGGGGGCCTTGGGACAGCCACGGTAATTGGCCGTGTGGCCTTCTTGTCCGCATAGCACGCAGCTAGGCGGACTCAGGCAGAGGTCGCGGTCTTTAGGGCGGGGACAGTCAACAGTGCCATGGTCGCCCAGGCACTTTACGCACCTGGGTTTCGCATGGCAATGCTTCTGCGAGTGGCCGTATAATTGACAGCGATGGCACTGTCCTATGGAACTATTTTTCCAGGGCTTCTCAATGGTGAAGCCCGTGAGATGGCATATGGCCCTGACATTAAATATGGGGTGATGCCCCTCGGTTGGGGAGCACACGACAAGTACCATGTCGTATGCTTCCCTACCGCGCGAACGGTGCATCCGGTGCACCTCGTCTACAGGTATATTCTGTGACTTAAGGTCGGCCAGAATTTCGGAGGTGGGGATTTCGCGGGGGATGCGCTTAATGACCACGCGGGTCTGTTTTTCCTCAGGGAGGGAGTAGGTGTGGAATGACACACCTCTCTCTCTCAGGAGTCTAGTGAAGTCCCTAAAGTCGCGGGAGTTAGGGAGACTGACTTTAATACCCTGTTGGGTAGAACGGGCGTTGGTGTAGCCGATCCGTTGATCGACACACCATTTTGAAACGGCGGTCCACTTCTCCTTGTCTTGTATGAAGACAGGGGGAGGTGGCGCCATTTTCTTTTGACCGGGGACTATTGGTTGAGATTGGGATTGAGAGGGCGCGGCGGTATCCATCGCGGTGGATGTAGACGCTAACGGGCGGGGGGTGAGGGGGAGGGAGAGGAGAGCTACGGGGGAGGGGGAAGCCGGGGGAGCGTCCCGGTCTATATAGTTTTTGGGAGGGAGAGAGGGAGAGGGCTCCTCCAGGGCGGCTACCTTAGCCGCCTGGGAGGAACTTTGCTTCTTCTTCTTCCTCTTGTTCCCCTTCCCGGTGACGGGTGTGAACCCATCATCCTCGGATTGGGAACCAGAGGAAGAAGAAAGAGCTTGGACCGTCTCGCTGTCGGACGAATAAGGGGAGAGGGCCGACTTTGAGGAAGCCGGCTCAGAAGTGTCCATTGGACTGAAGGGGGTGGGGAGGGAGGGGGCTAGAGCGTCACTGAACGCATCCAGCGACTGATCGAGATCGGGGGAAATGGGGGCTTGCTGTTTAGCAGCGAGGGATGGTACGTTTTTACCGTATTTTTCTGTGAGAATGGGGCTCTCCTTAAGCAACATGTGAATGTACGTAAGGAGGGTCTCATTTTCATTTTTAAGAGCATCTAACTTGTCGCTAAGCGACTGAATAGTTTCCCCCATGATAAGGGGGAAATTAGAAGAGGGAGGGAGGGAGTTTGGGAACCTATAGTAGTCCCTATTAAATCCTAACTCTAACTCCCCGGGGGATAACCGGGGATGTGTAAACCCTCCCTGTCGGGTTAGACAGGGAGGTTGTGTACTTAAGGTGAGCCCTAAGCTTGCTTTTGCCCGTTGCCTATCTTATTGTGCAACGGGGTCCTAACCAGTCTAGTGCGCCGGGTGTAGACACACCCGACCGACACTAGGTGTGTAGCTGGGGAAGCAAAACTGTCACCAATGCCGACTAGGAGACCCCCCAAGGCCGGACACTGGGACCCGTCCAATTGACTGCCTTACCCTGAAGGGGTTCGGCGGGTGTGATTGGGACAACACCCCACTCGGTTTCGTTGGCACCGTAAGGTATCCACCGAGGACCACGAAACTGTGGTTTTGCCCGGAAGGGGCCAAGGACGCGACGAATACGTTTTTTGACTAAAACCGTTCAAGAAACACTTTATTAATTGTGTCCTGAAAAGGACAGCAATTAATAGCTGAAGAACACGATGAAACTCGGAGTTCAGGATGCCACAGGTGGGAGCACGGAGAAACAGCACGACCGTCCGCGACCGATGCCAGTCGCAGAGTGACCGGCACTCGATCGAGCGCTCGCTTATAAAAGAATCGGTGGGTACCACTACTACCAGCAATAAGTTCTGCTTATAATATTCATTAAATCGTAAACGGCCGCATTTATATCATTATTGTTTCTAAATCCCTTTTGTTCTATACTCAAAATATTATATTTAGATAAGAATTTATTTATCGCGTCATAAATAATTTTTTCCATAACTTTTGAAAAAATTGTGATTAAAGCGATTGGCCTACAATTTGCCAAATCTTCTTTTGAGTTTTTGTTTTTTTTAATTGGCTTAACAATAACGGTTTTTAACTTGGTTGGAAATACCCCGGAACTGATACACAAATTTAGTATGTGGCTAATATGCAAAGCAATGTCACTCGATACAAATGTTATGACCTTAGTTGAAATGCCATCGCAGCCAGTACTAAGTTTATTTTTTAGAGAATCTATCGATCTCATAACATCTTGAGGTAATACTGGATGCATAAACATCGAGTCAGGGTTACTTTTCAAGTTACTTGCGTCGGGTTTTGAAGTCAAAATGTTTTTTGTCTGGTCAATAAAATGATTATTAAAAACTTTTGCAATCTCTCTTAGATCAGTGATCATGAATTTTTATTTGGGAAATAGGTTCAGTAAATGGTTTATTTTTGTTTACGATTTGTAAAGATGCTTTTGACTTATTGTTTGACGTGTTGATAAAATAGTTATTTTGCGCTTTTTGCGTTAATTTTATGATTTTCCGAAGCTTTTGCGAGTAGTTTTTAAAGTTAATTTGATTAAGGCTTGAAGTTTCTCGCCTATATTTCCACAGTAAATGCCTTTGTTTCCTACAGCATTTTCGAATGCCCTGAGAAACCCAAATATTTTGGGTTTCTCCCATTTAATGGGTTTCTCAGGGCATTCGAAAATGCTGTAGGAAACAAAGGCATTTACTGTGGAAATATAGGCGAGAAACTTCAAGCCTTAATCAAATTAACTTTAAAAACTACTCGCAAAAGCTTCGGAAAATCATAAAATTTTGTTATTTGAGTTAACGGTTATCAATTTGTAGGGGAAACAAATATCGTACAAGAGATGAAAGTGCTCTAAGAAATAATCAAATGCTTCATTAGCATTTTCGGTTTTGTATATTTCAGAAAATGAAAAACAATAATTATAAACATCGAAATTTTGTTAATTAAATAAATAGAATTTTGAACATTTTAATTATATCGACTAAAATTACTTTTTCATCCCACCATCTCGGAAAGAGTATTTTTAATCTTCAATATCTGAGTGGAAAAGCCGTTTTTATTATCTAGAGGATAAAGTAAATTTAATTTAGAACATCGTGTGCACTAAGTTTGTGAATTAAAAAAACATTAAACCTATTTACTGCTACCTCTATGGTGCCGAATATATCATACAACTTTTTTTTAATTTGTTAAAAACTCAGACTCGGAACCTTCTTGGTGTTCTTTTTTCAATTTGCTTTGTACGCGGTTCTTTACGCGGCATTTTTTCACGTCATTGTTAAACCTTATATTAAAAACAAGAAACTTGAAAGCAAGTGAAAAAACTAAAATGAGTGATTCTAGCGACGAGGAAGTTTGCTTGACGCCAACAGAATTGACTGAAACTGTTAATAATGCGCAAATGAGCTTTCTCCCTCAACAATCACGCGAGAAGTATTTAAAACAGTACGATATGTTCAACACGTGGCGACTAGCAAAAGGAGCCAAAACTTTCTCAGAAAACGTTTTGCTGGCATATTTTATAGAATTATCTGAGAACAAGAAAGCAAGCACTCTATGGAGTACGTATTCGTTGCTAAAAGCAACAATAAAGATGAAAAAAGACAAACATATCGATACCTATCCTAAATTAGTGGCATTTTTAAAAAGAGCCTCATCTGGTCATCAACCAAAAAAATCGAAGGTTTTCACAGTATCTGATATTGAAAAGTTTCTTAACGAAGCACCCGATTCCGTATATTTGGCGGCAAAAGTAAGTCAGTTGCACATTCAGTATCTACTTAAGTATATTAATCTCAATTAAATAGTATACTTAGTAGATGTTGATAGGCATAATTATGCGTTCATATCAATTTTATTCATTTATCTACTACAATACTCTTTACGTTACAGGTTGTTCTTATTATTGGAATAAACGGAGCATGTCGAACTAATGAACTAACACAACTTAATGTCAAAAACATTGAGAAACATTCAGATGACTTACTATTAATTAATTTACCTAATACAAAGACAAAAAGAGACCGCAACTTCGTCATTCGCAAGGAATACGTAACGATTGTTGAGAAATATCAAGCCTTACGCCCGCCTAACACTCCAATCAATCGATTTTTTCTACAGTATCGCAATGGAAAGTGTGTTAGACAGCCTATGGGTACTAATAAAATTGGCAGTATCCCACGAGAAATAGCAACATTTCTTGAACTTCCAGAACCCCTGTTGTACACGGGTCATTGTTTCCGACGAACTTCAGCCACACTTTTGGCTGATTCCGGAGCTGATCTCCTGTCCCTTAAGCGCCACGGAGGCTGGAAGTCCAATGCAGTTGTAGAGGGATACATAGAGGATTCCATCCAAAATAAGTCTAAAATATGTGAAGGCATCGTAGGAGCCATTACACTGAAAGAGCTTCAATCGGATCCTTGGACTGGCCCTTCTACATCAAAAATAAGCCGTTATGAAACACCTAACCATCTCCCTCTCTCCAACATTCACGCCAAGGGAATCCGATGAATCGGTACAACTATTAAGTATGACAGATAGTTTACCGAAAAACAGTACACAAGTGACTAACACCAATATTACAGTACCAAACAAAAATATTACACTCAATTTAAATAACTGTAGCAACGTTACTTTAAAATTTTCTTAATTATACCTTAGTATTATTTTGTTATAATTTAAAGAATATTCTGTAATACTTACCTGTCATAATGTAGTAATTAATACCTAAACTGAAATAAAAGTGTACCTATCTTGTGATTGTAAACGTTTTTTTTTTGCATTTAGTCATTTCCTCGCTGAGGTGGAATGAAAAGTTACGTGTTGCACTCGAGTGCAAAGATTTTTCACCTCGTGCTCTTTTGATTCCCTCGCTAACGCTCAGGATTCTAATTTTGAATCCTTCGCTTGCTCGGTCATCAAAATTGAACACGCGGTTAAAAAGCAACTTTGCACTCTTGTATAACAAATAACTATTTTATACTTAGTATTTTTTTTTTTACATTTTTATTGTATTTTGACATTTCAATAGTATTTTGAAATTTGAATAGTAATTCGACATTGGAATTGTATTTAATCTTATTTTGACTAATACGTATTTATTAATTGCATTTTAACTGAATTGATTTTAATTGAATTGAACTGTTAATTTTTATCTGTCAATTGTGTTTAATGTTCTTATTTTTATTATAGCATCGTATTCATTCATATACATTTTGCATGTCCAATCTTGGGCAGAATGTATGGCTCAACTTTAATTTCTTCACGACCTTATTAGTGTATACCTGTATTCTAGCAAACCAATAATTTGATTTGACTAATTAAGTAGCGGCCGCACGACACTTATGTATATGAAAGATGCGAACCCAATCCCCTCTGCGGCGAACGACGAAGAAAACAAAACACAAACGAGTAAGCGCGCGAGAATGTGACAAATGGCGGAAGCAGGCGTGCGCTGAGTAAAACTGGTTTATTGTTAGTGCGAGTTTTAAAATTCTATTCTGTCATAACCGGTACCTTACCAAAATTATTTAGGCTTGGCCAAAACCATTTTTGTAATTAACCTTTTAATCGATTAATGGTATTATCGATACTGCGATATGGTCTCGTAATGTGGGGTAACAGTACCAATATGGATAGAGCATTTATCGCACAAAAAAAGTGCATCAGAGCAATAAGTGGTCTTCAACCTGATGACTCATGTAGACCAATGTTCAAGAGGTTGGGTCTGCTACCTCTACCGTGTCTGTATATTATATATGAGGTATGTGTATTTGTAGTTAACAACAAACATTTATTTAAATCAGCAAATGATGTAAATCCCAGAAACAGACGAGATCCTCATAAACCGGTATTAAGTGATTTGCCAAGACGTGCCAAATACAACAAAAACTGCCTAGCAATGTGCGTACGTAGGTACTTATAACCAAATACCAAGTCGCTTTAAAATATTGAACTCTAGGAAATTTAAGATAGAATTACACAAGTGGCTTAATGAATGTAATTTTTACAGTCTAAAAGATTTTATGGATGTGAGATGTTGATTCCTTTTGTCAAAATAGAATTTTTTTGCATGCTATGTTATATCTTAGCGAAACATGTTGAGCTACTGTAATAATATTAACATCAATGTATACCATGTTTTACGCAAATAAATGATTTACTTACTTACTTACTTATACCGGTTTTATGAACAATATTAACGGTAAAGCCCCACCGTGTACTAGGCAAACTCTTTCCTTTCAAGTCCCAGCGTGGACACGGCTGATACATGCGGATAAAATCACTTGTTTTACTGCTAAATACAGGACTGACTAATATCGTCTGTGGGCTGTTTTTTCTATGAACTGACGGAGTTTCTAATAAAAAAATTATAGGTAACACCGAAAAATTCAGAAAAATGTCGAAAGTGACGTAAAGCGCGCGTCAGTGTCAAACTGCGGAGCTTGGACGTTAAAAAGTTTATATTTTCTGCAGTGCTAACATGACAAGCGCGAGAACGCTGTTTTTCTCGTTTTGTCGAAATTTGTCTACGATTCTAATCCCTAACATGACCGTAAACGGCGAGTAAACTCGAAAAAGGCATTTTGACACTTCTATATCTCGCCACGAGAGACCAATGTTGCAAATAATTCAAAACAAATGATTTTTATGATAGCAACATCGGCTTGAGATTTTGTTGCATTCATTCAATGGTGCCGATTTCCTTGTCACAAATACCTCTAAACTAAACATTACCAAAATTTAGATTATTCCTGTCAACCGACGATTTCCCATTCTGAAATAGAATAAAGTGACACAACTTAACTACTTATATTTTAGTTTGACGGCACTAAGATGGCACTGAGTTATTAATTTAGTGAAAATGGCAATTGTGCTATTCTGAATTTTACGTTTTCAACTAAAATTTTGATTGTCTAAGTATTTAATCGCGATTAAAAAGGTGTGGAAATAAATTTTCATGAACTAAAATTCACATCAACACCTCGACTTTTTTTTCTTTTCTTTTGCTTATATCTCGAAAATGGTGTGTCCTATCGCAAAAATAATGAAAATTTCAACCCCCTTTATGGAACTCATAAACCCACTTAATATTTTTTTATATTTTCCATACAAAAAACAAAAAAAACCATATAAAACACGTCGTTCCAATATAAATAGTAGTTTAAAACTAAGTATTTTCATTATTAATATATTGTAAAATAAAATGATGACTAAAATAATTACAATTACACGCATCAACACGGTCTAGGGATATTTCATACTCAATTAAATAACTCGAAAAGTACTGGCCGCATTGTAATCTTTCATACACCGATTTGTTTGTAATTTATCTCAGACTAATTCCAAATTAAAATTTTTGAAAATTCTTTTGTTTCGGTGGCATAAAAATGTCTTGATGTGTAGGAGAGGGAATTTTCATTTGTGCGAAATTTAGATAACAATACGAATTACGTTTAGTTACAGTTTTTTTTCATTTATAAACGAAAGATAAAGTTAAAAACTTAAAATTGAGGTATTGTAGCCATGCAACGCCAACATTTGACGAGGGCGGAGATGTTACGAGCTGTGGGAATGCTGGAAGCTGGGTCTGTTCAGCGTAATGTTGCTGAGGCCATAGGGACCCACCAAAATGTAATTTCAAGATTGTGGACACGCTATCGTGCCACAGGTGAAGTAGCGGAGAGGCACCGGGGGCCAAGTCGCATCACTACCCCCAGA
Source organism: Xanthia icteritia (assembly GCA_949128155.2). NCBI lineage: Eukaryota > Metazoa > Arthropoda > Insecta > Lepidoptera > Noctuidae > Xanthia > Xanthia icteritia. The sequence goes on from OX421955.2 coordinate 16,750,391, forward strand.
CAAGATCGATTTTTGCAAATTACTGCGCGAGCTCAACCAAATGCAACGGCGACTCAATTGGTTCAAAGGCTGCGAGTGGAACACCAAGTGCTTGTGAGTGACCAAACTGTAAGAAGGCGACTGCATGAAAGCAATCTACGCTCTCGTAGACCAAATCGTGGACGACGATTAGAATGGGTTCGGAACCACGTGGACTGGGGCCGTGAGCAATGGTCCAATGTGCTGTTCACGGATGAATCCAGGTTCGGCTTCCATCCAGATTCACGAAGGACGCGTGTTTGGCGAGTTCCTGGACGATGGAGCCGTCTTCAGAACCCTCAGGAAGTTCACCCATACCAAGGAGGAACAATTATGGTTTGGGCAGGAATTCGTCTTGGAGGACGGACGGATCTCGTTTGGGTGCGGGGCAATATGACGGCAGAACGATACGTCCAACAGGTGCTGGGGCCCGTAATCTTGCCCCACAGAACACAAATGGGGCACGATTTCCTGCTCATGCACGACAATGCCCGGGCACACACGGCGAGAACGGTAGCAGCTTGGTTACATACACACAATGTTAGGGCCTTAGACTGGCCTGCTCAATCGCCAGATCTAAATCCCATTGAGCATGCTTGGGATATGCTGCAAAGAAGAGCTCTGAAGGAAGTTCCTGAAAATCTGGCTACAGAAGATCAACTTTTTGCGCACCTCAGAAGGACATGGGACAATATTCCGCAGCAAGACATTGACAACCTTGTTCTGAGCATGCCGAATCGTTGCCGATGTGTTATGAACATCATGGGCGCTTTCTCAGACTACTAACTTCAAGTTTATAAACACAAATTAAATGATTTTTCTATTTTTTTCAGTTTTTACTCATAAATTAAAAGTTAATTCATATACGGTTTCCGTCTATGCTTCATTTTTTTTCCACAAAATCCTGAAATTTTAATCGAAGTACCTTAACCATTATTAAAAAATGGTAGAATATTAAATAACGTATCTTTTAAATATATACATGTCATATAAATAATTAACACATTGATAGTAATTCGCTTTTTTTAAAATATCCCTAGACCGTGTTGATGTGTGTATATACATATCTTCTCGTCGTTCTCGTCGTCAAAATCGAGGACGAGTAAATACGACTAATGACAGATGAATCGGAGATTATCTCGTGTTGAATTGTCAAAAATCGAGTCTAGTCCTCGCGCACATCTGGGAGTGGCGCGAGGAGTCGAAACGCCGGGGCGTAACTCCGTTTCCGCAAGAAATCGCGGCACAGCGGACAGAGCTCCGGCGGGATCTCATGGCGTCATGGAGAGTGCGATTGTCGCAACCCAGTGCTGGGCACGCCACTATTGCGGCGACCAGTCCCCTCTTTGAGGAGTGGCTAGAGAGGCGCCACGGCGTCCTCACCTTCCGTCTGACGCAGGTCCTCACCGGACATGGTTGTTTCGGGAGGTTCCTGTTTCGTATCAGGCGGGAGGAAAAGCCCGGGTGTCATCACTGACTGCGTGGATCGCCCGGAGGACACGGTGGAGCATACGGTGGAGGTCTGCCCGGCTTGGGCAGAGCATCACCGTGTCCTCGTGGAGGCGATCGGTAGCGGGGATCTCTCGCGTCCGGCCCTGGTCCAGGCCATGGTACGGAGCGAGAGGGCATGGGAGGCCGTCACCTCCTTCTGCGAAGCAGTAATGCTCGCGAAGGAGGAGGCAGAACGCGTGAGGGAGAGGCAAATTTCGCGCCCTCGCGCCCCTAGCCGCCGCGTTGTGTGCCACGCGCGCCTCAAAGAGATGTCAGCAAGTGAAGGGGTCCGATAGGACCGATGCCTGCCGGGGTTGCGGGAAAGTCCGAAAGGGATACCGTGGCCTCTGGCAATTTACAGGCAACGGAAGAAACACGGGTGGGTTTTAGTCAGTAAAAGTCTGACACGCCCTCCCGCTCCACCCAGAGCGGGTGAAGTTATTTGATAAGTTCCCAAAAAAAAAAAAAAGAAGGGTTTGCCGACAAAACATAAAGTTTGACAGAAGGAGTCGACTATTTTGTATGGAAGCGCTGTCAGAAAACGAGAAAAGTGACAAAATAGACAAAAATTACTCACGCGTGAGCGAGTATTGTCGCGTGCGTCATGTTAGGCCTGCTGGTCGTTGATGTAGATAGCGAACAAGGTTGTTGCTAAAACACTCCCCGAAGAACATCGACGTTAATATCAAGTAGGTCACTACTCATTGTATTGGCGGCGTTTTAAATGACGGAAGATTTTGGGAACTTGCCTGTACCTACCTACTGACTTATACTTATCATATCACGCAGAGAAGACTTTGTTGATATTAGTGAGTCGCGGTGTTTCCCGCGATTGACACATTCCCTCAAATTCACACAATAAACACGCCACACGCGTCATTTCCGGCGGACATGGTGTAGACGAGCGCACTCTGATCTACAGCACACGCCGCGAGTCAACCGTAACGACACACCATGCGCACCGTCACACAGCTCGTGTGCGTACTGATCGCCGCGACGCCGCTGGCGCAGGTAACTATACCATTAGGTACCTAACTAAACCCACCGAAACTTTAAGCCTCGTGTAGACTAGCGTGACGCGACACCGGTTTTTGTTATACCGTAAAGTTTTCTTAGAAATTGTATTGTTCGAATCGCGTCGCGCGGTCGCGTTGCGTTGGTCTGCACGAGCCTTTACTGTGTTGTGTTGTGTCGTGACGCGGGATGCACAAATAACTAGTTTTGATTGGCGAACACTGCGTTACAAGGCTTAACGATACAACACAATACAGTACCTTATATGAATCCGGCTTAAAAGTGCTGCGCGCCCGCGACTCGTGTGCAGTACCTACTGAACGTGTGGTGTGGTTGCAGGCGGCAGTGCCGGGCACGTTCTTCTGGAAACCGCGCATGGGGCTCGATATCGCCGTGCCGACGCGTGAGTTCACAGCCTGTTTTTGCAGCACTGTTTGTATCAACACGAACGCCACTGTGCTTTAAAACAACTTGTTTGTTGTATGCCAACTCTGTTTGATAACCTACGTTAGTGGACTGCACAAGCATATCACTAACTGTAACTCGTCGCAAGATACAGCGGCCGTACTACGCAATGCAACCGCTTACATAAATCATCGTTTAGTGATTTTTACATTGCTTGTCCAGTCTCTTAGCGGCATACTTAGAAGCAAGCGGGGTTAAGAAGCAATGTATTTACTGCAAAAATAGTACAGTCGCTGTGATATATGGAAACAAAAATAACGTAGTAAAGGCAAGAAATATTTTACGATTTGTTGTTTTTCATGATTTTCAACACAAATATATAGTAAAATACTTGTGCTGACATATTATGATAAGTGGTTCTATGATTTATACATTTTCTAGTTTGGCGTCGATTTTTACAAGAAACCACTGAACAACACGGCATTCGTAAATGTTGTCACAATCGCGGTCGACAGCGCAGTAGTTCGCGGAGACGGCCATTTGCCTATGACATGACCATCGTGATCACGACGCGCACACACAGATACGCTGCCATGCCACTTCTTCTGTTTTTTAGATTTCTATGCTTTATATCATAGTAATCTGACTTTTGAGAATTTAGCAATATTTTTTTTTAGAATAGAATATTGTTGCTACAGGTGGTTAACAAATAAACTAGGTTAAAATTAAAAACAGGCCAAGTGCGGGTCGGACTCGCACACGAAGGCTTCCATATCTTATCGTACAAGATTTAACACTAGGTATGTACTTTTTAAATACTTGTGTAAAAGAAAAAAAAAAGGCGCTATAACAATATGTAAAGTAATTGTCTCATTTAATTACATCGGTAGGTATAACAGGTACCTGTTTATTTACGCTATTTGACAGTTATAGATAAATTTATTATTTCTTACTTATTAACCGACCTCCCAAAAAGGGGGTTAGTCCCGCTATGGTATGGTCCCGGTATGGCACCCTCTTAAAATACCTATCAAAAAGTCCCGCTATGGTACCCTTCAGAATCAATGCGTTAAGAAAAATGCGTTAAAAAAAATAGTATTAATAAAAAATATCTTTTCTTAACTATTATAGTTAAGCAAGATAATATTTATTAATACTATTTTTTAAACAAATCACGCTCGGTAATTGTCGTTTCACTTCAGGTAGTTACCTGACCAACCGGTTTTTTCGTAAAACAATAGAGACGAGCCCTTCCTCGAATTCGTATATAGCTCTTCCCTTTTGTTTTTATGAAAATAGAGAGAGACAGTATTATTCCGGGTTTAGTTTGCTATTTGCAGCTGTACTTTTGCGATATGAGTAATTAGGATAGCTTGTTAGTTTATCTATTGCAATGTCTGGGTCAAGTAGTGCACGTGGTGTAAATTTAATAATTATTGACAGTCGACGCGGTGGAAAAACTTTATTACGTGCCGGACATAAATATATTAAACGCAGAGAAAATAAAAATTCAAGTACTTGGCATTGTGTAAATAGGAGAAATAGTATTAAATGTAGTGGATATATAACTATTGAGAATACCAATAATACAATAATTAAAGATTATAAACACAGTGATCAGTGCGTGCCACATTTTGAAGACAATGAAGTTCAAATGGCTATAAGTGAGTGCAAAAAAGAAGTAAATTCAAATTACGGATCAGTACAGAAAATTTTCGAAAAACACATGGGTAACTTAAAAGACAAAGGGTTACACCTTACAGGAAATGTTCCTGACTATAAAAAATTAAAAACAGTATTATACAGACACCGAAATAAGTCGTTGAACGTACCAAAAACACAATTTAAGAATGTGGAAGAAATTATAATACCAGAAGAATTTAATAAGTATGTATTGGCTGATTATTGTAATGAAGACTGTAATCGAATAATTATATTTTCCTCGACAGAAGTAAAGGAATATATAAAATGTGTAACGCATTACTTTGGTGATGGCACTTTCGACGGCTGCCCAAACCCATTCGAACAAGTTTATGTCATTCATGGAGACATGGGAAGCACTGAGTTATCCACGAATGTAGCACCATTATTTTATATTCTGTTAAAAAACAAAGAAGGGAAAACTTATGAAAAAGTTTTCGAATTGATTAAACAAACTTTGCCTGAATGGCGTCCATCGAAATTTACCTTCGATTATGAAATAGGAGTAATAAATGCAGCAGCGAAGATTTTTCCTGATATCAAAATAAATGGATGTAACGTACATTTTCAAAAGAACGTTATCAAAAAAGCGAAATCTTTAAATCTCATGGAACACGAAGAGTCCTCGAACCATGTTAAGCAATGCATAGGCTTGGCGTTTTTGCCAAAACAAGATATTGAAGACGGCTTTTTTTTTTTTTTTTTTGGGTGGGAAATTATCAAATAACTTCTCCCGCTCTGGGTGGAGCGGGAGGGCGTGTCAGACTCTTACTGACTAAAACCCACCCGTGTTCCTTCCGTTGCCTGTACATTGCCAGGGGCCACGGTATCCCTTTCGGACTTTCCCGCAACCCCGGCAGGCATTGGTCCTATCGGACCCCTTCACTTGCTGACATCTCTTTGAGGCGCGCGTGGAACACAACGCGCCGTCGACCCGGGCCTGGTCCTTATCGGACGGCGAGCTACCCATTGCTCACCGTCCGCAAGCCCGCGCCTACGGTGGCCGGGAATCGGCCTGTGATTCCCGACGCCCTGGGCGTCTCCTGCGGCGGCTAGGGGCGTGAGGGCGCGAAATTTGCCTCTCCCTCACGCGTTCTGCCTCCTCCTTCGCGAGCATTACTGCTTCGCAGAAGGAGGTGACGGCCTCCCATGCCCTCTCGCTCCGTACCATGGCCTGGACTAGGGCCGGACGCGAGAGATCCCCGCCGCCGATCGCCTCCACGAGGACACGGCGATGCTCTGCCCAAGCCGGACAGACCTCCACCGTATGCTCCACCGTGTCCTCCGGGCGATCCACGCAGTGATGACACCCGGGCGTTTCCTCCCGCCTGATACGAAACAGGAACCTCCCGAAACAACCATGTCCGGTGAGGACCTGCGTCAGGCGGAAGGTGAGGACGCCGTGGCGCCTCTCTAGCCACTCCTCAAAGAGGGGACTTATCGCCGCAATAGTGGCGTGCCCAGCACTGGGTTGCGACAATCGCACTCTCCATGACGCCATGAGATCCCGCCGGAGCTCTGTCCGCTGTGCCGCGATTTCTCGCGGCAGCGGAGTTACGCCCCGGCGTTTCGCCTCCTCGCGCCACTCCCAAATGTGCGCGAGGACTTTTGCCTCCAGATCCCATGGCGGTAATCCGGCAAGGAGGCTAGCCGCCTCACCGGAGACCGTGCGGTATCCCCGGACCAGCCGGGTGGCCATGACCCTCTGGGACGCGTTCAACCGGCGGGCTGGCCGCCGCCTCAATGAACGCGCCCAAACCGGTGCCCCGTAAAGGGCCATGGACCGCACGACCCCCGCGTATAGCCTCCGGCAGGAGGCGTTTGGACCCCCCAGATTGGGCAGGAGCCGCTTCAAAGCAGCCCCGGCCCGCTCCAGTCTGGGAGCCAAACGTCGGAAGTGCTCCACGAAGTTCCACCGGCTGTCGAGGACGAGTCCTAGGTACTTCATCGTCGACTCGACGCCGATGTGAACTCCTCCTACCGTTATTTGGGAACCCGACGGTGGCGCGTTCCGAGGACCATGAAAACACATGGCCTCGGACTTGTGCAGGGCCACCTCGAGTCCCAATTGCCGGATCCTGTCCACGATTGTCGCAACCCCGTGTGTCGCTAGTTCGGCCGCCGCCTGGTGCGACCTCCCCTGCGCCAGGACCAACGTGTCGTCAGCGTAACAAACGACGCTGACGCCGCTAGGGAGGTCGGCGCGCAGCACCCAGTCGTATCCGATGTCCCAGAGATGCGGCCCCTGGACCGATCCCTGTGGGACACCGCACGACATCTCTTGCCGGTTCCATTCTCCCTGGTGACCGGGGTAGATGACGGCCCTGTCCGTCAAATAGGCCTCGACCACACGACAGAGGTAGGTCGGCATCCGGTGATACCGGAGTGCCTCCCTGATGCAACTCCAGGGCAGGGTATTGAAGGCATTGGCGATGTCTAGAGACACCGCCAAGACGACCCCACCCCGGGCCACGGCGTCCCCCGTCGTGAGGGCTCGCACGCGCATGATGGCGTCCACCGTAGAGCGCCCCCTGCGGAAACCAAACTGGCTCTCCGCCAAATCCGGCCCCACCCGCACCAGCCGCCCGACGAGGCGGTCTGCAATGACTCTTTCAAAGAGCTTGCCCACCTCATCGAGCAGCACGATGGGCCGGTAAGCGGACGGAGAGTCCGCAGGGCGCCCCGGCTTCTTGATGAGGACCAGTTTCCCCGTCTTCCAGCGAAGTGGGAACTGGCCCCTCTCCAAGCATGCGCTTAGGAGCCCTCTTAGTCGAGGCCCGAGAGCCTCCAAGGCCAGGACCCAGGCTTTTCCAGGTAAGCCGTCGGGTCCTGGGGCGGTATTTTTGGCATTCAGCCTACGTACCGCCACTCTCATCTCTACCTCGGTCACCTCCGGAGCATCGTCGTCGTCGTCGTCGGCGGTGTGATCCGCATCGGGCACCGCAGTAGGCGGAGCCATGGGCGGGGAGGCATGTTCCCCTCTCGAAGGGAACAGAGCGCTCACCACGTCCCCCACAAGCTGCGGCCGGAGACTCTGCGTCAGCGGGGGAGCCCATGGGCGGAGTTTCTCCCGCACCATCTTGTATGGGCGTCCCCACGGGTCCCTGTTCAGAGTCTCCAGCGACTCCTCGCGGGCCACTCCCCTGGCCCGCAGGATCTCCGCTTGGAGGGCGGTCTTCGCCGCTCTGTACCCCTCGTACAGCTCCGCCTGAATGGCTTCCGTATCCGGAGGACGAATACGGAGCCTGCGGTGCCTGGTGTACCGGCGTCGCGCAGCAACGCACGCATTGCGCAGTGTCGTCAGCTGTTGCGACCACCAGTACACCTGGCGCGAGGCACGTCCGGGCTGGACCCGGGGCATTGCCACGTCACATATTTCGGACATGGCCTCCCGGAACCACTCCGCCTCGTCGTTGATGTCGGCAGGCCTGTCCGGTGGTGACACCCAGGCCTGCACGATCGAGGCTTCCAGGAGGAGCTCCCGGTCCAGCTGCTTCAGCGCCCACCGCGGACCACTCGGGGCCTGTCGGACCGGCGCGCTCGAGGTCTGGGCGGAGACGTCAAACCGGATGTACCGGTGATCGGAATAGGTCTCCACCCCCTCCATGACGCGCCAGTCAATTACACGCGGCGACAGAGCGGGGCTGGCGAACGAAATGTCCACCACTGATTCACCCCGCATCCGCACACACGTGGGGACAGAACCCCGATTCAGGACGACCAGGCCTGTCTCCAGAGCCCAGTCCTCCACCATCCTGCCCCGTGTGTCCGTATACCGGGAACCCCAAGCCACATTCTTGGCATTGAAGTCCCCGAGGACGAACACGGGAAGGGAACAGAACCCGACGACGACAACTCTCAACTCCGCAAGGGAGTTGTGGAGCTCGGCAAGAGTTCGGCTCGGGGAGAAGTATACCCCTACCACAACAATCTCCCCGAACCGTGCTGCAACGCAACCCCGTCCTCTCTTAACAGCCTCGAGGGACGGAGTACCGGCGGCGGCCGACGAAATTAAGGTCACTGAGCCGCTCAGGTCCTCTACCCAGTCGTCCCTGGGCGGGACAAAGTACGGCTCAGCGACCACGGCGATGTTAATCGACCACTGCGCCATGCTCTGGAGCAACAGATCCTGAGCTGCGGCGCAGTGGTTGATGTTCGCCTGGAGGAGGCGTAATGGGGCCATTATTGGCAGTCCATTTCAGCCCCCTCCCGTGCCCCCTGTGAGGGCCCTGCCGCGGCGGCTGCGGCGGCGACAACGACGGTACTAGAGGCGGCAACGGCGGCGGTGGTGGCGGTTGCGGCCGTGACGGCGGTGGCGGAGGGCTTGCCTTTGGCTTTGGCGGGTGGGGCGCAAGCCTTGCTCCCAATCCGGTGATTGGCCGGCTTGCCAGCTGCCGCACATACAGCGCAGTGCGGCGCGGCGTCACACGAGCCGGCCTTGTGACCGGCCTGACCACAGCGGTAGCAGTGACCGCTGCGGTCCACCTCCGAGGTGCACTTAGCTCCCACGTGATTGCCCACATGGCAGCGGAAGCACCTCAGAAGTCTGGGTTCCAGCAGTTTGACCTGCGTGGAAACCCAGCCCACCAATAGCCTTTGGCCCTCCCCGGCTATTTTCTTGGCCGCTGACACGGGGCAGCTCACCGTAACGGCTCGCATCCCCGTGTAGTCAGGACGGATGGTGCCTGCCCTAACCTGCTCGGCAGAGCACCCCCCAGTCCTAACGACAGCGGCCACCACCTGTCCCTCCGTCACTGAGTCATCCAAGCCCAGAATACGCATATCAGCGCATTTGGTGGGCCTGGACACTCGGGCCTCGTCCGCATTTAGGGACGCCCTAAGCCTTGCGGCCAGAGCGTCAGCGGCCGGACCGCTTGCCGCACCGGGGACCTCCAGCATCCGGGCCCCAGTCGCCGTGACCCTTACCCGGATGCCATCGGCGGCGCCGATCTCCTTCAGGTCCACCGCTGCCCCCACCTTGGCGAGCACGTCGCGGTAGGACACGCCCTTTTTCTCCGCCTCTGGCTGTAGCGTGATTACTACAGCTGCGGACTTCGGGGCGCGGAGCCTAGCCGCGACGCTTCGCTCCTTGCGCCGCTGCCGCCTCTCTTTCTTTTTGGCCGCCCTTTTCGCCTTCCCCTTCTTCTCCTTTTCCCCGGCTACTTGCCATTCAGCATCAGCCGGAGGAGATCTAGAAGAAGGAGGTGGGGGCGGCCGTTTCGCCGCTAAGGCCGGGGCTCCCGCTGCCTGGGCCGGGGCCCCCGCTGCCTGGGCCGGGGCCCTCGCCGCCTGTGTAGCCGCCCCGCCCTTGGTCTGCCCCGACGAACCCGGTTTGGCCGAGGCAGCTGCGGTGGCGGCATAGGAAGTCGCCTTCCGTTGGCCAGAGGCTGGCATGCTAGCCGCTAGCGGGGGGCGCAGGACGATGGCCTCTATAGCGGAAAAACGAGACCGCAGTGAGGCCATCTCCTGCCGCACCAGGGTCAGGACCCGATCCTCGGCAGGCACGGGTCGTCCCTGCCCGTGCTGCTCCTTCCCCTGCGGCACCACACAAGGGCCGGCTCCTCGGAGCCCTGCCAGGTCCGCTCGGAGCTCCTCGTTCTCCTTTCGGAGAAGCTCCATGGCGGCTGTCAAGCGGGCGACCTCCGCCCGCATCTCGGACATTCCGTCCGACGGAGGCCTGAGGACATAGGTCTCCGCTGCCGCCAAAATAGAGGCCATGGCCTCGGGTATGGCCTTGTCTTTGGAGGACTGGATCCTCTTCAAGGCCACACCCTTGATTGCCGCTGCCACGACCTCCGCAAACCTAGCCGCTTGCTCCGATTTGGAGCCGCCAGCGGCGTCCGGCTCCCCACCTGCGGGTTCCGTAGGGGCCACCCCGGTGCTGGTCCCTACAGGGTGGTGCTCATCCGTGACGAGCCTCTCCAGCTCATCTGGGCTGGCCTGGCTCGGCTCGCCGGCCTTCTTGGCCTTCTTGGTGCCTCTGCCCAAACCTTTTCCCCGGGCCACACCCCGCCGACTGGAGTGGATCTTTGACCGATGGGCTGAGCCCGAGACCCACTCGTCAGCGGACGACCCCTCTTCCGGTTTGGAGCGCTTCCGGAGGAACTTCCGGTTCCTCCCAGCAGCTCCCACCACTTCGCGCTCCGAGCTAGAGCTCATTGCGCCCGATGCAGCGTCGGACTCCGACCCCACATCACTCCCCTCCTTCTGGTTTTGTTGTGTTTTATTATTTTTTCCCATATTAGTTCCCACGAGTATATTACATGTTTTATTGACTCAAAAATTTTTGGTTCGCACTAGCGATTAATTCCTTAGCTACCCATTAATCAAGCTTGCAACCTCCCTCACGGTGCGCCGCCGCTTGGAGGTTTGGGGTAATTTTTTATAGAGGATTTCTTCCTCGCGGCCCGGGCGGTTAAGCCAAGACCCTCGACCCCCGTCAAGTGCCAGAGACATGACCTTGACACTCTTCGGGGCTACGAGACCAACGGTGGCAGAAGAAAAGACTTCCTCCTGCCTGCCCGACGGCAGTGTTAGTGCACGCCGAGCCCGCACTCCAACGCTGCTCAACGTGTGCTCTCTCCGAGTACACGTTAGAGCGTTCCTCCGACAGGATATTGGCATACGGGCAACGAGACCCCTTAGGCATAAAGTACCTAATGGGGAGTCATTGCCCGTACCCCAGGGTGCACCGTCCCGGAGACTGGCCTTCCCCCCGGACGCATCCATAAGGGAACTCCAGCCCACGGGCACACGGGGAGGTTTCCTGTCCAAGCACCCCATATTGAAGACGGCTGGCTGCATATAATGGAAAATAGGTATAATATCTTGGTTACTTTCCAAAATGATGTTTGAGTACTTAACTCTAATTATATGGCAAAAAAGTAAAGAACAACAATATCAGTAAGGACCTGTTAATTTCATTGCTTTACAAGTACGAACGTTTAATAAGTATTTTTTTCAGTTTCGACGATGAAGCTATGACCAAATTCAATGACTATTTTGTCACTCAGTGGCTTGAATATCCAGACCTCATTTGGTGTTGCCATAATGAACGCCATAGAACAACTAACTTGGCGGAATCATGGAATGGCAGATTCAACAAAGTTATTGGAAAAAATCCCAGTTTATTATTGTTTCTGCAAACAATTGGCAACGACACATGTCACTTTGATATAAAACAAGCCAAGTAAGTTGTATTTTTTAGACAATATTTTTAAGCAGATATAATATTTTTAAAAGCAGATATATATTTTTTTACATAATACGAGTACATAGAAGAATTTGAAAATGGATTTGATTTTATTTATTTTGGTAGATATTATTGGTTGTCGCCTTCTATTACAGACGGTTACTGAAAAAAATATAGCTTAACTTAAATAACTGATGATTTTTGTTATAGCTTTCGACTAAAAAGATCACCTATAAATTCAAGAAAAAGAACAAGTATAGAAATCGACCGCCAGATTCAAAAGCTAACAAAAAGTTACGAAAATAAAGCTATCTCCATTGGTGATTTTCTGATTAACATATCAAAGTCAACATTTCGATCAGAACATTTAAAAAAATAGTTTATTTTAATTTTGTTTTTAGCCTATTAAAATGTTTAATACTCTTTTTCTCGATGTTGATTATTTTTTGTAGTTTATGTTTACAATTTGCGCCTTTTCTCCATGTTGATTATTTGTAATTAATATATTTGTCTAGTTGGTTGTTGATTATTTTTGTAGTTTATATAAATTTACAATTACTGCCTTTTCTCAATGTTGATTATTTGTAACTAATATTTATGTCTGGATGTTGTTTTTATTTGTAGTTTATAATATTTACAGTAATACTTTTCTGAGATGTGGATTTTTTATATTTTTTTTATTGTTGATTATTGGTAATTAATATTGTTGATTATTTTAAAAATTACATTGCAATTAATATTTCGTTTTACTGTTTGATATTTTTTTATAAATATTTTGAATTAATAAAAGACTGATTTAATATCGCAAACAGACGTTTTATTGATACACTCCTAAAAGTATTTATTTATAGATACACTTTTCTTTTCAGTTGTACCTTCTATTGTCTAACGTAGATCTAAAAGATGGGTACCATAGCGGGACTTTTTGATAGGTATTTTAAGAGGGTGCCATACCGGGACCATACCATAGCGGGACTAACCCCAAAAAGGAGGAGGTTATCAATTCGGTTGTATTTTTTTTTTTTTTTTTTAATGTATGTTACCTCTGAATCTCCGTCATTTATGAACCGATTTTGATTTTTTTTATTTTATTTGAAAGGATACACTTTCCGATTGGTCCCATTTTTATCAAAATTTAGTTCTGATGATAGAATCCATGAGGAATTGAGAGAACTCCTCAAATATTATAGGCACACACATAGCGATTTAGGTATTTTCAGCAACTATTTAAGCATTTGCATTCAAAAAGTATCATTTAGTGAAGTGGAACTGATGAAGAAGACCACAGATTGCCACCGGAATTCCTCAATGATAGGTATTTCACGGGTGGCGCCATTTATGAACCGATTTGGAAAATTATTTTCTGATTTGAAAGGATATACGCACAGATTGGTCCCATAAAAAAAAATCAGTTCTGATGATGGAATCCATGACGAATTGAGGGAACTCCTCAAATATTATAGGCACACACATAGCGATTTAGGTATTTTCAGCAACAAATTAAGCATTTGCATTCAGAAAGTATCATTTGGTGAAATGGAACTGATGAGGAAGACAGATGGCCACCGGAACTACTCAACGTTAAGTATTTCACGGGTGGCGATAAGATATCTCGATTAAGCACGTTTAAATAAATAATTCTGATGACCATCGAACTGATCTGAAGCTGAAGCCGGAAGGACGGCACCGGAACTCCGTCATAAAACAATGTATCCTAGCCGTGTTTGGACTTATTCGAATTGCCATGAGATGTATTCTGGCTATAAATGATTTTAATGGTAATATCTCGGCATCAAATTGCGCTACTTGAGTCGTATGTTATGTGTGGCCTTGATAGTCAGAAGACAGATTTTGTAGCCTCGTTATTTCCATCAATGATCTGTGGCCGTGTGGTCGCTTTAAAAAATTGTTGGCGTCCAACTGTGATAAAGTTATGCCTTCCAAACTTCTGACACGACTAAGCGCGAAGTATATTTGCTATTTTGCAAAGTTTTTTTTTACCAAAGTTGATCACAGCTCTTTCGAGGGTGGTAGCCTGACATTTATGGACTGTGACCGCCCAGCTTAATATTAGAGGCAGTATACGCTCCACATCTCCGTTACCCCTTGCCGCCTGGAACGTATTGCTTGTTGGTGGTATGGGTATCACTTTGAAAACTTTAAATTAGCATATCTTTTTATTGTTGAGACGATTGCAATGAAACAAAAACTAAATGTTACATCGTGATTATACATATTCTATTTACAATTTTAATAGGACTGTAATTGAATGTAGAAAAATGTATTCCAAAATGTGTACCATTTTGGGCCAATAGATGTCACTGAGATACAAAAAAAAATGTAACCCCTTTCTACACTTTCAAGCCAGTTTTTAAAAATGTATGATTGTATCTTTATTATTACCTAGATAAGTTTATACCACGTTTTCTAAACCAAACGAATAAGATCTTTCATACAAACCGTATCCCCTCTTTTAACCCACAAAGGTTAATTTAAATTTGCCCCACCAAGTCGCCCCACTGGTGGGGCAAATGCATTCTGCCCCATGGCATGGATTCTTCCCCACTAGGGTTGGTACCTTAGAATTTGTGTAGGTAGGTATGCTCGTATTTTATATTTGATTGGAAAAGAAAGAAATTTATATCTAAGTAAAATGTAACTAGGACTTGTATTTACTTAGATTTTATTTTATTTGTAACGAATCGTGTAATTACCGTAAGATTTACAACACGATTCCTTCCAGAAACAACTAGTAAATAAAAATTAATAATAATATTACTGTACCACTGCAGGGCAAAGGCCTCTTCTCATACAGAGAAGGCACGAGCACTGATCATCACGCTTGCTCAAAACGGGTTGGTGATTTCAGACTAATATTAACTATAACTCCATGTTTCCTCACGATATTTTTCTTCACTGATGTCAATAATGTCCAAGATAAACTCGAAAGTACATATGAATAATTGAAAAAGTCACATTAGTACTTGCTCAGATTTGAACCCACAACCTCATGCATGAGAGGCGAGGCCTTAACCTCTGGACCATCATAACATATTAAATTACCAAAAAATATATATTTTACTTAACTATACATTTCTTTCTTTTCCAAACAAATATAAAATACGAGCACACCTACCTACACATTTCTAACGTGCCAACCCTAGTGGGGCAGAATCCATAAAGATTTTAGACAAGTGGAATCTGCCCCACCAAGTCGAACTAGTGGGGCATATTCCACTGAAAAATGTTTGCCATTCCTCTTTGCCCCACCAGTGGGGCGCGTGGGCGGCCCGGTGGGGCAAAGTGGAATGACTCGTTAATTTTTGAAAAATCTTTTGTTGTTGTCATTATTCGACTGGTAGGTATACGAATTTGTGCGGGGTAGGTATAAACACAACAGCTAAAAAGTGAAAAATAAAAACTTTTTTACAAAAAAAAACAACCGACTTCCAAAAAAAACATTAAAATAACTTTTTACAAAACAAAAACCACCGAATTCGACAAAAATACGCTTAAAAGAGAAAAATAACTTGAATTTCGGAAGTCGGTGGCAAAAACGAAAATACAGATCCATATAGTTATATTTTAAGATGGTTCGCAGTTGAAGCCGTGATATAGTTATATCCCTAGGGAAATAGTTATGAATTGCTTTCATATATGTTACGGTATATTTTACTATATTATGTATCTAATAAAATACTATCGTTTTTGCCACCGACTTCCGAAATTCAAGTTATTTTTCTATTTTAAGCGTATTTTTGTCGAAATCGGTGGTTTTTGTTTTGTAAAAAGTTATTTTAGTGTTTTTTTTGGAAGTCGGTTGTTTTTTTTTGTAAAAAAGTTTTTATTATGAATAAAAATGTAATGAAAATACTAAGCCAATACATAATATTTATATATATTTATAAATCTTTAATCAGGTCCCAGTTAAAGTACGTTGTTGCGGTATAGAATCCCTTCCATAGTAAATATTTAGATGCGATTGAAATTATTCAAAGTAAGTTTTTGAAAGCCATGCATTTCCGTTGTTTTCGCACTTATTTTGATATTCTCAATAGATACAAGCTACATAATCTAAAAGCCAGACGTATTATTTTAGAGACAATATTTCTATTTGATCTATGTAATAACGCATGTGATTGTATGGATATTACTAATAAGATTAGCTACGTAGGTAGTACCGAGAACAACCTAAGCCGTGGGATGCGCGCACAACCTCTATTTGCAGTATCTTCTAGTCGTACGAACGTACGCTTACGAACACCCCAGCGTCGTCTTACTGGTCAATACAATAAGTTCTTTGAAAATATTGACATCTTTGCTCTTTCCATAAGTAAATTTAGAGGCCTTGTTCGTAAAAATATTTTGGGTCTTGCTCCCTAATACATATTTTTAACTCTTGAAGTGAATATTATATACTCGGTGACATTTGAATCACAGTTTTGCTAGAACAAACGTCGTTCAGATCATGGTCTACTACCATTCTATAGCATCAAATATGTTATTAAAACAAACTAAACTAGGCGTTCTCAAATTAGTTGTATGTTGCTCAAACGTGTTCAAACATTAACCGTAACATCAAAGTTCTCATCCCGGTAGCGATATGGCATTCAAAACAGTTATGGGGAGTCCACGTGGACTGCAAGGATGTCCGGCCAATGCGGGCCGAAATACAAATAAATCATTAGCCATTGACATGCAATCGCGTGAAGTACGGCACCGCTCATTTCTTTTGTTGACTGCTGCTCTAGCCGCCCGGGCGGTAGCCAGTCTACCGAAATCTCTCAAAACTCAAACTCAAAGCATTTATTTCAATTAATTATTTAAAAATAATTTATTTAAATTTTGAACTGTTAAGAAGTCGGTCAGTCAGAAATATGAAGCTAGTTGCCCATTCCAAAGCGTAGTAGGTACCTATGGAGAAGATCGAGCAAGAAACTCCACGGACACTCTTTTAAATCAAAAATTGGTACAAAATATTGGGTACATCATACATGTTGAAATTATGCATGTGAGAACAATGTAGAAAGACGTACACGTTTGTAAAAGCGTCCGTAATAAAAAAAAAACAAATAACCATTCAAAAACTCAAAATAAGCCATGGCAGCTAAGAGATTTTTTACAATTACAATTACATTTACAATTACAAATGGTAACTTTTTAGTACATGGTCCTCACACATGGACAAGCCCGGCTACAATTTGCCAGGGAACACCTGAATTGGACGTATGACCAATGGCGGGCTGTTATGTTCTCTGGTGAGTGCAGAATGACGTTACATGGTCATGATGGACGCTCAAGAGTCTACAGAATGTCATCAGAGTGATTTTCACAACGCTGCATAAGCGAACGTGTAGCTTTTAGAGGTGGATCGTGTATGTTTTGGGGTGGTATAATGTTGGACACTAAAACTGACAGTGTATTCATCACTGGGGCGAATACCGGCCCGAGATCGAGAGGGTTGACGGCTGCACGATACGTCGAAGATGTGCTCGAAGAACATGTGAGGCCGCTTGCGTGGCTTATGGGAGAAGATTTTCTCTTAATGCACGATAACGCCAGACCGCATGTCACGAGAACAGTTTGCCACTACATGGAAGACGTTGGAATCACCGCGATGGAGTGGCCAGCTCGTAGTCCTGATCTCACTCCGATTGAGCATGTCTGGGATGAGCTAAAAAGAAGAGTTCGAGCAAGAAGCACTGCTCCTACGCGCCTCCAAGAGCTTCAACTTGCCATTGAAGAGGAGTGGAACGCCATACCACAATATTTCATGGTAAAATGAATACGGTCCATGAAAAACCGATTAAGAGCTGTAATTAGGGCTAGGGGAGGGAATACACCTTATTAATAAACAATTTGTTCAAGAATTTTGAGTTTGATTTTCATTCTTTCTTAAGCGAAATTGGGCGATTTTACCCGCATGTTGTGTTTTGTACCCTAAAACCACATAAGGGCATTTTTCAGACTGTATTTGATATCGTTAGAAAGGTACTGAAGTAAACTTTCAATTAGTGTATGTACTTTTTCAACATTTATTCACATTCATGAATAAAACTGCCTTAACAAAAAAAGTCAAGGTGTGCGATTTTATTGCTCTCAAGTGTATATTTACAGTCCCAAGCTTGTACATTTTGGTCCCACTTAGTCACTTATCAAAAAATATCTTTGAATATGAGACTGAAGATGAAAGGCGAAAAAGGGAGAGTACAAGAAGAAAAGATCTCCAGATGAAGCAAGTGCCTCACCTGAACGTTGTAAAGCGTAGCGCCTACCACAAGTCATTAAAAATGTTCAATAAACTGCCGACAGAAGTAAAAAGTTTAGCATATACAAGTGGGGTTCAGAATAAGCTTATAACAGTTCTTGTTAAATAAGTGTCTCTATTCTGTTGATGAATTATAAATTAATACAAAAGTCAATAGTAACATAATTTTATTGATTTGAAATGAAAATATTATTGAATTTTGTGAATAGACTTATTTTTTTTTTTTGTTTTATTATTATTTTGATTATATAATTTGGATAATTGTAATGATATAAATATAGATTGCATGCATGATGTTTCCTATATATTAAGTTATAGAAATTCAGACATGATGTAAAAATTGTTATTTAATAAATTAATTGATTGTAGGGAGTAACGATAATCCCGACGATTTTAACTTTGTCTTTTTTGTGTTTTTTCAAAAACTAACGAAGTTTTTTTTTATTGGATGCTATAGAATGGTAGTAGATCGTTCTTGTTTTGTTTGCGCACGCACTGTGTAGGCTTTAGTTGTAACATTAACACGTTATGTACTTAATTTTATCGTGCATACATAATGAAATTGTTAGCGCACATCGTCTTAGTTTTATAAATTTTATTCTTAGTAATTATGTGTAAAATGTACTCAAATTATGTGTAATACTGTAATGTGTAACCGTTTATTTTCCCAAATAACTAAAATAAAAGAAAATCAATAAAAAACTGTTATCTTGTGCCGTGACTATTTTCTGACTGTTTTCTGTGTTGTGTGTGTGTGATACTCAATAGAACTGTGAGTACTTAAGCAGATTGACTTTCTTTCATTTACTCTGCCTACTAAACACCCCTAAAAACTATAAACATACCTCTAGGCCCTCGAGGTATGTGTATAGTTGTTAGGGGTGTGTACACCCTTGAGTCAAAGGTATAAAAAAATAATAAGAATAATATTCTACTATGGATAAACAAAACTACGAGTACTACTCGTGTAGACTAGCGCGACTTGTCGCTCGACGCTACACCGGCAATTGTTCAAAGAAATTGTTTGGTTAGAGTCACGTTGCGCCTGTGTGCACGAGGCTTTAACGATGTACAAGAAGTATTCTAAGAAATACAGGGAAAGATAGAAATATTAATAATAAACATATCCATACTTTAATATTCTAAATTCGGAAGTAACTCTCTCTACGGATTTCGATAAAATTTGGCAAGGAGATAGATGGCATCCTAGGGAAGGACTTTTTGTCTCAAAAATAATCCTAAGGGGGTAGATAAAGACCTCAGGACCCGACGGCTTACCTGGGAAAGCCTGGGTCCTGACCTTGGAGGCTCTCGGGCCTCGACTAAGGGGGCTCCTAAGCGCATGCTTGGAGAGGGGCCGGTTCCCACTTCGTTGGAAGACAGGGAAACTGATCCTCATCAAGAAGCCGGGGCGCCCTGCGGACTCTCCGTCCGCTTATCGGCCCATCATGCTGCTCGACGAGGTGGGCATGCTCTTTGAAAGAGTCATTGCAGACCACCTCGTCGGGCGGCTGGTGCGGGTGGGGCCGGATTTGGCGGAGAGCCAGTTTGGTTTCCGCAGGGGGCGCTCTACGGTGGACGCCATCATGCGCGTGCGAGCCCAGGGTGGGGCCTTCTTGGCGGTGTCTCTAGACATCGCCAATGCCTTTAATACCTTGCCCTGGACTTGCATCAGGGACGCACTCCGGTATCACCGGATACCGACCTACTTCTGTCGTGTGGTTGAGGCCTATTTGACGGACAGGGCCGTCATCTATCTCGGTCACCAGGGAGAATGGAACCGGTGAGAGATGTCGTGCGGTTTCCCACAGGGTTCAGTCCTGGGGCCGCATCTGTGGGACATCGGATACGAGTATGGAAGATGTTCTAGCAAAACTTGCAACGGGTAAAAAATCGCTAATTATCTGTGGTGACTTCAATATTAATATCTTAGAAAATAGTTCAAATAGCAGTCGATTATTAAGTCTCTTTAACTCATTCAATTTGTCAAATGTGTTTTCAAAACCAACCCGCATAATCACAAATACTGCTACATGTATTGATAACGTGTTTTGTTGCTGCAACTACTTAGATAAAGCCATTGTAAATTATCTCCCTTCTGATCACAGCGGTCAAACCGTTGCTTTCAAGTCCAACACACCATTACAAAGAATTCAGATACAATCTAGACCAATAACAACCAGCAATTTAAGTAGATTTAATAATAACTTAATTAGTAAGTTAAGTATACCGGGTCATATTATAAACAATGTAAATGAATTATATGAGGAATTCTTTTCGGTAGTGCGCACCGAGTTCAATAATACTTTAAAAAAGAAAACTGAAACCATTTGCCCAATTTTTTGTTCAGTGACTGGGCAACTAAGGGTATTAGGAAAAGCAGGGAAAAATTGTTTGCGCTGTATGGCCTTAAGCCTTATATACTCTGAATCTTTTAATAAATACGTTGCTACTTACTCTAAAACTTTTAAAAATACTTGCAAGGTAGCTAAAGCCTTGTACATTAGCAACAAGATCAAATCAGCCGATAATAAAATAAAGACTTGTTTGGAAAATTATCAATGACGAAACAAACAGGAATAAAAGACATAATAATGATTTGACACTAGAAACTTCACGTGGTCTCATAAGCACTAACAAAGAAGTTGCTCAAGAATTTGTAAATTTCTTTACCAGTATCCCAGTTAAAACTACTGAATCCTTAAATTCCTCGTCCTCGCGTTCTATTGATTTATTAAGAGCAAATGTTTCACCCTGCCCCATTGAATTTAAATTCAAGCATATAAACCCCTTAATAGTACTAAAAGCTTTCAAACAAATCAAGATCAAATTAACCGAAGATCTATGGGGAATGTCAATTAAAGTTTGTACCTCCATTATTGAGACTATAGCGCCGTACTTAGCCTTAATATTTAATTTGTGTGTGGATCAAGGAATCTTCCCTGATCTAATGAAATATAGTAATGTAATACCACTTTTCAAATCCGGGGACAGTAAAGACACCAATAATTATAGACCCGTATCCGTGTTGCCAGTTTTAAGCAAGGTGTTTGAAAAGGTAATGCTTAACCAACTGCTCAATCATTTTAACACCAATAAAATCTTACATGATCAACAGTATGGTTTCACCAAGGGACGTTGTACGACTGACGCCGGTGTCACGTTATTAAAACACATATTTACGGCGTGGAAAGAGGCCCAAGACGCCATAGGAATTTTTTGTGACCTCTCCAAGGCATTTGACTGCGTCGACCACGAAACCTTAATCTTGAAACTTGAGCATTATGGACTTGGGATACTTGCGCTCAGTTTAGTAAAATCGTATTTAAATGATAGACAACAGCAAATTCAAATAAATGGTGTCAATTCACTCGGTTTAATAGTAGAAATGGGTGTACCACAAAGATCAATATTGGGTCCTTTCCTCTTTTTAGTATATATTAATGATCTACCCCATTTGTTAAAAACTCAACCACAAATGGTGTTATTTGCTGATGATACTTCCTTAATTTTTAAAATTAATAGACGTGCATCAAATCTTGACGACGTAAATAACGCCCTACAGCAGGTCCACAATTGGTTCACTGCTAATAATTTAGTATTAAATGGGAAAAAAACTAAGTGCATAACATTTTCTTTACTAAATGTCAAAAGTAGTAATTGTGAGATAGTATTGAATCAAGAGAAACTAGAATTCGTCGATAAAACTGTTTTCCTGGGGATCACGCTCGACTCAAGGCTTCAATGGGGTCCTCATTTAACATCCCTTTCAGGACGGCTAAGTTCAGCAGCATTTGCTGTGAGAAAAATCCGTCAATTTACTGATGTAGATACCGCGAGACTAGTCTATTTTAGTTACGTTAGTTATTTTGGCGGGGATCTCTCGCGTCCGGCCCTAGTCCAGGCCATGGTACGGAGCGAGAGGGCATGGGAGGCCGTCACCTCCTTCTGCGAAGCAGTAATGCTCGCAAAGGAGGAGGCAGAACGCGTGAGGGAAAGGCAAAATTCGCGCCCTCACGCCCCTAGCCGCCGCAGGAGACGCCCTGGGCGTCGGGAATCGCAGGCCGATTTCCGGCCACCGTAGGCGCGGGCTTGCGGACGGTGAGCAATGGGTAGCTCGCCGTCCGATAAGGACCAGGCCCAGGTCGACAGCGCATTGTGTTTCACGCGCGCCTCAAAGAGATGTCAGCAAGTGAAGGGGTCCGATAGGACCAATGCCTGCCGAGGTTGCGGGAAAGTCCGAAAGGGATACCGTGGCCCCTGGCAACTTACAGGCAACGGAAGGAACACGGGTCGGGTGCGTTTTGGTCAGTAAGAGTCTGACACGCCCTCCTGCTCCGCCCAGAGCGGGAGAAGTTATTTGATAATTTCCCACCCAAAAAAAAAAAAAATGGTTGTTTACGCGCCTGGCAAACACGTGCGGTTAGCGTGCTATGTCGCTCCTTGTGGAACCCTAAATTCCTAAGCCAATGACTAAGACCACCCTGCTCTCGTACCGTGCGAATCGCCTTCTCAGCAATCCGAAGGCGTAGGATCGAAGTTAGTGCTATAGCAGTGAATATTGATTTCGTGTATTGGTGAATCACTCTTGTTTCTAACATCGGACAATTGTCTTTTACTGATTTAATTGTAATTTTATCTTGATTAAATTATATCTCGGTTTCCTTTGCATCCCCGATTGCAGCCGAACGTAATTAGCGAACGAAGGAATGTTTAAATAAATTAAGTTATTATGCAAAATGACGATGATGTGATTATGGAAACTTCCACTGAATAGGTAAGCAAAGGAATAGGTATGAAGAGATCAATGAATGCCTGATCCGTATAGCACTATTATAAAATTCCTGGATAGAAAAGGCGAAAAGACAGGAAAGTAGTCTATAAAGATAATGGAACGGACTCACTCAGAATAATGTCCCTCTTTTTTTTTTTTTTTTTTTAATAAAACGTTGCCCTACACTAGGAATTTCTCCTGTATCGTGGGTGCGTTTACAAACATTTAAAGTCACATACACAAACAGCCAGACCCGGAACAACTACTTGTAGGCCATACAAATATTTGTTCTGTGTGGGAATCGAACCCGCGACACGCAGTGCAGCAGTCAATCGCTTAACCACTGCGCCAACCGTGCCGTCTCTGGGTAGACTGTACTTTAAGTGTCTCTACGGCGTAGGTTAGCTTGCAGTACGGACGGACGGTCCAAAGTCCACTGGAGACGCGTGCGTAGCACAAAAACGGTGATCTTCTTTAACTCGAAGGACCATATGTTGAGTATCAAGCTCCAGGTGTGCTGCTGGTGGTCTTGAATAAAACTAGTTGATTCCGATTTTATGACAAGTACTGTATTTCTTAGGTAGGTACTGATTACAATTTATTGAGACGACCGATATGTGTGCGCACGCTCAAGGTGTCGGCGAGTGAGTGAAAGGTCGGGGAAGCCCGCGATCGCGGTGTGGTGTGTGGCCCGATGCGACGTCAGGAACAACAACTAAGGTAGTCAAAATAAAAAGTCCTCTTCCTCTTCTACTTTGCTGTGCCCGACAGGGTCTACAATGATCATATTTTTGTAAAACCTACCACCTGTATTGAGTATTGAGTACTCATATCTATTTGTCTCTATAAACTTATTTTTTTTTACCACTTTGTTTTGCACATATAAATAACAAATAAATAATAATAATAAAATTTCTTCAAAAATTAAAAGTTGTAAAATCCTAATCCTAATCCTAACTAATATCATAAATTCGAAAGTGAGTTTGTTTGTTTGTTACGCTTTCACGCCAAAACAGCTGAACGAAATTGGATGTAATTTGGCACATGGGTAGACCAGGACCTGGAAAAGGACACAGGATACCTTCCATCCCGATATTCCCACAGGATCGAGACTTTGCGGTTGAAACCGCGGGGCGCAGCTAGTACACTATAAATCTTAGAAATAATGTAGGTATTACAAAGTAGATGTTGATGTAAGTTGATGCCTGCAACAGGATAAACCTGTATCAAAGGCGGCTGGCGTGGCTGTACCACATATAATAGATAAGTATAAATAACAGTTTGGTTGTCCATCAGATTACCCGCGGACCGTAAGAAAACCAACGTGGGAACAGATTAGAAGCGGATTCGAGGTGATTATCGACGGCTACCATGTGGGGCTCACCATCGCGGCGCTGGCCAGCTTCCTGCAGGATGTCCACCCGGCCTACCCACACCTGCACCCCGGCATGGCGCACTACTACACCAACATGTACCGTTGGGCCGTGCGCCACCTCAGCCTGTGAGTTGACGAGTATCACATCGTACATCATCATCTACCCACACCTGAACCCCGGCATGGCGCACTACTACACCAACATGTACCGCCGGGCCGTGCGCCACCTCAGCCTGTGAGTTGACGAGTATCACATCGTACATCATCATCTACCCACACCTGAACCCCGGCATGGCGCACTACTACACCAACATGTACCGTTGGGCCGTGCGCCACGTCAGCCTGTGAGTTGACGAGTATCACATCGTACATCATCATCTACCCACATCTGCACCCCAGCATGGCGCACTACTACACCAACATGTACCGCCGGGCCGTGCGCCACGTCAGCCTGTGAGTTGACGAGTATCACATCGTACATAATCATCTACCTTCACCTGCACCTCGGCATGGCACCCTACTACACCAACATGTACCGCCGGGCCGTGCGCCACGTCAGCCTGTGAGTTGACGAGTATCACATCGTACATCATCATCTACCCACACCTGAACCCCGGCATGGCGCACTACTACACCAACATGTACCGCCGGGCCGTGCGCCACGTCAGCCTGTGAGTTGACGAGTATCACATCGTACATAATCATCTACCTTCACCTGCACCTCGGCATGGCACCCTACTACACCAACATGTACCGCCGGGCCGTGCGCCACGTCAGCCTGTGAGTTGACGAGTATCACATCGTACATAATCATCTACCTTCACCTGCACCCCGGCATGGCACCCTACTACACCAACATGTACCGTTGGGCCGTGCGCCACCTCAGCCTGTGAGTTGACGAGTATCACATCGTACATAATCATCTACCTTCACCTGCACCCCAGCATGGCGCACTACTACACCAACATGTCCCGCCGGGCCGTGCGCCACCTCAGCCTGTGAGTTGACGAGTATCACATCAAAGTCAAAGTCAAAGTCAAATCAATTATTTCAAATAGGTCCTTTTAAGGCACTTATGATTTATGAACGTCAAAAATTTACAAAAAAAATATAATTGATTCTAGTCGCCCCTTCCAAAAGGTAGTTTTCGCATGGAGAAGAATGGGCAAGAAACTCCACCGTTCTCTTTTAAAATGTTTTACAATATTTTGTATAAGTACATTAGTTATATAATTATATGTGAGGTCCAGCCTATCCCCAATCACCTTCAGGATACCATTGGCACTCCCACGAATCCTGCGTAACAATAATGCCGTTCTTTTCCTCATGATTGCTGCAAAACTATCGGTAGTAGATTCAGTAAACATGACTGACGCGCTACAGAATCGCGGTAGCCCCAACAACACCCGGAAGGCGTTGTTGTACTAGACACGAAGAGCGTTGTAGGCCCTCTGCGTATGCTTGACCCACAGGCTGCACGTGTAAAATGACTGACAATAAGCCTTGAAAAGGGTGATCTTGACCGGTCTCGTACATCTTGCAAACCTACGGGCCAACATATTGCATCGGACCGACAACGCTCTTCGTTCCCGTTCTATGTCCTGGTCATCATTAAGATCCTCGGCTACTATGTGTCCAAGGTATTTAAAACAAGGCACTCTGTTTAGAGCAACACCGTATATAGTAAGTGTATAGGCACTCTGTTTAGAGCAACACCGTATATAGTAAGGTACACCGGCGGCACTGCCCTGTGACCCTTTGCAGTAACCCCAAACACCATGAACACACTCTTCTTCACGTTGTACAGGAGGCCGTGAGTCAAGGCGTATCTCTCACAAACCTCAAGCAATCGCCTGAGTGCCTCAATCGAGGGACTCGGCCCTTATACCACAATAGGTAAAAAGAATTAAGAATTAAAAATGAAGCAAACACAGATAGACTAATTATGTGATAGATACATGGTGCTCACATATTTACAAACATTGTAAAAGTAGACGATTTTCCTAAATTTTACAATTAATAAGTCAGTGTGCGAGGAATTGGTCACAGAATGTAAAATCAACGTCATATAATAAAAAATATACAATTAAATTTGCAACCAGTTTGATTTTGTCTTGATTCTAAATTATCCTATGGAGCAGGACCAGCATGTTTCCAAGCATTCTTATCTTGGATAATCCTCTAATTTGTAATATGCTTGTTTCACATCGTACATAATCATCTACGTACGTACACCTCCATACAAACAACTGGTGAACATCGAAATAAATTTTCAAAAAAGTGCAACTCACCATTATCCCACAGTGATCCGCCCTGAAATGCGGTGTCTCGTGTACCAAGTTCCGCACTATCGCACGAACTTACATACAATGCGACGTGTGTAGTCCGCTTCACCGCCTGCCGCGCTGAATTGCCTATGGCCTATTAGCTGTCACCGCAGAACTCACTTCTGTTTTACGCATTGTCATCTTTCACACAATCCATTCATCTTTTCTTTGGTCTTTTACCTCTTTTCTTAGAGCCATCCTAAATATGTTTCTAATTCCTTATCACGAATATCGGTTTTTCGTTCGTGTCCAGCAACTAAGTGTTATATGGGACTATGCCACCAACACCTCTGCACCACCGGTTAAAAAGTTATTTTTTTCAGTCTTCCAGAGTGGTTCGGAGGCAAAGGAAAAAACTACGTGACGACGCAAAAGGTGTGGAAGAAGCGCTACTTCTACATGGACTACTTCGTGCCGGAGTGGATGCGCAAGATGCTGTTCTTCGTGAAGGACGAGTCCTGGAAGTACGAGGAGTGGGAGTGGAAGAAGTTCGAGAAGTACGCTGAGCCGCACTTCGGCAAGTTCTACCGCTACCCCTCCAAGAAATTCAACGACCATAAATCCGCGCGGCAGGAAATCACCGTCGAGAACATGGACGTCACCGACAACTCTTTAGATCCTAAAGGATGATTCTTTGAAACTGAGTATTTTTGGCTAATTTATCTGGCGCATTTTTGTTTTACTATTAGATCTAAATTAAAATATTAAGCTGGTCCGAGTCATTACATGTATGAAATGTGCGCTGGGACCTACGCTTTTTCATCGTTTGTGTTAATCAACTTTGTAAACTCTCAATACTAGACGGTAGGATTATGAAGAGATCCTGTCTGTTGGGCCCAGCCATCAGCTGAACCCCTGAGGACCCCTGTTGGACCCTGCTCCCGACATTGGACGACCCCTATTTTTATACTTAAAATTATTTATATTTTTTTAATACATCTTCAGTAGATCAGCTATTTGTTAAAAAGCACAGCAATCTTAGGAATATTAGCTGCAATAAACCTGTAAGGGAAATTAAACTGTTGATAAGCATAAGCAACCTCAATATGTAATTAGACAACAAAGTATAACTTTTGAATCAAGTTTTATTTTATTTTTTATTTTATTTATTAAGGGATAATAAACAACTACAACATTATAATACATAAGGTTAACAAATTTTTCGGTAGTAATGTTGCAGTCCACTGCATTATCCGCAGATAAGACATATTAAAGGATCAGAGGTTGCCACTAGACGAGCATTACCAAAATTATCACATATTTTGAAACAAATAAATAAGTTAAGTACTATAAGGCTAGCTAGCTCTACAAAACCAAATCAGATCAAAACAATTTCATTCACTTAAATTATGCAATAAATAAATAAAATATTAAGATTACAATTAAGATAAAAAAATTATAATAATTAGATTTAAATTTATTTTTCGTACATGCAAATAGGTATATCAATATGAATGAAATTTGAATTATAGGATTCCAACATTCTATGAATAGGGCAGCGTAAGCCAGAGTTCGTACGACAAGAATTTAGCGCGAACAGAGTACGTGCACGAACCTGACGTACATGAACCGTACGGGGGACAGAATAACACAGCTTACTCGTCAAATCAATGGCATCAAAATGATTGTGGACTATATCATGAAGCACGCTTGCTTCCAGGTATTTGCGCCGGTTCTCCAAGCTGATAAGCTTGTACTTATCAAGAAGTTGGGAGTATGACAGATAAGTCTTATTCCCATGACATTGTAACATTATCTACTATTTATAAAAATAAAAAGGAAAGCAGACAGTTAAAATTATATAATTTGAGAATTAATTAAAAAAATAACACAGAAAAATAATTAAAAAAGAACCTATCCTACCTAGCGCTCTCAGAAAAGAAAATATTTACAGAGGAAGTATGTTACGGCTTTCAGGTTCGAGTCGTCCGTCAGTTCTGAAACATCCAGATTCGTTTCCCAGATATCTTGATTGATTCACAGGCAATGTAGAAGACGTCAGGCCTCGTTAGCTCTGAGGCCTGAAGATCCGCTTCCAGTCTCTCAGACAGTCCAGACAGGACTTAGAAGTGGAAGGTCCTCCTGGCAAGAAACGTAGTGCCGTGAAGACAGAGTATGATTTCAGGGTGAAATGTATGTAGACCAATTTGCAAGACTTTTCTTGAGGAGATGTTTCCTTGAGCGCTTCCAGATCAGCTCTGCCGAATGAGTCCGTAGTCCCTCCGACGTTTATTTTTGAAATCATCTTTTTCTTGTTCTTTACAGAATTTAATTTCAAATTCAAAGATCGAAAAGGGCCAGACATATTCGTACCAAAAAAAAACCTCTTTGATGAATTCTGAGAGCGTTTCAATTATTATTATAAAATGTAAGTTAGGATACAAATATTTTACAGTAAACAATTATAATTGCCTATAAAATACCATATTTGAGCTAAATATATTGATAAAAATAATTTAAATTATATAAATCAAAAGTAACCTTCATGGACTAAGCCAGTAAGAAAACTAGAGAGAAAATTAGAAGAAAAAATAATGACAGCTTGACAGCCTGACGTAAGTGTCATAACATTGAAAAATATGAAAATTAAAGAAAACTAATCGTTTTAGAACGATTCGCAAAATAATAATGCAAAATCAATAAACGAGTATAATACATAATATTAATGAATGCATAGTGTAAGTATATGATGAAGTGTCTGCAGTATGTAGATACTATAACATCTGTAGTACATAGCACGGAGGTACTTGCGCTGGACCCTTTCTATTTCAGCCACGTACTTTTGGTAGAAGGGGTTCCAAATAGGGACCGCGTACTCTTTTACTGGGAGCGAATGAGCGTCTTATACAGACAGAGATAGGTTGAGGTACGCTTAAATTCTGTTGATGATCTCATCACAAATCCATACATTTTAAAAGCACTATTGACTGACTTCGATATGCTGGTTCAAGGACAGTTTACTATCGAAGAGAACACCTAGATCCTTCACTACGGATATATTATTTAAGGGGATACAGTTAAGGTTGTAATTGAAATTACAGATGGAATTATTCTTAGTAAAGTGTATATAGTTACACTTGGGGATACTTAGATGCAGCTTATTGTCGATACAATAGGCAGTTAGCCTGTCTACGTCCTCCTGAAATGAATGGCAGTCGTCCATAGTACGTATCACTTAAAACGCTTTCAGGTCATCAGCGTACATCAAGAATTTGGACTTTCTAAAACATTTCTTAATATCATTGGTATAAACAATGAATAATAGCGGTCCCAGAATGGAGCCCTGTGGAACTCCGGAAGTAATATTGACAGAGACAGACTGATGACCATTAACCACAACCCTTTGTGACCGGTTCTCAAGGTATGACACAAACCAACGCAACAAATTTCCACGAATTCCATTGTAGGCAATTTTACTCAGGAGAATTTCATGATCGACCTTGTCAAAGGCCTTTTTGAAATCAGTATACACTGCATCTATTTGCAATCGCCTATCAACATTTTCAAAAAGGTAATTAGTAAATATTAACAGGTTAGATGTCGTAGATCGGCGCTTGACAAACCCCTGTTGTTTAGGAATGATAATATTATGCAGAAGAGGGTAAATCTCATTGTGAACAATTCTTTCAAAAAGCTTTGACAAGGTCGGCAGTATCGAGATGGGTCTATATTGTTCGACGTCATGTTTTGAGCCACCCTTATGCACTGGGGTAACGTTAGCTCGCTTCCACACCTCCGGGAACACACCTTCATACAGACATCTATTAAAAATAATATAAATTGGCTCACAAATACTATCAGCTGTAGCCTTAAAAAAGGCCGCAGGAAGACCGTCAGGTCCTGCCCCCTTAGAGGGGTCCAACCGTTTCAACTCGCTGAGTATTTTTGACTTATCGATGTGCAAATTACTAATTAAGCTACCATTCTCTGCGCACTGCTGCGGTGGACCCCACGTAGCGAGCGTTGGTGACACAGGCTCAAATACGGACAAGAAAAAGTCCGAAAACATATTGCAGACAACTTCAGGATCACTTGACTTGACATTGTGGTACTGCATCTTGGACGGAATACCTGACTTACTTTTACGGTTAGAAATATAGGACCAAAAATGCTTTATGTTACTAGAGAGACTATCTTCAACCGAGTTCATATAAGTGGAATAACAGGTTTTACACATATGTTTGAAGATAGACCTACATTCCGAGAAGTTATTATAGTCTTTAACGTTGCTGTATTTTTTCCACTTTATCCAAAGACGTTGCTTCTTTTTAAATATTTTAACTAGTTGTGGCGTAAACCAGATTGGGAAGTCAAGTGATCTAGTCCTTGCAGGGGGGACTAATGGGCTAATTATGTCACTCAACATACTATAGAAGGCCTCCACGGCTTCTTCCGATGATAGACTGTTTAACAGCACGGAACAATTGACCTCGTCCATGTGTTTATTGATGAGATCATAATTAGCTTTGCGGAAATTGTATTTATTAATCGGTTTTCTCTTCATCATTTGTGTGGATAGGCTAACAGGTGCGATTATAACAAAAGGGGGGTGATGGGGGTCGACTGGTAATAACGGATCTTTAAGGTGGCCAGTCGAACAGCAAGTGTTCGAGATAAACAAGTCCAAGGTCTTTCCTCCACTGTTAGGCGTGCTGTTATATTGGTGAGCATCTAGCGAAGACATGAGATGCGATAGTTCCGAGCATATAGGGTGTGTGCAAACACATGCCACACTGGCCTCATGCCCCGCCGTTATCGTGCTCCACGTGACATTAGGAAGATTATAATCACCGACGATGTAAACATTCATGACGTTAGGTGCATTTAAGGTGTCCTGTAAAAAGTCAAAATGAGATGTATACACGTCGGAGCTGGTTCCCGGTGGTATGTACACTGCGCTGATGACATGTATCTTATGTTTATCGTTTTTACAAGGCAGTGCAACCATGAGGTGCTCAGTACACGCCGAGGGCCTACAATGTGGGCCACTGAGAATATCGAGTGAGGCCGATTGAAGCTCACGCAGTATTGCAATGAGCACCCCACCCCCATCTCGCTTCCCCGTAGCGCCACGATCCCGATCACAGCGGAATACAATGTAGCGAGGGTCAATAAATTCGCTATTCGCTATTTCTGGTATCAGCCAAGTCTCTGTCAATATTATGACGTCATATGAGGATGCCAAGATATTCACGAGCAACGAGTGTAGCTTTATTCTAATTCCCCTACAGTTCTGGTAGTAAATTAAAAAGATTATCAGTACTATCCATTATCAAAGTGTATTGCAACAAATTTATATAGATCTCGCAATCTTTTGTAAAACTTTACAGTTTGTGGAACCCAATCAATTCTAATAGTACACTCATAGCTGTTGAAATAAATTAATAAGATAACACCAAATATTGTATATAAATTTGATTTACCTACATGTCATAGTAAGTAGAAATAATTTTAAAAAATTGCATTAAAAATTGATTTAAATTTTATGGTAAGTTTGTTTAAGTTTGGTTTTTTATTTTGTATAATAAGTAGATTTAGATTGATTAAAATAGTATTAAGTTTCATGGCATGCACAATTTTGTAAAAGTAGGTAACGCAACAGAGTAAAACATAAAGAATATAACAGTAAAAACAATGTAGAATATCAATACCTTACATTTATTCGACCGATTTGGATCGAATTTTATCGAGGTCTCTTTCTCCGCGTAGGTATAGCAAACGAGGGTTCGCCTTCACGCTCTCGGATAAGTATTGTGGCATTTCTAATCCACACATATTTGTAGTCGTGGCTTTTGGCGACATCCCGGGCTTTACGAAATAACTGTTTCTTCTTCAGAGTTAAATGCTCATTAAAGTAAATAGAAGATGACGTTCCAGTTATGCCAATTGGTTCAGTCTTGAGAGATGATGCCTTACGGAAGGCGCTAAGTAGGTTATCCCTGTGTATACACGACGTGAATCTGACGATGACATTTTTTGGTCTAGTGCTTTGTTGGTGTGCATGTGGCACTCTATAAACGGCGACAATGTTCTGCTGTGTCACTGGGGAGTTAAGTGTAAGACCAATTGCTTCAACGAGGGCCGGCAGGTTTTCGTTGCGCCTTTCAGGCAAATTACCTATTTCAATATTGCATTGACGAGCCTGTTGTTCCAAGGTATCAATTTTGGTCTCAAGAGAATTGACAATCAGCTGCACATCAGCAGACTTAGTTCCATTTAACTCGCTGGTACGCTTCTCAAGGCTGTCATAATGCTGCGTCAAAACCTGGGTAGTTGTTTGGAGGCTTGCAACATCATTGCGCAGATCATGCACATTCTGCTTCAAAAGGGACTGCTCAGTACGCAGCGAATTTATTTCCTTTTCTATATTAGCCATAGTAGATTTGATATCGTCGCTAAGTTTAATTATGATTCCTTTGTTCGTGTACTTTAAAATCCTGACTATTTAGGTTATTATAAATATTTGACAATTCAAAATTCGTTGACCAAAATTGACAGTACGTCAATTTTGATATTATATAAAGGATGTCCAGTATAACAGATTGTAACTAAAATTAGTACTGATTTACTTATTTACCAACTGAAATGTCGAATAACTATTCAATTAGACCAGAAAGGGGAATTCAAAATACGCGGTAATTTCCTACCCATACACAAAAATTACACAAGGATAAATAGCAAGAATGTACAAAATTAAGTAAATCCTTTGTTCGGAAATCTAAACATTATTTAGCTCCCTTCAAAATGGTTGAGCTGAATGGTGCTAATCCATGCGTCATGTTCGTGAAAGGGCGCCGTCAGTAGGGACTGGTCATCTCTTTGCTGCCACGGCGATTTTAATTTAATTTTTGAAATGTTCTTTTTTATTTTTATTACGGATGCTTTTAGTGTTTTGCATCGCTCTCATATGTATAACTTCAACAAGTTGTCCTTTAAAAGAGTGTCCGTGGAGTTTCTTGCTCGTTCTTTTCCATAGGTACCTACTACGCTCTGGAATGGGCAACTAGCTTCATATTTCTGACTGACCGACCCCTTGACAATTCAAAAGTGCATGTAATTGGTTTATTTGAAATAAATGGTTTGAGTTTGATTTTGAGTTCGTATAGTTGTAACTGCGCATTACCGCCCTCCTTTCATCTCCTTCGGTACCTTCGCCCGCCTAGTGGCGACCTAGACACGCAGGCGAGGCATGCTACGGTGTCGAGTGTATATAAGGGGACTTGCGTCCCAATCAGTTCAGCCCCCCCGATCAATAGGGAGTACCTCCCCTCACTAAGTTCCTCGAATTTTTCCAGTGTCCTCGATGAGGAACCCCGGCTTGAAGCCAAGTAGGGTGCTCGGTTCGCTGCCTTACAGCGAGGCCTCTAAGTTCCCTCCGACGCTAACGTCGCTGAATTCAGCGACGCTCTAGAAGCTTCCCTCCCAGCCTCTGACGGGCTAAGCGGACTAGCCAGTTCGACACTGGCTTACGATACCCTATGACGCTTAGCCCGTCAGAGTCGATGGACACTGACGAACCCCCTACTCCCAGTCAGAATTAGAGGCAAAGTTCTCTTCTTCCTCTTCGTCCAGGTTGAGCATATCCTCTGAGCAGGCCGTAACGTCGACATGGCTAGTTAGTCTTCGCTCTCCTCTGATCGTGTCGAAGGTCGGTTTGTCTCCGTCATTCAGCACCTGCAAGGACATTTCCTCCAGCGCGCCAGAAAAATCCTCGCCCCTCGGATCGACTCTGTCGCTCCCCCACCAACTACTTTTGGCGTTAGCATCGCCACCAATGATTATCCTCTGCGGTCCCAGCTTTTCTCGGATTTTCTTGATGTGTTCCAGGTACGGCTCTATGGGTTGGTCGGGCTCAAAGTAGTATGATACCACGGTGATCTCCCAGGCCAGCGTTCGGATTCTCACCACAACGATGTTATTTGTGGTGAGAATCGGGTACTGTATGATGTCAAAGTCGTGGTTAAACACTGCAATGGCTGCTTTGACATTTCCTTCCCCTGGGCTAGTGTTCTGGAAGATCCTCACCCCTCTGTAGTTCTTCATACTACTTGAGCCCCCCACGTAGGGTTCCTGAAGCAGAGCTATGGCTGCTTTTCTGCGATCCGCTTCTATCAGCAGTTCATTGGTGGCGAGCTGCTTCCTCTGCAGGTTTGCCTGTAGTATAAGGTATGAAGCTTCGCTGGTGGGAGTGCCGCTCCCGAGTGCTCCCCTGCCCGTGACCACCTTAGCAATACGCCGTTGTGGCTCTCGCCAGGGCGTCCCACTTTCTCCTTATCGGGCAGTCCTGACTGAACGCATTGTGCTCTGCATTTGCGAGTTTGGCATGCGTGCAATTGCAGCAAGTCGGCGCTGCACCAGCGAGCCAGTCAGAACAGTCCGCCTTTTTGTGGGGCCCGGCGCAATGGCTACATTTCTCGACTGTTTCTTTACAGAAACGCCTGCCATGGCCGTACCCCAGACAAAGGGAACACTGGACGAGGGGAGATTGGTCCGCGATTGGGATGCGCTGCAGGTCAATCTGCACGGTCTCCGCGTCCATAATCCTAGTCCATATTCTAGGGGACACCCTAACGACGACATGATTCATAAGAGGGTTCCTTGTTCTCTTTTTGTATCGGATCTCCACTCTGTTGTCCTGTTTGTCAAGGTCTCTGAATATCCTCTCGTTCTGATTTCTCAGAGCGAGAACGATATCATCGTCACTATTGTACGTCAAGACGCCTTTGAGGATTAAGAGTGGGTCCTTGTTCCTGATATCGTCGACGTTAAGGTGATTACCCGCCTTCTGGATTCTGTCCTTCAATATCTGTCTTTCTTCCTCGCTTCGGCAACCCACGATGACCTTTCTGTCTTTGGCCTTTCTAATTTTGTCGATGGTCACGCCCCCTTCCTTAGCATTCACCGCAGTCCGGATCCTGTGGAGCACCTCATCCCCAGTCTCTGTTTCGTCCTTGGAGGTGACCACCACCGAGTGCAGGGTGGCTTGCTCCGGGATTCTACCCCTACTGCTACCAGCCGCCACGCTCGCATAGGTGGTCCCCTCCAAGACTTTCTGATGGGACAGTATAGTGTCTCTAAGACTCTCCATCTTTTCGGTGTTAGCTGTGATGAGTTTGAGGTGCTCCTCCATCTTCTCTATCAGCTTGTTTTCCACCTGGCAACCGACAGGGTGAGAAGAGAGGGGAGGATGTATAGGTCCCTCCCCTTCCTTCCCCTCCCGCCCCTTGCTCTGAGCTGTTTCTTTTCCCTTAGTCGTCTCCGACTCTTTCAGTAACTGATAGAGTCGTTCCACGGCTGCAGTGACCCCTTCCTTAATTTCCGTCTTCGTGTTTCTTGAGTTGCCGAGGTGGAGCTTTGCCTTATTTAGGCATGCCCTTCCCTCAGCAAGTCTGGTGGGATAGGTCGGTTTTGGGGGCGGACTACCCGAGGCGTCCAACGATGGTGTTTGCGTTTTTGCGTTGGAGGGACCCGGCACCTGCGCAGTCATCCTTTTCGGTAAGGTCTTTGTACCGGTTTCTGTCTCACCAATGCTTGGTCGGACCACAAAAGTTCGGTCCTGGGTTTCCGACGAGGGACCTGCCTTCTCCGTCGATTTCACGGCTTCCTTGGGGGAGTTTAGTGTCATGTTTTTAGTCGGGGTCCTCATTCCGAGCATGATTTGAACATGTAGGATTTTTAGTAAGACGTGTAAATGGCGTCAATACCAATTTAGTCAGTCGGGGCTTAAATTTATTAAAAAGTCTTAAGTCTAAGTCAATTTTTTACTCTTTATAAAGTAAGTCAAAAATACCCCAATTTACAATAATATAAATATATAAAAAACTGTGACAAAAATAACACAGCGATACAATTGGTCAGAGCCAAAAGGCAGATCTTTTTCTCCTGATTTCAAAGACCCCAAACTTGGTGGGTCTATGACCTCTGGTTACAAAGTTAAGGACGGGGGGGTGAGGTAGCCCTGAAGGGGCAGGGGGAGGGAAGGGGGGGTGCTAGGAGTTACAGGGGATCACATAAATATGTGTACTACAACAAAATAGTGGGGGTCAAGTGAAAATAGGAAGGGGTCAAAATGGGGGTCTTAGGGGCCTAGGCCTGGGTCCTAGGAGAGGGTACTAGGGGGGGGGCAAATTTTGTCAGAATTTGGATTATTCCCAACCGTTTTCGAGATACAGTGGGGGTTAGAAATAGTTGAGGGTGGGGAGACTTTTATTTGGTGATTATAATATATGTAAGTTATTATAGGTATATTTAATTAAGGTACTAGTTAATTTTGGGGTCAAAAAGGGGGTCTAGGGGTCTTATCCAAGTATAGGTTCTAGCTGAGAGAGGGGTACTAGGGAGGGGGGGGGGGGAATTTCGTCAGAATTTTGTTATTTCAAGCCGTTCCCGAGATATTTGGGGGACAACAAATTCCGGGGAGATAAGTTGTACAGAATGGGTGAATAGGGGACTGCTGCTGCATACACAGTAGTACACAACATAAGGTATTTATTGCATGTGATCGGAGAAGGGGACGGAGTCAGGAAATATTGAGGGGGGGGGGGGATTTTCGATTCAAGGGGACTTATGATTTTATGGCGTATGAATAGATACAGTGATTATAATAATATTGGACGCGGAAGGTATTTTGGGGGGGGGGGGTCGCTTTCATTAATAAACAATTTAATAAAAAGAAAGGGGGGGTTCGAAAAGGACAATTTTCCCCATTCTGTGATACCACTTAAAGATTTTTTATTTTGTCCTGAGGGGGTGTATTTTAATTATATTGTATATAATTATAATTATATATAACTATATTATATTTATTGTGTCAAAAACTAGAACTGGAAAAACTGATTTTTGTCGTTAAAAAAAAACATAAAATAATACAATAATGCAAAACCGATAGCTAGGTACCGAGTACTTATAACTATAATTTTTTGGATTTTTTGGGGTTGAAGTAACCAACCCCCGAATTTTTTAAAACTTTTAAAGCTTAATTAAGTACTTAAAACATATTTATCCAAATTAATCAAAATTTTAACCACATATAGAAGTGCATAATGATGATTTTTTTAAGTTAATAAAAAATATATGTTTACGATCTAATTTCCTGGATAATAAATCTTGAAATTTACAAAAATTTTGACCTTATTTTTCCTGGTGTTCCATGCAAATTTTCTTCGATGTCTCTTAACCTCCCTGCCCCTCGTCTGCACCGCCTTCAGAAAATGATGTCGGATCCTGTAGAAACCCTCGGGATCTCCGACCACGTTGCACGTGGTTTTTGGTTTTTCTTCTGTATCTTCGGAACCCCAACTCGGAAAATTCCAAAGTTGGTGTCTAGAGAAAGGTCTTTACGCGGCGCACCCGGCTACGATCGCCGATTTTCGAGTGTTCACTCAAAATCGAGCAGCGTTGAGCTCCAAAGTATCCACAAAGTGGTTTTTCACAAATAACTTTTCCAATTTTTCACTTTTCACAATAAAACTATACACGATAGCGTGCGTCTCAGCAGCGCGCTTCTAATGATATATCGCACTTATAACTTTTCGCGAAAAAACCGATTTTTTTGAATTTTTAAGCGCGGAGCGACTTAAAAACGATCTGTACCTCTACCATGAGTTGCCATCGAAAACTTACTCGCTAGCGATAGCGTATTAACACGTTCAGTGCCGGGAGCCCTCCTGGTGGGTTCACCTAGTCGCATATGAGATGCCGGGAGCCCTCGCGGAGGGCTAATTTTAAATGTAGGTTTTTCTTAGCGAATACAGCATTATAAACCATGAAAAAACTTTTTTCCAAAAAAAAAACAACCGACTTCCAAAAAAAACATAAAAATAACTTTTTTACAAAACAAAATCCACCGAATTCCACAAAAATACACTTAAAAGAGAAAAATAACTTGAATTTCGGAAGTCGGTGGCAAAAACAA
This sequence comes from Xanthia icteritia, assembly GCA_949128155.2. Classification (NCBI taxonomy): domain Eukaryota; kingdom Metazoa; phylum Arthropoda; class Insecta; order Lepidoptera; family Noctuidae; genus Xanthia; species Xanthia icteritia. Next base: position 16,788,870 of record OX421955.2, read on the forward strand.
TAGTATTTTATTAGATACATATATACTAAAAGATACCTACCGTAATATATATGAAAGCAATTCATAACTATTTCCCTAGGGATATAACTATATCACGGCTTCAACTATGCGAACTGCGAACCATCTTAAAATATAAGTATATGGATCTGTATTTTCGTTTTTGCCACCGACTTCCGAAATTCAAGTTATTTTTCTCTTTTAAGTGTATTTTTGTGGAATTCGGTGGATTTTGTTTTGTAAAAAAGTTATTTTTATGTTTTTTTTGGAAGTCGGTTGTTTTTTTTTTGGAAAAAAGTTTTTATTTTTCACTTTTTAGTTGTGTTTATACCTACCCCACACAAATTAACGAATCATTCCACTTTGCCCCACCGGGCCGCCCACGCGCCCCGCTGGTGGGGCAAGGAGGAATGCCTAAAATTTTTCAGTGGAATATGCCCTACTAGGGTTGGCACCTTAGAAATGTGTAGGTAGGTATGCTCGTATTTGATATATGTTTGGAAAAGAAAGAAATGTTGATGGCCCAGAGGTTAAGGCCTCGCCTCTCATGCATGAGGTTGTGGGTTCAAATCTGAGCAAGTACTAATGTGACTTTTTCAATTCATATGTACTTTCTGAGTTTATCTTGGACATTATTGACATCAGTGAAGGAAAACATCGTGAGGAAACACGGACTTATAGTTAATATTAGTCTGAAATCATCAACCCATTTTGAGCAAGCATGATGATCAGTGCTCGTGCCTTCTCTGTATGCGGAGAGGCCTTTGCCCTGCAGTGGGACAGTAATAGGCTGGTATTATTATTTTATTATTAATTTTTATTTACTATTTGTTTCTGGAAGGAATCGGGTTGTAAATCATACGTTAATTACACGATTTGTTACAAATAAAATAAAATCTAAGTAAATACAAGCCCTAGTTACATTTTACTTAGATATAAATTTCTTTCTTTTCCAATCAAATATAAAATACGAACATACCTACCTACACAAATTCTAAGGTGCCAACCCTAGTGGGGAAGAATCCATGCCATGGGGCAGAATGCATTTGCCCCACCAGTGGGGCGAATCCATGCCATGGGGCAGAATGCATTTGCCCCACCAGTGGGGCGACTTGGTGGGGCAAAGTGGAATGATTTAAATTTACCCCCTTTGTGGGTGAAAAGGGGGGATACGGAATGTATGAAAAATCTTATTCATTTGGTTTAGAAAACGCGGTATAAACTTATCTAGGTAATAATAAAGATGGAATCATACATTTTTACAAACTGGCTTGAAAGTGTAGAAAGGGGGTTACAATTTTTTTTGCATCTCAATGACATCTATTGACCCAAAATGGTACACATTTTGGAATACATTTTTCTACGTTCAATTTAACAGAAAAGACATTTTTGAAATTTAATTACAGTCCTATTAAAATTGTAAATTGAATATAATCACGATGTAACATTTAGTGTTTGTTTCATTGCAATAGTTTCATATAATAAAAATATATGCTAATACCGGTTTATAACAACCGTACTACATCTTTCACGACAAACTTTTAAAGGTTAAAGTTTTCAAAGTGATACCCATACCACCAACAAGCACTAGGTTCCAGGCAGCAAGGGATAACGGAGATGTGGAGCGTATGCTGCCTCTAATATTAAGCTGGGCGGTCACAGTCCATAAATTGCAGGCTACCACCCTCGAAAGAGCTGAGATCGACTTTGGTAAAAAAAACTTTGCAAAAGAGCAAATATACGTCGCGCTTAGTTGTGTCAGAAGTTTGGAAGGCATTGTTTTATCAGAGTTGGACGCCAGCAAATTATTAAAGCAACCACACGGCCACAGATCATTGACGGAAATAACGAGGCTACAAAATCTGTCTTCTGACAATCAAGGCCACACATAATATACGACTCAAGTAGCGCAATTTGATGCCGGGATATTACCATTAAAATCATTTATAGCTAGAGTACATCTCATGGCAATTCAAATAAGCCCAAACACGGCTAGGATACATTGTTTTATGATGGAGTTCCGGTGCCGTCCTTCCGGCTTCATCTTCAGATCAGTTCGATGGTCTTCAGAATTATTTATTTAAACGTGCTTCACTGTCGCTTAACTATCTTAATCGAGATATCTTATCGCCACCCGTGAAATACTTATCATTGAGTAGTTCCGGTGGCCATCTGTCTTCTTCATCAGTTCCACTTCATTAAATGATACTTTCTGAATGCAAATGCAAAAGGCGGGCTGGCACCAGTCGGGGTCGCGGAAGATTTGAACGTTCCCGCGACCCCGGCGTAGGTGTGAGATGGAACACCGGGGTGGTTTTTAGTCAGAAAGAGTCTGACAGACCCCTCCGCCCGCCCCAGGGCGGAGGACATCCATGAGGATTTTCCACCCCGAACAAAAAAAAAAAAAAAAAAAGGTTAGGTTAGGTTAGGTTAGGTTTGAGGAGGCGCAGTGGTTCCACGGGGCGATGACGCAAATTTGCGACGCGTCCATGCCCCGGGTTCACACGCAATTTACAAGGCGCCGGGTGTACTGGTGGTCTGCCGAAATCGCGCAGATGCGCGTCACGTGTATAGACGTCAGACGCCAGTACACCCGATACCGGAGAAGACGTCGTCGGGTCCCTGACGAAGAAGCCGCGCTGTATGAGGTGTACCGCGCGGCGAAGCAGGCTCTGTGGCTGGCCATAGGTGAGGCGAAGACGCGTGCTAGGGAGGAGAGTTTGGAGACTCTGGACCGTGATCCATGGGGGCGCCCTTATCGTGCGGTCCGGGGGAAACTCCGGGCCTGGGCGCCTCCGCTTACGGAGAGTCTCCAACCAGAGCTGCTGGAGGAGGTGGTCGCAGCCCTCTTCCCGGCGAGAGCGGAGCATGCTCCGCCACCGATGGCATTGCCCACAGCCACAGAGCTTGAGGAAGAGAACGCCAGCGTCCCACGGGTGACACAGGCAGAGATGAGGGCGGCCGTGATGCGGCTCCGGGCAAAAACCGTTGCTCCGGGGCCCGATGGCATCCACGGCTTAGTGCTAGCCCTCGCTCTGAAGGAGCTTGAGCCCCAACTGACAGGACTCTTCTCAGCGTGCCTAGAGCAGGGCCAGTTTCCCACTCAGTGGAAATCTGGTCGTCTGGTCCTGCTCAGGAAGGCGGGGCGCCCTGAGGACTCGCCGTCCGCGTACCGGCCCATAGTGCTGCTAGACGAGGTGGGAAAACTGCTCGAGCGGATTATCGCAGCCCGCCTCGTAAGCCACTTGTGCAGAGAGGGGCCGGACCTGGACGATAGCCAGTTCGGGTTTCGGCATGGGCGCTCCACTATCCACGCTATATCGCGAGTGAGAGCCCTGGCGGAGGAAGCGGTGTCTTGGGGCGGGGTGATGTTGGCGGTGTCCTTGGACATTTCTAACGCCTTCAACACCCTGCCCTGGAGTTGTATTCGGGAGGCACTGCGTTACCATCGGGTGCCTCCCTACCTCCGCCGCATTGTTGGGGCTTATTTGGCGGAGAGGTGTGTCACCTACGTGGGACGTGATGGCGGAAAGCAGCGCCGCATGTCGTGCGGTGTTCCGCAGGGCTCGGTCGTGGGACCGCTCCTGTGGAACATCGGGTACGACTGGGTGCTGCGGGGCGAGCTCCAGCCGGGCGTGGACCTGACGTGTTACGCGGACGACACGCTGGTCACGGCCCGGGGGAGCTCGTACAGGGAGGCAGCGTTGCTGGCGACGGCTGCGGTCTCACAGGTGGTGGGCCGCATACGGCGCCTAGGCCTGGAGGTGGCCCTCAACAAGTCGGAGGCCATGGTCTTTCATGGCCCCCGGCGGGCGCCGCCGCCGGGATTACACATCGTGGTGGGGGGGGGCCCAAATAGATGTCGAGTCTACCATGAAGTACCTAGGATTGGTGCTCGACAGCCGGTGGAATTTCGGCCCCCACTTCCGGCGGCTTGCGCCCAAGTTGTTGGGCGCGGCTGGGGCGCTGTCAACGCTGCTTCCCAATCTGGGGGGCCCGAGCGCCGCCTGTAGGCGGCTCTACGTGGGGATCGTGCGATCGATGGCCCTGTATGGGGCCCCGATCTGGGCGGCTGACCTGACGGCCAACAGCTTAATCGTTCTGCGGAAACCGCAGCGGGCTATGGCCGTCAGAGTCATAAGGGGTTATCGCACGATCTCCTACGAGGCGGGTTGTATACTGGCCGGATCCCCGCCCTGGGACCTGGAGGCGAAGGTGCTCGCGTCACTGTACTGGTGGCGCGAGGAAACGCGGGCGCGGGGCGAGCGACTGACGCAGCAACATTTGGAGCTGCGCCGGTCACAGCTCCGCGAGGTCCTGGTGGCGGAATGGCGGAACAGGCTTTCGAGCCCTACCGCCGGCCTCGGCACCATCGAGGCGGTCCGGCCAGTGCTCGACCACTGGCTCGGGAGGAGGCACGGCTCCCTGTCGTTTCGGGCGACGCAGGTGCTCTCGGGGCATGGCTGCTTCGGGAAGTACCTGTGTCGCATAAACAGGGAGCCGGACGCTCGGTGTCACCACTGCGTCGACTGCCGGGAGGACACGGCGCGGCATACGCTGGCAGAGTGTGCCGCTTGGGAGGAGCCGCGCCGTGCCCTCATCAGTGAAGTAGGCAGTGACCTGTCGCTGCCGGCCGTAGTGAGTGCGATGGTCGGCAGCGAAGAGTCCTGGGACGCGGTGGTTTCCTTCTGCGAAACTGTCATCTCGCAGAAGGAGGCTGCGGAGAGGGAGAGGGAGATCACGACTCTACTCCCGATCCGCAGCAGGCGCACCGGGCGTCGGTGGAGGGCGGACAACGCCCTCTTCCAGCCCCCCTAAATGGGTCCAGGGGTGACGGACATGGGGACGTCCGTCGCCCCCCATTCAACAGGACCCGAGGCGGCGGCGCGTAGTGTTCCACGCGCGCCCCTCTTGGACGTCGCGGAGGGAGTCAAACACCTCACTCCCTCCGCTGACCTGAGGAGAGGCCCGCAGAGGCGGGCCGGCACCAGTCGGGGATTGCGGAAGTCGCTTTTGTTCCCACGATCCCCGGCGTAGGTGTGGGTTGGGAACACCGGGGTGGTTTTTAGTCAGTAAGAGTCTGACAGACCCCTCTGCCCCCCCCAGGGCGGAGGACATCCATGAGGATTTTCCACCCCGGAACAAAAAATAAAAAAAAAAGGTTAGGTTAGGTTAGGTTAGGTTTTTTTTTTTTTTTTTTTTTTTTTTTTTTTTTTTTTTTTTTTTTTCTGTCCGGGCGCTGAGGCCCGGCCCGCGAGCTACCTCTAACATAATTAGAGTCCTTTCTTAACAATATATGGGATATACTACAGGGGTTCTTTATTTTATTTTTACATAAGTTTTATTTTATTCCTTATTTTAAATGTGGCTTAATGCAGAAACAGCACAGTCTTATAATCTATACATTTGCTATAATTTACTTAGAGATTAACAGGTTTTCTTATCCATAATAAATTTATCCTTAGACATTATTCATATTTACCAAGTTATATACCTTAATTCTAAACATCTTGTTTTAGACATCTCTTTTAAACATCTTATTTTCTATATTGTACATTTACATCTTATATGCTAGTTAATATATTTTATACTAATATATATATAGCATTAATTTGTTGTTCTATTTATTTCTTTTTATAACGCATTGTGCAATGTCTACTATGTATTCTAAGAATATATCTCTATTTTTCCTATTGGACATGAACTCTGGGAAGTTATTAGCCACCATTTTGCTTTCCAACTTGTTCTCAACCTCGAGTCTTATTAGGGCGTGAACTGGGCAGTCGGTCAAAATATGCTCGACCGTTTCAGAAGTTCCGGGTTGGCAAATGCACGATGAGTTCTCTTTGCACCTGAAACGATTCAGGTACTCCGAGAACCCACCGTGCCCCGTTAGTACTTGGGTGGTGACGTTGGTTGGGGTAATTTTACGGACAATTTTGTGGGAGGTTATTACTTCGGGAAAGAATAATTTTGTTACCCTTGCTCTGGCGCTATCTTTGTATCGTCTGTTCCATTCATCAACCGACCCCTTTCGGATCTGTCGTTTGATGAATGAAACCGGACATAGGTCATAGTCTGGCTTGGTCTTAATTTTTAAAGCTGCCTCCTTTGCTAGCTCATCCGCTCTCTCGTTGCCCGCGAGGCCCGCGTGCGCCTTGATCCAGAACAAAAACACAGTTTTGTTCTGGTTTTCAATGGCCCTTAGGTTCTCGCGGGTTTTCACTGCCAGAGGGTGCGTTGTGCTGGGGTTTGCTATGGTCTCCAAGGCTGACCTGGAGTCGCTGTAAATTCCATAGCTCTTCTCGCTTCGTCGTTGTACTTCCTCAGTGGCTCTGCATACTGCGAGGAGTTCCGCCTGGTATACCGTGCAGTATGGAGCAAGCTTGAGTTTGAGGGTCTTCACCTCTGCTGCGCTATCCCAGAGCGTAAGCGCTGCGCCGACCTTGCCCTCAATCCGACTACCGTCGGTAAATATGCGGATAGCCTGGTTGTTCTGTCTGTCAAGTTGCTCCTGGTCTACCAGGCTCACGAACTCATCTCGAATAACTCGAAGATTTTCGGTTTAACGCCGGTAATTTTGGGATTTATAATTACTTACCTGCCACACCTTCAAGCTGGACCGCGTTTCGTGTTCTGTCTCGTTGGTTGGTAGAACAAAAAATTCTATAAACACCTATTTTTCTTCTATAAATCACGTTTTTTCGCTATAAATTCAAAATTTTGTTCGGCGCCTACCTCTAAACACTCCGTTTTCCATTAGCCCGCGCGCAGACGCGTGTTTTGACACCTCACACGCCTGGCTATCTCGGAAAAACTGAGGAAAATTTTTATATACCTACTTATTCAAAATTCACCTTATCGATACAGTATTCAACATTAATTACAATAACTTTGCACTTAGGAGACGGATTTGGAAGCGGTTTTCGGCGTAGTTAATTTTAATTGGGCTCTGCCCTGCCTTCCCACCTATCCTTATCCATCTTATTGCTTAAAAAATATTTAAATCTATACTTCGTAAATTTCACTTTGTAAAAACACAAAAATCTCGAATAACTCGAAGATTTTCGGTTTAACGCCGGTAATTTTGGGATTTATAATTACTTACCTGCCACACCTTCAAGCTGGACCGCGTTTCGTGTTCTGTCTCGTTGGTTGGTAGAACAAAAAATTCTATAAACACCTATTTTTCTTCTATAAATCACGTTTTTTCGCTATAAATTCAAAATTTTGTTCTGCGCCTACTTTTTCCGAGATAGCCAGGCGTGTGAGGTGTCAAAACACGCGTCTGCGCGCGGGCTAATGGAAAACGGAGTGTTTAGAGGTAGGCGCCGAACAAAATTTTGAATTTATAGCGAAAAAACGTGATTTATAGAAGAAAAATAGGTGTTTATAGAATTTTTTGTTCTACCAACCAACGAGACAGAACACGAAACGCGGTCCAGCTTGAAGGTGTGGCAGGTAAGTAATTATAAATCCCAAAATTACCGGCGTTAAACCGAAAATCTTCGAGTTATTCGAGATTTTTGTGTTTTTACAAAGTGAAATTTACGAAGTATAGATTAAAATATTTTTTAAGCAATAAGATGGATAAGGATAGGTGGGAAGGCAGGGCAGAGCCCAATTAAAATTAACTACGCCGAAAACCGCTTCCAAATCCGTCTCCTAAGTGCAAAGTTATTGTAATTAATGTTGAATACTGTATCGATAAGGTGAATTTTGAATAAGTAGGTATATAAAAATTTTCCTCAGTTTTTCCGAGATAGCCAGGCGTGTGAGGTGTCAAAACACGCGTCTGCGCGCGGGCTAATGGAAAACGGAGTGTTTAGAGGTAGGCGCCGAACAAAATTTTGAATTTATAGCGAAAAAACGTGATTTATAGAAGAAAAATAGGTGTTTATAGAATTTTTTGTTCTACCAACCAACGAGACAGAACACGAAACGCGGTCCAGCTTGAAGGTGTGGCAGGTAAGTAATTATAAATCCCAAAATTACCGGCGTTAAACCGAAAATCTTCGAGTTATTCGAGATTTTTGTGTTTTTACAAAGTGAAATTTACGAAGTATAGATTAAAATATTTTTTAAGCAATAAGATGGATAAGGATAGGTGGGAAGGCAGGGCAGAGCCCAATTAAAATTAACTACGCCGAAAACCGCTTCCAAATCCGTCTCCTAAGTGCAAAGTTATTGTGGGTTAGGTTAGGTTAGGTTAGGTAAGGGGCCGGACCTGGACGATAGCCAGTTCGGGTTTCGGCATGGGCGCTCCACTATCCACGCTATATCGCGAGTGAGAGCCCTGGCGGAGGAAGCGGTGTCTCGGGGCGGGGTGATGTTGGCGGTGTCCTTGGACATTTCTAACGCCTTCAACACCCTGCCCTGGAGTTGTATTCGGGAGGCACTGCGTTACCATCGGGTGCCTCCCTACCTCCGCCGCATTGTTGGGGCTTATTTGGCGGAGAGGTGTGTCACCTACGTGGGACGTGATGGCGGAAAGCAGCGCCGCATGTCGTGCGGTGTTCCGCAGGGCTCGGTCGTGGGACCGCTCCTGTGGAACATCGGGTACGACTGGGTGCTGCGGGGCGAGCTCCAGCCGGGCGTGGACCTGACGTGTTACGCGGACGACACGCTGGTCACGGCCCGGGGGAGCTCGTACAGGGAGGCAGCGTTGCTGGCGACGGCTGCGGTCTCACAGGTGGTGGGCCGCATACGGCGCCTAGGCCTGGAGGTGGCCCTCAACAAGTCGGAGGCCATGGTCTTTCATGGCCCCCGGCGGGCGCCGCCGCCGGGATTACACATCGTGGTGGGAGGGGCCCAAATAGCTGTCGAGTCTACCATGAAGTACCTAGGATTGGTGCTCGACAGCCGGTGGAATTTCGGCCCCCACTTCCGGCGGCTTGCGCCCAAGTTGTTGGGCGCGGCTGGGGCGCTGTCAACGCTGCTTCCCAATCTGGGGGGCCCGAGCGCCGCCTGTAGGCGGCTCTACGTGGGGATCGTGCGATCGATGGCCCTGTATGGGGCCCCGATCTGGGCGGCTGACCTGACGGCCAACAGCTTAATCGTTCTGCGGAAACCGCAGCGGGCTATGGCCGTCAGAGTCATAAGGGGTTATCGCACGATCTCCTACGAGGCGGGTTGTATACTGGCCGGATCCCCGCCCTGGGACCTGGAGGCGAAGGTGCTCGCGTCACTGTACTGGCGGCGCGAGGAAACGCGGGCGCGGGGCGAGCGACTGACGCAACAACATTTGGAGCTGCGCCGGTCACAGCTCCGCGAGGTCCTGGTGGCGGAATGGCGGAACAGGCTTTCGAGCCCTACCGCCGGCCTCGGCACCATCGAGGCGGTCCGGCCAGTGCTCGACCACTGGCTCGGGAGGAGGCACGGCTCCCTGTCGTTTCGGGCGACGCAGGTGCTCTCGGGGCATGGCTGCTTCGGGAAGTACCTGTGTCGCATAAACAGGGAGCCGGACGCTCGGTGTCACCACTGCGTCGACTGCCGGGAGGACACGGCGCGGCATACGCTGGCAGAGTGTGCCGCTTGGGAGGAGCCGCGCCGTGCCCTCATCAGTGAAGTAGGCAGTGACCTGTCGCTGCCGGCCGTAGTGAGTGCGATGGTCGGCAGCGAAGAGTCCTGGGACGCGGTGGTCTCCTTCTGCGAAACTGTCATCTCGCAGAAGGAGGCTGCGGAGAGGGAGAGGGAGATCACGTCTCTACTCCCGATCCGCAGCAGGCGCACCGGGCGTCGGCGGAGGGCGGACAACGCCCTCTTCCAGCCCCCCTAAATGGGTCCAGGGGTGACGGACATGGGGACGTCCGTCGCCCCCCATTCAACAGGACCCGAGGCGGCGGCGCGTAGTGTTCCACGCGCGCCCCTCTTGGACGTCGCGGAGGGAGTCAAACACCTCACTCCCTCCGCTGACCTGAGGAGAGGCCCGCAGAGGCGGGCCGGCACCAGTCGGGGATTGCGGAAGTCGCTTTTGTTCCCGCGATCCCCGGCGTAGGTGTGGGTTGGGAACACCGGGGTGATTTTTAGTCAGTAAGAGTCTGACAGACCCCTCTGCCCCCCCAGGGCGGAGGACATCCATGAGGATTTTCCACCCCGGAACAAAAAAAAAAAAAAAAAAAAAGGTTAGGTTAGGTTAGGTTAGGTTGGGCTAGGCGGGCATGCGCCCCATCCTCGCCCCGTGCTGTTGCTGGGCGATCTCAACGCCAAATCTGCGGCGTGGGGATCCCCAGTGACCGATGCTAGGGGTGAGGCATTGGAGGAGTGGGCGGTCACGACTGGCCTGGTCGTCCTGAACCGGGGCTCGGTCCACACGTGCGTGCGGCAGCGGGGCGGATCGATTGTTGACGTCTCGTTCGCTAGCCCTGCTGTCGCGAGCCGTGTTCGTGACTGGCGAGTCGCCGTGGAGGTGGAGACGTTGTCGGATCATAGATATATCCGTTTCGACGTCTCCGCCCAGACCGCTGGCGGCCGCAGATCATCAGTCTCGCGAATGGACGGCCCGCGCTGGGCGCGCAAGCGCATCGACAGGGAACTTCTCGAGGAGGCCGCTATTGTTCAGGCCTGGAGCCGGGAGTCGGCAACGAACGGACCCGTCGACGTCGACGTCGAACAGGAGGCGCTGTGGTTCCGCGGGGCGATGACGCAAATCTGCGACGCGTCCATGCCCCGGGTCCACGCACAGTCCGCAAGGCGCCAGGTGTACTGGTGGTCCGCCGAAATCGCGCACTTACGAGTCGCGTGCGTGGCGGTGAGACGCCAGTACACCCGTTATCGAAGACGACGTCGTCGGGTCCCTGACGAAGAAGCCGCGCTGTATGAGGTGTACCGCGCGGCTAAGGGGACTCTGTGGCTGGCCATCGGTGAGGCGAAAACGCGAGCCAGGGAAGGGATGTTGGAGACTCTAGACGGGGATCCGTGGGGGCGCCCTTATCGAGCGGTTCGAGGGAAACTAAGAGCCGCAGCGCCCCCACTTACGGAGAGTCTCCAACCCGAGCTGCTGGATGAGGTAGTCGCAGCCCTCTTCCCGGCAAGAGCGGAGCACACTCCGCCGCCGATGGCTTTGCCCACAGCCGCAGAGTCTACGGAGGAAAACGCCATCAGCGTCCCAGAGGTGACACAGGCAGAGATGGGGGCGGCCGTGATGCGGCTCCGGGCCAAGAATGTGGCTCCGGGGCCAGACGGAATTCACGGCCTAGCATTAGCCCTCGCTCTGAAGGAGCTAGAGCCCCAGCTAAGAGGACTCTTCACAGCGTGCCTGGAGCGGGGCCAGTTTCCCACTTTGTGGAAAAGTGGTCGTCTGGTCCTGCTCAGGAAGGCGGGGCGCCCTGCAGACTTGCCGTCCGCGTACCGGCCCATAGTGCTGCTAGACGAGGTGGGTAAGCTGTTCGAGCGTATACTCGCAGCCCGCCTCGTCGGCCACTTGTGCGGAGAGGGGCCGGACCTGGACGAGAGCCAGTTCGGCTTTCGGCATGGGCGCTCCACCATACACGCAATAGCGCGTGTGAGAGTCCTGGCAGAGGAAACGGTGTCCCGGGGTGGGGTGGTGGTGGCGGTGTCCTTGGACATCTCCAACGCCTTCAACACCCTGCCCTGGAGTTGTATTCGGGAGGCACTGCGGTACCATCGGGTGCCTCCCTACCTCCGCCGCATCGTTGGGGCTTATTTGGCGGGGAGGTGTGTCACCTACGTGGGACGTGATGGCGGAAACCAGCGCCTCATGTCGTGCGGTGTTCCACAGGGATCGGTTCTGGGGCCGCTCCTGTGGAACATCGGGTACGACTGGGTGCTGAGAGGCGAGTTCCCACCGGGCGTGGACCTGACGTGCTACGCGGACGACACGCTGGTCACGGCTCGGGGGAAATCGCACAGGGAGGCAGCGTTGCTGGCGACGGCTGCGGTCTCACAGACGGTGAGCCGCATACGGCGCCTCGGCCTGGAGGTGGCCCTCAACAAGTCGGAGGCCATGGTGTTTCATGGTTCCCGGCGGGCGCCACCGCCCGGATCACACATCGTGGTCGGGGGGGTCCGAATCGCTGTCGAGCCCACCATGAAGTATCTGGGACTGGTGCTCGACAGCCGATGGGATTTCGGCCCTCACTTCCGGCGGTTGGCGCCCAAGTTGTTGGGCGCGGCTGGGGCGCTGTCAACGCTGCTTCCCAATCTGGGGGGCCCGAGCGCCGCTTGTAGACGGCTCTACGTGGGGATCGTGCGATCGATGGCCCTTTACGGGGCCCCGATCTGGGCGGCTGACCTGACGGCCGGTAGCATCTCTGTGCTGCGAAAGCCGCAGAGAGCTATGGCCGTCAGAGTCATCAGGGGGTACCGCACGATCTCCCACGAGGCGGCTTGTGCACTGGCCGGATCCCCGCCCTGGGACCTGGAGGCGAAGGTACTCGCGTCACTGTATCGGTGGCGCGAGGAAGCGCGGGCGCGGGGCGAGCGACCGATGCAGCGCCATTTGGAGCAGCGTCGGTCGCAGCTTCGCGAGGTCCTGGTGGCGGAATGGCGGGACAGGCTTTCACGCCCTACCGCCGGCCTCGTCACCATCGAGGCGGTCCGGCCAGTGCTCGACCTTTGGCTCGGGAGGAGGCACGGCTCCCTGTCATTTCGGGTGACACAGGTGCTCTCGGGGCATGGTTGCTTCGGGAAGTACCTGTGTCGCATAAACAGGGAGCCGGACGCCCGGTGTCACCACTGCGTCGACTGCCGGGAGGACACGGCGTGGCATACGCTGGCAGAGTGTGCCGCTTGGGAGGAGCCGCGCCGTGCCCTCATCTCAGGAGTAGGCAGTGACCTGTCGCTGTCGGCCGTTGTGAATGCAATGGTCGGCAGCGAAGCGTCCTGGGACGCGGTGGTATCCTTCTGCGAAGTAGTAATCTCGCAGAAGGAGGCTGCGGAACGGGAGAGAGAGATTTCATCCTCTCACCCGGCCCGCAGCAGGCGCACCGGGCGTCGGCGGAGGGCGGACAACGCCCTCTTCCAGCCCCCCTAAATGGGTCCAGGGGCGACGGACCCGGGGAAGTCCGTCGCCCCCCATACATCTGGACCCGAGGTGGCGGCGCGTAGTGTTCCACGCGCGCCCCTCTTAGACGTCGCGGGGGGAGTCAAACACCTCACTCCCCCCGCTCGACGAGACGGAGCCCGCAGAGGCGGGCTGGCACCAGTCGGGGTCGCGGAAGATTTGAACGTTCCCGCGACCCCAGCGTAGGTGTGAGACGGAACACCGGGGTGGTTTTTAGTCAGTAAGAGTCTGACAGACCCCTCCGCCCACCCCAGGGCGGAGGACATCCATGAGGATTTTCCACCCCGAACAAAAAAAAAAAAAAAAGGCGGGCATGCGCCGGGAGGGTTGTGGATGTAAAGGCTGAGCCGGTTTCCCATGGCCCTCCCATCACGGCGATGCGGGAACACCGCTGAGTTTTAGTGGGTATACTGTCATTCTGACAGGAGTCCCACATACCCCGTCTCGTCCCCCACGAGCGGCAATGCATAAAGCATTTCTCAGCGAAAAAAAAAAAAAAAAAAAAAAAAAAAAAAAAAAAAAAAAAAAAAAGGTTGGGGTGGGGGATCCCCCACAGCGCATACTTCCACGTAGTTTCCCCCGGGCAACGCCGTGTCTGACCACCGTAACGGAGTGGCAGACCGGCGGCTAAAGTGCGCTGTGATTCGCAGACCAAAAACGCGTTCGTCTGCGGATATGTCGAAATTGCAAAGCCGTGACGCCTCTGGGCGTTTTTATTCTAATCGCTCCTCACAGGGCGATTCAAACGGCCCTTCTCAGGGCCAACCCAACGGCCCTTCTCAGGGCCAATTCAACGGCCCTTCTCAGGGCCAATCCAACGGCCCTTCTCAGGGCCATGCCGGCGGCGCTTTGGCGTCAGAAGCTGACCGCGCACCGTCCGCGGCCAGCTTGTTCAGCAGGCCGGACGAGTTGTCGGACGCCGACGAGTCCAATATGGACACGTCGGCGGCCGAAAACGACCGCCCCAAGCGGAAGAGGGCCGATCTGAGGCTCGGGTCCGGGGGCTCCTCGGAGTCGGTCGGAAGCAGGGCGAAGAAGAAGTCGAAGTCTAAAAAGGCTTCGACTTCTGCTTCGGCTTTTGCTCACGATGTGGGCTTGGTGGACGCCGAGCGCCAGCTAAACCTGGCAAAAAAGACGCAGCTCCAGGTAGACCTGGAGGAGAGGGTCGCTGCCAAGGAGCGGCAAGCGCAAGCCGCCAGGTCGAGGGCTGGCTATGGTGCATCTACCGTGCTATACGCTGACCACTCCCTGGCGGAATTGGAGCGCATGGCGCAGGAGGACAAGGAGGAGGTCCTGGAGGTCGCCTCAAAGTCCTCCAATTTGAAGGGGACCTTCCAGAAGGCCCTCAAATGCCGGGCCGCCAGCATGCACGGCATTGTCATGGAGCTGGTGAAACGGACGGCCACAGACGAGACTTGGCAGCTGCAGGCGAAGGTGGATCGTTTGCAGGCGGAGGTCAGCCAGCTACACCAGAAGCTGGCTGAAGTCACGGCCCGGCCTGCCCAATCTGCCCCAGATGCGGTGGTGGGAGGCTCCTCCTCCCCTGCCAGCCTTGAGGCAATAATCCGCGGGGTTGTCATGGAGGAGAGAGCCTTCATCAGAGGCTGCTTTGCGGGTATTGAGGACCGGCTCTTGCCGGAAAGGCGGCTCCGCCCGCCGCTAGCGGCGGATATGAGTCCACCGCCAGCGGAGCCGGAGCCTGCACCTCTGGGAGGTCCGGCATCGAGCAAACAGCCCCACGCCCCGAAGCCCTCCAAGGCCAAAGGCAAGGGCAAGAGGACCACGGTGGCCCCTCAAACACCCACCACGAGCGCGGAGGGAGCGTCTGCATCGTCTGCCACTCCAGCAGCCCCCCGGAACTCGGAGGGGGAAGACGCCCTTCTTCCCTCCACCACCCCGTCCAACCAATCGTGGACGGAAGTGGTCAGGGGGGGAAAAGGGAAAAAGTCGACCCCCAAGCCCGCTGCGACTGCTCCTGCAGCCAAAAAGGGTCCAGCCGGCGGGAGGAAGCTGGTTCCTCCCAAAACCGCGGCCGTCGTGGTGACCATCACCCCGGAGGCCGTGGAGCGGGGCGAGACTTATGAGTCCGTCCTAAGACGGGCTCGTACCAACGCGGATCCTTCCCGGCTGGGGATCGGCAACATCACGTGCCGCCGAACCCTAGCCGGGGCTCGAATTTTCGAGTTCTCGGGGGAGCAGCGCGGCGCAAACGCGGACCTCTTCGCGAAAAAGTTGCAAGAGGTCATCGCGGATGCGGCAACGGTCGTCAGACCGGTAAAGACCGCAGCCTTGGAGGTGGCCGATCTGGATGATTTGGTCACCAAAGAGGACGTGGTCGCGGCCGTTGCGGTGGCTGGAGGCTGCGATGCTGGCGCGTTGAAGGGTGGAGCCATCAGGCTCGGCCGCCGCGGCATGGGCACAATCCGCATCGAGTGCCCAGTCGCTGCGGCTGGGGCCGTCCTTACTGCGACCAAAGGACGGCTGCTTGTGGGCTTCAGTTCGGCTGTGGTTCGGCCACTTGAAGACCAGCCTATGCGTTGCTTCAAGTGCTTCGCGTTCGGCCACACCCGAACCACGTGTCCCTCCAAGTTCGACTGGGGAGACTGCTGCTTCCGATGCGGGCAGGAGGGACACAGGAGTGCCACTTGCCACGCCGCCACGCTTCGCTGCGCGGCGTGTGCCGCCAGTGGCCGCCCCGCGGACCACAAGATGACGGGCAGGAGCTGCAAGCCTCCCGCGAGGAAGGGCATAGTGCCGGCGCAGGTTCGCCCTGCCGCCACCACCGCCGCCGAAGTCGCCGCTGTAGCTCCAGCGGCGGTAGCCGAGGAGGGATGTGCGATGTTGGAATAATGACTTTCAACTACCGCATCCTCCAGGCGAACACCAACCACTGCAGAGCGGCCCAGGACCTGGTGGTGCAGGTTTTGGCCGAGTGGTTGGTGAACGTAGCGGTGGTCGCCGAGCCCTACTCAATCCCCGGCAGCTGGCTGGGTGACGAGGACGGCTCGGTGGCACTAGCGGCGCGGTCTTCCACAGACTCCCCTCCCCTCTCGCTATTAGAGAAGGGACCGGGATACGTGGCCGCCGCGTGGGGAGAATTAGCCCTTGTGGGCGTCTATTTCTCCCCAAACCGCCCCCTACAGGACTTCGAGAACTATCTCGGAGTCCTGGCCGCCGTGGTTGGCAGGGCGGCGCCGCGTCAGGTCTCCGTACTGGGAGACCTGAATGCCAAGTCGGTGACCTGGGGCAACCCGGCCACCGACGCACGCGGGCGGGCAGTGGAGATGTGGGCAGCCTCCTCTGGACTCTCCCTCTTGAACAGAGGCAGCGTCCAGACATGCGTGCGGCGGCAGGGTGGCTCAATAGTTGACGTCACTTTCGCCACCCCTGCGTTGGCCGCGCGCGTGTTGAACTGGCGGGTGGACCTGGTGGAGACTATGTCGGACCACCGCTACGTACGGTTCGACATCTCCACCGGTGGCCCCGGAGAGACGCGGCCCCTCTCGGTGCGATCACCGTTCCCGCGGTGGGCTCTCACCCGCCTGGACAGGGAGGCAGCGGGGGAGGCGGCGTTCATCCAGGACTGGTTTTCACCACCTTCCGCCGGCCTGGATGTGGACACCGTGGCGGGGCACCTGAGGGAGTCTCTGACTGAGGTATGCAACTCTAGCATGCCTCGGTCTTGCCGACCGCCACTCAAACGCGCCGTGTACTGGTGGTCGGCGGAGCTGGCGGGGCTTCGAGCAGCGTGTGTGGAGGCAAGGAGGGCCTACACGCGAAGCCGGCGGCGGCGACGACGAGACCACGCCGACGAGGACCACCTCTATGAGGTATACATGGAGGCAAAAGTGGTCCTCGATAGGGCCATCGTCGCCGCCAGAGACTCGGCGAGAGCGGAGATGTTGGAGGGTCTCGACAACGACCCATACGGGAGACCATATAAGGCGGCGCGCAGCAAACTGCGCCCCTTTGGTCCCCCAGTGGCCGAGACCCTGGAGCCCTCATTACTGGATGGGGTGGTTCAGTCCCTGTTCCCGTGCAGGGACAACTTCACCCCACCAGTGATGGACCCACCGCAGGGGATAGCTCCGCCAGCTGAGGAAGAAGAGGAGGCCCCTCCTGTCACGGAGTCGGAACTTGGCGCGGCGATTCTCCATATCCGCGCCAAGAAGACAGCTCCGGGCCCCGACGGTGTTCCGGCAAGAGTGGTGGCGATCGCTGCCACTCAAATGGAGGAGAGGTTTCGGGACCTCTTCAGCGCATGTCTTGCGTCTGGGAGGTTCCCGAAACCGTGGAAGGAGGGGCAGTTGTGCCTCCTTCGCAAGGAGGGCCGCCCAGCAGACTCCCCCTCGGCATACCGGCCCATCGTTCTGCTCGATGAGGTCGGAAAAATGTTCGAGGGGATAATCGCTGCCCGCCTAAAAAGCCATTTGCGGTGTATCGGGCCGGACTTGTCGGACGCTCAGTTCGGTTTTCGGGCTGAGCGTTCCACGGTGGACGCGCTGGCCCGCCTTAAGGGCCAGGTGAAGGGGGCGATGGAGGTGGGGGACGGAGTGTTGGCCGTGTCATTCGACATAGCCAATGCCTTCAACTCCGTTCCCCACTCCACCATCCTAGAGGCGCTCCGATTCCACGGAGTGCCTCGATACATGCGTGATCTACTGGCCAGCTACCTGGAGGATCGGGCGATCATCCTGGTAAATAGGGCTGGCCAAGTCCGGCGATACGCCGTAGAGGCCGGCGTGCCGCAGGGGTCAGTCATAGGACCTCTCCTCTGGAACATCGCCTATGATTGGCTCTTGCGGGGAACTCTCCTCCGAGGCACGAGTGTCGTCTGCTATGCGGATGACACTCTCCTCACCGCCCGGGGGGGGAGTTTCAGGGAGGCGGCCAACTTGGCCTCGGCGGGCGGATCCTTGGTCGCGGGGAGGATCCGCCGCCTAGGTTTAACGGTGGCGCTGCACAAGACCGAGGCCGTGTTCTTCCACGGACCTCGGCAGCGCCCCCCACCTGACGCCCACATCTTCGTGGAGGGCGTCAGAATTGAGGTAAGGGCCCAGATGAAATATCTGGGCCTTATACTCGACAGCAGGTGGCGCTTCGGTCCGCATTTTAATGGGCTGTCGTCGCGCCTGCTGAAGGCCGCAGGTACGCTGTCGTGGCTGCTTCCCAACTTGGGGAGGCCCAGCGCGCGATGCCGGCAACTTTACGCCGGCATCTTGAGAAGTATGGCCCTTTACGGGGCTCCTATCTGGGAGGACTCCCTCCAGAGGAGAGAGAACGCCACCGCCTTGCGGGCGCCCCAAAGGGCCATAGCCCAGCGGGTAGCGCGGGCCTACCGCACGGTGGGCTTCGCGGCAGCATGTGCTCTGGCCAGCACCCCTCCTTGGGAACTCGAGACGTGGGTGCTCGCCAGAGTGTATGAATGGACGGCGGGGCGGAGGGCGAGAGGAGAACGCCCAGCCCCGGAAGAGCGGGAGGCCGTCCGGCGGGAGGCGAGGGACGCCATCGTTGTCCATTGGACGGGGGAACTCGCCACCGCAGCCTTCGGCCGCCGAACCCTCGACGCGATTGGGCCTGTCCTGCGAGACTGGCTCGAGCGGTCGCACGGGTTCCTCTCCTTCCGTCTAGTGCAGGTGCTGTCCGGACACGGTTGCTTCGGATCGTACCTGCACCGAATCGGACGGGAGGAGACACCGTCGTGCCACGACTGTGGTGCGGTGGAGGACACGGCGCAGCACACCCTCGAGGTGTGCCCGTCGTGGACCGAGACGCGCCAAGGTCTTATCGCGGTGATAGGACCGGACCTCTCACTCCCCGGCGTGGTCAACGCCATGCTGGGGAATGAAAGGTCCTGGGCGGCAGTCGCCTCCTTCTGCGAACATGTCATGTCCCAGAAGGAGGCGGCAGAGCGCGCGCGGGAGGACGATCCTCACGCGGCGCCGCTCCGAAGGCGGAGGAGGGGTCGAAGAAGACGTCAATTTGATAGTCATCTCCGACTCCTCCCAGGTGGAGGCCAGCAGGCAACGGGTGCGGGGGCACCCTTGCCTGTATTGCACAGGCCTCCACCAGTGTCGGACGGGAATGGCCAGGTGTTCCCGGCCATTCCCGTAGCCCCCCAACCTGGGGGGCATGCGGGGCCCGCCAGCTAGGCGGGCATGCGCCGGGAGGGTTGTGGATGTAAAGGCTGAGCCGGTTTCCCATGGCCCTCCCATCACGGCGATGTGGGAACACCGCTGAGTTTTAGTGGGTATACTGTCATCCTGACAGGAGTCCCACATACCCCGTCTCGTCCCCCACGAGCGGCAATGCATAAAGCATTTCTCAGCGACAAAAAAAAAAAAAAAAAAAAAAAAGGTTAGGTTGGGGTGCGTGTTGAAGAGCCTCCACGTGGCGCACCCTGGGCAACGTCAGCTCCAATTGCCCACCTGCTTTTGGTGGACAATTGGGGCTGGCGGCTAATCTTCAACAAACTGGGAAGGGCCGCGGTTCCATTCACCGATCATCTTTGATGGTCGAGGAAGGGAACCGGGCTAGGGGCGGGACGGCTAGTCCGTCATGGGGATAGGCCTGGTGGCCATCTCACGTCCACACCCCCTCTGATTGCAGAGGGTGAGTCTAGTGGGCGTAGAGTGGGGAGGGAAGAGGAAGACAACCTCTATAATAAATTACCCCAATCTCAAGGTCGAGCGTGCCGAGGGGATGAATGGCCGGGGGTATCCGGTCGCTAGCGCTGGGGGGGGATACAGGGGAAATGGGACCATACCCTTCAAAGGAACAATTAAAAAATGAAAAAGACAGACGAAAAAAAACTACCCCAGGGCGGTAACGGCTGCTCTGCAGCTGGAGAGTCCGCCACGTTCCCTTCGGGAACGTCAAGCCCCCATTCGTATTCTGGGGGGGGCAACGAATGTCTACCACTTGCCCATGGCAACAAGAGTCGAGGAGGCTCATCGCGGTCTCGGTCGTTCGAGGACCTGACAAATCCAGATTTGTCGGGTCGTCGAATGGGCGGCACCGCCGGCCAGCGAGAAAGGGAGCTCCAAAAGAACCCGGAGTTCCCGCGCGTTGTGGTCGCACCACTTGCCGTCACTGACGGCAACGCGAGTCGAGGAGACTCAAGTCCCGAAAGGGACCAATTGTCCGACCGGGGGGAGTCGCGTAGGAAGCGCGGTCCTTCCCCGGTCGAGGTCAACGTGGCGGCGGCTAAGGTGCCAAAGGCACGGGGTGGGCGAGGTCGCGCGGCAGCGAGTGGAGTCCCCGCTCGGCTGCCGGAGCGCGACAAGCGGGGTCGCTTTGTGCCAGTTTCGGCGGAGAGCGACCCTGAGCCAATGGTGGAGGAACAAGGTGGGGGCAGCACTGCGTCCCTGCTAGAAGCCAACCGAGCGGAGGCTAATGCAGGAAGGAGGGCTCAAGTGAGGACTGTCGCGGCTGACGAAGTCAGCGAGTTGGCCCGACAGGCCCGTGAGCGGCGCTCTGCTCGGATGGCTGCTGGAGGGGACATCACTGGGGTGGCGCTCAGTCGCCAAGTTTTGGACGGCGTGGATGTTGTCCTGAAAGTTGCCACCAAATCGGGCAACTTGAAGGGCACATTCACGCGTGCTCTCAAGGAGGCGGCTGAGGGGATTCGGGAGGCGGTTGAGGTCCTCCTTAATCGCACTAGCACGGAGGAGACGGCGAAGCTATGGGAGGAGAATGGCCGTCTCCGATCCGAGTTGGAGGACCTCAAGCGACAGTTCGCCGCCCAGAGGGCAGCACCTGCGGCCTCCGGCTCCTCTACCGTCGCGGCCCTGTCGTCGGCTCCATCGGTCCCGTCGTCAACGCCTGCGCTTGCGGATGCGGAGGTCGAGAGGATCGCACGCATCTGCATGATGCAGTGTGGTGCGATGTTGGGTGCCCGGATGGAGGCCATAGAGGAGAGACTCCTCCCGGCGGCAACCCTTCGCCCACCGCTCGCTGGGAACTCGACAGGGAACTTCTCGAGGAGGCCGCTATTGTCCAGGCCTGGAGCCGGGAGTCGGCAACGAACGGACCCGTCGACGTCGACGTCGAACAGGAGGCGCTGTGGTTCCGCGGGGCGATGACGCAAATCTGCGACGCGTCCATGCCCCGGGTCCACGCACAGTCCGCAAGGCGCCAGGTGTACTGGTGGTCCGCCGAAATCGCGCACTTACGAGTCGCGTGCGTGGCGGTGAGACGCCAGTACACCCGTTATCGAAGACGACGTCGTCGGGTCCCTGACGAAGAAGCCGCGCTGTATGAGGTGTACCGCGCGGCTAAGGGGACTCTGTGGCTGGCCATCGGCGAGGCGAAGACGCGAGCCAGGGAAGGGATGTTGGAGACTCTAGACGGGGATCCGTGGGGGCGCCCTTATCGAGCGGTTCGAGGGAAACTAAGAGCCGCAGCGCCCCCACTTACGGAGAGTCTCCAACCCGAGCTGCTGGATGAGGTAGTCGCAGCCCTCTTCCCGGCAAGAGCGGAGCACACTCCGCCGCCGATGGCTTTGCCCACAGCCGCAGAGTCTACAGAGGAAAACGCCATCAGCGTCCCAGAGGTGACACAGGCAGAGATGGGGGCGGCCGTGATGCGGCTCCGGGCCAAGAATGTGGCTCCGGGGCCAGACGGAGTTCACGGCCTAGCATTAGCCCTCGCTCTGAAGGAGCTAGAGCCCCAGCTAAGAGGACTCTTCACAGCGTGCCTGGAGCGGGGCCAGTTTCCCACTTTGTGGAAAAGTGGTCGTCTGGTCCTGCTCAGGAAGGCGGGGCGCCCTGCAGACTTGCCGTCCGCGTACCGGCCCATAGTGCTGCTAGACGAGGTGGGTAAGCTGTTCGAGCGTATACTCGCAGCCCGCCTCGTCGGCCACTTGTGCGGAGAGGGGCCGGACCTGGATGAGAGCCAGTTCGGCTTTCGGCATGGGCGCTCCACCATACACGCAATAGCGCGTGTGAGAGTCCTGGCGGAGGAAACGGTGTCCCGGGGTGGGGTGGTGGTGGCGGTGTCCTTGGACATCTCCAACGCCTTCAACACCCTGCCCTGGAGTTGTATTCGGGAGGCACTGCGGTACCATCGGGTGCCTCCCTACCTCCGCCGCATCGTTGGGGCTTATTTGGCGGGGAGGTGTGTCACCTACGTGGGACGTGATGGCGGAAACCAGCGCCTCATGTCGTGCGGTGTTCCACAGGGATCGGTTCTGGGGCCGCTCCTGTGGAACATCGGGTACGACTGGGTGCTGAGAGGCGAGTTCCCACCGGGCGTGGACCTGACGTGCTACGCGGACGACACGCTGGTCACGGCTCGGGGGAAATCGCACAGGGAGGCAGCGTTGCTGGCGACGGCTGCGGTCTCACAGACGGTGAGCCGCATACGGCGCCTCGGCCTGGAGGTGGCCCTCAACAAGTCGGAGGCCATGGTGTTTCATGGTTCCCGGCGGGCGCCACCGCCCGGATCACACATCGTGGTCGGGGGGGTCCGAATCGCTGTCGAGCCCACCATGAAATATCTGGGACTGGTGCTCGACAGCCGATGGGATTTCGGCCCCCACTTCCGGCGGTTGGCGCCCAAGTTGTTGGGCGCGGCTGGGGCGCTGTCAACGCTGCTTCCCAATCTGGGGGGCCCGAGCGCCGCTTGTAGGCGGCTCTACGTGGGGATCGTGCGATCGATGGCCCTTTACGGGGCCCCGATCTGGGCGGCTGACCTGACGGCCGGTAGCATCTCTGTTCTGCGAAAGCCGCAGAGAGCTATGGCCGTCAGAGTCATCAGGGGGTACCGCACGATCTCCCACGAGGCGGCTTGTGCACTGGCCGGATCCCCGCCCTGGGACCTGGAGGCGAAGGTACTCGCGTCACTGTATCGGTGGCGCGAGGAAGCGCGGGCGCGGGGCGAGCGGCCGATGCAGCGCCATTTGGAGCAGCGTCGGTCGCAGCTTCGCGAGGTCCTGGTGGCGGAATGGCGGGACAGGCTATCACGCCCTAGCGCCGGCCTCGTCACCATCGAGGCCATTGAGGTTGTGGATGTAAAGGCTGGGCCGGTTTCCCATGGCCCTCCCATTACGGCGATGTGGGAACACCGCTGAGTTTTAGTGGGTATACTGTCATTCCGACAGGAGTCCCACATACCCCGTCTCGTCCCCCACGAGCGGCAATGCATAAAGCATTTCTCAGCGACAAAAAAAAAAAAAAAAAAAAAGGTAGGTGGGCTTCGCGGCAGCATGTGCTCTGGCCAGCACCCCTCCTTGGGAACTCGAGGCGTGGGTGCTCGCCAGAGTGTATGAATGGACGGCGGGGCGGAGGGCGAGAGGAGAACGCCCAGCCCCGGAAGAGCGGGAGGCCGTCCGGCGGGAGGCGAGGGACGCCATCGTCGTCCATTGGACGGGGGAACTCGCCACCGCAGCCTTCGGCCGCCGAACCCTCGACGCGATTGGGCCTGTCCTGCAAGACTGGCTCGAGCGGTCGCACGGGTTCCTATCCTTCCGTCTGGTGCAGGTGCTGTCCGGACACGGTTGCTTCGGATCGTACCTGCACCGAATCGGACGGGAGGAGACACCGTCGTGCCACGACTGTGGTGCGGTGGAGGACACGGCGCAGCATACCCTCGAGGTGTGCCCGTCGTGGACCGAGACGCGCCAAGGTCTTATCGCGGTGATAGGACCGGACCTCTCACTCCCCGGCGTGGTCAACGCCATGCTGGGGAATGAAAGGTCCTGGGCGGCAGTCGCCTCCTTCTGCGAACATGTCATGTCCCAGAAGGAGTCGGCAGAGCGCGCGCGGGAGGACGATCCTCACGCGGCGCCGCTCCGAAGGCGGAGGAGGGGTCGAAGAAGACGTCAATTTGATAGTCATCTCCGACTCCTCCCAGGTGGAGGCCAGCAGGCAACGGGTGCGGGGGCACCCTTGCCTGTATTGCACAGGCCTCCACCAGTGTCGGACGGGAATGGCCAGGTGTTCCCGGCCATTCCCGTAGCCCCCCAACCTGGGGGGCATGC
Organism: Xanthia icteritia; assembly: GCA_949128155.2. Lineage (NCBI taxonomy): Eukaryota > Metazoa > Arthropoda > Insecta > Lepidoptera > Noctuidae > Xanthia > Xanthia icteritia. Next base: position 16,812,872 of record OX421955.2, read on the forward strand.
GGGGCCCGCCAGCTAGGCGGGCATGCGCCGGGAGGGTTGTGGATGTAAAGGCTGAGCCGGTTTCCCATGGCCCTCCCATCACGGCGATGTGGGAACACCGCTGAGTTTTAGTGGGTATACTGTCATTCCGACAGGAGTCCCACATACCCCGTCTCGTCCCCCACGAGCGGCAATGCATAAAGCATTTCTCAGCGACAAAAAAAAAAAAAAAAAAAAAAAAAGGTTAGGTTAGGTTAGGTTGGGGGATCCCCCACAGCGCATACTTCCACGCAGTATCCCCCGGGCAACGCCGTGTCTGACCACCGTAACGGAGTGGCAGACCGGCGGCTAAAGTGCACTGTGATTCGCAGACCAAATACGCGGTTGTCTGCGGATATGTCGAAAATGCAAAGCCGTGACGCCTCTGGGCGTTTTTTATCTAATCGCCCCTCACAGGGCGATTCAAACGGCTCTTCTCAGGGCCACCCCAACGGCCCTTCTCAGGGCCAGTCCAACGGCCCTTCTCAGGGCCAATCCAACGGCCCTTCTCAGGGCCACGCCGGCGGCGCTTTGGTGTCAGAAGCTGACCGCGCACCATCCGCGGCCAGCTTGTTCAGCAGGCCGGACGAGTTGTCGGACGCCGACGAGTCCAATATGGACACGTCGGCGGCCGAAAACGACCGCCCCAAGCGGAAGAGGGCCGATCTGAAGCTCGGGTCCGGGGGCTCCTCGGAGTCGGTCGGAAGTAGGGCGAAGAAGAAGTCGAAGTCTAAAAAGGCTTCGACTTCTTCTTCGGCTTTGGCTCACGATGTGGGCTTGGTGGACGCCGAGCGCCAGCTAAACCTGGCGAAAAGGACGCAACTGCAAGAAGACCTGGAGGAGAGGGTCGCCGCCAAAGAGCGGCAGGCGCAAGCTGCCAGGTCGAGGGCTGGCTATGGTGCATCCAATGTACTATATGCTGACCACTCCCTGGCGGAGTTGGAGCGCATGGCGCAGGAGGACAAGGAGGAGGTTCTGGAGGTCGCCTCAAAGTCCTCCAATTTGAAGGGGACCTTCCAGAAGGCCCTCAAATGCCGGGCCGCCAGCATGTACGGCATTGTCGTGGAGCTGGTGAAGCGGACGGCCACAGACGAGACGCGGCAGCTGCAGGCGAAGGTGGATCGTCTGCAGGCGGAAGTCAGCCAGCTACACCAGAAGCTGGCTGAGGTCACGGCCCGGCCTGCCCAATCTGCCCCAGGTGCGGTAGTAGGAGGCTCCTCCTCCCCTGCCAGCCTTGAGGCAATAATCCGCGGTGTCGTCATGGAGGAGAGGGCCTTCATCAGAGGCTGCTTCGCAGGAATCGAAGACCGGCTCTTGCCGGAAAAGCGGCTCCGCCCGCCGCTAGCGGCGGATTTGAGTCCACCACCGACGGAACCTGCGCCTCTGGGAGGCCCGACATCAGGCGAGCAGCCCCGGGGCCCGAAGCCGTCCAAGGGCAAAGGAAAGGGCAAGAGGACCACGGTGGCCCCTCAAACACCCACCATGAGCGCGGAGGGAGCGCCTGGGTCTTCTGCCACTCCAGCAGCCCCCCGGAACTCGCAGGGCGAAGACGCCTTTCTTCCCTCCACCACCCCGTCCAACCAGTCGTGGACGGAAATGATCAGGGGGGGTAAAGGGAAAAAATCGACCCCCAAGCCCACTGCGACTGCTCCTACAGCCGCAGCCAAAAAGGGTCCAGCCGGCGGGAGGAAGCTGGTTCCTCCCAAAACCGCGGCCGTCGTGGTGACCATCACCCCGGAGGCCGTGGAGCGGGGCGAGACGTATGAGTCCGTCCTAAGACGGGCTCGTACCAACGCGGATCCTTCCCGGCTGGGGATCGGCAACATCACGTGCCGCCGAACCCTAGCCGGGGCTCGAATTTTCGAGTTCTCGGGGGAGCATCGCGGCGCAAACGCGGACCTCTTCGCAAAAAAGTTGCAAGAGGTCATCGCGGATGCGGCAACGGTCGTCAGACCTGTAAAGACCGCAGCCTTGGAGGTGGCCGATCTGGATGATTCGGTCACCAAAGAGGACGTGGTGGCGGCCGTTGCGGTGGCTGGAGGCTGCGATGCTGGCGCGGTGAAGGGTGGAGCCATCAGGCTCGGCCGCCGCGGCATGGGCACCATCCGCATCGAGTGCCCAGTCGCTGCGGCTGGGGCCGTCCTTACTGCGACCAAGCTGCTTGTGGGGCTCAGCTCGGCTGTGGTTCGGCCACTTGAAGACCAGCCTATGCGCTGCTTCAAGTGCTTCGCGTTCGGTCACACCCGAACCACGTGTCCGTCCAAGTTCGACTGGGGAGACTGCTGCTTCCGATGCGGGCAGGAGGGACACAGGAGTGCCACTTGCCACGCCACCACGCTTCGCTGCGCGGCGTGTGCCGCCAGTGGCCGCCCCGCGGACCACAAGATGACGGGCAGGAGCTGCAAGCCTCCCGCGAGGAAGGGCATAGTGCCGACGCAGGTTCGCCCTGCCGCCACCACCGCCACCGAAGTCGCCGCTGTAGCTCCAGCGGCGGTAGCCGAGGAGGGATGTGCGATGTTGGAATAATGATTTTCAACTACCGCATCCTCCAGGCGAACACCAACCACTGCAGAGTGGCCCAGGACCTGGTGGTGCAGGTTATGGCCGAGTGGTTGGTGAACGTAGCGGTGGTCGCCGAGCCTTACTCAATCCCCGGCAGCTGGCTGGGTGACGAGGACGGCTCGGTGGCACTAGCGGCGCGGTCTTCCACAGACTCCCCTCCCCTCTCGCTATTAGAGAAGGGACCGGGATACGTGGCCGCCGCGTGGGGAGAATTAGCCCTCGTGGGCGTCTATTTCTCCCCAAACCGCCCAGGTGGAGGCCAGCAGGCAACGGATGCGGGGGCACCCTTGCCTGTATTGCACAGGCCTCCATCAGTGTCGGACGGGAATGGCCAGGTGTTCCCGGCCATTCCCGTAGCCCCCCAACCTGGGGGGCATGCGGGCCCCGCCAGCTAGGCGGGCATGCGCCGGGAGGGTTGTGGATGTAAAGGCTGAGCCGGTTTCCCATGACCCTCCCATCACGGCGATGTGGGAACACCGCTGAGTTTTAGTGGGTATACTGTCATTCTGACAGGAGTCCCACATACCCCGTCTCGTCCCCCACGAGCGGCAATGCATAAAGCATTTCTCAGCGACAAAAAAAAAAAAAAAAAAAAAAAGGTTAGGTTAGGTTAGGTTAGGTTTTTTTTTTTTTTTTTTTTGGCAGGAGTGGGAAATCCTCATGGACGCCCAGACTAACTCACAGATGAGCCAGTCTGGGCAGTGCCGGACTCTTACCGGCTAAAACCACACTCCTGCCTTACAATAAATCCACAGACTTGGTGGTCCGTGCTTTTGTTTAAGAATATAGTTTTTTTTTACAGGTTATATTGCAACTGTGCTCCTTCATCGGACACATAATATTAGTAGTAACTTATATACTAACTTAAATCTACGTGAGTCCATCAATTTTTTTTTTTTTTTTTTTTTTTTTTTTTTTTTTTTTTTTTTTTTTTGTACATTCATTTTTCTTACACTAGTTCTTTTAATAATCCTAACAGATATTTGTTTAACTACATGGCAGTGCGAGCCGTCCAGCCCCGACCGACGACGTTCGTTCACGGACTTGACGTACGCATCCGCGCCGTTCAGCTCAACCATATTTTAGGGAACTCAACGACCGCACGCGCAGCGCCATCATCGGCAGGGCATTTGCGTGAGTATGACAGACTCGCTCTGCCATACAGTTTTACATTTGTTATTTTTATTTTACAGGGTGTTACAGACTGGGTTTGGGTTAGATTGGGTTGGGTTGGAGTTTGAATGGGGATTTGTTCGGTGGCGTTTAAGTGGATAGGTGGGGTCTACTGTCCAGGGACTTCGCTAGCCTGAGCAATTTTTCCACGACTGCTAAGTCTCGATGCTGCATGGCCGTCTTTAGATTGTAATCGACGACCAGTTTAGTCGGCGCATCCATCGCCCTCTTAGCAAATCGGCCGGTGGCGTCGTCGGCGTCGTCGGAGTAATAGACGCAGCTGACTGTGTGTCTCGACACCGCCACTACCGCGTGGGAGATGCTGTCATGGATTTGGAGCCTCCTGGACTTTGTGTTGATGATGATTACGCTGTCGTAGGTCAACCCCTGAGCCTCGTGTATGGTTAGCGTGCGCGACCCTTCGCCGGACCCATATCCCTGGCTCATAAGAGAAGCTTTCTCCTCTTGCGTATGAACCAGGAATAGGGTATTTTGGGCAGTGTTCGGTATTTGCGCTCCTGTGTAACCTTTCACCCTCAGGGAGTGGACCTGCGACAGCGATGACTTGGAGGAGTATATACCGGAGTATATCTCGCTCAGTGCAAACGCCACATCCATCGGGTTGCGGTGTGTGCAAAGAAGCTCCTGGGTGATGCCAGCCACCATGTTTGGACGGGTATACCTTAATTCAAATAGGTTCTCTCTGTCCAAAAATGGGAGCTGGTTTACGTCTCCGATGAGAACAATCTCGCTTGCTCCAGACAACTTTACTGCCATAACTATGGCCCCAAAGTGGTTCATAAGAGCCTCGTCTACCGTGAGACGGTAGCATTTCTCTTTTTTCTTGAACCCGTTGACTAAAATTGAGGCCATAGTGCGCACCTTTGTCTTTACTCGATCTCCTAAGCGGTGCACTAGCTTCTCCCTGAGATCTTTGGCAGCTTCGGTCGTCGTGGTGGCTACGACGTCCTTCTCCTCATCGAAGTGCTTCACCACCCAGGTTGTCTTGCCGCAACCCGGGACTCCGTTTACCCACCTGATATTGGGTACCGACCAAATTTCCTGCGATGCTTGGGTGTCTGAAGTCCCCAAAATGGACTGTGCCATTTCGAGGATCTTTTCGTCCAGCATGATTTTGGTACATTTGGCGGTAACCACCATCGGGTCGTCATTCGGTGTTTTGAATTTGAGTTTGCCCGAGCGCTCTGTTTCCTCCTCGTCCAGGGCCACAAAACCGTTCTTCGCGCTGTAGGCTGCCATGTACGACCCCGTCACTTTCCCTTTGATGACTTGAGATGTGACGTTGTCGTACACTGCTGCCTCTGCTTCCTCGAGTAGTACCCTTAGCAGTCCTTCTGTTTCTCTCTGGAAGGTCTGCAGGATTTTCTTGCATGTCATGAGATTGACCTCTCTGGTCGCTCTCACGATTGCTACGTACTCGAGGAAAGCGCTCTTCACGTGGTCCATGGTGCCCGAATTAATTGCGAGGGTCGGAGGGCTGACTTGCCCTTTGTCAGCTCTTGTTGGCGTGGGCTTCTGCATTGTAGGTTCTTTGGGCTTCTTTTTGAAGAACCTCTCCACTGCTGTCTCCTGCTTGTGGGATAGTGATGCGCGGCTGGTGCTTGGGAGCAGTGCATTAAGGAAAGTGCCGAAGGCTTTCAGGCGACTCCTCGACCGGGCCCGGTCCTCCGGGCTAGTGGTCTTGCTCTGCTCCTTTGCAGCTTTTTCGGCGGCTGCCTTCTGCTGGGCCCTCTCTGAACCGCTTTGAGTAGTCGGGTTTGTTGCAGGGCTCGTCGTGCTGGCTGTTGGTTGCCTAGGGGCTTTGAGGAAACTGAGAGTTTCCCCTCTGTCCTCATAGACAACTACCTCATGATGTTCTGAGGCTTTTAAACAGCCGAAGCGGTGTGCGACGTCTCCTCTCTCCCCTCCGACCACCATCGCGTCGACACTTATGGTGCGTGCTGTGACTGCCATATGTTCTCCTGCCTCCCTGATCTTTTGAAGCAGTGAGCTTACCTGAGCGAATGGAGTCTCCTCTCCCCACTCGAATAGTGCGATCGTCTTTCCTTTGGATCGCAATAGACGGCATCGGTGAGAGGCTACTTCCACTCGTGGCAATGCAGCGTACTTGCTGCCTTTCATGCTCGTTTTGGTGGTGCTTCCGTTGATCAGGGCGGCAAGGCCTGGCGATATCGGTATACGGGCTGCAGGTCGGCTCCAGCCTATGCAGAAGCTTACGCCTAACTTTTCTCCTTCCCTGTTCATGAAAAGGGTGGCGCCTCGCAGTCTGACGCCAGGAACTCCATCTCCTCCGCATGCCAGGAATTGGGTTATGGGCATGGTGCAAGGGGCTGCTTGTAGGGTGGCTTCTGCTTCCGCTGCTGCCACTACCGCTGGTGCTACCGCTGGTACTGACTGTTGGTTGGTGTTTGTGTTTGTGAATTGTGTTATGGCTGGTGTACGTGTTGTGTTTTGTGTTGTTGTTGATTGTGCGGTGATTGTTGTTGTTGTTGTTGTTCTTGTACTAGGTGGTGGTCGGTTTCGACTTGGTAAGGTTGCGTCCGTTTTGTTTCCTTCTGCTGCGACTGTGGCGATTTTGCTCGCGAATGCCAAGAATGGTTTTCTGGTAGCCGGTCTCCCCATGATGGTGTGGAGTGTGGACTGGCTTAGCTGGGTTTCTATCTTTACTTCCAGCTCCATTCTGTCGAGACTGAATCTTGGGCACTCGAGGAGCAGGTGCCAGACTGTTTCTTCGCAACTGGGGTCACAGACGCACGAGGGACTATCTTTGAGATGGAAGCGGTGGAGATACGCTGAGAATCCGCCATGTCCCGTTAGGACTTGTACATGGACCGGTGTGAGAACTGCGTCTCTGAGTGTTCTTTTTGCCGCTAAGACGTCTGGGAAGAACACTTTCGTGACCGATCCGGTACTCGAGGACTCATAGCGTGCCTGCCACTTCTTTATAGTCCCCTCCCGTATCTTCCTTCTCACGAACGATACGGGGACCTTACTGTAGTCTGCTGTCTCCTTTGTTAGGGCGGCCTCCTTGGCCAGCTCGTCCGCTCTCTCATTTCCGGGGGTTCCCACATGGGCCCTGAGCCAAAAGAGCCTCACTTCTCGGCCCTCCTCTCTGATCTCGCGGACGCATCTCTTGATTAGTAGTGCCAGGTGGTGAGTGGCAGACGGACTCTTCAGCAGGTCAAGTGACGATCTTGAGTCACTTAATATGCTTACGGAGTCCGCACTGGATTCTCTTGCCATCCTGACAGCTCTGAAGAGAGCGTACATTTCCGATTGGAAGACCGTGTTGTGGGGCTCCAGACCAAAAGTGCTGGACTTCGACTCCTTTCCGTTTTCCCACCAAGTTAGGGCAGCTCCGACTTTTCCCTCTATCTTGCTACCGTCGGTGTAAATTTGGGGACCGATTACTTGGTGAGTTTCCAGGGTCTCGGGAGACAAGTCCTCTAGGCGTGCATACTCTGTTGTTGTGAGTAGCGCTGGGTGGGGGTTTTGGGAGTGGTGCACGTTGCACTCCAGCTCGCGGCCCGGTGGTATGAACTCTTCGGAATATCCCTTTTTGATCTTGAAAAGGGTTGCAGCCTCGATTACCCGGAGATCTAGAGGGAGTTGGCCTGACAGAACAAGTGCCGATGTCAGAGACACCGTGCGGTATGCTTTGCAGATCTTCTGCGCGAAACCTCTCTGCAGAGAGTCAAACTGATTCCTTGTCATCAGTTTCTCCGCTGCGGGGGCCCACGCGCTCGCTGCATACATCACGATGGGCTCTATCACCGACACGTATATTGTCCTTATTATCTCTCTGTTGAGACCCCAAGTCACCTTAGCCGCGCATGCGAGCTGCTTGTAGATGTCTGCGGCCTTTTTACAGGTCGCGGACACGTGCGCGTTGAAGGTGAGTTTAGAGTCTATTGTGAGACCCAACAGCTTGACCTCTTTCACTAGATTCAGCGGGGTGCCCGACATGTGGAGTACCGGAACGTCGTATTTAAGCTTTTTCGTTAGCACCATCGCATTGGTCTTGTGCGCGGCGAAACGTAGCTTGTTTTGGACGCCCCATTCCGATACTACGTCTAGTGTGTCATTAGCTGTTTGCTGTAAGGGACCGGTTGATAACTCCGAGAAAACCAGGACAACGTCGTCTGCGAAGGCTTGACAGTATACTCCCATACTAGCCATTTTTTGTAGGAGTGAGTCTAGGATAAGGTTCCAAAACGTCGGTCCGGCGATTGAGCCTTGGACGCATCCTTTCGTGGTACCCTTCTCACTAGTCGCTCTGGCGTAGTTGACCCTGATGTTCCGGTCTTCCAGGTATGAGGCTACGAGAGCGTAGATGTTTTTGGGACAGTTCTTGACCACCATCTGTCTTTTGAGTGCTGGCCACCACGCGTTATCGAAGGCCCCCTCTATATCCAATGATATCAGAAGCACGATCTTTTTGGCTTTGATTTCGGCACGTAGGTGTCCCATTAGAGCATAGAGGGCGTCCTCAGTACCGCGCTGCGGCATGAAACCGTATTGGTTCTTGTTAAGTGTTGGGAGGAAGTGCCACTGGAGTCTGCCTACTAGGAGCTTTTCGACAATTTTTCCTAGGACCGAGAGCAGACCTATTGGCCTGTAGGACTTTGGGCTGGTATAGTCGTCCTTTCCTGGCTTGCGGAGTATGCACACGTGGGCGACCTTCCACTGCTTCGGGAAGTGTGACAGCGACAGGCACCTGTTGGCCATCGCTAGGAACACCTCCTTGTCGCAGTTTATTGCCGCTGTGCAGATGTCTGCTGTTAATCCATCGGGGCCGGGAGCTTTTTTCGGGTTTTGGTTTTGGAGAACCATTTCCAGCTCCGCGGTTGTGAAGGGTGGATCGTCGGCAGACAGTCCTTGGGGGTTCTTTTCTTCCGCTAGCCTCCTCAGTGCTATGTGGTATGGCAGTTCGGCATCCGTCGAGTCATCGGGGTAGAAGGTTTTAGCCAGAAGATTCGCGGATTGCTCTGGACTGAGCGTCTCGCCTGCGGTGTTTCTCAGGAGTGTGTCGTCTTGTCTTCTGGCTGTCTTCCTTAGTACCCTGTAGATGCCGTCCCACATGCTCTCTCGGTCCTGCTTCGAGCAGAACTCCTTCCAGTTTGTTGTGGCCGCTTCCGTCGCTGCTGTTGTGTAAGTGTTCTTAGCCAGTACGTATTCTTGGATGGTGAATTGTCTCCGGCTAGCGGCTGCGTTCCGGATCCTTCTCTTCTTTGTCATCGCCTCTTTTTGGAGACGGGCTAGAGAAGGGTTCCACCAAGGGGGCTTGGCGTTGTGTTTGGGCGACCCCATCTTTGGAATCGCTTTCTTGCATGAGCGGTGGATGTTGTGCACGTATGTTGTTATGACTGACTCCAGATCCTCTGGATTCGAGACGTCCGAGACTCGGACCGGTGTGATGTCGCTGTCCGCCAGACTGGTCTTGAAATGTGTGCAGAATTCGGACCACTTTGCCTTCTTGGTGTTGTAGATGCGCGTCGAGATTGGCCTTAAGGGTTCCAAGGCCTTTTCTAAGCGCATCGAGAAGGTGATTGCGTTATGGTCCGACGTAGTGAGACTACGTTCTACACGCCACTCTTCGACCTTTCCTAGCAGCGACTGGCTGCATACCGTCACGTCGACGATGCTGGTGCACCAACGGTCTCCCCTGTAGGTCTCGAATGTTGGGACGTGGCCCGTGTTGAGGATGTGGAGATCTCGCTCGTTGAGGAAGGAGTTGTACGCTGCCCCACGGTGGTTTTCGGAGACACTTCCCCACCACTGGCTCCAGGCGTTGACGTCTCCTCCCACCAGAGTGTTTCTTGTGTGTAATTTGTGCAATGTGGTGTGAATTTGTGTGAGGTAGGGTTCAATGTCCTGGTCACCCTCCAAATAGACCGAGAGCACCCCAATTCTAAGCTGGCCCACCTTCAGCAAGACGGCGGCGATGTTCTCGGTCACAATCTGGGGGTCGTGGATGACCTCCAGGTTGTTACCGAACACGACGATTGCCGCCTTGACTGGTTTTTGGCGGTTGAGGCTGCACTGGATGACTTGCGTGCCGGGGATTTGTTTCATCACACCTGTTCTTCCTACGTAGGGCTCTTGAACAAGTGCTATTGAAACTCCCTTTACCTGAGCCGCCATGTGTAGTTCTTCTGTGGCCAGCTTGGAGCGCTGAAGATTGACTTGGATGAACTGCAATCTTGCTGTCGGTCTAGTTGTGTGTTGGTGGGTGACTGGTTGACTTGTTGTGTGCTCCTGGTTGCCCTTAGCAATAGGAAACGCGTGACCTCGCTATACCATCCCATTTTTGGCGTTCCTGGCAGTCTTCGCTGAACGCTGTGTGTGCCAGGTCGCTGTCCGTCCTGTGTGCCACCTTGCAGTTGATGCAGGTGGGCAGTTTGCCGTCAGCCCGAGTGAGGCAGTCCCTACTGCTATGTGCTCCGCTGCAGTAGCTGCATACTTCTTTGCCAGCCTTGCACAAGGACCTGTTGTGTCCATAGGCGAGGCACTTAGAGCACTGTACCAACGGGGACTGGTCCTCGATCGAGCACCGCTTGATGCCCACGTGCACCTTCTGCACCTGCGTGTAGCACTTCCAGAGCTCCGGGGAGAGCTCCAGGACAGGGTGGCATTCATGGGGGTTTCTCGCACGCTTCCTGTAGCGCACCCTTATGGTGTGTCCATCCACAGCGACGTCCTGCAGAAGGTGTTTGTTCTGCGCTTGTATGAGATCGACAATCTCGGCGTCGCTGTAGCTGGACAGCACTCCCTTGATGCACACGAGAGGGTTCTGGGGTTTCGGCTCCTGGACCTTGAGCCCTGCATTTGACTTGAACTGTTCTCTGATCTTGTTCAAGTCCGATTTACTGGCGCACCTCATAACCACTTTCTGGTTCCGCGCCTTGCGGACTGTGTCGACCCGGGCTCCGCTTGTTTTGAGGTCCAGGGCAGTTCTGATCCTCTCAATTACGTTGTCTCCAGTGTGCTTGGGGTCCGTTGACGAGACGATAAGGGTGTGGTTGGGTTGGGTGGGTGGTTTCGGGGGCTTGGGCATGCTGGCGACCTGGGCAAAGGTTTTGGGGCTTTGTTGTTGTGAAAGCGGCTTGTCCGCTTTGCCCAGTTCCGCTACCCCCTTTTCTATATTTTGGAGGGTCTTTTTTACCTCCCCGACTGCTAGTTCCGCCTCCAGATTCAGCGCCAACGGCGCCTGGATCGTCGGTTCTTTATCGCGCAGTTCGCGGAGGTCTGCTGAGACCATCTCCAATCTTTCTGTAAGCGGTTTGAAGTGTGGTGTAAGGTTGAGTGGTGGTTGTGGTGGTGGAGGGGAGACTATAGGCCTGTTGGCGATGGCTTGCAGTTGTTGCTCTATCCTTTGCATTTCCGCCTTGAAGCTCGCCGTCGTCAGTAGATCTGACTCTACCTCTGGGCTTCTAGGGTCCGGCTGCATAGTACTGGGCTGAGAGAGGTCTTCTTTGAGCCTTTCCAAAGATTTTCGGAGCACGTCCAGCTGGTTTGAGATGCTGGTCACGTTTGTGTCGAGGCGTGAAAGGCCAGCCCCCATGGAATCCCATTTTGGATCCCCCGGAGCTCTTGCGCTTTCTTGCCTAGTACGTTCGTGCTCTTTCTGGTTTTGGAGGCTCGCGGTTGAGACCGCGCTCTTCACCTCCTTGATGCCGTTGAACGCTTCAAGGGTCTCGTGACCCAGCCATTCCCGGATCCCTTTCGCCTCCTTTCTGGTCTCCGTGACGTCCGTTCGCATCAGGGAGAGCTCGGCCTTCAGCGTCATTAAATCTCGAGTATGAGCTCTCTCGACCCGCACAAGCTCCTGGGCGTGTCGAGAGCGCTCCTTCTCCAGGTTATATTTGTGACGCGCTCTTGAGTCAGCGAGTGACAGGGTTGTCTCGTAGAGGCCCTGCAGACACTCGTGGGCTATGGCCTTGCACTCCCTTTTCATGTTTCCCGCAGCCTCCAGGGCGTCTTTCCCTTTTTGAAGAAGTTCATTGGCCTCGCGCGTGGCCAAGTCCATCTCCACCCCTGTGCCCCTTCTCGGCGTGCGATAAAGGAGGCTCGGCCGCCCACTCGTGGGAGCCTGGCTCACTGAGGAGGCCACCGAGCTTTCCTCGTCCGAGATGATCTGGCGGGGGGGGGAGATGCCACACTGCTCCCAGTTTATAACTTTTTCGGTGACACTGCGATCTCCAGAGTTGGTCTCGGGCACAGTTGGTACTGGCGGTGTCCTGTTTGTGTCCGGTTCCGACGCTGCCTTTGGCACCTGTGGCGCTTGCGACGGACGCGCCAACTGTTCCGAGACTACTGATTTTGCCGTATTCTTAAGAACTTTTTCCCTAAGGGATTTAGGGGCTTTTGCGGCATCCGTGGTCATTTTACGGGAGGTGGTGGACTGCTTGGAGGACACGGAAGACATTATTGTGTTAAAGGGGAAATTAGGGAGTTGGGCAAAATTAAAATGAAAACAGTTTTAAACTACAGTTAGAATGGAATGTTGCAACTAAACTACAAATGCTATTGTCTAAGTATGCCTATTTTAGTTAATGCTTAATATAGAGATATGATAGAACTATGCCTTAGTACTATGGTGTAGATTGTATTTTTTTTTTTTTTTTTTTTTTTTTTTAATCTTAAGTCTAAGATGGACTCACGGATGCTCCGCTGATGTTCTGCGTGCTGTCCGATGAGGAGTACGACGATATGCTTGGGTTCGGTGGACTGAACCCTTGTGCGCGCTGGTGGTGGTCTTCAGTGGAAATTCGGGTGGGTCGCCGGGACGCTGCTGGAGTGTGGTGCCGAAACTGGATATTCTGTCGGGGCCAAGTTGTAGAGCTGCTCAAGCCCTTTCAAATGAGCCCAATCTCGGTTCTCTAGCTCCAACGGGTGCGAAGTTAGACCGCGGGGGGGTGAAGTCGCCCGGAGGGGGTTGGGGGGGAGGGAGGGGGTCTCGTGGGGAGACTTTTTTGGGGGGGGAGGGGAAGTGGGGGGGGGAAGGTCTCGTGTGAAACAAGTTTGGTGGGGGTGGGGGGGGTAATATGGAAAGTGGTGGGGGTAATAGGGAGAGTGGTGGGGGTAGTGGTGGTGGTAGTGGTGGGGATAGAGGTAAAGGGTGGTGAGTGAGGTGAGGGCTTAAAAGGGGGGGGGGACTATATCGGGGGGGTTGAGGTGGGGGGGTCAAAGAGGGGAGGGGGAGAGGTGGGGATGAGGGTACCCTTGGTGGCTCAGGCAAGGTCCTGAAGTCCCAAGTCGGGTGAACCCAAACTCGGGGGGGGTGGGACTAGGGGTTGAGGAGTTCCCTCGGGGCAAACCTGATGGTTGGTCGTGGAGTCGTCAGGCTGATGTCTGGTCTGCAGGCAGATTCCTCGGGCCGGCTTAGGAGTCTTCAGTGAGGGCTGGGATGGCTGCTGGTACGTCACGCCTCGTGTATTTGGAAACACGTGTGGGAAAAGTGAGGTTATTTTAGGTTAAAAACCACGTTTTTTCGCGTTTTTCCCACCTTAATAACTCCCAGGTCCCTGCTCCGATTCTCCTGATCCTTGATTTACTGGATAGGTCTCTGCCGCGGCTTTCAGGATTATTGAAGGCAGACCGACTCCACTAACCTTTGCAGACTTATAGCCCTCCAAAGTTCCAGGGGGCCCACTCCGCAACCCGTTGACGTAGAGACTTGCCCACACGTTTCCTGGCGAGTTGTCACTACACAATTCCACTGAACACTTTTTTTGCGCGCTAACTCAACACGGTTAATTTTAGGGAATTATTTACCGTGGAGCAGATGTTTATCGTGTGACTGTATGTCGGGTACTGGGTTAGGTTAGGTTAGGTTAGGTTAGGTTCCCCACCGAAGGTGTCTCCACGTTGTTGTCGTGGTGGGGCTTGTGCGTCTCAATGATCTTGGGGCTCTGCCGGTAGAGTTACTCATGCCGGAAAGGTCCAAGTGAGAGACCAGACTAAGAGAGACACCGGGATGGGGTCGCTCCTGATCGGTCGACGATAGTCGATCGACATTGGACGCGACCATGCCGCTGCGGTGTAGGCACACCAAAGCGGCGCGTGTTCTCTCCTTGGGAGAGAACTTTCGGCGGGTTCGCTGAGTCGGGTTGCCGGACAGCGGACGGAGGCATGTTTAATGCCGCCGCCGGGGGCTTGGCTTCATTGCCTGGCCCAGAGGAAGGCTACCTCTAAGATAAAAAACCACCCAATCCTAAGCTTTGAAGCGCGGTGAGAGGATGAATGGCTGGAGGGAGTCCAGTCGTTAGCGCTTCCCCTGTAGAGCACCTGCCGCACTCTACAGTATGTAGGCTTACCGGGTATCTAGGCTCTGCCCGGTGGACATTTGTGACCTATATCTACTCGTGGGATTTATATGGAAGACCAAAACAAAAAATCAAAAGAAGTGCCGATCGTGCTGATCGAGCAGATGGGTGTGGGTGCGGTGTCAGATTCTGACACCACATCCGAAAGGATGAGTGTGGTGAGTGTGGCGAGCGCAAGCTCAAAGCATTCACGAACGGAAGAGGCTGAGCGTCATTCCAAATTTTGGAAACGCTCGCGTAAAGGAAAGGAAAAGCTGGCAGGGCTGGCAGGCCTCTCTTCTAGTGAGGAGAACCTACCGGCCGCCAAAATACCGACAGGAAGAAGAGGGCGAGGTCGCGCAATTGCTGGAGCGAAAGCTCCTTCCACGTCGCGCGACCCTCAAGGGCGCTTCCTCAAGCGCCCCGACACGCCGGCACCCAGCGGAGGTAGTGGGGACTCGGGGACCAAACAAGTGGAGGGTGCTTCTACCCAAAACCCCGTTTCCTTGGTCGCCACAAAGGGGGAAATAAACTCCGCTAACAGAGAGGAGAGACGGGCAGTGGCCCTGGATGAAGTGGCTGTAATGGCCAGTCAGGCTAGAGACCGGCGGTCTGCTCGCATAGCCGCTGCCGAAGATCTCTCAGCGGTGGCCCTCAGTCGCCAGGTGATGGACGGTGTGGAGGTCGTCCTGAAGGTTGCCACCAAATCGGGCAACCTGAAGGGCACATTCACGCGCGCTTTAAAGGAGGCGGCGGATGGCATTAAGGAGGCGGTTGGGGTCCTCCTTAATCGCACGAGCTCGGATGAGACGGCTAAGTTGTGGGAGGAGAACAGCCGTCTCCGATCCGAACTAGAGGACCTCAAGCGGGAGTTCGCCGCCCAGAGGACAGAATTGAGAGGGCAAGAGCGTGCAGTTCCCGCCGCTGCCGGCTCCTCTATGGCCATCGCCCCGTCATCGTCGTCGTCTGCCCCCATACTTGCGGATGTGGATCTAGAGAAGATCGCACGTATCTGCATGCTGCAATGTGGGGGCATGGTGAATGCCCGTCTGCAGGCCCTGGAGTCGAGACTCCTCCCGGCCCAGACCCTCCGACCACCGCTTGCAGCGGACAAGCGGAGGACGGAGGAGGTCGCTAAGCCGGGGCCTGCAATCACAGCGGCCAAACCGGCGATGTCTGGGAAGGGGGCCAAAAAGCCCGCACAGGGGCCAGGGAAGCCCTCGGAGGGAGCGCCCGCACCCCCTTCCCACACAGGTGCACCCTCGGCGAACGCGCCCGTGCCCACGGAGGAGTCCTGGGCGACAGTGGTCAAGCGCAGCCGGAAGAAGAAGGGAAAGGCGGCAACGCCACCCGCTCCGCCCGCTGCCGCAGCCACCAAGACGAAGAGGCCGCGCAGAGCACGTGCCCCACGCTCCGCGGCTGTAGTGATCACGCTGCAGCCCGGAGCCGTAGAGAGGGGTCTGCTGTACAAGACGGTCCTCGAGGAGGCAAAAGCCAAGGTCGCATTCCCTGACCTTGGCACACCGACCGGCTTCAAATTGAGGCCGACGGTAACGGGGGCGCGGCTGTTCGAGCTATCGGGTGCCTCGAGCAGCGAAAAGGCGGACATCCTGGCTGCCAAGCTGAGGGAGGTCCTCAACCCGGAGGACGTCCGGGTGTCCAGGCCCGTAAAGAGCGCTGAACTGCGCGTCGATGGCCTGGACGACTCGACGACACCGGCTGAGGTCGTGGCGGCCATCGCCCGAGACGGAGGGTGTCCGCCTGACGCCGTGCACACAGGCGACATCCGCGCCGATGCCTCCGGGCTCGGCACGATTTGGGTGCGGTGCCCGGTGGCAGCGGCGAACAAGGTCGCTGACCAGGGTCGATTGCTGGTGGGGTGGGTTGCAGCAAGAGCAAGATTGCTGCAGCCCAGGGCCATGCGGTGCTACCGTTGCCTGGACATTGGGCATGTCAGGGCACGGTGCACCTGCGAAACAGACCGCAGCGATCAGTGTTTCCGCTGTGGTCGGCCCGGCCACAAGGCGGCCGAGTGCTCCGAGGCACCGAACTGCAGCCTGTGTACAGCTGCAGGGAGGCCCGCGGGGCACAGAGCCGGCGGAAAGGCCTGTGGCGCCCCAAAGGGCAACAATAAAAAAAAGAGAGGGGCAACCAAGGCTGCCGGGGGCTCTTTACACCCCCCTCAGCCTGGCTGCCCTCCGGCCGACTCCCGGCCTAGGAATGGTGCGGAGGGGATGGACTGTGCCTAATGGCGCTGTTCCATGTCCTCCAGGGCAACATCAACCACTCTGCCAGAGCTCAGGATCTCTTGCTGCAGAGTATGGCAGAGTGGTCGATTCACGTGGCTGTGGTCGCCGAGCCGTATTTTGTCCCCGCCAGGGATAACTGGTTGGGTGACTTGGACGGTTTGGTGGCCATCATCGGCGGGGCTCTTGTCAACCCGTCCCGAGGTCATGGCTGGGTAGCCGCCCTCGCGGACGGCATTGGTATTGTTGGGGCATATTTCTCGCCCAACAAGAGTCTCGCCGACTTCGAGAGCTTCCTTGTCGAGTTGGGTGCCGTCGTTGGCCGGTTCCATCCTCGCCCGGTGCTGTTGCTCGGGGATCTTAACGCCAAGTCTGCGGCGTGGGGATCTCCGATCACCGATGCTAAGGGCGAGGCGCTGGAGGAGTGGGCGGTCACGACCGGCTTGGCCGTCCTCAACCGGGGTTCGGAGTACACGTGCGTGCGGCAGCGGGGCGGGTCTATTGTGGACGTCTCGTTCGCTAGCCCCGCTGTCGCGAGCCGTGTCCACGACTGGCGTGTCGCCGTGGAGGTGGAGACGTTGTCGGATCACCGATACATTCGTTTCGATGTCTCCGCCCAGACCGCGGGCGGCCGCAGTCCGTCGGCCCCGCGGACGGACGGTCCGCGCTGGGCGCGAAAGCGCATTGACAGGGAATTGCTCGAGGAGGCCGCTTTTGTCCAGGCCTGGTTCCGGGAGTCGGCAACTGCCGGACCCGTCGACGTCGATGAGGAGGCGCAGTGGTTCCACGGGGCGATGACGCAAATTTGCGACGCGTCCATGCCCCGGGTTCACACGCAATTTACAAGGCGCCAGGTGTACTGGTGGTCTGCCGAAATCGCGCAGATGCGCGTCACGTGTATAGACGTCAGACGCCAGTACACCCGATACCGGAGAAGACGTCGTCGGGTCCCTGACGAAGAAGCCGCGCTGTATGAGGTGTACCGCGCGGCGAAGCAGGCTCTGTGGCTGGCCATAGGTGAGGCGAAGACGCGTGCTAGGGAGGAGAGTTTGGAGACTCTGGACCGTGATCCATGGGGGCGCCCTTATCGTGCGGTCCGGGGGAAACTCCGGGCCTGGGCGCCTCCGCTTACGGAGAGTCTCCAACCAGAGCTGCTGGAGGAGGTGGTCGCAGCCCTCTTCCCGGCGAGAGCGGAGCATGCTCCGCCACCGATGGCATTGCCCACAGCCACAGAGCTTGAGGAAGAGAACGCCAGCGTCCCACGGGTGACACAGGCAGAGATGAGGGCGGCCGTGATGCGGCTCCGGGCAAAAACCGTTGCTCCGGGGCCCGATGGCATCCACGGCTTAGTGCTAGCCCTCGCTCTGAAGGAGCTTGAGCCCCAACTGACAGGACTCTTCTCAGCGTGCCTAGAGCAGGGCCAGTTTCCCACTCAGTGGAAATCTGGTCGTCTGGTCCTGCTCAGGAAGGCGGGGCGCCCTGCGGACTCGACGTCCGCGTACCGGCCCATAGTGCTGCTAGACGAGGTGGGAAAACTGCTCGAGCGGATTATCGCAGCCCGCCTCGTAAGCCACTTGTGCAGAGAGGGGCCGGACCTGGACGATAGCCAGTTCGGGTTTCGGCATGGGCGCTCCACTATCCACGCTATATCGCGAGTGAGAGCCCTGGCGGAGGAAGCGGTGTCTCGGGGCGGGGTGATGTTGGCGGTGTCCTTGGACATTTCTAACGCCTTCAACACCCTGCCCTGGAGTTGTATTCGGGAGGCACTGCGTTACCATCGGGTGCCTTCCTACCTCCACCGCATTGTTGGGGCTTATTTGGCGGAGAGGTGTGTCACCTACGTGGGACGTGATGGCGGAAAGCAGCGCCGCATGTCGTGCGGTGTTCCGCAGGGCTCGGTCGTGGGACCGCTCCTGTGGAACATCGGGTACGACTGGGTGCTGCGGGGCGAGCTCCAGCCGGGCGTGGACCTGACGTGTTACGCGGACGACACGCTGGTCACGGCCCGGGGGAGCTCGTACAGGGAGGCAGCGTTGCTGGCGACGGCTGCGGTCTCACAGGTGGTGGGCCGCATACGGCGCCTAGGCCTGGAGGTGGCCCTAAACAAGTCGGAGGCCATGGTCTTTCATGGCCCCCGGCGGGCGCCGCCGCCGGGATTACACATCGTGGTGGGGGGGGCCCAAATAGCTGTCGAGTCTACCATGAAGTACCTAGGATTGGTGCTCGACAGCCGGTGGAATTTCGGCCCCCACTTCCGGCGGCTTGCGCCCAAGTTGTTGGACGCGGCTGGGGCGCTGTCAACGCTGCTTCCCAATCTGGGGGGCCCGAGCGCCGCCTGTAGGCGGCTCTACGTGGGGATCGTGCGATCGATGGCCCTGTATGGGGCCCCGATCTGGGCGGCTGACCTGACGGCCAACAGCTTAATCGTTCTGCGGAAACCGCAGCGGGCTATGGCCGTCAGAGTCATAAGGGGTTATCGCACGATCTCCTACGAGGCAGGTTGTATACTGGCCGGATCCCCGCCCTGGGACCTGGAGGCGAAGGTGCTCGCGTCACTGTACTGGTGGCGCGAGGAAGCGCGGGCGCGGGGCGAGCGACTGACGCAGCAACATTTGGAGCTGCGCCGGTCACAGCTCCGCGAGGTCCTGGTGGCGGAATGGCGGAACAGGCTTTCGAGCCCTACCGCCGGCCTCGGCACCATCGAGGCGGTCCGGCCAGTGCTCGACCACTGGCTCGGGAGGAGGCACGGCTCCCTGTCGTTTCGGGCGACGCAGGTGCTCTCGGGGCATGGCTGCTTCGGGAAGTACCTGTGTCGCATAAACAGGGAGCCGGACGCTCGGTGTCACCACTGCGTCGACTGCCGGGAGGACACGGCGCGGCATACGCTGGCAGAGTGTGCCGCTTGGGAGGAGCCGCGCCGTGCCCTCATCAGTGAAGTAGGCAGTGACCTGTCGCTGCCGGCCGTAGTGAGTGCGATGGTCGGCAGCGAAGAGTCCTGGGACGCGGTGGTCTCCTTCTGCGAAACTGTCATCTCGCAGAAGGAGGCTGCGGAGAGGGAGAGGGAGATCACGACTCTACTCCCGATCCGCAGCAGGCGCACCGGGCGTCGGCGGAGGGCGGACAACGCCCTCTTCCAGCCCCCCTAAATGGGTCCAGGGGTGACGGACATGGGGACGTCCGTCGCCCCCCATTCAACAGGACCCGAGGCGGCGGCGCGTAGTGTTCCACGCGCGCCCCTCTTGGACGTCGCGGAGGGAGTCAAACACCTCACTCCCTCCGCTGACCTGAGGAGAGGCCCGCAGAGGCGGGCCGGCACCAGTCGGGGATTGCGGAAGTCGCTTTTGTTCCCGCGATCCCCGGCGTAGGTGTGGGTTGGGAACACCGGGGTGGTTTTTAGTCAGTAAGAGTCTGACAGACCCCTCTGCCCCCCCCAGGGCGGAGGACATCCATGAGGATTTTCCACCCCGGAACAAAAAAAAAAAAAAAAAAAAAAAAAAAAAAAAAGGTTAGGTTAGGTTAGGTTAGGTTCCCCACCGAAGGTGTCTCCACGTTGTTGTCGTGGTGGGGCTTGTGCGTCTCAATGATCTTGGGGCTCTGCCGGTAGAGTTACTCATGCCGGAAAGGTCCAAGTGAGAGACCAGACTAAGAGAGACACCGGGATGGGGTCGCTCCTGATCGGTCGACGATAGTCGATCGACATTGGACGCGACCATGCCGCTGCGGTGTAGGCACACCAAAGCGGCGCGTGTTCTCTCCTTGGGAGAGAACTTTCGGCGGGTTCGCTGAGTCGGGTTGCCGGACAGCGGACGGAGGCATGTTTAATGCCGCCGCCGGGGGCTTGGCTTCATTGCCTGGCCCAGAGGAAGGCTACCTCTAAGATAAAAAACCACCCAATCCTAAGCTTTGAAGCGCGGTGAGAGGATGAATGGCTGGAGGGAGTCCAGTCGTTAGCGCTTCCCCTGTAGAGCACCTGCCGCACTCTACAGTATGTAGGCTTACCGGGTATCTAGGCTCTGCCCGGTGGACATTTGTGACCTATATCTACTCGTGGGATTTATATGGAAGACCAAAACAAAAAATCAAAAGAAGTGCCGATCGTGCTGATCGAGCAGATGGGTGTGGGTGCGGTGTCAGATTCTGACACCACATCCGAAAGGATGAGTGTGGTGAGTGTGGCGAGCGCAAGCTCAAAGCATTCACGAACGGAAGAGGCTGAGCGTCATTCCAAATTTTGGAAACGCTCGCGTAAAGGAAAGGAAAAGCTGGCAGGGCTGGCAGGCCTCTCTTCTAGTGAGGAGAACCTACCGGCCGCCAAAATACCGACAGGAAGAAGAGGGCGAGGTCGCGCAATGGCTGGAGCGAAAGCTCCTTCCACGTCGCGCGACCCTCAAGGGCGCTTCCTCAAGCGCCCCGACACGCCGGCACCCAGCGGAGGTAGTGGGGACTCGGGGACCAAACAAGTGGAGGGTGCTTCTACCCAAAACCCCGTTTCCTTGGTCGCCACAAAGGGGGAAATAAACTCCGCTAACAGAGAGGAGAGACGGGCAGTGGCCCTGGATGAAGTGGCTGTAATGGCCAGTCAGGCTAGAGACCGGCGGTCTGCTCGCATAGCCGCTGCCGAAGATCTCTCAGCGGTGGCCCTCAGTCGCCAGGTGATGGACGGTGTGGAGGTCGTCCTGAAGGTTGCCACCAAATCGGGCAACCTGAAGGGCACATTCACGCGCGCTTTAAAGGAGGCGGCGGATGGCATTAAGGAGGCGGTTGGGGTCCTCCTTAATCGCACGAGCTCGGATGAGACGGCTAAGTTGTGGGAGGAGAACAGCCGTCTCCGATCCGAACTAGAGGACCTCAAGCGGGAGTTCGCCGCCCAGAGGACAGAATTGAGAGGGCAAGAGCGTGCAGTTCCCGCCGCTGCCGGCTCCTCTATGGCCATCGCCCCGTCATCGTCGTCGTCTGCCCCCATACTTGCGGATGTGGATCTAGAGAAGATCGCACGTATCTGCATGCTGCAATGTGGGGGCATGGTGAATGCCCGTCTGCAGGCCCTGGAGTCGAGACTCCTCCCGGCCCAGACCCTCCGACCACCGCTTGCAGCGGACAAGCGGAGGACGGAGGAGGTCGCTAAGCCGGGGCCTGCAATCACAGCGGCCAAACCGGCGATGTCTGGGAAGGGGGCCAAAAAGCCCGCACAGGGGCCAGGGAAGCCCTCGGAGGGAGCGCCCGCACCCCCTTCCCACACAGGTGCACCCTCGGCGAACGCGCCCGTGCCCACGGAGGAGTCCTGGGCGACAGTGGTCAAGCGCAGCCGGAAGAAGAAGGGAAAGGCGGCAACGCCACCCGCTCCGCCCGCTGCCGCAGCCACCAAGACGAAGAGGCCGCGCAGAGCACGTGCCCCACGCTCCGCGGCTGTAGTGATCACGCTGCAGCCCGGAGCCGTAGAGAGGGGTCTGCTGTACAAGACGGTCCTCGAGGAGGCAAAAGCCAAGGTCGCATTCCCTGACCTTGGCACACCGACCGGCTTCAAATTGAGGCCGACGGTAACGGGGGCGCGGCTGTTCGAGCTATCGGGTGCCTCGAGCAGCGAAAAGGCGGACATCCTGGCTGCCAAGCTGAGGGAGGTCCTCAACCCGGAGGACGTCCGGGTGTCCAGGCCCGTAAAGAGCGCTGAACTGCGCGTCGATGGCCTGGACGACTCGACGACACCGGCTGAGGTCGTGGCGGCCATCGCCCGAGACGGAGGGTGTCCGCCTGACGCCGTGCACACAGGCGACATCCGCGCCGATGCCTCCGGGCTCGGCACGATTTGGGTGCGGTGCCCGGTGGCAGCGGCGAACAAGGTCGCTGACCAGGGTCGATTGCTGGTGGGGTGGGTTGCAGCAAGAGCAAGATTGCTGCAGCCCAGGGCCATGCGGTGCTACCGTTGCCTGGACATTGGGCATGTCAGGGCACGGTGCACCTGCGAAACAGACCGCAGCGATCAGTGTTTCCGCTGTGGTCGGCCCGGCCACAAGGCGGCCGAGTGCTCCGAGGCACCGAACTGCAGCCTGTGTACAGCTGCAGGGAGGCCCGCGGGGCACAGAGCCGGCGGAAAGGCCTGTGGCGCCCCAAAGGGCAACAATAAAAAAAAGAGAGGGGCAACCAAGGCTGCCGGGGGCTCTTTACACCCCCCTCAGCCTGGCTGCCCTCCGGCCGACTCCCGGCCTAGGAATGGTGCGGAGGGGATGGACTGTGCCTAATGGCGCTGTTCCATGTCCTCCAGGGCAACATCAACCACTCTGCCAGAGCTCAGGATCTCTTGCTGCAGAGTATGGCAGAGTGGTCGATTCACGTGGCTGTGGTCGCCGAGCCGTATTTTGTCCCCGCCAGGGATAACTGGTTGGGTGACTTGGACGGTTTGGTGGCCATCATCGGCGGGGCTCTTGTCAACCCGTCCCGAGGTCATGGCTGGGTAGCCGCCCTCGCGGACGGCATTGGTATTGTTGGGGCATATTTCTCGCCCAACAAGAGTCTCGCCGACTTCGAGAGCTTCCTTGTCGAGTTGGGTGCCGTCGTTGGCCGGTTCCATCCTCGCCCGGTGCTGTTGCTCGGGGATCTTAACGCCAAGTCTGCGGCGTGGGGATCTCCGATCACCGATGCTAAGGGCGAGGCGCTGGAGGAGTGGGCGGTCACGACCGGCTTGGCCGTCCTCAACCGGGGTTCGGAGTACACGTGCGTGCGGCAGCGGGGCGGGTCTATTGTGGACGTCTCGTTCGCTAGCCCCGCTGTCGCGAGCCGTGTCCACGACTGGCGTGTCGCCGTGGAGGTGGAGACGTTGTCGGATCACCGATACATTCGTTTCGATGTCTCCGCCCAGACCGCGGGCGGCCGCAGTCCGTCGGCCCCGCGGACGGACGGTCCGCGCTGGGCGCGAAAGCGCATTGACAGGGAATTGCTCGAGGAGGCCGCTTTTGTCCAGGCCTGGTTCCGGGAGTCGGCAACTGCCGGACCCGTCGACGTCGATGAGGAGGCGCAGTGGTTCCACGGGGCGATGACGCAAATTTGCGACGCGTCCATGCCCCGGGTTCACACGCAATTTACAAGGCGCCAGGTGTACTGGTGGTCTGCCGAAATCGCGCAGATGCGCGTCACGTGTATAGACGTCAGACGCCAGTACACCCGATACCGGAGAAGACGTCGTCGGGTCCCTGACGAAGAAGCCGCGCTGTATGAGGTGTACCGCGCGGCGAAGCAGGCTCTGTGGCTGGCCATAGGTGAGGCGAAGACGCGTGCTAGGGAGGAGAGTTTGGAGACTCTGGACCGTGATCCATGGGGGCGCCCTTATCGTGCGGTCCGGGGGAAACTCCGGGCCTGGGCGCCTCCGCTTACGGAGAGTCTCCAACCAGAGCTGCTGGAGGAGGTGGTCGCAGCCCTCTTCCCGGCGAGAGCGGAGCATGCTCCGCCACCGATGGCATTGCCCACAGCCACAGAGCTTGAGGAAGAGAACGCCAGCGTCCCACGGGTGACACAGGCAGAGATGAGGGCGGCCGTGATGCGGCTCCGGGCAAAAACCGTTGCTCCGGGGCCCGATGGCATCCACGGCTTAGTGCTAGCCCTCGCTCTGAAGGAGCTTGAGCCCCAACTGACAGGACTCTTCTCAGCGTGCCTAGAGCAGGGCCAGTTTCCCACTCAGTGGAAATCTGGTCGTCTGGTCCTGCTCAGGAAGGCGGGGCGCCCTGCGGACTCGACGTCCGCGTACCGGCCCATAGTGCTGCTAGACGAGGTGGGAAAACTGCTCGAGCGGATTATCGCAGCCCGCCTCGTAAGCCACTTGTGCAGAGAGGGGCCGGACCTGGACGATAGCCAGTTCGGGTTTCGGCATGGGCGCTCCACTATCCACGCTATATCGCGAGTGAGAGCCCTGGCGGAGGAAGCGGTGTCTCGGGGCGGGGTGATGTTGGCGGTGTCCTTGGACATTTCTAACGCCTTCAACACCCTGCCCTGGAGTTGTATTCGGGAGGCACTGCGTTACCATCGGGTGCCTTCCTACCTCCACCGCATTGTTGGGGCTTATTTGGCGGAGAGGTGTGTCACCTACGTGGGACGTGATGGCGGAAAGCAGCGCCGCATGTCGTGCGGTGTTCCGCAGGGCTCGGTCGTGGGACCGCTCCTGTGGAACATCGGGTACGACTGGGTGCTGCGGGGCGAGCTCCAGCCGGGCGTGGACCTGACGTGTTACGCGGACGACACGCTGGTCACGGCCCGGGGGAGCTCGTACAGGGAGGCAGCGTTGCTGGCGACGGCTGCGGTCTCACAGGTGGTGGGCCGCATACGGCGCCTAGGCCTGGAGGTGGCCCTAAACAAGTCGGAGGCCATGGTCTTTCATGGCCCCCGGCGGGCGCCGCCGCCGGGATTACACATCGTGGTGGGGGGGGCCCAAATAGCTGTCGAGTCTACCATGAAGTACCTAGGATTGGTGCTCGACAGCCGGTGGAATTTCGGCCCCCACTTCCGGCGGCTTGCGCCCAAGTTGTTGGGCGCGGCTGGGGCGCTGTCAACGCTGCTTCCCAATCTGGGGGGCCCGAGCGCCGCCTGTAGGCGGCTCTACGTGGGGATCGTGCGATCGATGGCCCTGTATGGGGCCCCGATCTGGGCGGCTGACCTGACGGCCAACAGCTTAATCGTTCTGCGGAAACCGCAGCGGGCTATGGCCGTCAGAGTCATAAGGGGTTATCGCACGATCTCCTACGAGGCAGGTTGTATACTGGCCGGATCCCCGCCCTGGGACCTGGAGGCGAAGGTGCTCGCGTCACTGTACTGGTGGCGCGAGGAAGCGCGGGCGCGGGGCGAGCGACTGACGCAGCAACATTTGGAGCTGCGCCGGTCACAGCTCCGCGAGGTCCTGGTGGCGGAATGGCGGAACAGGCTTTCGAGCCCTACCGCCGGCCTCGGCACCATCGAGGCGGTCCGGCCAGTGCTCGACCACTGGCTCGGGAGGAGGCACGGCTCCCTGTCGTTTCGGGCGACGCAGGTGCTCTCGGGGCATGGCTGCTTCGGGAAGTACCTGTGTCGCATAAACAGGGAGCCGGACGCTCGGTGTCACCACTGCGTCGACTGCCGGGAGGACACGGCGCGGCATACGCTGGCAGAGTGTGCCGCTTGGGAGGAGCCGCGCCGTGCCCTCATCAGTGAAGTAGGCAGTGACCTGTCGCTGCCGGCCGTAGTGAGTGCGATGGTCGGCAGCGAAGAGTCCTGGGACGCGGTGGTCTCCTTCTGCGAAACTGTCATCTCGCAGAAGGAGGCTGCGGAGAGGGAGAGGGAGATCACGACTCTACTCCCGATCCGCAGCAGGCGCACCGGGCGTCGGCGGAGGGCGGACAACGCCCTCTTCCAGCCCCCCTAAATGGGTCCAGGGGTGACGGACATGGGGACGTCCGTCGCCCCCCATTCAACAGGACCCGAGGCGGCGGCGCGTAGTGTTCCACGCGCGCCCCTCTTGGACGTCGCGGAGGGAGTCAAACACCTCACTCCCTCCGCTGACCTGAGGAGAGGCCCGCAGAGGCGGGCCGGCACCAGTCGGGGATTGCGGAAGTCGCTTTTGTTCCCGCGATCCCCGGCGTAGGTGTGGGTTGGGAACACCGGGGTGGTTTTTAGTCAGTAAGAGTCTGACAGACCCCTCTGCCCCCCCCAGGGCGGAGGACATCCATGAGGATTTTCCACCCCGGAACAAAAAAAAAAAGGTTAGGTTAGGTTAGGTTGGGGGATCCCCCACAGCGCATACTTCCACGTAGTTTCCCCCGGGCAACGCCGTGTCTGACCACCGTAACGGAGTGGCAGACCGGCGGCTAAAGTGCGCTGTGATCCGCAGACCAAAAACGCGTTCGTCTGCGGATATGTCGAAATTGCAAAGCCGTGACGCCTCTGGGCGTTTTTATTCTAATCGCTCCTCACAGGGCGATTCAAACGGCCCTTCTCAGGGCCAACCCAACGGCCCTTCTCAGGGCCAATCCAACGGCCCTTCTCAGGGCCATGCCGGCGACGCTTTGGCGTCAGAAGCTGACCGCGCACCGTCCGCGGCCAGCTTTTTCAGCAGGCCGGACGAGTTGTCGGACGCCGACGAGTCCAATATGGACACGTCGGCGGCCGAAAACGACCGCCCCAAGCGGAAGAGGGCCGATCTGAGGCTCGGGTCCGGGGGCTCCTCGGAGTCGGTCGGGAGTAGGGCGAAGAAGAAGTCGAAGTCTAAAAAGGCTTCGACTTCTACTCCGGCTGTGGCTCACGATGTGGGCTTGGTGGACGCCGAGCGCCAGCTAAACCTGGCGAAAAGGGCGCAACTCCAGGTGGACCTGGAGGAGAGGGTCGCCACCAAGGAGCGGCAGGCGCAAGCCGCCAGGTCGAGGGCTGGCTATGGTGCATCTAATGTACTATATGCTGACCACTCCCTGGCGGAATTGGAGCGCATGGCGCAGGAAGACAAGGAGGAGGTTCTGGAGGTCGCCTCAAAGTCCTCCAATTTGAAGGGGACCTTCCAGAAGGCCCTCAAATGCCGGGCTGCCAGCATGCACGGCATTGTCGTGGAGCTGGTGAAGCGGACGGCCACGGACGAGACGCGGCAGCTGCAGGCGAAGGTGGATCGTCTGCAGGCGGAGGTCAGCCAGCTACACCAGAAGCTGGCTGATGTCACGGCCCGGCCTGCCCAATCTGCCCCAGACGCGGTGGTGGGAGGCTCCTCCTCCCCTGCCAGCCTTGAGGCAATAATCCGCGGGGTTGTCATGGAGGAGAGAGCCTTCATCAGAGGCTGCTTCGCAGGAATCGAAGACCGGCTCTTGCCGGAAAAGCGGCTCCGCCCGCCGCTAGCGGCGGATTTGAGTCTACCACCGACCGAGCCGGAACCTACGCCTCTGGGAGGCCCGGCATCAGGCGAGCAGCCCCGGGGCCCGAAGCCGTCCAAGGGCAAAGGCAAGGGCAAGAGGACCACGGTGGCCCCTCAAATACCCACCACGAGCGCGGAGGGAGCGTCTGCATCGTCTGCCACTCCAGCAGCCCCCCGGAACTCGGAGGGGGAAGACGCCCTTCTTCCCTCCACCACCCCGTCCAACCAATCGTGGACAGAAGTGGTCAGGGGGGGAAAAGGGAAAAAGTCGACCCCCAAGCCTGCTGCGACTGCTCCTGCAGCCAAAAAGGGTCCAGCCGGCGGGAGGAAGCTGGTTCCTCCCAAAACCGCGGCCGTCGTCGTGACCATCACCCCGGAGGCCGTGGAGCGGGGCGAGACTTATGAGTCCGTCCTAAGACGGGCTCGTACCAACGCGGATCCTTCCCGGCTAGGGATCGGCAATATCACGTGCCGCCGAACCCTAGCCGGGGCTCGAATTTTCGAGTTCTCGGGGGAGCAGCGCGGCGCAAACGCGGACCTCTTCGCAAAAATGTTGCAAGAGGTCATCGCGGATGCGGCAACGGTCGTCAGACCTGTAAAGACCGCAGCAAAAGTCATTTATTCAAACTAGGCTGAGAATCAGCACTTTTCGAACGTCAAAATTACATAAGACAGTCCCCCAAAACGCCCACCCTTCACCACTTCCTAGTGCTTTAGCTGGGAAGAAGAAGTGGCGCAACAAACTCCCCAGCAGCACAGCTGTCTGTTCAGTAAAAAAGATTCTATATAATAGTATGCAAACTGATATTTACATTACGCAACACAAAACATAATTTAAATTATAAAATTAATAGCCATATGACAGCTAGCACACGCCAATATACCAACCAAAAACATCGAGAACTATACTCAAGCAGAAATAAAAATAACTTAACGAAAACAATATCTAAATAAAAGCCTCCAGACATAAAGGGCGTGCCCGCTTACATATAGCTGTAACTAGAAGTTATAATTGATAAACTAGGACCATCGAGGTAAAGTAAAAAATTATCGAGGTCGCTAGCTAACCACATATTGCAATACAACTCATAAAAAAAAAAAAACATTGTAATGAGTAGATTATGTCAACAATAAATAAGTAAAGTAAAATTATAAACAATTATATAAACTCATATAACCTGTCAGTAAGTAAGCTAATTCTGGAGAAAGAACATTTAAACATTGTCTTGAGTTAATCACAGCGACCAACTATTCTTATCATTTAAGTAGTCGTTGATAGAATAGTATGCCTTTGAAGAGAGGTTGGATTTTACTTTAGTTTTGAACGCATTAAAAGGCAAATCTAGCAAAGAAGAAGGTAGCTTGTTATAAAAAGTTATACCAAGCCCAACAAATGAGTTATGAACCTTATGAAGCCGGTAAAAGGGAGTACGTAGTTTGTCCTTATTTCTAGTGTTAACATTGTGAATATCACTGTTTTTAGTATATAAGTGTATATTTTGCCTAGTATATAATATGTTGGCGAAAATGAATTGTGATGCCACTGTGAGGATACCGATATCTTTGAAAAAATCTCTCAGAGAAACTCTGGCACCGAGCTGGTAAATTGCTCGAACAGCTCGTTTTTGAAGGACAAATATATTTTGAATATCAGCAGCTTTGCCCCACAGCAGAATACCGTAGGACATAACGCTATGAAAATAACTAAAATAGACTAACCGAGCTGTATCAAGGTCAGTGTATTGTCTTACTTTCCTGACGGCGTAGGCGGCCGAACTGAGCCTTCCCGCTAGGCTCGATATATGTTGGCCCCACTGAAGTTTGGCATCAACTGTTATGCCCAGAAAAACTGCTGTGTTTACAGTTTCAAGTGACTCTTTATCTAAGACGATGTTGGGTCCTAGATTTCTAACATTTGGAAGGGCGAACTTTACACATTTGGTTTTCTTGCTATTGAGAACTAGGTTATTTGACGAAAACCAATCCGTAACCATTGAGAGTGCACTGTTTACATCGTCAAAGTCTTGTCTATTCCTGTCTACTTTAAAAATAAGTGACGTATCATCTGCAAACAGTACAACTTCACAGATACCCTTTAAATAGAATGGTAAGTCATTGATATAAACTAAGAACAAGAATGGACCCAGTATTGAGCCTTGAGGCACACCTAACTGAACTGGCAGCCCGGAAGATTTCACACCATTAACATCTACACATTGGGACCTATTATGTAAATAAGAATTTATAAGGTTGAGAGCTTCATTTTGCACACCGTAATGACGCAGTTTACGCAAAAGCGTGTCATGGTGCACGCAATCAAAGGCTTTGGAGAGATCACAGAAAACCCCAATAGCATTTTGCGAGTTCTCCCATGCGTTAAATATGTGTTTCAGCAGAGCAACACCCGCATCTGTGGTCGAACGACCCTTTGTAAAGCCATATTGTTCATTATGGAGGAGGCTATTTAAATTAAAATGGATTAGCAACTGCTTGAGTATTAACTTTTCAAATATTTTGCTAAATGCTGGTAAGATAGAAATAGGCCTGAAATTGCCAACATCATTTTTATTACCTGATTTAAATAATGGTATGACTTTACTACTCTTCATGAGGTCAGGAAAAGTTCCTAAATCAACACATTTATTAAAAGTAACAGCTAGATATGGGGCTACGATGTCTATTATATTGCTTAAAAGTTTAATGGAGATGCCCCAGTAATCACCAGTGTTTTTTGACTTGAGTGTGTTAAAAACATTAACTACATCACGCGGCGTAACATGTTCGAAGCTGAATAAGCGACTACTTTTAGACACACTACTAAATAAAAGGTTTTCAGCTTTAGACGGGGACGAATTTAAGGAGCGAGTCGTGGTTATAGGTATGTTTGCAAAAAACTCATTAAACGCCTCAGCTACGTCAGCTGCTTTAGTAACTAATTTATTGTCGACCATAATCTCAAGTTGTTTATCTTGCTTAACCGATTTACCCATTTCATTATTAATAATGTTCCAAGTGGTTTTTACTTTATTATTGGAATTTTTAATTTTATCGCTTAAAAATTTTGATTTAGCAAAAGCACTAACCTTTTTAAATAATTTTGAATAATTTTTGACATACTCTACGAAAGGAGTATCAAACCTATATTTTTTCAAACCATATAACTCGTATAGTCTCGCTCTACTTTTATAAAT
This sequence comes from Xanthia icteritia, assembly GCA_949128155.2. Classification (NCBI taxonomy): domain Eukaryota; kingdom Metazoa; phylum Arthropoda; class Insecta; order Lepidoptera; family Noctuidae; genus Xanthia; species Xanthia icteritia. The sequence continues at coordinate 16,843,239 of OX421955.2, forward strand.
ACCTGGAGTGGCCCATTGGTTAAAGCCAATGGAGGTGCCATTTATTTTAATAGTTTTAGTCTTGAAAGTAGATTGGTACTCTTTTTGCACAACATCAAAAAGGGCTCCATAGATTTCATTCGGATTCTCGTGTTCTACTATAGATGGTGTAATTCTATGAGCTATATTATTTTTAAACTTATTGCAACGACTAGCTGTATAAGGCCTACATTCTATTTTATGCGGCTTTTTATGTAATGGCATGGGGAAACTAGCTAATAAACCACAGTGGTCTGAGGTTAAGTCACATGACACTAATTTATTTTTGGCATCACAATCACTAAATATATTATCAAGACAAGTTGACGAAGTTGCTGTGATCCTAGTAGGTTCAAAAAACAAGTTAATTAAATTATAAGACCTAAAGAGATTAAGAAGTCTAGTACTTAAAGGAGTAACATCTAGAATATTAATATTAAAATCTCCACATAAAATTATACTTTTATTACTTGATTTTAACCTATTGAGTGAATCCTCCATTACCGATTCAAAACTAATAAAATCACCAGAGGGGGGTCGATAAACGCAAATTATAACGTATCGCTCGAGTTCAACACAAGACAACTCAATAGTGCGCTCAATGGAAAGATTAACTAAATCTAAACGTTGTTTACATTTCAACTTGTTTGAAACAAGAACTAAAGATCCACCGCGAATGGCGCTTTTTCTTACAAACGCACTTTGTACGGTAAAATTATCATCATTGATAAATACTACTTCATGTTCTTTCAACCAGTGTTCAGTCAAACATAACACTTGAACATCATAGTTCCCTATAAATAAACTTAACTCTAACTCTTTGCCGGACAGACCCTGCATATTTTGATGAACAACATTCAATGTATGCGGCTCATCCGTTGTCGCTCCTAATAGTTTAAACTACAAGGCGTATCAAAAGTGGTGTTAGTACCACTACTAACAGTAATCGAAGGTACAGTACAGGTACCAGTGTCACTGTGTATATTGTATGCTAAAAGATTAGCAATTTGTCTTCTACAACTAGGTGGCAAATACATTGTATAATTTGTCAGTTTGTAATCAGTAATAAATTGATTACAATCAAAATATAAAATAGCGTCACTGTGACGACAAGTCCTATTATAAATTAACATGTTTAATTTATAAATGTGCCTATTTGTCTCATTAGACAAATATCGAGAATATGGCAAGGCACAGAAAATAAATTTACAATTATTTGTTTCATTGAGATGTAACATCAAATGGACACATTCAATTATGTCCTTTTTTCTTACAGTTAAACTGTCCCCGTATAGTAATATAACAGTGGAACTGGGGTTTATTTTTGTCATTCAGCCTTGGAGGTGGCCGATCTGGATGATTCGGTCACCAAAGAGGACGTGGTGGCGGCCGTTGCGGTGGCTGGAGGCTGCGATGCTGGCGCGGTGAAGGGTGGAGCCATCAGGCTCGGCCGCCGCGGCATGGGCACCATCCGCATCGAGTGCCCAGTCGCTGCGGCTGGGGCCGTCCTTACTGCGACCAAAGGACGGCTGCTTGTGGGCTTCAGCTCGGCTGTGGTTCGGCCACTTGAAGACCAGCCTATGCGTTGCTTCAAGTGCTTCGCGTTCGGCCACACCCGAACCACGTGTCCCTCCAAGTTCGACTGGGGAGACTGTTGTTTCCGATGCGGGCAGGAGGGACACAGGAGTGCCACTTGCCACGCCGCCACGCTTCGCTGCGCGGCGTGTGCTGCCAGTGGCCGCCCCGCGGACCACAAGATGACGGGCAGGAGCTGCAAGCCTCCCGCGAGGAAGGGCATAGTGCCGGCGCAGGTTCGTCCTGCCGCCACCACCGCCGCCGAAGTCGCCGCTGTAGCTGCAGCGGCGGTAGCCGAGGAGGGGTGTGCGATGTTGGAGTAATGGTTTCCGACTACCGCATCCTCCAGGCGAACATCAACCACTGCAGAGCGGCCCAGGACCTGGTGGTACAGGTCATGGCCGAGTGGTTGGTGAACGTAGCGGTGGTTGCCGAGCCCTACTCAATCCCCGGCAGCTGGCTGGGTGACGAGGACGGCTCGGTGGCACTAGCGGCGCGGTCTTCCACAGACTCCCCTCCCCTCTCGCTATTAGAGAAGGGACCGGGATACGTGGCCGCCGCGTGGGGAGAATTAGCCCTTGTGGGCGTCTATTTCTCCCCAAACCGCCCCCTACAGGACTTCGAGAACTATCTCGGAGTCCTGGCCGCCGTGGTCGGCAGGGCGGCGCCGCGTCAGGTCTCCGTATTGGGAGACCTGAATGCCAAGTCGGTGACCTGGGGCAACCGGGCCACCGACGCACGCGGGCGGGCAGTGGAGATGTGGGCAGCCTCCTCTGGACTCTCCCTCTTGAACAGAGGCAGCGTCCAGACATGCGTGCGGCGGCAGGGTGGCTCAATAGTTGACGTCACTTTCGCCACCCCTGCGTTGGCCGCGCGCGTGTTGAACTGGCGGGTGGACCTGGTGGAGACTATGTCGGACCACCGCTACGTACGGTTCGACATCTCCACCGGTAGCCCCGGAGAGACGCGGCCCCTCTCGGTGCGATCACCGTTCCCGCGGTGGGCTCTCACCCGCCTGGACAGGGAGGCAGCGGGGGAGGCGGCGTTCATCCAGGACTGGTTTTCACCACCTTCCGCCGGCCTGGATGTGGACACCGTGGCGGGGCACCTGAGGGAGTCTCTGACTGAGGTATGCAACTCTAGCATGCCTCGGTCTTGCCGACCGCCACCCAAACGCGCCGTGTACTGGTGGTCGGTGGAGCTGGCGGGGCTTCGAGCAGCGTGTGTGGAGGCAAGGAGGGCCTACACGCGAAGCCGGCGGCGGCGTCGACGAGACCACGCCAATGAGGACCACCTCTATGAGGTATACATGGAGGCAAAAGTGGTTCTCGATAGGGCCATCGCCGCCGCCAGAGACTCGGCGAGAGCGGAGATGTTGGAGGGTCTCGACAACGACCCATACGGGAGACCATATAAGGCGGCACGCAACAAACTGCGCCCCTTTGGTCCCCCGGTGGCCGAGACCCTGGAGCCCTCATTACTGGATGGGGTGGTTCAGTCCCTGTTCCCGTGCAGGGACAACTTCACCCCACCAGTGATGGACCCACCGCTGGGGATAGCTTCGCCAGCTGAGGAAGTAGAGGAGGCCCCTCCTGTCACGGAGTCGGAACTTGGCGCGGCAATTCTCCATATCCGCGCCAAGAAGACAGCTCCGGGCCCCGACGGTGTTCCGGCAAGAGTGGTGGCGATCGCTGCCACTCAAATGGAGGAGAGGTTTCGGGACCTCTTCAGCGCATGTCTTGCGTCTGGGAGGTTCCCGAAACCGTGGAAGGAGGGGCAGTTGTGCCTCCTTCGCAAGGAGGGCCGCCCAGCAGACTCCCCCTCGGCATACCGGCCCATCGTTCTGCTCGATGAGGTCGGAAAAATGTTCGAGGGGATAATCGCTGCCCGCCTAAAAAGCCATTTGCGGTGTATCGGGCCGGACTTGTCGGACGCTCAGTTCGGTTTTCGGGCTGAGCGTTCCACGGTGGACGCGCTGGCCCGCCTTAAGGGCCAGGTGAAGGGGGCGATGGAAGTGGGGGACGGATTGTTGGCTGTGTCATTCGACATAGCCAATGCCTTCAACTCCGTTCCCCACTCCACCATCCTAGAGGCGCTCCGATTCCACGGAGTGCCTCGATACATGCGCGATCTACTGGCCAGCTACCTGGAGGATCGGGCGATCGTCCTGGTAAATAGGACTGGCCAAGTCCGGCGATACGCCGTTGAGGCCGGCGTGCCGCAGGGGTCAGTCATAGGACCTCTCCTCTGGAACATCGCCTATGATTGGCTCTTGCGGGGAACTCTCCTCCGGGGCACGAGTGTCGTCTGCTATGCGGATGACACTCTCCTCACCGCCCGGGGGGGGTGTTTCAGGGAGGCAGCCAACTTGGCCTCGGCAGGCGGATCCTTGGTGGCGGGGAGGATCCGCCGCCTAGGTTTAACGGTGGCGCTGCACAAGACCGAGGCTGTGTTCTTCCACGGACCTCGGCAGCGCCCCCCACCTGACGCCCACATCTTCGTGGAGGGCGTCAGAATTGAGGTGAAGGCCCAGATGAAATATCTGGGCCTTGTACTCGACAGCAGGTGGCGCTTCGGTCCGCATTTTAGCGGGCTGTCGTCGCGCCTGCTGAAGGCCGCAGCTACGCTCTCGTGGCTGCTTCCCAACTTGGGGAGGCCCAGCGCGCGATGCCGGCAACTTTACGCCGGCATCTTGAGGAGTATGGCCCTTTACGGGGCTCCTATCTGGGAGGACTCCCTCCAGAGGAGGGAGAACGCCACCGCCTTGCGTGCGCCCCAAAGGGCCATAGCCCAGCGGGTGGCGCGGGCCTACCGCACGGTGGGCTTCGCGGCAGCATGTGCTCTGGCCAGCACCCCTCCTTGGGAACTCGAGGCGTGGGTGCTCGCCAGAGTGTATGAATGGACGGCGGGGCGGAGGGCGAGAGGAGAACGCCCAGCCCCGGAAGAGCGGGAGGCCGTCCGGCGGGAGGCGAGGGACGCCATCGTCGTCCATTGGACGGGGGAACTCGCCACCGCAGCCTTCGGCCGCCGAACCCTCGACGCGATTGGGCCTGTCCTGCAAGACTGGCTGGAGCGGTCGCACGGGTTCCTATCCTTCCGTCTGGTGCAGGTGCTGTCCGGACACGGTTGCTTCGGATCGTACCTGCACCGAATCGGACGGGAGGAGACACCGTCGTGCCACGACTGTGGTGCGGTGGAGGACACGGCGCAGCATACCCTCGAGGTGTGCCCGTCGTGGACCGAGACGCGCCAAGGTCTTATCGCGGTGATAGGACCGGACCTCTCACTCCCCGGCGTGGTCAACGCCATGCTGGGGAATGAAAGGTCCTGGGCGGCAGTCGCCTCCTTCTGCGAACATGTCATGTCCCAGAAGGAGTCGGCAGAGCGCGCGCGGGAGGACGATCCTCACGCGGCGCCGCTCCGAAGGCGGAGGAGGGGTCGAAGAAGACGTCAATTTGATAGTCATCTCCGACTCCTCCCAGGTGGAGGCCAGCAGGCAACGGGTGCGGGGGCACCCTTGCCTGTATTGCACAGGCCTCCACCAGTGTCGGACGGGAATGGCCAGGTGTTCCCGGCCATTCCCGTAGCCCCCCAACCTGGGGGGCATGCGGGGCCCGCCAGCTAGGCGGGCATGCGCCGGGAGGGTTGTGGATGTAAAGGCTGAGCCGGTTTCCCATGGCCCTCCCATCACGGCGATGTGGGAACACCGCTGAGTTTTAGTGGGTATACTGTCATTCTGACAGGAGTCCCACATACCCCGTCTCGTCCCCCACGAGCGGCAATGCATAAAGCATTTCTCAGCGACAAAAAAAAAAAAAAAAAAAAGGTTAGGTTAGGTTATTCTGACAGGAGTCCCACATACCCCGTCTCGTCCCCCACGAGCGGCAATGCATAAAGCATTTCTCAGCGACAAAAAAAAAAAAAAAAAAAAAAAAAAAAAAAAAAAAAAAAAAAAAAAAAGGTTAGGTTAGGTTAGGTTGGCCCCCGGCGGGCGCCGCCGCTGGGATCACATATCGTGGTCGGGGGGTCTCGAATCGCTGTCGAGTCCACCATGAAGTACTTGGGATTGGTGCTCGACAGCCGGTGGGATTTCGGTCCCCACTTTCAGCGGCTGGCGCCCAAATTGTTGAGCGCGGCTGGGGCGCTGTCAATGCTGCTTCCCAATCTGGGGGGCCCGAGCGCCGCCTGTAGGCGGCTCTACGTGGGGATCGTGCGATCGATGGCCCTTTATGGGGCTCCGATCTGGGCGGCTGACCTGACGGCCGGCAGCATCGCTGTCCTGCGGAAGCCGCAGCGAGCGATGGCCGTCAGAGTCATCAGGGGGTATCGCACGATCTCCTACGAGGCGGCTTGTGTACTGGCCGGATCCCCGCCCTGGGACCTCGAGGCGAAGGTACTCGCGTCACTGTATCGGTGGCGCGAGGACTCGAGGGCGCGAGGCGAGAGGCTGACGCAGCGACATTTGGAGCTGCGTCGGTCACAGCTTCGCGCAGCCCTGGTGGCGGAATGGCGGGACAGGCTTTCACGCCCTACCGCCGGCCCCGTCACTATCGGGGCGGTCCGGCCGGTGCTCGAGCGCTGGCTCGGGAGGAGGCACGGCTCCCTGTCGTTTCGGGTGACGCAGGTGCTCTCGGGGCATGGTTGCTTCGGGAAGTACCTGTGTCGCATAAACAGGGAGCCGGACGCTCGGTGTCACCACTGCGTCGACTGTCGGGAGGACACGGCTCGGCACACGCTGGCAGAGTGTGCCGCTTGGGAGGAGCCGCGCCGTGCCCTCATCTCAGGTGTCGGCAGCGACCTGTCGCTGCCGGCCGTTGTCAACTCAATGGTCGGCAGCGAGGAGTCCTGGGACGCGGTGGTATCCTTCTGCGAAACAGTCATTTCGCAGAAGGAGACTGCGGAAAGGGAGCGGGAGATTGCTTCCGCTAACCCAATCCGCAGCAGACGCACCGGGCGTCGGCGGAGGGCGGATAACGCCCTCTTCCAGCCCCCCTAAATGGGTCCAGGGGCGACGGATCTGGGGAAATCCGTCACCCCCTACTCCTTAGGACCCGAGATGGCGGCGCGTAGTGTTCCACGCGCGCCTCTTAATGACGTAAGGGGGGAGTTTAACACCTCACTCCCCCCTAACTCGAGGTGGCCCGCAGAGGCGGGCCGGCACTAGCCGGGGATCGCGGAAGTCGCATTAGATCCCGTGATCCCCGGTGCAAGTGTGAGACGGAACACCGGGGTGGTTTTAGTCAGTAAGAGTCTGACAGACCCCTCCGCCCTCCCCAGGGCGGAGGACATCCATGAGGATTTCCCCCCGTAATCAAAAAAAAAAAAAAAAAAAAAAAAAAAAAAAAAAAAAAAAGGTTAGGTTAGGTTAGGTTAGGTTAGGTTAGGTTTTTTTTTTTTTTTTTTTTTTTTTTTTTGTTTTAGCAGGAGTGGGAAATCCTCATGGACGCCCAGACTGCCTCACTGGTGAGCCAGTCTGGGCAGTGCCGGACTCTTACCGGCTAAAACCCACTCCTGCCTTTGCTCAGTGTCCCTCTGACATGATCAGAGACCTTGTTTTTCATTAAATTCTGATTGCAGTCGTTTTGTTTTATTTAATTTATTGCAGTCCTGCTGTTAGGAAATGGAGAGTTCCTGAAAGTAATCGCTAGCGTCTAATTATTTCCGTGTCATACTTATTTAATACCGTATATAACATCTAAAATCTTACATACCTAAAAACTTACTTATTATCTTATTTCTCTATTCTATTTTTCTTTTACATGTTTTTAGTGGTTTTTTGAGTCTACGTTTGCTTACTATTATATGTTTAGTTTATATTTAAATCTATATACTTTATTTATGCTATGGCTATCCTAATATATATACAATATATCATATAGACATATTTTCTTATTCTATACCTATGTTTATTTCCTATCCTATAAATTTTTAATACTAATTTAATATCAAGTTGTCTTTGTTCACTTTTTATTAATTCTGGCAGACTCAGAGCTGCTGTTTGTGACACAGTTTTTAAGTCTAATTTGTCTTGTTTCTCTCTAAGGCATTTCCGGCTCTTAACCTGCACTTTTTTCTGTTTCAGGTACTGCTCGACTACCCGTGCACTCCGTGTTGGTGCAGCGCTTCTGATGCGGCTTCTCAACTTGGCGTCCTGCTTCTTTATAACGTCAAACACGTTTGACCACAACGATAAGGTAAGTTTTTCTTTCTGAATTATACATGAATTTAATTTAGTATCTTCTTTTAATTGGGCCAATTTCTCACGAAATTGACTCCGATTAGCTTGTTTTTTATTAAAATTACTTTTGGTTCTAAAAAATTTTGAATGTTTGAGTTTCTGGACTTTAATTTTGAACACTATATCGTTGTGGTTCTTACTAACGGGATACGCTGGATGGACCTCAGCAATACGCCACCGACAGGCGAGCCAACGCGTCCCATTTAAGGCGTATCGGGCACTCGCTGTCGAAGGCATTGTGGTCACTCTTGTCCCCTTTGGCCGAGACGCAGTTATGGCATTTGGGAGCCTCCGCTGCCAGCCGTGACGGGCAGTCAGCTCGCAAGTGAGGGTCGCCACAGTGAGTGCAGAGGTCGGCGGGCTGCGTGCACAGTTTACGGCTGTGGCCGTAACGCAGACAGCGAGTGCATTGCACCAATGGTGACTGATCCTGCACTCGCACTCGCTGTAGGTCGATGTGCACGCGTCCCACCATGGTCAGCCTCTGCCATACCGTAGGGGACACCTGCAGGATGACATGGCACATGTGGGGGTTCCTTGTCTTTCGACGGTACTTCACCCCAAGCCTCGCGTCCTCCACAGGAATGTCCCCGATGAGGTGGGTGTTTTGCCGTTTCAGAGCCTGGGCAATCTCCTCGTCTGTGTGGCAGGAGAGGACGTCCTTAAGTATAATAAGTGGATCTTTGTTTTTGACCTCTTCTACCACTAGATTACCCGCTTTCCTGATCCTTTCGGTCACCTTGGTCATTTCCTCCCGGGTCCTGAATCCAACCACCACCTTTTGGTCCCTGGCCTTGCGCAGCCGTTCCACCCGAGTGCCTTCATTTCGGGCATCGACCGCCGTCCTGAGCTTCTCAATAACCTCTTCACCGGTGTCCTGATCATTGAGAGATGATACAACCACCGAGTGAAGAGGCTCTTGGATGCTCTGCTTCGGGCCGACGGCGGCCATCTCCGCGAAAGTCGGACCTTGGCCTGCAACGTAGCGAGGGGCCTGCTGGAGATGCTCCGACAAAGCCCGGGTGTGATGTTGGCACTCCTCCAATGCCTGTTTGTGGTCTTTGAGACCTGCCACAAGGCTCTTCATGAGCTCCGCCGGCTCATCCGTGGTCAGGCTCAATGGCACGACTGTGGCTGCTGGTATGACCGCTGGCGTGGGTGCGACAGGAGATTTATTACGCTCCGACTCTTTAACGAGCTCATAGAGCCTGTTTATGGCGTCGAGCACCGCCGTCTTAATTTCGGTCTTGAGGTTGCGAGAGTTGCCCAAATGAAGCTTAGCTTTATTTAAGCAAGCTCTCGCCTCCGCTGTGAGACTGGGGTACCCGGGCTCAGTCCTCTTTGGCGGTCTTGCGGTGTCCATGTGTCCCCGGCGCGTCTCCAGAGTGCTGGTGGCAGGTGGTGTGGCGTCACGTTTTGGGTTGACCGGGGACTTTGCCTGGGGTTCAACTTTCCCGGCCTCCCATTCCCCGATGCTACGCCTCACGCAGGGAAGCGAGGGTCCAGCCTTCTCTGCTGGACGCGGTGAAATCCTGGAACCCGACGAGCTCGCGTCTTTGGCCGGGGTTAGGTTAGGTTAGGTTAGGTTAGGTTAGGTTAGGTTAGGTTAGGTTAGGTTAGGTTAGGTTAGGTTAGGTTAGGTTAGGTTAGGTTAGGTTAGGTTAGGTTAGGTTAGGTTAGGTTAGGTTAGGTTAGGTTAGGTTAGGTTAGGTTAGGTTAGGTTAGGTTAGGTTAGGTTAGGTTAGGTTAGGTTAGGTTAGGTTAGGTTAGGTTAGGTTAGGTTAGGTTAGGTTAGGTTAGGTTAGGTTAGGTTAGGTTAGGTTAGGTTAGGTTAGGTTAGGTTAGGTTAGGTTAGGTTAGGTTAGGTTAGGTTAGGTTAGGTTAGGTTAGGTTAGGTTAGGTTAGGTTAGGTTAGGTTAGGTTAGGTTAGGTTAGGTTAGGTTAGGTTAGGTTAGGTTAGGTTAGGTTAGGTTAGGTTAGGTTAGGTTAGGTTAGGTTAGGTTAGGTTAGGTTAGGTTAGGTTAGGTTAGGTTAGGTTAGGTTAGGTTAGGTTAGGTTAGGTTAGGTTAGGTTAGGTTAGGTTAGGTTAGGTTAGGTTAGGTTAGGTTAGGTTAGGTTAGGTTAGGTTAGGTTAGGTTAGGTTAGGTTAGGTTAGGTTAGGTTAGGTTAGGTTAGGTTAGGTTAGGTTAGGTTAGGTTAGGTTAGGTTAGGTTAGGTTAGGTTAGGTTAGGTTAGGTTAGGTTAGGTTAGGTTAGGTTAGGTTAGGTTAGGTTAGGTTAGGTTAGGTTAGGTTAGGTTAGGTTAGGTTAGGTTAGGTTAGGTTAGGTTAGGTTAGGTTAGGTTAGGTTAGGTTAGGTTAGGTTAGGTTAGGTTAGGTTAGGTTAGGTTAGGTTAGGTTAGGTTAGGTTAGGTTAGGTTAGGTTAGGTTAGGTTAGGTTAGGTTAGGTTAGGTTAGGTTAGGTTAGGTTAGGTTAGGTTAGGTTAGGTTAGGTTAGGTTAGGTTAGGTTAGGTTAGGTTAGGTTAGGTTAGGTTAGGTTAGGTTAGGTTAGGTTAGGTTAGGTTAGGTTAGGTTAGGTTAGGTTAGGTTAGGTTTTTTTTTTTTTTTTTTTTTTTTTTTTTTTTTTTTTTTTTTTTTTTTTTTTTTTTTTTTTTTTTTTTTTTTTTTTTTTTTTTAATACTTTTACCTCCAACATGATCGGAGCCTATGCCTGTCTGCTTTTCCTTTCATACCAGTTCTCGCATTTTTGCCTCTCGTACTTTTATTCCACATACTTTTTCTTTCTTATATTCATCCTCATTCGATTTATTCCATGGGTGGGATTCCCAGCTATCAACCTAACTATCTTTAACTTTTATTTATATTTTCAATTTTGGGTTGCAGCACAAAATAAGAGTGACGCGGTTTTTAATGTGGCTTATTAAATTAAATACATTAGTACTTATTCTAATCTCTTTAAATATTTACTTACTCTACTATACTATACTAATACTACTATACTTATGTCTATTTTACAGATCATTTAATTATTTCCGCTACATATGGATTATAGGTACTCGTATTATTCATAAACAATGACGTCTTACAGAGACGGGGAGCAGTATTAAATATATTTTACTGTTTTCATTCAGTTCCAGTTTCTTATTATAAAGTGGTGTCTTACAATGACCGGGAACCAGTTTTTAGTGTTCTCTACATTTATTTATATTCGTAATTTATTTCTATTTTAACATGTATTGCATTCCTATTTATATTACACTATTTTTTAACCTTATTATACTATGCTAGTCTTTAATATACTACATTATATTAGGACAGCATACTTTCTTATTCTGTTTTGTTCCTATTTATAACCTGTGATGCTATTTCACTACAATATTTAAGGAATTCGTTCCGTTTTTTTCCCGTCATCAACTCCGACGCATTCCCGGCAACCAGTTCGACAGCGAGTTGCTGCTCCGTTTCGTATCGCTTTTTTGCGTTCATTGGGCACTCAAACAGAATGTGCGAAACTGACTCTTCGACACCAGGCTCACAGGCGCACGATGGATTCTCCTTACACTTGAAGCGTTTCAAGTATGAAGAGAACCCACCGTGACCTGTCAAAATTTGTGTGGTTATGCTCGTGTGAGTCATCTTCCGCACCACACCATACGCTATCACCGCGTCCGGGAAGAAAATTTTTGTGCCCGAGGCCGTTTCACCTGACCGATATCTCCCGTTCCATTCCTCAAGCGTCTCCGACCGGATTCTTCGCTTGACAAATGAGACGGGACACAGGTCGTAGTCTGGCCTCTTCTTCGACCCCAGGGCAGCCTCTTTCGCGAGCTGGTCGGCTCTCTCGTTTCCCTCCAACCCTGCGTGGGCCTTTATCCAGAACAGGGAGACACTCTTGTTTTGGAGCTTGCAGCGCCGTAAGGTGTCTCGTGTGTCCACGGCCAAGCGGTGGAGGGAACTTGTGTTGATAACCGACTGGAGGGCCGCCATAGAATCGCTGAAGATGCCAAACGTGGTTTCACGGGACTTGAGCACTTCCCCTGCCGCTCTTTGCAGGGCCAGGAGTTCAGCCTGGTACACGGTGCAGTAGGACGGCAAGGCAAGCTTAAGGGCCTTTGTCTCGGCAGTGCCATTCCACAGGGATAGCGCCGCTCCGACTCTGCCCTCAATCTTGCTGCCGTCGGTGAAAATCCTCACAGCAAAGTTGCTGTGGTTTTGATATTGTTCTTCGTCCACCAGGCTTTCGAACTCCAGGTTCATCTGCTCCGCGGGGTGTGGGGCCTCCAGCGCTGAGGCCACCCGCTCTACCTCCCTGCCCCCGAGTCCCGGCTGGGGTACCCCCCTCCTGGCTCCATATAGTGCGGCTGCTTCCCGTACACGGAGGTCGAGCGGGAGTATCCCAGCCAACACCAAGGCCGAGTTCAGGGAGACCGTGCGGTATGCTCTGCACATTTTTTGGGCGATTCCGCGCTGAACGGTCCCAAACTGCCTGACAATGCCCAATTTTTCCGCGGCTGGTGCCCAAACGCTCGCGGCGTAAAGGATTATGGGCTCTATGCATGCGACGTACATCAGGCGTATAACCTCTGGGTGCAGCCCCCAACTAACCTTTGCGGCTCTACACAGTTGCTTGTATATGGCGATTGCCTTCCTGCAGATAAGTGAGACGTGGGTGTTAAAGGTTAGCTTGTGGTCGATCGTTACACCCAGGAGCTTCATTTCTTTTGACATGCCAATGTCAATCCCCCCCATGCTGAGGCGTGGTGTGTCGTATTTTAATTTTCTGGTTATCACCATGGCGGTCGTCTTGTGTGGTGCAAATTTCAGTTTGTTCTCGACACCCCACGCCAGAACATGATTGAGAGTGGCATTGGCACTTAGTTCCACCTCTAGTGCGGTGTCTCCGTCGAAGACCAAGAGGACATCATCGGCAAACGCCTGGACGTAGTTTCCCCTGTTTTCTGCTGCTTTAAGTAGGGGGTCTAGGACCAAATTCCATAGAATTGGGCCACCAATTGAACCCTGGACACAGCCCTTATTTGTTACCTTATTAAATACTTCCCCGCCGTACCTGATTGACACTTTTCGGTCCTTGAGGTAGCTGTCCATGACCCGCCTAATGTTTACTGGGCAGTTTTCCTCCGCCAGACGAACTCTTATCGCTGGCCACCAGGCACTATCAAAGGCTCCCTCTATGTCTAGGGATATGAGTGTTACAATCCTTTTCAGTGCTAGTTTTTGGTTTATATGTTGGATAAGAGCATAGAGGGAGTCCTCGGTGCTCCTTTGCGGCATGAATCCGTACTGACGGGTGCTCATGCTTGGTAGGAGGTGGAACTTTAGGCGGGTCACTAGCATTTTCTCGTATATTTTGCCCAGTATGGGCAATAGTCCGATCGGCCTATACGATTTGGGATGTAGGTAGCTATCTTTTCCAGGCTTTCTCAGAATGATGACCGTGGCCTCCTTCCAGGACGCGGGGAAGTGGTGGTATTCAAGGCACTTGTTCAGGAAGCTTAGAAATAGTTTTTGATCGCTTGCAATGGTTTGGCAACAAATGTCGGCAGTGAAGCCATCAAAACCCGGTGCCTTCTTCGGATTGAAGGACTCCATTGATTTGGTTAGTTCTGCCATCGTAAAGGGTGGATCACAAGAGTCATCTTGCTCACCACAGTTCACGCTTTCGGCTTTTCCTCGAATCGATCGGTGATGTGCATTGTCACTTTCAGGGAGGTCCTCCGGATAAAACGTTTCCGCTAATAGTTTTACGGAGCCTCTCGCATCCAGCACATCACCGCTCATTACCAATGGCAGGTCCTCCTCTCTACGCTGCGTCCTCCCTATCACCCTGTAAATTCCTTCCCAAACCCCCTCCCTATCTTGCTTCCCGCAGGTTAGGTTAGGTTAGGTTAGGTTAGGTTAGGTTAGGTTAGGTTAGGTTAGGTTAGGTTAGGTTAGGTTAGGTTAGGTTAGGTTAGGTTAGGTTAGGTTAGGTTAGGTTAGGTTAGGTTAGGTTAGGTTAGGTTAGGTTAGGTTAGGTTAGGTTAGGTTAGGTTAGGTTAGGTTAGGTTAGGTTAGGTTAGGTTAGGTTAGGTTAGGTTAGGTTAGGTTAGGTTAGGTTAGGTTAGGTTAGGTTAGGTTAGGTTAGGTTAGGTTAGGTTAGGTTAGGTTAGGTTAGGTTAGGTTAGGTTAGGTTAGGTTAGGTTAGGTTAGGTTAGGTTAGGTTAGGTTAGGTTAGGTTAGGTTAGGTTAGGTTAGGTTAGGTTAGGTTAGGTTAGGTTAGGTTAGGTTAGGTTAGGTTAGGTTAGGTTAGGTTAGGTTAGGTTAGGTTAGGTTAGGTTAGGTTAGGTTAGGTTAGGTTAGGTTAGGTTAGGTTAGGTTAGGTTAGGTTAGGTTAGGTTAGGTTAGGTTAGGTTAGGTTAGGTTAGGTTAGGTTAGGTTAGGTTAGGTTAGGTTAGGTTAGGTTAGGTTAGGTTAGGTTAGGTTAGGTTAGGTTAGGTTAGGTTAGGTTAGGTTAGGTTAGGTTAGGTTAGGTTAGGTTAGGTTAGGTTAGGTTAGGTTAGGTTAGGTTAGGTTAGGTTAGGTTAGGTTAGGTTAGGTTAGGTTAGGTTAGGTTAGGTTAGGTTAGGTTAGGTTAGGTTAGGTTAGGTTAGGTTAGGTTAGGTTAGGTTAGGTTAGGTTAGGTTAGGTTAGGTTAGGTTAGGTTAGGTTAGGTTAGGTTAGGTTAGGTTAGGTTAGGTTAGGTTAGGTTAGGTTAGGTTAGGTTAGGTTAGGTTAGGTTAGGTTAGGTTAGGTTAGGTTAGGTTAGGTTAGGTTAGGTTAGGTTAGGTTAGGTTAGGTTAGGTTAGGTTAGGTTAGGTTAGGTTAGGTTAGGTTAGGTTAGGTTAGGTTAGGTTAGGTTAGGTTAGGTTAGGTTAGGTTAGGTTAGGTTAGGTTAGGTTAGGTTAGGTTAGGTTAGGTTAGGTTAGGTTAGGTTAGGTTAGGTTAGGTTAGGTTAGGTTAGGTTAGGTTAGGTTAGGTTAGGTTAGGTTAGGTTAGGTTAGGTTAGGTTAGGTTAGGTTAGGTTAGGTTAGGTTAGGTTAGGTTAGGTTAGGTTAGGTTAGGTTAGGTTAGGTTAGGTTAGGTTAGGTTAGGTTAGGTTAGGTTAGGTTAGGTTAGGTTAGGTTAGGTTAGGTTAGGTTAGGTTAGGTTAGGTTAGGTTAGGTTAGGTTAGGTTAGGTTAGGTTAGGTTAGGTTAGGTTAGGTTAGGTTAGGTTAGGTTAGGTTAGGTTAGGTTAGGTTAGGTTAGGTTAGGTTAGGTTAGGTTAGGTTAGGTTAGGTTAGGTTAGGTTAGGTTAGGTTAGGTTAGGTTAGGTTAGGTTAGGTTAGGTTAGGTTAGGTTAGGTTAGGTTAGGTTAGGTTAGGTTAGGTTAGGTTAGGTTAGGTTAGGTTAGGTTAGGTTAGGTTAGGTTAGGTTAGGTTAGGTTAGGTTAGGTTAGGTTAGGTTAGGTTAGGTTAGGTTAGGTTAGGTTAGGTTAGGTTAGGTTAGGTTAGGTTAGGTTAGGTTAGGTTAGGTTAGGTTAGGTTAGGTTAGGTTAGGTTAGGTTAGGTTAGGTTAGGTTAGGTTAGGTTAGGTTAGGTTAGGTTAGGTTAGGTTAGGTTAGGTTAGGTTAGGTTAGGTTAGGTTAGGTTAGGTTAGGTTAGGTTAGGTTAGGTTAGGTTAGGTTAGGTTAGGTTAGGTTAGGTTAGGTTAGGTTAGGTTAGGTTAGGTTAGGTTAGGTTAGGTTAGGTTAGGTTAGGTTAGGTTAGGTTAGGTTAGGTTAGGTTAGGTTAGGTTAGGTTAGGTTAGGTTAGGTTAGGTTAGGTTAGGTTAGGTTAGGTTAGGTTAGGTTAGGTTAGGTTAGGTTAGGTTAGGTTAGGTTAGGTTAGGTTAGGTTAGGTTAGGTTAGGTTAGGTTAGGTTAGGTTAGGTTAGGTTAGGTTAGGTTAGGTTAGGTTAGGTTAGGTTAGGTTAGGTTAGGTTAGGTTAGGTTAGGTTAGGTTAGGTTAGGTTAGGTTAGGTTAGGTTAGGTTAGGTTAGGTTAGGTTAGGTTAGGTTAGGTTAGGTTAGGTTAGGTTAGGTTAGGTTAGGTTAGGTTAGGTTAGGTTAGGTTAGGTTAGGTTAGGTTAGGTTAGGTTAGGTTAGGTTAGGTTAGGTTAGGTTAGGTTAGGTTAGGTTAGGTTAGGTTAGGTTAGGTTAGGTTAGGTTAGGTTAGGTTAGGTTAGGTTAGGTTAGGTTAGGTTAGGTTAGGTTAGGTTAGGTTAGGTTAGGTTAGGTTAGGTTAGGTTAGGTTAGGTTAGGTTAGGTTAGGTTAGGTTAGGTTAGGTTAGGTTAGGTTAGGTTAGGTTAGGTTAGGTTAGGTTAGGTTAGGTTAGGTTAGGTTAGGTTAGGTTAGGTTAGGTTAGGTTAGGTTAGGTTAGGTTAGGTTAGGTTAGGTTAGGTTAGGTTAGGTTAGGTTAGGTTAGGTTAGGTTAGGTTAGGTTAGGTTAGGTTAGGTTAGGTTAGGTTAGGTTAGGTTAGGTTAGGTTAGGTTAGGTTAGGTTAGGTTAGGTTAGGTTAGGTTAGGTTAGGTTAGGTTAGGTTAGGTTAGGTTAGGTTAGGTTAGGTTAGGTTAGGTTAGGTTAGGTTAGGTTAGGTTAGGTTAGGTTAGGTTAGGTTAGGTTAGGTTAGGTTAGGTTAGGTTAGGTTAGGTTAGGTTAGGTTAGGTTAGGTTAGGTTAGGTTAGGTTAGGTTAGGTTAGGTTAGGTTAGGTTAGGTTAGGTTAGGTTAGGTTAGGTTAGGTT
Organism: Xanthia icteritia; assembly: GCA_949128155.2. Taxonomy (NCBI): domain Eukaryota; kingdom Metazoa; phylum Arthropoda; class Insecta; order Lepidoptera; family Noctuidae; genus Xanthia; species Xanthia icteritia. The sequence goes on from OX421955.2 coordinate 16,859,867, forward strand.
AGGTTAGGTTAGGTTAGGTTAGGTTAGGTTAGGTTAGGTTAGGTTAGGTTAGGTTAGGTTAGGTTAGGTTAGGTTAGGTTAGGTTAGGTTAGGTTAGGTTAGGTTAGGTTAGGTTAGGTTAGGTTAGGTTAGGTTAGGTTAGGTTAGGTTAGGTTAGGTTAGGTTAGGTTAGGTTAGGTTAGGTTAGGTTAGGTTAGGTTAGGTTAGGTTAGGTTAGGTTAGGTTAGGTTAGGTTAGGTTAGGTTAGGTTAGGTTAGGTTAGGTTAGGTTAGGTTAGGTTAGGTTAGGTTAGGTTAGGTTAGGTTAGGTTAGGTTAGGTTAGGTTAGGTTAGGTTAGGTTAGGTTAGGTTAGGTTAGGTTAGGTTAGGTTAGGTTAGGTTAGGTTAGGTTAGGTTAGGTTAGGTTAGGTTAGGTTAGGTTAGGTTAGGTTAGGTTAGGTTAGGTTAGGTTAGGTTAGGTTAGGTTAGGTTAGGTTAGGTTAGGTTAGGTTAGGTTAGGTTAGGTTAGGTTAGGTTAGGTTAGGTTAGGTTAGGTTAGGTTAGGTTAGGTTAGGTTAGGTTAGGTTAGGTTAGGTTAGGTTAGGTTAGGTTAGGTTAGGTTAGGTTAGGTTAGGTTAGGTTAGGTTAGGTTAGGTTAGGTTAGGTTAGGTTAGGTTAGGTTAGGTTAGGTTAGGTTAGGTTAGGTTAGGTTAGGTTAGGTTAGGTTAGGTTAGGTTAGGTTAGGTTAGGTTAGGTTAGGTTAGGTTAGGTTAGGTTAGGTTAGGTTAGGTTAGGTTAGGTTAGGTTAGGTTAGGTTAGGTTAGGTTAGGTTAGGTTAGGTTAGGTTAGGTTAGGTTAGGTTAGGTTAGGTTAGGTTAGGTTAGGTTAGGTTAGGTTAGGTTAGGTTAGGTTAGGTTAGGTTAGGTTAGGTTAGGTTAGGTTAGGTTAGGTTAGGTTAGGTTAGGTTAGGTTAGGTTAGGTTAGGTTAGGTTAGGTTAGGTTAGGTTAGGTTAGGTTAGGTTAGGTTAGGTTAGGTTAGGTTAGGTTAGGTTAGGTTAGGTTAGGTTAGGTTAGGTTAGGTTAGGTTAGGTTAGGTTAGGTTAGGTTAGGTTAGGTTAGGTTAGGTTAGGTTAGGTTAGGTTAGGTTAGGTTAGGTTAGGTTAGGTTAGGTTAGGTTAGGTTAGGTTAGGTTAGGTTAGGTTAGGTTAGGTTAGGTTAGGTTAGGTTAGGTTAGGTTAGGTTAGGTTAGGTTAGGTTAGGTTAGGTTAGGTTAGGTTAGGTTAGGTTAGGTTAGGTTAGGTTAGGTTAGGTTAGGTTAGGTTAGGTTAGGTTAGGTTAGGTTAGGTTAGGTTAGGTTAGGTTAGGTTAGGTTAGGTTAGGTTAGGTTAGGTTAGGTTAGGTTAGGTTAGGTTAGGTTAGGTTAGGTTAGGTTAGGTTAGGTTAGGTTAGGTTAGGTTAGGTTAGGTTAGGTTAGGTTAGGTTAGGTTAGGTTAGGTTAGGTTAGGTTAGGTTAGGTTAGGTTAGGTTAGGTTAGGTTAGGTTAGGTTAGGTTAGGTTAGGTTAGGTTAGGTTAGGTTAGGTTAGGTTAGGTTAGGTTAGGTTAGGTTAGGTTAGGTTAGGTTAGGTTAGGTTAGGTTAGGTTAGGTTAGGTTAGGTTAGGTTAGGTTAGGTTAGGTTAGGTTAGGTTAGGTTAGGTTAGGTTAGGTTAGGTTAGGTTAGGTTAGGTTAGGTTAGGTTAGGTTAGGTTAGGTTAGGTTAGGTTAGGTTAGGTTAGGTTAGGTTAGGTTAGGTTAGGTTAGGTTAGGTTAGGTTAGGTTAGGTTAGGTTAGGTTAGGTTAGGTTAGGTTAGGTTAGGTTAGGTTAGGTTAGGTTAGGTTAGGTTAGGTTAGGTTAGGTTAGGTTAGGTTAGGTTAGGTTAGGTTAGGTTAGGTTAGGTTAGGTTAGGTTAGGTTAGGTTAGGTTAGGTTAGGTTAGGTTAGGTTAGGTTAGGTTAGGTTAGGTTAGGTTAGGTTAGGTTAGGTTAGGTTAGGTTAGGTTAGGTTAGGTTAGGTTAGGTTAGGTTAGGTTAGGTTAGGTTAGGTTAGGTTAGGTTAGGTTAGGTTAGGTTAGGTTAGGTTAGGTTAGGTTAGGTTAGGTTAGGTTAGGTTAGGTTAGGTTAGGTTAGGTTAGGTTAGGTTAGGTTAGGTTAGGTTAGGTTAGGTTAGGTTAGGTTAGGTTAGGTTAGGTTAGGTTAGGTTAGGTTAGGTTAGGTTAGGTTAGGTTAGGTTAGGTTAGGTTAGGTTAGGTTAGGTTAGGTTAGGTTAGGTTAGGTTAGGTTAGGTTAGGTTAGGTTAGGTTAGGTTAGGTTAGGTTAGGTTAGGTTAGGTTAGGTTAGGTTAGGTTAGGTTAGGTTAGGTTAGGTTAGGTTAGGTTAGGTTAGGTTAGGTTAGGTTAGGTTAGGTTAGGTTAGGTTAGGTTAGGTTAGGTTAGGTTAGGTTAGGTTAGGTTAGGTTAGGTTAGGTTAGGTTAGGTTAGGTTAGGTTAGGTTAGGTTAGGTTAGGTTAGGTTAGGTTAGGTTAGGTTAGGTTAGGTTAGGTTAGGTTAGGTTAGGTTAGGTTAGGTTAGGTTAGGTTAGGTTAGGTTAGGTTAGGTTAGGTTAGGTTAGGTTAGGTTAGGTTAGGTTAGGTTAGGTTAGGTTAGGTTAGGTTAGGTTAGGTTAGGTTAGGTTAGGTTAGGTTAGGTTAGGTTAGGTTAGGTTAGGTTAGGTTAGGTTAGGTTAGGTTAGGTTAGGTTAGGTTAGGTTAGGTTAGGTTAGGTTAGGTTAGGTTAGGTTAGGTTAGGTTAGGTTAGGTTAGGTTAGGTTAGGTTAGGTTAGGTTAGGTTAGGTTAGGTTAGGTTAGGTTAGGTTAGGTTAGGTTAGGTTAGGTTAGGTTAGGTTAGGTTAGGTTAGGTTAGGTTAGGTTAGGTTAGGTTAGGTTAGGTTAGGTTAGGTTAGGTTAGGTTAGGTTAGGTTAGGTTAGGTTAGGTTAGGTTAGGTTAGGTTAGGTTAGGTTAGGTTAGGTTAGGTTAGGTTAGGTTAGGTTAGGTTAGGTTAGGTTAGGTTAGGTTAGGTTAGGTTAGGTTAGGTTAGGTTAGGTTAGGTTAGGTTAGGTTAGGTTAGGTTAGGTTAGGTTAGGTTAGGTTAGGTTAGGTTAGGTTAGGTTAGGTTAGGTTAGGTTAGGTTAGGTTAGGTTAGGTTAGGTTAGGTTAGGTTAGGTTAGGTTAGGTTAGGTTAGGTTAGGTTAGGTTAGGTTAGGTTAGGTTAGGTTAGGTTAGGTTAGGTTAGGTTAGGTTAGGTTAGGTTAGGTTAGGTTAGGTTAGGTTAGGTTAGGTTAGGTTAGGTTAGGTTAGGTTAGGTTAGGTTAGGTTAGGTTAGGTTAGGTTAGGTTAGGTTAGGTTAGGTTAGGTTAGGTTAGGTTAGGTTAGGTTAGGTTAGGTTAGGTTAGGTTAGGTTAGGTTAGGTTAGGTTAGGTTAGGTTAGGTTAGGTTAGGTTAGGTTAGGTTAGGTTAGGTTAGGTTAGGTTAGGTTAGGTTAGGTTAGGTTAGGTTAGGTTAGGTTAGGTTAGGTTAGGTTAGGTTAGGTTAGGTTAGGTTAGGTTAGGTTAGGTTAGGTTAGGTTAGGTTAGGTTAGGTTAGGTTAGGTTAGGTTAGGTTAGGTTAGGTTAGGTTAGGTTAGGTTAGGTTAGGTTAGGTTAGGTTAGGTTAGGTTAGGTTAGGTTAGGTTAGGTTAGGTTAGGTTAGGTTAGGTTAGGTTAGGTTAGGTTAGGTTAGGTTAGGTTAGGTTAGGTTAGGTTAGGTTAGGTTAGGTTAGGTTAGGTTAGGTTAGGTTAGGTTAGGTTAGGTTAGGTTAGGTTAGGTTAGGTTAGGTTAGGTTAGGTTAGGTTAGGTTAGGTTAGGTTAGGTTAGGTTAGGTTAGGTTAGGTTAGGTTAGGTTAGGTTAGGTTAGGTTAGGTTAGGTTAGGTTAGGTTAGGTTAGGTTAGGTTAGGTTAGGTTAGGTTAGGTTAGGTTAGGTTAGGTTAGGTTAGGTTAGGTTAGGTTAGGTTAGGTTAGGTTAGGTTAGGTTAGGTTAGGTTAGGTTAGGTTAGGTTAGGTTAGGTTAGGTTAGGTTAGGTTAGGTTAGGTTAGGTTAGGTTAGGTTAGGTTAGGTTAGGTTAGGTTAGGTTAGGTTAGGTTAGGTTAGGTTAGGTTAGGTTAGGTTAGGTTAGGTTAGGTTAGGTTAGGTTAGGTTAGGTTAGGTTAGGTTAGGTTAGGTTAGGTTAGGTTAGGTTAGGTTAGGTTAGGTTAGGTTAGGTTAGGTTAGGTTAGGTTAGGTTAGGTTAGGTTAGGTTAGGTTAGGTTAGGTTAGGTTAGGTTAGGTTAGGTTAGGTTAGGTTAGGTTAGGTTAGGTTAGGTTAGGTTAGGTTAGGTTAGGTTAGGTTAGGTTAGGTTAGGTTAGGTTAGGTTAGGTTAGGTTAGGTTAGGTTAGGTTAGGTTAGGTTAGGTTAGGTTAGGTTAGGTTAGGTTAGGTTAGGTTAGGTTAGGTTAGGTTAGGTTAGGTTAGGTTAGGTTAGGTTAGGTTAGGTTAGGTTAGGTTAGGTTAGGTTAGGTTAGGTTAGGTTAGGTAGGTTAGGTTAGGTTAGGTTAGGTTAGGTTAGGTTAGGTTAGGTTAGGTTAGGTTAGGTTAGGTTAGGTTAGGTTAGGTTAGGTTAGGTTAGGTTAGGTTAGGTAGGTTAGGTTAGGTTAGGTTAGGTTAGGTTAGGTTAGGTTAGGTTAGGTTAGGTTAGGTAGGTTAGGTTAGGTTAGGTTAGGTTAGGTTAGGTTAGGTTAGGTTAGGTTAGGTTAG